>CM062290.1:421385871-421985871 GCA_031216915.1 Pictodentalium vernedei
TAACTGGGTCATAAGTGTTTCATTTATGCCAGAATTTTATTTTATTTTATTTTTTTTTTTTTTGGGGGGGGGGGGGGGGGGGGGTAGAGAGAACCACAGTAGTTGAAAACAAAACAAAAATTCACAGAACAGAGCATACTAGAAAGCTTTTCTAGGACAAGCAGAAATGAATAGCCAAAAATGGTGCCTTTGGTTGTGTCATAGCAAATGCTGCATACACTCATCTCTTTTGACAACTTGAGCCAGGTGAGCATCGTTTTAGGCTCACTTGAGCCTCTGGTTCATTTCTACCATCGACTGTGAGATCATGGAATGCTCTGGTTTCCACTATTCATAATTGTATCACCTTATCCTCTTTCAAAAAGGCATTATCGAGCAGGGACATTTGCTTTCCATGATACTACAGGGCTGGCAGTAGGGCATTACAAATCATATCTAGCAAACTGAGGTTGAGATGCAGCAACCCGATGGCACACAAATTTGAAAGGTTTCTGATAGTTAACCCCCAAACATAGTTGTGGTTATATATATGAGACACCGGGACACTTCTTTTTGCAGTGTCCTAACTTCATTAACCAGAGAGGTTTATTAGTCCCCTACCGGCATCGCCGGAGGCGACTCTAGGTTTGCACTCTGTCCATCCGTCAGTCTGTAGGTCTGTCAGTCACACTTTAGTTTTCCGGAGTTTTTTTGGAAACGTTTCAACGGAATGATTTTATTTTTGGTAAACTGCTATAGAACGATGACTTACAGATCAAGTTTGAGTTTCATGCTGATTGCATTATTCTTGTGTGAGTTACAGCCCTTGGAAATATCGGAAAAAAACACCAAAATATCAGTTTTCTGGAGTTTTTTTTTTTAAACGCTTCAACAGAATGATTTCATTTTTGGTAAACTACTATAGAACGATGACTTACAGATCAAGTTTGAGTTTCATGCTGATTGCATTATTCTTGTGTGAGTTATGGCCCTTGGAAATATAGAAAAAGCTCCAAAATATCAGTTTTCTGGACTTTTTCTGGAAACGCTTCAACGGAATGATTTCATTTTTGGTAACCTACTATAGAACGATGACTTACAGATCAAGTTTCATTTACACTCTGTCCATCCATCCGTCAGTCTGTCAGTCAGTCTGTCGGTCAAACTTTAGTTTTCCGGACTTTTTTTGGAAACGCTTCAACGGAATGATTTCATTTTTGGTAACCTACTATAGAACAATGACTTACAGATCAAGTTTCATTTGCACTCTGTCCATCCATCAGTCTGTCACTGTCAGTCAGTCTGTCAATCATACTTTAGTTTTCCAGACATTTTTTTGAAATGCTTCAATCGAATGATTTCATTCTTGGTAACCTACTATAGAACGATGACTTACAGATCATGTTTGAGTTTCATGCTGATTGCATTATTCTTGTTTGAGTTATGGCCCTTGGAAATATGGAAAAGCGCCAAAATATCAGTTTTCTGGACTTTTTTTGGAAATGCTTCAACGGAATTCATGGTGATCACATCTAGGTTATAACATTTGTATAATTATTAATGCTCATTAGTCCGGTAGGGGACACTGTATTGCTTCAGCGATATGTGCGCTCTTGTTATTTCAGAATCTTGGCGACATAAATGTGTCCATCACTGATCTTCTTTTTGTCACTGCAGAAATGACCCATGAAGAAAATGAAATTATTATATCTTCATTAACCCCTAGCACTCTGGTAGTACAACAGAATGTTCTCCAATAACTCAGTGTTTCTATTGTTTATCTACAAATTTAACCAATTATACCTTGTTTGACAGAGCTCACTGAGCTCTGTCAAACAAGGTATATATGGTTAAATATCAAACTGGATGATGTGAAATTTTGGCTGCTGAAAACTTTTGCAATTTTGACATCAGTGTGCAGAGAGTTAATGAGTTTCGCCCACCAATAATATATATATATATGTGTGTGTATGTGTGTTGTGTATGCTATTGAAAACGCTGTTGTTCCACCATGGTCTTATGTTGCAGCTATGTGCTTAATAACCACTTGAGGTCTTGAGGTTTTGTATCAATATACATACTGAGTTCTTTGTTAGTGATATACCAGCCATCTTCCTTTGCACTTGCACCATTTAAATAATGATTTGTTTATTGATGTAGGGTGAGGCTACTTATAGGCATAGCCTGTTTGCCAAACCCTTTTCTGTTTACAGAAATAAAATATTTATAAAAGAAAAAAAACATCGGGAATTCAGTTGATGCCGGAGTAATTCTTCAACACAGATTACAAGATTTTTAACTCAAGTTTGGCGAAGCCAAATTTGAGGTATTGTCATGACCCGTCGTCCGTCTGTCTGTCTGTCTATCTGTCCGCACACACAAATGACTACTTATGTGGCTATGAGTTAGTAAAACAGGATACTTATGTGGTTAAATTCTGTTACGTGGCTAGCCACGTAACAGAATCTCTTATTGTGGGGGTGGGGGTTTGGATAAATGTAGAGTAGGGTTAGGGCATTCTGGGATGGGATTTAGGGGTGGGGAGGGGTGGAGGCCAGTGAAGGGGTGTTAGAGTTATGTGGCTAGGGTTAGTTTAGGGTTGGGGGTGGGGGTTAGGGTCAGTAAAGGGTAGGGTTAGGGTTAGTTGACCCCCCCAAACATTTTCCCCCAAAAAACTTGTTTTATTATGTTGGACATGTGTTTTAGGTTAGCCACTTAACATGTCCATAAAATAGCCACATAAGTAGCCATTTGTAAGAACATCTGTCTGTCTGTCTGTCTGTAACGCCGTACACATGGCTCGGGCTAGAGGCCGTATTTATGAACCGATCTTTACGAAACTTCTTGGGTACCTTTGTTATCACTGTGAGACGAGAACGAGTGTTTTGGGGTCTGGTCCAAAATTCAAGACAGCCACTGGCAGCCATTTTGTACTTTAGTTAGTGCAATCAGTTTTTATGTGTACCCATACTATGTATGGTACACATAATGCCGGCATCCGGGGTGGCCATCCGTCGTTCGTCCATCCTTTGTCAGTCCGTCCATCTGTTCATCCGTCTGTCCGTCCGGCATCCGTATCCATTTGTCATTCGATAACTAGAAAATTATTGCTTGGATTGTCAGGTTACTTTATATTTGTGTTCAGGTTACTGATGTGCCGAGCTGTATAGTTTTTGGTGTAAATCTGATGATTTGATCCCGAGATATTAACTCTTTATCCTTCAAATTGAAAATTCCTCCAATCCCTTTGGCATTCGATAACTTGAAAAATATTACTTGGATTGTCAAGTTACTTTATATTTGTGTTCAGGTTTCTGATGTGCCAAGCTGTATAGTTTTTGGTGTAAATCTGTTATTCTGATCCTGAGATATTAACCCTTTATCCTTCAAATTGAAAATTCCTCCAATGTCTTTGGCATTCAATAACTTGAAAAATATTGCTTGGATTGTCTAGTTACTTTATATTTGTGTTCAGGTTACTGATGTGCCGAGCTGTATAGTTTTTGGTGTAAATCTGATGATTTTATCCCGAGATATTAACCCTTTATCCTTCAAATTGAAAATTCCTCCAATCCCTTTGGCATTCGATAACTTGAAAAATATTACTTGGATTGTCAAGTTACTTTACATTTGTGTTCAGGTTTCTGATGTGCCGAGCTGTATAGTTTTTGGTGTAAATCTGTTATTCTGATCCGGAGATATTAACCCTTTATCCTTCAAATTGAAAA
The DNA here is from genome assembly GCA_031216915.1 of Pictodentalium vernedei. Taxonomy (NCBI): domain Eukaryota; kingdom Metazoa; phylum Mollusca; class Scaphopoda; order Dentaliida; family Dentaliidae; genus Pictodentalium; species Pictodentalium vernedei. Next base: position 421,389,579 of record CM062290.1, read on the forward strand.
TTCCTCCAATGCCTTTTTATTCAATAACTTGAAAAATATTGCTTGGATTGTCAAGTTACTTTATATTTGTGTTCAGGTTACTGATGTGCCGAGCTGTATAGTTTTTGGTGTAAATCTGATAATTTAATCCTGAGATATTAACCCTTTATCCTTCAAATTGAAAATTCCTCCAATCCCTTTCGCATTTGATAACTTGAAAAATATTGCTTGGATTGTCAAATTACTTTATAATTGTGTTCAGGTTACTGGTGTGCTGAGCTGTATAGTTTTTGTTGTAAATCTGATAATTTGATCCGGAGATATTAACCCCCTTTATCCTTCAAATTGAAAATTCCTCCAATCCCTTTGGCATGAGATAACTCAAAAAATATCAATCCGATTGTCATGTTACTTTATATATTTATTCAGGTTACTGATGTGCTGTGCTGTATAGTTTTTTATGTAAATCTGATAATTTGATCCGGAGATATTAACCCTTTATCCATCAAATTAGACACTCCTCCAATCCATTTCTATATGTAACCATACCTTGTATGGTGTACATTATGTCAGCATCCGTGGTGGCCCTCCGTCATACAGCTTTCTACTAATTTCTACTACGATTTCATCGGCCTATTTTTCTGTACAGAACTTCTGTATGAAAGTTCTGATTTAAATAAATTTTTGTATGAATGTTTAGTAACATGGAATACATCACATATAATACCGTTTTTTTCTCGTGCAAAAATTATGCAAGTTAGATGAACTTTGATTTATTCAGTGCTACTTATACACAGTAAGTGCACATTTCAATATGGCTCTGGCTGGAGTCTGTATTTATGAACTGATCTTCACGAAACTTCTTGGGGTACCTTTGTTATCACCTTGTGACATGAACGAGTGTTTTGGGTGCCTTTGTTATCACTGTGCTATGAGAACAAATATTTTTGGGTTCAGTCAGACCCACTCTGGGACTCAAAGATTTCTTTTCTAGTTTAGCATCTGTCACCCTACTTTTATAATACTTTACCTATATATTTGTTACAGGCTACGTTCAGCATTTATGTACAGACCGCTACAATACTTTACATGTACCTTGTTAACCCTACTGTTTACAGTGAGGGCCATAGTAATGACTTTTGTCCGTCCGTCTGTCCATCTGTTAACATTTAGAGTTTTGGTTAAAGATTGTGGTTAAAGTTTTTTACTGAAGGTCCAAGTGGGGTTTTTTTTTGTTTTTTTTCTTTTCCTGTTTAGTTGACATTTGGAGTTTTGGTTAAAGATTGTGGTTAAAGTTTTTTTCTTCAACCTTCAAGTACAGGCTATACCCAGTAGTTCTTGTCTGATCGTCACAAAATTTCATATGCAGGTTTTAGGTCATGTCTACATGAGAACGTCCCCTTTTGGTCGTGATCGGTCAACCGGTATGGCTGCCTGAGCCCAAACCCGAAAACCATTACCACAGTCTACAGATCGTATTTATGAAGGGATTTCATTGCAACTTCATAGAATGCCTCTGTATAATGTCTAGATGAGAACATCCCCGTTTGGGCATGATCTGTCAACCGTGATGGCTGCCCAAGCCCAAAACCCAAAAACTTTTAGCACAGTCTGCAGGTCATGTTTAATATGGATGGATTTCATTGTAACTTGATACGATGACTCCGTATGATGTCTACATGAGAATTTCCCCATTTGGGCGTGATCTATCAACCGTCACAACTGCTCGAGCCCAAAACCTGAAAATCTTTAGCACAGTCTACAGGTCATATTTATGGAGGGATTTCATTGTATCTTCATTGGTTGACTTCATATAATGTCTACATGAGAAAGTCCCCTTTTGGACAGGATTGGGCAACTGTGACAGCTACAGGTGCTCGAAGCCCGAAAACCTCAGCACAGTCTCAGATGAGAATGTCCCCTTTTGGTTGCGATCATTCAACCATGATGGCTGCCTGAGCCCGAAGCCCGAAAACCTTTAGCACAGCCTACAGTTCATATTTATGAAGGGATTTCATTGTAACTTGATAGGTTGACTTCATATAATGTCTGGATGAGAAAGTCCCCTTTTGGGCAACTGTGACGGCAACAGAGGCTCGAAGTTCGAAAAACTTTAGAATATTCCACAGGCCATAATTATGAAGGGATTTCATTGTAGCTTGGTAGGATGACTCCAAGTTTGTGTTTAAAAACCCAGACAAACACCCCCCCCCCCCCCCCCCCCCCTCCTATCCCCCCCCCCCAATTAGGCTTTTTTTTAGCTCATCTTGACAAAGTCAAGCTGAGCTAATCTCATCGCTTCCCGTCCGTCGTCTGTTGTCCGCCGTCCGTCGTCTGTTGTCCGTCGTCCGTCAACACCATGTTTTGGTCTTCTCCTCCAAAGCCACTGGGCCAATTCAAGTGAAAGTTTGTGTGAGTGATGGTCCCAAAGGGGCATTTCATTTTTGTTCAACTCAGCATGCCCAGCCCCATAGGGAGGGAGTGGGGGAAAATGCACCCAAATATTTTAAAATTCTTCTTCTCAAGAACCAGTGTGTACAATGACTTGATATTTGCTATGGAGCTTCCATATGAGGTGTAGAATCAAGTTTGTTCAAACGAAGTTCGTGAAGTAATATTTGGCTTTGTAATAGGAGGGGTAAGATTTTTGGCCCCGCCCAAAATTTCTATTTTCTGAACCGATGGTCCGGTATGAACCAGATTTGGTTTGTGGTATTATTGGGTCATAAGTACATGACCCATGCAAAAAAAAAAATTCCCGCATCCCCATGGGAACCCTGGGAGCTAAAAATAGAAATATTTTCAAACACCCATAATTCCCAAACCCCACGGAACAGAGAGCTTTTATTTGGTATGAAGTATCCTTATGACCAGTAGAATTGAATGGTAAAAAAAAAATTGCCATCGGTTATGTTAGGGTGTTCTGTAATGGGCATCGAAAAAATGCTGAGTCAGCATATTTGCAAAAATTTTAAAAAATCTTTTCTCCAGAACCAATCATCAGAATCTTTTGATATTTGGTATACAGCATTCATAGGGGGGTCAGATAAAAGTTTGCTGAAATAAAGCTCATTGGTTCATATTTGGGCTCTCTACAGGAGCCCGAAGTTTTAACATAGGGTAATATGGGGAATATTCTTTAAAAATCTTCTTCTTCAGAACCACCAGTCAGAATCTTTTAATATTTGGTATACATCATTGTTATGAGGGTCAGATTCTAGATTGTTCAAACCAAGTCCCTAGGTTAATATTTGGGCTTCCTACGGAAGCCCAAATTTTATCTTTGTTCAATATGGAGGATAATTTAAAAAAAATCTTCTTCTTCAGATCCATCAGTCAGAATGCTTTGATATTTGGTATGCAACATCTCTATGGGGGTCAGATTCAAGTTTGTTCAAATCAGATCCCTAGGTATATATTTGGGCTCACTATGGTAGCTCAAATGTTTACTTAGTGCAATATGAGAAAATTTCTTTAAAAATCTTCTTCTTCAGATCCACCAGTCGGAATACTTTTATATTTGGTATACAACATCTCTAGGGGGGGTCAGATTCCAGGTTGTTCAATTCGAGTGCCTAGGTTAATATTTGGGCTCCATTTGGGAACATGAAATTTAACTTAGTACAATATGAGGGAATTTCTTCAAAAATCTTCTTCAGATTCACTTGTCAGAATGCTTTCACATTTGGTATACAACATCTCTAGGGGGGTCAGATTCAAGTTTGTTCAAATCGGATCCATAGGTCAATATTTGGGCTCGCTATGGTAGCCCAAATTTGAACTTAGTGCAATTCGGAGAAATTTCTTTACAATTTTTCTTCTTCAGATCCAACAGTCAGAATGCTTTCATATTCAGTACACAACATCTCTAGGGAAGTCAGATTTAACTGTGTTCAAATCAAGAGCCTGGGTTAATATTTGGGCTCTCTATGGGAGCCGGAATTGGCCATTTTGCTGAAGAATTAAAAATTTTGTATTCAGTACCTTCTAGAGGTACTAAGATTAATCCACATAGGTTGTATCAAGGGGCTTCATAGGGGAGCTCTACATTTTACTTATGATCAACTGAAGAAAAGGCATGATGCCCAGATTATTTTTGTCACTCCTGAGGGACTCAAGGATTGACAGTGTAGCCTATGGAGATGGCTTGCTTAATGTAGACTCATTCTTGGACTCTGTTTAAATTGTGTTCTGTACAAGATGAGCGCTTCAGGCACCGTGGGGCCTCTTGTTTTTTCTTCTTTTCTCCAATATACATTTTGAACTATTTACACAGTCACTACATGCAGAACCTTTTTTTAAACTTACGTACCCCCCCCCCAACCCCCTCCCCCCCTGCCTGCCAGGGGCCAATTAGGCACTGCCCCCCCCTCCCTCCCTCCCTCCCAATTAGGCATTTTTTTTTTATTTCCTCCAATATGCCTTTTGAACTATTTACAGTCACTACATGCAGAAACTTTTTTTTCCTTTTGTCAAAAATGCTTTTTTACAGTTTTGGTGGTTAAAAATCCAGGCAGAAATTATCAACCCCCCCCTCCCCCCCAATTAGGCAGGGGGCCTATTAGGCACTTTTTTTTTTCTTTCGTCAAAAATGCTTTTTTACAGTTATGGTTAAAGTTTGTGGTTTAAAACCCAGACAAACACCACCCCAACCCCCCACTCCCACCCTCATGGTGCCAGTTAGGTATTTTTTTTTTCTCTGCTCAAAATGCATTCTGAAGGAGTTAGACTGACCACGTGTGGAAAAAAAATGTACTCCCCTAACACACCCCCACCCCTCACCCCCCCCCCCCCCCCACCTCCTCCTCACCCAGGACCATTCATGCAATATTTTTTCTTTGGTATGAAATTCATTTTTAGCCTGGCTGTTTATAGTCAGGGCTATAGTCATGACTTTCATCCGTCCATCTGTCGGTCCATCCATCTGTCTGTAAACAATTGGTTTCTGACTGATAACTCCAGTTTGGATTATTTGATTTCAACCAAAGTTGAAATGTGTATTTTCCAGCTAGTAATATAGGCCAGGTTTCAATATAGGTTCCACAACTCCCTCCATTCCTTCCCCCCCCCCCCTCCCCCCCACACACACACACGTCACGTGTCACTTAGGCAATTATTCCCAAAATGCATTTTGAAGAATTGGGAGTTATTACATGCAAAAAAGAAAATTGACTCATATAGCCCAACATTGCTTTATGTACTGCATCTTTAATCCTTTACCTTACACAAGTTGAAGCCAACAGTACAGATTATTTTTCTGAAACATCAGATTTTTTCATTTTTTATTTACTTCTAACCATGGCTTATTACTCCTTATTGGAACAAGCTCATCAAGTTTGTTCCATTACTAGGTCATGAGGTATGTTTTGAAGTAGAGAAATTAAAAAATAAAATTTGAAGAGCAAATTTTGTTTATCACAAGTGCAGATATGGCAGATTCGTTAGGTAAACTGTTAACAAAAAATGGCTCCCACTATTTTGCTTCTAAGCATTGCCATTCCTGGGACAGTCGGGCTGCATGCGTGACATCACTCCAGTTATCACCTAGATGTTTGTCATTGCTGTGTCACATGCTATACATGTACATGTCTTAAACAAGTTGAGCTACAGTGTCATTGACACTTTCATTATTCAAATAACAGAAGTTTACTCTATGTATGTAACAGTTCAAATTTGTACGGAGCCTATGGTAAATCAAACCTGGAAATAACATGGTTATATTATTTCCCCCGTTGGCCAATTACGCAATATACCATGGTGGTAACCCAAAGGAAAAGGGTGTTGTGATGCTTCCCTGCTTAGTCTGTTTTACTGTGCCAGTCATGCTGTTTTACATCTAAAGAAGACTTACTCATAAATATCCACAACTAATGCACGATCTCACCGAAGCAAGGTAAGACTTCTCTAGAAACCACGCCAAATGAAGTGTTGTCACCTTATTGTGAGGAAGCAAAGAAAAAAATTCTGGCTTTTTAAAGTAGTGATTAACTGATGTTTGGCAATCGCATCTGAAATTGGCCAATTTTAAGCCATCGGTTACCGATTGGTAGAGGTGTTTGAACATCGGTCCATACCGATGGTTACATGGAACACCATGAAAATTGTATTTATGTTTGATTAACAATCTCATACAAACAGTAACAAACTTAATAAGTTGCCACAATGATTGGCAGGAATCAAGATTGACCTGATCTCATTGATTAGTCTGATCTTCCCCTTGATTGTTGCTCATGTCACACCTCCCACATGTTGTGTGATGACTCAGTGGAATGCGACCTCAGCAGAAACAAGTTAACAGTGCAGTGTCTTTGATCTTTGATCAAAGACGCTGCGCTGTTAACTTGTTTCCACTGATGTTGTATTTTATTTGTATTGTATACTATGTACAGTACGGCCATAGTGGACTGGTCACTTTCCATAGGTGGGCAATATTTCCACAGATAGTGATTAACCTATGTCCGGCAATCACATCTGACATCAGCCAATTTTAAGCCATCGGTAGAGGTGTTTGAACTTCGGTCCACGTCGATGGTAACATGGAACACCTCTGGATCAAATTGTTTGTATTTACTTTTGATTAACAATCGCATACAAGCAGTAACAAACTTAATACGCTGTCACAGTGATTGGCACAATTCAAGACTGACCTAATCTCATTGATTAGTCTGATCTTCCCCTTGATTGTTGCTCATATCACACCTCCCACATTAGAGATGGGCGGTATTGGAATTTTGAGTTCGGTATCGGTTTCGGTATTTTTGTGTGGGCATACCGCGGTATCGGTTTGGTATTCGGTATGTGACTTCAGATTCACTGATAGTAGGGGAATCCATGTCAGAAAAATACAGAATAAGTTGTTCTTGTATCATTCTATCACAGTGCTACACATGCCATTGTTGATGGGCTCAACATTGTCATTCTTTTGTCAACACAGATCATATCTACAGTAATTTGGTGACTTGTTCTAAATCCGCCTTAACTTTTCAAGCTCCACTTAAGGCGTCTGTAATCATAGAATGTGTGTCCTGAAGATGTCATCTTTAGGTGGGCCTGATGACAGTAGTAAAATTATCTGGTCAGTGATTTCTAGCCAAGTCTTGGCTGCCTGTTAAGGCAGCCAAGACTTGGCTAGAAATCACTGCTAAGCAACTGGACATGTACAGGTCGTAGACTATCGATAATTTAGTACAACTGCACTGGTTCTTAAGGCTTAACAAAACTGAAAAATAAAATCAGATACTTCTTTCATGAAAATGAACACATTATCTGCTATCAATCCTCATCAAGGCCTTATAAATAGTGAATGCACAGGGAAAATTGAAAATACCGTTGGTTTCGGTATTCAAAGATTGGGTCGGTTCGGTTTTTCGGTGTCCCCATGATATCGGTATCGGTTCGGTTTTTCGGTATATTGCCCATCTCTATCCCACATGTTGTGTGATGACTCAGTGGAATGCGACCTCAGCAGAAACAAGTTAACAGTGCAGTGTCTTTGATCTTTGATCAAAGACGCTGCGCTGTTAACTTGTTTCCACTGATGTTGTATTTTATTTTAACACACACACTGACATACTCTTGAGGACAACAAACCAATCAACCTGACTGTACTGTTAAATGAACCCTGTTCTGTCCATTCTTAAACATACTACTCCTTCTCACAACTGGCAGATTGTGTGCTCGACTAAGCGGCAAGGAGATGATGGTCGCAAATCCTTATCTGTTAATCACTATTTTAAAGCCACTTTTAGAATCTGGGATGGGAGCGTGGTAGCTCAGTAGGTAGAGGTGCAGGCTGCAAGCCGAGAGGTCCTCGTTTCGAATCCCACCTGTGGCAACCACGTTGTCTTGAGAGAAAATGGCCTGGTAATAATAGTAATAACATGATTGTTGTCAGGCATCGTGATTCATTAGCAGCCCTGCAGCAATGATGAACAGCCCTTGGGTTTATTAACAGCCCTCGATTTCGTCTCGGGCCTTTAACCCTTTACCCAACGCAGACGATATCAAAAAATATCACATGATATGGTTTTGTTGAAATTTTTGAAAAATAATATTTTTTCAACTGCTGAATTTGCATATTACGCGGGCGGATGCGGGCGATTCGTTGGGTAAAGGGTTAATAAACCCTCGGGCTGTTCATCATTGCTGCTGGGCTGATAATGAACCCTAATGCCCTCCAAAATCATGTTATTGTTATATTATTATTTTTGCGAGAGTCATTTGCATGAATTGATTCTGATTCACGTATAAATTTTGATTGTAGGATAAAATATCCTGGGCCAAAATACCCTTAGGACATAATACCCTAAAAAAAATACCCTTAGGACATAATACCCTCAATGGGTAGGACAAAATACCCTCGGACAAAATACCCTCGGACAAAATACCATCAGACCAAATGTATATTAAGTTGGATTTGAGGGGGGGGGGGGGGGGGGGGGGGGGGGTTCATGCTGGCTCTTGTAATTTTTTCCATTACTTTCTACATTCTTCTATCAGTGTTTCGGTTCTTACACAACTTTATTCTATCTTTTCTCTTTCAATTTTTTAGGGTTAATTTAATCTACAATTGTAGCAATTTTGTCTACTTTTGAAGTCATTATTGCTTTGAAAAATTGTGTATGAGATCAACTGATCTGTTTTAATAGAATAAACATCTTCTTAATTAGCAAGCTGTCTAGATAAAGACATTAAAGATATGTCTACTTTTGAAGACATTATTGCTTCAAAAACAGTGTATGGGATCAACTCATCTGTTCGGATAGAATAACATCTTCTTAATTGGCAAGCTGTCTAGATAGAGACATTAAAGATATGTCTACTTTTGATGACATTATTGCTTTAAAAACAGTGTATGGGATCAACTAATCTGTTTTGATATAATAACATCTTCTTAATTGGCAAGCTGCCTTGACAAATTAAAGATGTGTCTACCTTTGAAGTAGTCTGTTGTTACATTCTTTTGATTGAAAGTATAAACATACATTTACTATATATGAGGGTACAAATTGGTGGAATTATCATAGCTAAGCCTGTGTGATCCAAGTGAAATAAAATAAGGTTAACCGTGTCGCAAGGGATTTGTAAATGTCACATCATCCCTGCGCACCTTTGGCGCGCTAAAACCTTTCATTTATTCGGAATTATCATTTCAGTATGGAGATCATAAAAAGTAACAAAGGAGGCCAAAAAATTATGTTATGGAGGTTACATGTATACAAAAAAGGCAGCAAATAAGTCAAGCATTCGGTGGAACTGTTCTGCCAGAATTGCATCCAATTGCAAAGCTCTAGCAACTACTGATTTGGAGATAACCAGTATTTTAAGAGTTACTGAACATTGTCATGGGCAAAATGAAGAGCTCATAGAAGGGTCAAAGTTAAAAAATGTTATTAAAGAAACATCATCTGTGACTAGAGGAAGACCAGGTCAGATACTGGCAGATACTTTACAACAGCAGCCACCTGGTATCAGGAGTGCTATTGGAAATAAAGATAATGTCAAACGAATGATAAGGAGGGACAAAGCAAGGAACACTTCCAAAAGAACCAAAATCTTCAAAACAACTAGAAATACCAGATGAATGGGCAACTACTGGTGAACCAGACTTTCAGCCTTTCTTAATTTATGACAATGGAAAAGAATCTAGCAAACGCATGTTGGTGTTTGCTGTGACACCCGCTCTACGTCTCCTCTGCCGCTCAAGCATATGGTTTATGGATGGGTGCTTTTCATCAGCCCCCCAAAACGTTTGAGCAATTATATGTTATTAGATGTAGACTTGGTAAAGGGTCTGTTAGTTGTGTATATGGATTATTAAGTGGTAAATCTCAGATGGTTTATGAGGAATCTTTACAGGCTCTTGTGACATTTTGTGATAGTTGTGGCTATACACCAGACCCAACAAAGTGTGTAATGGATTTTGAGCAAGCTATGATGAACTCTGTGTTGTCTACCTTTGGAAGCCCATGTTACATTTCAGGGTTGTTTTTACCATTTGATGCAATGCACATGGCGTAAAATACAAGCTCTTGGACTTTCCGAGTTATACAAAAGTGACCCAGAAATACGTCATTTTTGTTCAATGTTAGATGGACTTGCTTTCCTTCCAAATGAGAAAGTGAAAGAAGGAATGGATTATCTGTTACAAATTACACCAGATGTTCTGCAACCTTTAACTGATTATTTTAATGCAACATTTGTGTCTGGTGCATTAGATTAGATGTATCAACACTCCATCTTCAAATGAAGTACATATTCCTTCTTTGAGAATGCGAAGGTTGTCACCATTGTTTCCCCCCTCGTGTGTGGAATGTTTATGAGGCAACATTGTCTGATGGTGACAGAACCAATAATTTGTGTGAATCGTGGAACAGTGGTTTCAATAAATTAATTGGTTATCACCATGCATCTGTTTGGGTAACAATTGATGCACTGCGGAAAGACTCCGCGTCTGTAACCACTGCAATCCTGGAAGAGTCTCGAGGTGATCCTCCCAGGAAAAGGGTGAAAGAAGAGCTACTCAGAAACACCAAGAGCACTTAAGAAATCTGTGTGCCAGTTTCCGTGACAATACAAAATCACTTGAGGAGTTTATGCAAGGCATTGGTCATGAAATACATAGGTAAATTTTCATATTCATATTCATATCTTGTCTCAGAGAGCGCAAATCATTAAGTTAGAAATAAATAATTCATTCATTAAAAATATCAAAATTCACTTATTTATTCCCCAGCAAATTATAATTATTAGATATTTCATAAGGAATTGGAATTTAAGTCATCTTATCTTGTTTGGCAAAGTATTCTGAGCTCTGTCAAACAAGATAAAATGACTTAAATATTTTAAATTTCTTATAAAATATCAAATAATAATATTTTGGTGAGAAACACATAGGTAAATTTTCATATTCATATCTTGTCTGAGAGAGCCCAAATCATTAAGTTAGAAATAAAGAATTCATTCATTAAAAATATCAAAATTCACTTATTTATTCCTCACCAAATTATTATTAGATATGTCATAAGAAATAAGATTTGTTAAAAACCTACTTATTTATTCCTCACCAAATTATTATTAGATATTTCATAAATAAGATTTGTTAAAAATCTTTGTTTTTGTACTTCATTTTTTGATTTGTTTCATGTTCTGTGCTATCTGCCATTTATATTGTGCTTCATATTCAATTGCTATCTGCCATTGGTATTGTGCTTCATATTTATTTAGTTTAATAAAAAAAATTAAAAATATTGGTACTTGTTATTTCAAACAAAACACCGGCTAGTGCCTTAGATGCAATTACCCCGCCCCTCCCCCCCCCCCCCCCCCCAAAATCCAACTTTATATACATTTGGTCTGAGGGTATTTTGTCCGAGGGTATTTTGTCCTACCCATTGAGGATATTATGTCCTAAGGGTATTTTTTTGAGGGTATTACAGTTAAAACTAGAAGTCCTGTCACGAATAGTGCGCTTATCTAGGCTTAATTGCACTTTGGAATTGCACGCAATTGCCATATCAAATGGCATCCAAAGCACGGCAGGTTCTCTTGGTTACTCATAGCAAACACATGCAATGTTTCTGCCAATGGACCTCCGGGTTACCCGGAGGTCCATTGGCTGAAACGTTGCTTGTGCACAAGCCATATGTACAGAATTTGATAGCTTTACTTGGGCCATAACGCGTACATTAACGCGCATATCAACGTGCTATTTGTGCGCATTTCATGACAGGACTTCTAGTTTTAACTGTATATCCTAAGGGGTATTTTGTCCGAGGGTATTTTGTCCGGATACCTAAATTTTAATCCCTGTTATGCAGTATATTCAAGCACATGTATAATTTTCTTGTACAAATATTGACCAAGTCTCATTTAATCTTTCAGGTGTTTTTACTCCAGAAAAGATATCAAATTTTAACTGGACTGCAGTCTCAAGTGGATTTTTATTCGTTTACCATTTTGTACCTCTACAGTATTTAGCATATGTAAGTTATTACACTTGTATCGTGAGTAGCCTATTTTCAATTTCACTTTTCAGCTCACTTTACTGAAATGCGTCGATCAAATTATTTGTTTATAGGAGTTTGCCGACACTTTCGACAGCCAGGGTCACCTCTTGCCGAACAGTTTTATGGGTGGAGGAAGCCGGAGTACCCAGAGAGAATCACCAAGCAATGGCACACAACTGCCAGACTCCCCGTTGCACTATGTAGTTATCAAGAAGAATGCGCCCATTTAAAAACTTTAACAAATGCATGTATTTATTTATTGGTGTTTAACCCTTTACCCAATTCATGGCCAAAACCGGCCAGCGCTATTCACAAAAATCGCCAATTAATTTTCATTATTTTTTGTCTAAAAAACATAGGTTATGACCACTCGTTGGTCCACCCCCCAAATTTTCTAAAAAAAAAATTAAATTGGATGTACCGGTGTAACAGATTTTTTTACTCCCTACAAAAGTTCCCCCAGGGGAGGGGGTTTAAAAAATTAGTTCCCCCCCACCCTGATTTTGTCGCCCTCCACCTGAATTTGTTTTCTTCTCAATTTCTTTTGTCATATTATTTGCTAATATGGCGAGAAAACCTTTCGTTAACCAAAAGAAAGAATTTCAAATTTTTTTACTTTTTTTACATTTTGCTTATATGGTGTAAAACTCTCTACTTGATGATATTTGTTTTCTCATTCTGATGTTGAATGGGCAACATCAGGTGGGGGCAATTTTTCCATGTCATATCATTGCTTATAGGGCAAGAAAATCCCTCTTTAACCCAAATTTTCCAATTAATTTGACAATGGTCAACGTGAGGTTGGAGGGAGAATTTCCCCCTGGCTACAACAAGTTCGACAAAGTAACAACAAAGTGACCCCAACAAACTATGTACTAGATTTAATTTACGTTCGATTAATCTTGTCTTGTCAACAGGGTTTCAGGAATTCAAGACATGAGGTATTTATTTCTGAGCAGTCATAACTATGCTTGAGGAGCAGGGTTCCTGGCGACAAGGATTTCCCTGAGGAACAGACTATTTTGTATATGACTGGGCAGGGGGGGGGGGGGGGGGGTCGGGGAGGGGGGGGGGGAACTAGCCCCCCCCCCCCCCCTCCAGTGGGGAGTGAAAAAAAATAGAAATTTATTAAAGTCTTATATTTACCAAAGACACGAAATATGGGCAATATATAACAGGCCTGTTGCCAAATGCCAAAAAGTTTTGATAATACAGTAATCCTTCTGACACATGGAATATTCATGATCTTTTGTTTTTCTCACCATATTAGCAAATAGTATGACATAAAAAATGAAGAAAAAAAAAATTTAGACGGGGGCAAAAAAATCAGGGTGGGGGTTAAAAAAAATAGTTCCCCCCCTGGAGGGGGGGGGGGGGGGAAATACTGTAAAATCTAGTCCCCCCCCTCCCCCGGGGGAAGTTTTACCGGGGGGATGGGGGCAATAAAAACTGGGACACCGGTACTGTATTAAGTTCATTATTGTCAGTCGAGTTTATTATGTTATGCCAATGAATTAATGTCACTGATAACATTACTTAATCCAGCTGGCCCTGAAAGATAAAGTTCTGCATACAATTTTGTACACTTGTTGTCAACAGAGTATGCAGTTAATTAAGGTCATTGATAACAAATTTAATCCAGCTGTGCGATGGGGATATGTTACACCTATAATTCTTATGTTGTTTTTTGATATCCGGTATTTTTTTTTTTGTCCATTGTCCGTCCTCGTCCGGCATTGACTTTACATTATCGACTTCTCCGTCAAAACCACTAGCACAATTTTATTCAAATGTTGGGTAAATGTTTATTACCTAATGCCAATTCAGATTTGTTCAAATGAAGTTGCCCCTTCTCCTGGGTGGTGCCGTGCCAGCACTAAAATCTTTGAAAATCTTCTCATGAACCAGCAGTAGCAGAGACTTGATATATGGTATGCATCTTCCTTTTAAGGTGTAGACTCAGATTTGTTCAAGAGAAGTTTGATGGGCTATATTTGGCGTTGTTATGGGAGGGGCAAAATTCTTGAACCCCCCCCCCCCCCCCCCTCCCAAAATTTCTATTTTCCGAACCAAGAGGCTGATTTGAACCAAATTTTATGTGAGGGCTTATTGGGTCATAAGTACCTAATTTATGCCGAATTTTTTTTTTCTGTAAATAGAAAAAAATTAAAATGCCCATATCTCCAAAACTGCATGGCACTGAGAATTTTTATTTGGTGTGAAGCTTCCTTAGGACCAACAGAAAGGATTGGTAAAAAAAATTGCCATTGGTTTTATCATAAGGTAAAGTTCCGGGACTTTGAAAAAGTGCTGAGTCGGCACTTTTTAACACTGTAGGCAATGGGAAAAAATCATCTTCTCCACATCCAGCAGGCAGAATCTTTGATATTTGGTATGCAACATTGTAGGGTGGATCTGATTCAAGTTTGTTCAAATCGGCCCCTGGGTTTATATTTGGGCTCAGTATAGGAGCCCGAATTCGAACTTAGTGCATTTCAGGCAAATTTCTTAAAAAATCTTCTTCTCCAGATCAAGCAGGCAGAATCTTTTGATATTTGGTATGCAACATTGTGGGGTGGATCTGATTCAAGTTTGTTCAAATTGCCCCCCTGGATTCATATTTGGGTTCACTATAGAAGCTCGAATTTGAACTTAGTGCTTTTCAGGCAGAGATTCAAGTTTGTTAAAGCCAAGTCCCTGGGTCCATATTTGGGCTCCCTGTGAGAGCCCGAATTATAACTTAGTCAATATGAGGAATTTTTCTTTAAAAAATCTTCTTCAGATTCAGCAATCGGAATGTTTTGATATTTGGCCTGCAGCAACCTTAGGGTGGTGAGATTCAAGTTTGTTCAAGCCAAGTCCCTCGGTTCATATTTGGGCTCACTATGGGAGCCCGAATGATAACTTAGTTCAAAATGAGGAATTTTCTTTAAAAAATCTTCTTCAGATCCAGCAGATGAATGCTTTTGATATTTTTTATGCAGCATCCTTAGGGGGGTAAGATTCAAGTTTGTTCAAGCCATGTCCCTAAGTTCATATTTGGGCTCACTGTGGAAGCTCAAATTGCAACTTAGTTAAAAAATGAGGAATTTTCTTTAAAAATCTTCTTCTTCAGATCCAGCAGTCGGAATGTTTTGATATTTGATGTGCAGCATCCTTAGGGGCGTGAGATTCAAGTTTGTTAAAGCCAAGTCCCTAGGTTCATATATGGGCTTCCTGTGGGAGCCCGAATTATAACTTAGTTGAATATGAGGAATATTCTTTAACTGGTTAAGGGCTACATTATTTTTGGTGATCTGAATTTGTTCATCAAAATTTGTTTTATTACAAGTTATTGAAGAGGGCCCACAGGCGCTCTTCAATACTTGGTGATAAAACAATATTTACATCAACAAAATATTATTTGCATTTAACTGAATATGAAACATGCAAGGAAAATGTTGCTTTTGCTGTGGTACCCTCATTTCTTTGAAGGCCCTGATAGTGGCTTCTAGCACTCAACCAGTTAAAAATCTTTTTTTTAGATCCACTGGTCAGAATCTTTGAATATTTGGTATAAGCTTTTCTTAGGAGGAGCAGATGCAACTTGTTGAAATCAATTCTCTGCGTTGATATTTAGTCTACCATGTCAGGTGAGTGCCTCAGGCCCCCTAGGGCCTCTTGTTTTTATTAGGGTTTAACGACACATTAACAGCCAGGGTCATATCATGTCGGTGACAGTTATACCGGTGGAGGAAGCCGAAGAGAACCATCGAGTAACAACGAGCAGCTGCCAGCTCTCCAACATCGTAACTCTGAACTCTGTACCACGGCAGAGGCAGGGTTAGATTTGTTGAAGACATGCACACCATCGACATGCTGTATGCCTTTGTACACAGCGTCATCTTGCCCCCAAACAGACAATCAGGGTTAAGTGCCTTTTGCCCAAGGACACAATGCGGGAGTGCGAATCAGTCGCTGAAATGGTCACCCATCCAACTACTAACCACGCTCGGCGTTGCTTAACTTCGGTGATCTGACGAGAACCGGTTACCGCGATGCAACCGCACCCCCGATATCCGGTATAACAAGTATAATGTATTGTAGAAGAGGCCAACAAGATCAGCCAGAAAATGTTTCAGAACATCCACGAACTGAAACGTTTATTCAGTTATTAGACAAATTCAAAGTAGAACTTGAATGGCGATTTTTGCCTAGCAGTTTGACTGTAATAAAAGGTGTCGATTCACTTCTGGGGTTTTTATCAGGTGCCTTTTTAGACTATGAAGCAACTATAGCACCATTTGTTGAAATGTATTTGGACATTGACACTGTTCTGCTGAAAGCAGAGTTAGCTATAGCAGCCAATCTGCCCATACACACAATTAATACTGACTTTAACCTTTACCCAGCATAAGAACCAAAACCGGCCAGCACTATTTAAAAAAATTGCAAATTTTTATTGTTTTTTCATTTTTTGTCTCAAAAACATAACTAATTTTTTCCATTGTTTGTCTCAAAAACATAGGTTATGACCCCTCTTTGGAACGAGCTCAACAAGCTCATTCCAGTGAGGTTCATAACCTATGTTTTTGAGACAAAAAATGAAAAAAATTATATATTAAGAATTTTGTTTGCAAGCATCGTAAAGTTATGAATGTTGTAAAGTGTGAAATATTATTTATGTTTTTGGTGCTCCCCTTCCTCCCCCCCAAAAGGCAGACTCTGGTTACGTGCCTGCACTTCAGTCCCCGTGGCGGCCTCTTGTTTCTATAGTTTTCTCGTGTAGCAGACGATGTTCCCAATGAGGTGTACTTTAAATTACAAATCAGGTTATGAACTAAGATGGAGTGATCTCATCCTTCATCTCATTTATTATGCCGCTGGGTTGGTCGGAGGGGGTATCTAGTGGAGAGCTGCGTACATTCATGTGTAATGCAAATGTGTCTGTCCAACATATTTGCTGCTCTAGCACGGTCATTATTTGTCGGATTCAAATAATTTTTGCCATGCTTGTCCGTCAACATGGGGGAACGGATCCTACAGCAGAATTAACATCTTCACTTAAACACTTACAGAGTTATTTTCCCTTGTTTAACTTAGGGGATTATTATTGAAAAATGTGTCCATCCAACATATTTGCTGATCTAGCTCTGTCGTGATACTTTGAATTCAAATACTTTTTACCATTCTTGTTCCTCAGCATGGGGGAACGGATCCTACAGTAGAATTAATATCTTTGCATGAGCATTTACAGTGTTGTTTGCCCTTGCCTAACTTAGGGGATAATTGAAAAATGTGTCCGTCTAACATATTTGCTGCTGTAGCTCTGTCAACATACGTTGGATTGAAACAGTTTTTGCCATGCTTGTTTATATTAGTACAGATTGCTGCAGGCACATGTCATGCTTTTGATGGCATAATGCTATCCATGGTATTGCAGGAGGAGGCATGTGCCACGCTTCGTGTTGCTCTTGTTGATTATTTTTTGAGTGATGTTGGGTACACAGGAAGTTTATTTGCAGAACTTGTTATTGTTAAAAGTTGTGTTATTCATTTCATGATGAGAGTTTTGGTCTATTGGTAGGATCTTATTGGAATAAATAATTTGGAGGTTTATGGCTCCAAACATTTGTTCAGCCTTGATGCTTTGCATCTTGTTTGAAAATGAGTTCTGACCTGCAAACCTCAGACCATATTACAAGTCAATTCATCACAATAAATTATAATGTTACCTAATTGAACCACCACCATCCCTGGGTGAGAGTATGATACCACCACTGTCAAAGGTCAATAATGCTGTAAGGACTGTTAGACAATTTGTTTTGTAAGAATAAAATGAACTCTTTGTATGCCGCAGGCAGACAACCCCACCAGGATGAAAATACTCGATGTCACCAGTTTAGGATTAACCCTCCTTTAATACTTTTGAAAGTCTTATTGACATACGAAATCCTACACCGCGTTAATATTTTGTGGCCATTTGTTTTGTTATTATTTTTTGATTTTTTAAAGTTTTAACCTCAATTCCTATTTTCTACCGAATAGTGCTCAGTGACCCCTCGTGGGAACCCCAGGAAGTGAAGCAGTGCTTGTTTACTGTGGTAAACAAGCTCTGTTTCACTGGTAAAATAGGACCCAGTCACTAATGCTTGGGGTGCGAGTCCTCTAAAATAGGCAACATGGGGTATAAACGATTGACTGACCTTGACTTTATCTCCATGTTGTGATCATGATTAGCTATTGTGCAGAAGTATGTGACTATAAACAACAATAAATATAAATATATAAATACTCAGTGACAACCATTGAGCCAAATGTTATCACAGCTTAACCTTCTGCACTCTGATGTCTAAATATCAAAATTTCAAAATATGAAAACGACTGTAACATGTTTCTTAACCCTTTACCCATGGCGAAGCCAAATTTGAGCTTATGCCAGGGCCAGTCGTCAGTCTGTCCGTCAACAATTCAATATGGCTCGGGCCAGAGGCTGTATTTATGAACCGATCTTTATGAAACTTCTTGGGTACCTTTGGTATCACCGTGGGACGAGAACGAGTGTTTTTGGGTGCGGTCTGAAATTCAAGATGACCGATGGCGATGGCAGCCATTTTGTACAAAATTAGGTGCAATCAGATTTTTACACAGAACTTCCATATGAAAGCGCTGATTTGAAAATTTTTTTGTGTGAATGTTTAGTACCATGGGATACATCACGTATAATACGGGTTTTTTTCTCGTGCAGAAATTATGCAAATTAGATGAACTTTGATTTTTTCAGTGCTACTTACGCACAGTAAGTACATATGTCAATACGGCTCGGGCTAGAGGCTGTATTTATCAACTGATCTTCACAAAACTTCTTGGGTACCTCTGTTATCACCTTGGGACGAGAACGAGCGTTTCTGAGTGCGGTCCAAAAATTCAAGATGGCTGCCAGTGGTACATTTTGTACCGAAATTAGGTTTAATCAGTTTTTTGTACACAACTTCTATACGGCTCAGGCTAGAGGCCTTATTTATGAACCGATCTTTACGAAACTTCATGGGTACCTTTGTTATCACCGTGGGATGAGAACGGGTGTTTTTGGGTGTGGTCCAAAATTCAAGATGTCCACCAGCAGCCATTTTGTACCAAAATTAGTGCAATCAGTCTTTTGTACAGAACTTCTGTATGAAAGTTCTGATTTGAATAAATTTCTGTATGAATGTTTAGTAACATGGAATACATCACATATAGTACAGGTTTTTTTCTCGTGCAGAAATTATGCAAATTAGATGAACTTTGATTTATTCAGTGCTACTTATACACTGTAAGTGCACATGTCAATACGGCTCGGGCTAGAGGCTGTATTTATCAACCGATCTTCACGAAACTTCTTGGGTACCTTTGTTATCACCTTGGGACGAGAACGAGTGTTTCTGAGTGCGGTCCAAAATTCAAGATGGCTGCCAGTGGCTATTTTGTACCGAAATTAGGTCCAATCAGTTTTTTGTCACAACTTCTATTCAGCTCGTATTTATGAACTGATCTTCACGAAACTTCTTCGGTACCTTTGTTTTCACCTTGGGACAGGAATGAGTGTGTTTTGGGTGCCTTTGTTAACACTGAGCTATGAGAACAAATATTTGGGGGTTCAGTCAGACCCACTTTGGGACTCAAAGATTTCTTTTCTAGTTTAGCATCTGACTGTCACCCACCTTTACAATACTTTACATATACATTTGTTACAGGCTACGGTCAGTATTTATGTACAGACCGTTACAATACTTTATATGTACCTTTGTTATCAGGTCATTACCTTGATGTTTGTCATTGCTGTGTCACATTCTATACATGTACATGTCTTGACAAGTTGACCTACAGTGTCATTGACACTTTCATTTAATTTTTTTCGAAAAATTTCAACAAAACTATATCATGTGACCCCTTTTTGGAACGAGCTTGACAGTTTTGTTGAAATTTTTCGAAAAATAATATTTTTTCAGCTGCTGAATTTGCATATTACGTGGGCGAATGCGGGCGATTCATTGGGTAAATGGTTAAGCAAAGTGGGAGAACCAGGAAGAACTATAAATTGGTGTGAAATTTGGAAAGTGGGACAAACAGGAATAAACCATTGAAGTTAATTGTAATGTGTTCTGTTTTCTATTTCCAGGTATCAAAAGTCAATTTGAACAATATGCTTTGTCCTGCTATATCTGATCCATTTTATGGGCCATACTACAGATGGTGTGCTATGACGCATCAAATTCTTCTTCTCTTTGGTCAAGGAAAAGTTCTTGTCCTGATCTTCAAATTGTTTTCAGGGAAACCTTTTGACTATTTTGGTGAAACAAGTATATGCAAGACAGAGAAGACTGTACAAACTACACAGAATGGACGAAATAATGCAGTAGGTCATCATGAAAAAATAAAAAATAAAATGGTATCGCATCATGATTCCATTAATGGCCACCTAAAAATGAACTGAAATTGACTCAGTGATAAGAACACTCTTAGAATATGTAATATTGACACAAATAACTTATGTTTGTTTATATTTCTCCAATTTCTTTTTCTGTTGATTTAAGCCACTAATTAACAAATTGTTCAAATTTGCCTAACGGCATACATGTATGTAAATTTCCTAAATATAATTTCTTGATTTTTTACCTTTCATGTTCAAATTGTACATTATAGCCCTTCAGTTGAATATGGTAAAACTAGTTCCTGTAAGGACTATTAGACAATTTGTTTTGTAAGAATAAAATGAACTCTTTATATGCCGCAGGCAGACAACCCCACCAGGATGAAAATACTCGATGTCACCAGTGTATGATCAGGGTTTATATTTTGTCTAATTTTGTGAGAATCCATTTGGATTCTCATGAAAATGGTTGTGAGAATCCATACCTACTTGAGAGTCCCAGGATTCCATGTGGCCACCATGGTTGAAGCCATTGTTGTATACAAACACAATTTAACCGATTACCAAACGTAACTTTTTTAATTTTTAAAACTAAATTTGATAATTTTTAAAAAAACAATAAATAATAAATAATTAAGAAAATAATTAAATGAACAATAATTACCAATAAAATCTTACAAATATGGCTGTCGTTGGAACCGGCTCAATGAGCCGGTTTCAATGACAGCCATATTTATAAGATTTTATTGACAAAGTGTCAGGATATTTCAGGTCATGTTAGCCTTCTATTGGTTAATTTGTTACCGCTGTGTTAGATAAAGGGTTAAATTGACTCAATACTTTTCACGCGAATCATAGCAGAGGTGCAGCAAGAACCTACATGGATTCTCGCCGATTTTATTGCGTGAATCTGTGTTACCAATCGATTCTCGGATTTTCGTCAAAATATAAGCCCTGATGATTAACCCTTTGATACTTTTGAAAGTCTTATTGACATACGAAATCCAACAGCGCTTTGATATCTTGTGGCCATTTGTTTTGTTATTATTTTTCGTTTTTTTAAAGTTTTAACCTCAATTCCTATTTTCTCCCGAATAGTGCTCCGTGACAACCATTGAGACAAATGTTATCACAGCTTAACCCTCTGCACTCTGATGTCTAAATATCAAAATTTCAAAAAACAAATATTTCCCATAATGCATTTCGTAATTTAACCAATTCAGTCTTGTTTGACAGAGCTCATTGACCTCTGTCAAACAAGACTGAATTCCTTAAATTCCTAGGTGCATTATAGGAAAAATTTGCTGTCGGAAATATTGGTATTTTTCATGTGCACAGGGTTAAAATACTAATATAATCCTGCTGTCAAGACTTCTTAACTGGTTGAGTGCTAGAAGCCACTATCAGGGCTTTCAAAAAATGAGGATACCAGAGCAAAAGCCAACACTCCTTGCTTATATTTCATGTTCAGTCAAACCCAAATAATATTTTGTTTATATAAATTTGTTTTATTACAAATTATTGGAGAGTACTTGTGGGCACTCTCCGATAATTTGGAATAAAACAAGTTTTGAATAACAAATTCAGACCACCAAAAATAATCTAGCCCTCAACCATATAATCGCTAATGTGAAAAATATCTTGTGATTAGTACTTTCTGATGTTTGACGTCGCATTTTGAAAAACGTTGAAGAAACTGATTTCCCAGTGACATTTGAAGTTCAGGATAATTAAAGTCTCAAAGGGTTAACACTGCTTCTGATTAGCAAAATATCTCTTTGTAAATTGGATCAATCATTTCATGAATGATTTC
The DNA here is from genome assembly GCA_031216915.1 of Pictodentalium vernedei. Lineage (NCBI taxonomy): Eukaryota > Metazoa > Mollusca > Scaphopoda > Dentaliida > Dentaliidae > Pictodentalium > Pictodentalium vernedei. The sequence goes on from CM062290.1 coordinate 421,411,771, forward strand.
TGTGTTGCACAGCAGCCATGACTGATTTTATAAAATATCTTTTTTAAATATTCATCAGGTTGAGAGTTAAATTTTAGATTGTTCATGAATAGATATGAGTTTTGTCATAAATTATTAAGGTTAGTTTTGGTCTTTTAAGATGGTAGATCATTTCTACTGCTTTTTTGATAATTATCGAATAGTTAGCCACTTTTGGCTTTGTGCTCCATTTGGAGTTTATTCAGTGGTCTATTAAATATGCATCAAGTTCCCTAGTTTTTAACAAATTGAAATCCCTACTCATACCAGAAAATAAGTGGTCAGACAAGGACAATGTCAGCTACAAAAACGCCAATGTCTGACTGAGGTTTAAAATCATCAATCAAAATGTCTGACGCCAAAATTATCAATGAAGTTCAGTGATCAGAACATCATGCATGCTGGAAATCATGTACATAACTAGCAAGCCTAAAATTAATGATTATTGTGGTTTCTCGTCCTGGCAAGTTGAGAAGTGTGAAGAAAGTGACTGTACAGCTCATCTGAGTATTAACATAATGTGAAGGAATATGATTTGATATAACCATACACGTATCTAAATTATGTCTGAAGGGTAATTCAGTTCCAATTCAGAATGAAACCAATTATCCCTTGTTTGGCAGGGCTCAATGAGCCCTGCCAAACAAGGTATGGTTGGTTGAATTCTGAGCAGTTTTAAGATGAAGGTACATGCACACCCAAAACACATTATTTCGAATACTCAAACTCCATTTTGTAATATGTCAGATATCATTCTTAAATGACAGAATGATTCATTTGGTGTCTGACATTTTGACTGGAAGTGCAATGAAAATTATTTTCAGGCTGCTACTTTACACTACAGCACTTCTCTTATAAATCTTTGGCCTTGAACTTTTAAGACCTAATTCTGACTTTGATCACATTTCACTGCTACAAAACAGGTGCTCCTGTAAGCAGTCTTTGGGTGACTTGCAAGTTACATTTTAACCCTTTACCTATGAATCAACAGCATCCATCCGCATAGTATGCAAATTCAGTAGTTTAAAAAATATTCATTTCAGGAAATTAAAACAAAACTATATCATGTGACCCCTCAGTGGAATGAGCTCATTCCGATGAGGGGTCACATGATAAGATTTTATTAAAATAGTTTGAAAATTTAAAAAAAATAATATATAAAATCATAAATTTTGATATTGTCTGTATTGGGTAAAGGGTTAAGTACCTTGACAGTCATTCTATCCATGTCTTGGCTGCCTATATAGGTGACCCTGGCTGTCAAAAGTGTCATTAAAACCCAATAAGTAAATAAATGTAATACATTTGTTATTCAGAATGTTGATATGGAACAGGGGATATTATTTATTATACGCTAAACAATAGATTATCGAAAAAATTGCAGAAAGGTAGAAATTGTATCCGCCCATTATGAAGATATAGAAATTTTCACTTTCATGGTATAAGTCAAAATGGCGGCTTTCAAAGCATCACTTCAAGGTGAATACGAGTCATATTATCACTGGAAATGATCAAGTTGTTATAAAAACAGTATAATGAAAAGAAAATCTAGTGGTTTGAGTGGAAACCAGTCATTTCCAGCCAAAATTCAACATGTATTCACCTTGAACTGATCCATGAAACCTGCCAGCTGAATCATCGCAAGACAGTACCTGTTCCGAGTATCGATCAGCATTAGCTGTTTACTTTCATGCAACAATTCAAAGTTGAAACGAATGGAATTATTGATAGGAATGATCATATTCTTATAAAAAGCATATAATTAAAAAAAAATCTAGTGTTTTTGAGTGGATATCGAAAATTATCTCACTTGTGACCGGGACAAATGGTTATTTTCGCTCACGTAAAATGAACATTTGTCTCGGTCACTCCTGAGATAATTTTCGGTATCCACTCAAAAACACTAGATATCCTCTATTTATCTTTGAATGCCAGTTACTCTCTCACAAAATCTTGAAGGGAATGAAATTTTTGTCACACTTTTCATTTGCATGCACGTACAGTACATGGAGAGTGGATTGTAACTAAATCACCCGCGGAGTGGAGTTATCACCCAAACTATAACTTACAAATTTTGGATATATCGACTAAAAACACAAGCAATGTTTCAGCCAATGGACCTCCAGGTTTAACCAGGAGGTGCATTGGCTGAAACTTTGCTTATGCTTGGTATGCTTTGCAACAAATTTGCAATTATTGCTTGGGTGGAATCTCCACTCTGCAGGTGATTTAGTGATAATACACTCTCCACGTACTGTAGCTGCAGCATCGTGAATGTTATCACCATGTCAGTACAAATTTACGCAAAACCTTTCAATCACAGTATGTTTTTTCAATATGTTTTGTATATAATACCGTATTTACTCTATGTATTGGGACACTCTATGATTTGGGACACACATTTTTTCCAGAAAACTATATTTTTTTATGCTCCAAAGTTTGGGACATTCAGGAGATTTGTTTCCAGTTGGCCCGTCGCTAGTAGCAGACGACACTCATAAAAAAAATTCTTGAGTAAGTAAAAGTTTTCATTTTTTGCTTCCAAAACATAGCTTATGATCCCTCATTGGAATGGGCTCGTTCCAATGAGGGATCATAAGCTATGTTTTGGAAGCAAAAAATGAAAATATAAAAAAAAAATTGGACGTCGATTTTCGTATATTGTGATGGAAAAAGAATCACACACAACTTTATTCAGCATCAAATCAAGACCAGGCTGTGTTCTTTCCCCATTTTCTAAGAATTGGGACACCTGTGAAAATAATTATTTTTAGCTGTCCCAATACATAGAGTAAATACGGTACATACCTCAGTTAATTGAGGGAGTACAAAATACCTATATCTATGTACAAGACTTCAATATTTGGTCATTTTTGTATTCACATGACAAACTATGAATTGTGTTCAGTATAAATTTTTTTCTTATAATTATTAACTGTTTTACTGGTAGTATAGGATCTAGTCATCAATGCCTGGGTTGGAAGTTCTTTAAAATGGGCAACATGGGTATCAACAATTGACTTGATTTAACTTTATATACATGTTGTGGTCACGATTTGCCATTGTGCAGAAATATAAATTAAGAATTTTCCAGTTGTTCCATACTTTGTAAGAAAATAATTACCATGAACAAATACAGTTTAAAAAGTAAACAACCATTTTCATGGGGATGTCGTAATTTGAAAAACAATCTCTATTTTGATTTTTCATCTTTAATTAAGTACTCACCCAGTTAATACCCTCCCAAATCCTCTCCACCCCCCCACCCCCCACCCCCTGTGAGAAGCTTGAGAGGTGAAGCAGTGCGTGTTTACTGTGGTACATAAGTTATCCTTTTCTGGTGCAGTGGAACCCTGTTAACTGAATAGCCACTTTGTCAATGGAAATTATTCAATTAACAGGAGAATTCAATTGACAGGGAGTGTGTCACTTTCCTGTATTCTAGAAATAAGCTTGACATTTATTCTATTATATCTTGTTTGACAGAGCTCCATGAGCTCTGTCAAACAAGATATAATAGATTAAATGCCTGTATTGGTTGTACTGAGGCCAAATAGGTCTATAAATGAAGGAAAACTAGGGTGAATCAGAGTAATTTCTCGACAGGTTACAAGATTTTTTATTCCATTAACAGGAGTTTACTCTATAACCTATGTTCAATTAACAGGTCAAATTTGTACTGGAGGTTTTGTAAATAGATTTGTGTTGGGAAATTATATTTAATTAACAGGGTTATTCAGTTAAGAGATATCCAATTAAGTGGGCACCACTGTATAATAGAACCTGGTGATTAATGGCTAAAGTGAGTGGAAAAATAAAAACCACTGCCTCATCTTGACCTTATGATGATGCTGTGATCCAATATAGCCAAAGCTGCTGAAAGTGACAATAACCACCTCACACTGAGGTCAAAATAACAACATTTCAACCTGCAAGTTTTTCTCAAAATGCAACTCATAATTTAACCCTTTACCTAACGAATTGCCTGCATCCACCTGTGTAATTTGCAAATTCAGCAGTTGAAAGAAAGAAATTTTTCAAAATATTTCAACAAAACCATATCATGTGACCCCTCATTGGAATGAGCTCGTTCCAGTGAGGGGTCATATGATATGGTTTTGTTGAATTTCTTTTTTTTAATTTTAAAAAATAGTAATTAAAATAATAAATTTTGATATCATCTGCATTGGGTAAAGGGTTAACCAGTTCAATCTTGTTTGACAGCACATCAATCTCTGTTGAACAAGATTGAATTATTTTAATTCCAAGTTGATTATGGGAAAAATTTGATCTTTGAAATATTTTTTTTTTAATATCAAAGAGTGCAGAGGGTTAAATCCGAGCAAAGAATACTAAAAAATACCTCACGAATCAGCCGCATCCGCCCATGTAATATGCAAATTCAGCAGCTGAAAAAATACTATTTCTCAACCAATTTCAACCAAACCATTTCATGTGACCCCCCACCCCAGTGGAACAAGCTTGTTCCAATGAGGGTTCACATGATATGGTTTGGTTGAAATTTGTTTTTAAATTTAAAAAAAATGATATTTAAAATAATAAATTTTGATATCGTCCGACAGTGCACAAGATATCAAAATTTATTTCACTGTGGGAACTCCGGGAAGTGAAGCAGTGCCTGTTTACTCTGTTGCAAACAAGCTCTGTTTTACTGGTAAAATAGGACCCGGTCACCAGTGTTTTGGGTGGAAGTCCTTTAAAATGGGCATAAACGATTGACTGAACCCAACTTTCAACAAAACCATATGAAGTGACAGCTCCCCACCCCCCCCCCACCCCCTTCATTGGAATGAGCTCGTACCAATGAGGGGTCGCATGATATAGGTTTTTTTCATTTTTGGAAAGTTTTTTTTTCAACTGCTGAATGTGTAAATTACACAGGCGGATGTGGCCGTTTTGTTTGATGAAGAGTTAACACCTGTTCCTATTTTAATATGAACATTTACCTAATTTATTGGTCAAATCGGGGGGGGGGGGGGGGGGGGGATGGGGGGGTGGTTCAGTTGGGAGAGGTGCAGGCTGCAAGCCGAGAGGTCCTCGGTTCGAATTGCACCTGCGTCAACCGCGTTGTGTCCTTGGTCAAGACACTTCACCCTCTTTGCCCACGTGGAGGCATGGTGACGTTGTGTACTAAGGCATACTACACATCGATGGTGCACGTGTCTTCAACCAATGCTAACCCTGCTTGTGTGGAGTTGGTATGTTGGGGAGCTGACAGTTGCTCACTGTTGCTCGGTGGTTCTCTTCAGGTACTCCAGCTTCCTCCACCCGTAAAACTGTCACGGTCATGGTTAGCCATTGTGCAGAAATATGTGACCTTAAACACCAATAAATAAATAAATTTGTCAAATCCATCCAGTGCTGCATACAAAAATCTCCAGGTTATCACCTCTTATTCAAACTAGCAGAGCTTCTTTCGATGAAGGGTGATGGGTCATAAGTTATGTCAAAACACCTAAATTTCAAGCAGCAAAATTTTCTCCAAAAAGTAAATTGAACCAATTCAATCTTGTTTGACAGAGCTCAATGAGCTCTGTCAAACAAGATTGGAATGGTTACATCCTAGTTGCATTGTAGGAAACATTTGCTGCTTGAAATTTTGATATTTTACCATGATTGTGTAGAGGTTAAAGAAGGGGGCATGGTGGCTCACTTGGTAGAGTCCCCGTGGGAACCCCGGGAAGTAAGCAGCACTTGTTTACTGTGGTAAACCTGTTCCGCTTTACTAGTAAAATAGGACCCAGTCACCAATGCTTGGGGTGAAAGTCCTTCCTCTAAAATGGGCAACATGTTGATCAACGATTGACTAACCTTGACTTCATCTCCATGTTGTGTCACGATTAGCCATGGTGCATAAATATGTGACGTTAACCAGAAACAAACAAACAAACACTTGGTAGAGATGCAGGCTGCAAGCCGAGAGGTCCTCGGTTCGAATCCCACCTGCGGCAACCGCGTTGTGTCCTTGGGCAAGACACTTCACCCCCATTGCCCACGTGGGGGCACGGTGACGTTGTGTACTAAGGCATACGGCACGTTGATGGTGCACCTGTCTTCAACCCTTCAACCAATGCTAACTCTGCTTGTGTGGAGTTGGTATGTTGGGAGCTGACAGTTGCTCGCCGTTGCTCCGTGGTTCTCTCCGGGTCCTCCGGCTTTCTCCACCTGTAAAACTGTCACGGTCATGGTTAGCCATTGTGCAGAAATATGTGACCTTAAACACCAATAAATAAATAAATAAATTGAGGTTAAAGAAAAAACTTCTGCAAGTGTCATATACCAGTTGTGTTAAGTAATGGATTAAAATAGTTTGTTTATTTCAATGAGTTTACAGTACCTACCAAGTGTTTTGGTACGGTACTTGCAGTGAATGCCCTCACCCCCCCCCCCCCCCCCCCCCCCCCACATGGGAACCCCAGCCAAATGAAGCAGTGCTTGTTTACTCTGGTAAACAAGTAAACAAGCTCTTTTTCACTGTTAAAATAGGATCCAGTCACGATGCTTGGGGTTAAAGACCTCTAAGATGGGCAACATGGGTATAAATGATTGACTGAACTTCACTTTATCTCCATGTTGTGGTCACAATTAGCCATTTTGCAGAAATATGTGACGTTAACCACCAACAAACAAACAAACAAATTTGCAGAAATATGTGACCTTAAACACCAATAAATAAATAAATAAATAAATAAATAAATAAATAAATAAGTAGTAAATGTCTGCCATCTGCTTTTTTATTGGAACTTTAACCCTTTACCTAACATATCAGCCAACATAAGCCTACCACAGCCTAAAATATCTTATAAATGTCCCAATAAAACCATACAAATACGAGCTGCTTCTAATGATGTCCATATTTGTATGGTTTTACTGTTACTGAAGGATTTTGCGAATTTTTTTTTAAAAATGTGAAATTTAATTTATTTTTTAAAAAAGCTGTATTAGGTAAAGGGTTAAAGAGGAGTCTAAATATCTATCTTGTCATTTGTACAGCTCTAGTCATTTTGTCATTTATCCCACTCTTACCTTGTATCCAACTCTAGTCATCTTACCACTTATCAAACTAGTCACAACCTATTCCCACATATTTTGCAGTGGCAAGCATTCATAGAAACCTAGGGGGCGGGGCATGGTGGCATCACAGTAACCAGTTCTTATCAGATCACCGAAGTTAAGCAACATCAAGCCCAGTTAGTCCTCAAATGGGTGACCGTCTGAGCAATCGATTCGGACTCCCACGTTGTGTCCTTGGGCAATTCTGACTTTGATAACATTTTCTACAACAGAACAGGTATGCCTACATGCAATCTTTGGGTTAATTCACAAGTTACATTCTAAGCACTTTGGTAGTTGTTTTTATGCAAGTCTTGGCTGCCCATTTAGGCTTCACTAGACATGACTACCTATATAGGCTTGTCTAGACAACTACCTATATAGGCTTCACTAGACACGACTACCTATATAGGCTTCACTAGACATGACTACCTATATAGGCTTCACTAGACACAACTACCTATATAGGCTTTACTAGACACGACTACCTATATAGGCTTCACTAGACACGACTACCTATATAGGCTTCACTAGACATGACTACCTATATAGGCTTCACTAGACACAACTACCTATATAGGCTTCACTAGACACGACTACCTATATAGGCTTCACTAGACATGACTACCTATATAGGCTTCACTAGACACGACTACCTATATAGGCTTCACTAGACACGACTACCTATATAGGCTTCACTAGACACGACTACCTGTATAGGCTTCACTAGATATAACTACCTATATAGGCTTAACTAGACACGACTACCTATATAGGCTTCACTAGACACGACTACCTATATAGGCTTCACTAGACACGACTACCTGTATAGGCTTCACTAGATATAACTACCTATATAGGCTTAACTAGACACGACTACCTATATAGGGTTCACTAAACATGACTGCCTATATAGGCTTCACTAGACACGACTACCTATATAGGCTTCACTAGACACAACTACCTATATAAGCAGCCAAGACTTGCCAAAAAATAGCAGCAAAGTCACAGACTACCAAAGAGGAGCAGAAATATGTAAAAATCTCCAGGCAATTAACTGATTGAGGGCTAGATTATTTTTTGCTGGTCTGAAATTGTTATTCAGAATTTGCTTTATTACAAATTACTGGAGAGTGCACAGGCACTCTCCAGTAATTTGTGATGGAACAAATATATATAAACAAAATATTATTTGCATTTGAATGAGTATGAAACGTGCAAGGGTAATGTTGGCTTTTGCACTGGTACTCTCATTTTTTGAAAGCCCTGATAGTGGCTTCCAGCACTCAACAAGTTAACTCCTAGCACTCCGGTAGTATTTTAGAATTTCTGTCATTGATCCATACTGTCCATGTAGCACGGTGCTTCATTAATTAAAATTTTGCAGATTATTGTTTTTATTACCGGGTAAACACATGTGTGAACATCACTGTCCACGCATGGATTCTGACCAGACCATGGTGACTATAAAAGATGAACGTCAAATTCAGATGTGCATGACATAAATGTTCTGCAGTGTGGTATAACTATTACAGAGTTATTGCCCTTGCACTCTACTATTGTAATAGAAAACTGTCATGTGGAACTAACTACCTCTCCATTTGTTCAGATATTTGTTTGAAACTCAGTATACATCAGCAACATCAACTACACATGAGCGTGCCATATTTATTCTGTGGTGTGATTCAAGCATTACAGAGTTATTACCCATGAATTTGACTATTTATAATGGTATGAGAAAATCTTGTAGAGCAAACGTCAAGTGCTGATGTTTATGACACATTCACGACCCATTTGCCATTTGCTATGTCTCTCTTTAATTACAGTGTCATTAGTCTTGAATTCTGGTTGTAATAGTATGGGAAAATCATGTGGCATGAACTATTACATTTCTTAAAATTTGAAAACTAGTGACACATAAGCAGCCAACATCAAGTCCAAATGTGTATGACATAAGTTTTCTGCATCATAAGTTTCCTATAAGGCCTAAAAAAATTTAAAAGTCTGTTTCTCTGGCCCTCCCATGTGGTTCTTTTGGCTGCCGCATGCTCTCTTTTTATAACCAATGCAAACTTTAAAAAATAAAAATATTTTACCCAAGTTAATAAAATTGATAAATGTGTCCCTCGAGTGCAACAAGACTTTGCAATGCTGTAGCATTGCAAAGCCTTCTTGCGCTCTAGGGATGAAATACTCTACCACCCATCCTGTTCTGTAGATTATGAGGCCTAAAACATAAAACAAACCAGGAATATGAAGTTTTATGGCACAGAAATAATTACTAAAAAATGAAATAAAATAAAAAGCACATGCAGTTTTATAAAAAATGGCCCCAGAAACAGAAAATCTGCTTTCTGGGGCCTGATAATGTGATTTAAGGACTACAATTATTGCCCTTGGATTCTTTCTTACTCATTATATGAGAAAATCTTGTGAAGCAAACTGCTTCCTGGTTTGAAACCCAGTTTTGTCTCTTGCATTGGGTATAATTCCAAAAATTTCAACAAAATCATATTGCTCAGCAAGTTCATTTCAATGAGGGGTCACAAGATAATGTTTTGTTGAAATATTTTGAAACAGTAATTGTTTTCAACTGCGGAATTTGTAGATTATGCAGGCAGATGCAGCTGTTTCATTTGGTAAAGGGTTAAATCTTGTTTATCAGGCACCTTCCTCATTAAAATGTGAAGAGAAAAAACATCCCTCATCATCAAACTTTGCAAAACACCTTTTCACTCGTTTTATTTTTACATTTCACACATTTTCAGTGGTTGAAAAGAAAAAAAATGTCTCCTTCCCTCATCAGAAAATTTAGAAAAAATTGCCTGGGGAACAAGAATGTTTTTGACAGTTGCCTCACCAACAGCATTCTAAATAAATCTAATATTGTTCAATCCCAATTGAATTTCTGCAACTTAATTGGTTGAGTGCTGTGTTATTTTCCAAAGGTGATTTGAAACCTGTTTTTTCTTTCAAAGATACCATGCTACAAGCCCTTAACTCTTAGAAACCGGGGAAGAAGAATGAATTTATTGAACATGACATACCGCGAAAAACTTACAGTAAAGCAGGTGCTTCAAGTCAAGTGTCGTTTGCCTATTCAGGCAGACAACACTTGACTAGAAGCACCTGCTCATTGTTCACTTCTCCCAAAGCTCAAAGATAGCTGAACAGTCACAGCTAGATTACCTGCTGTATTACATCACAGGCAAGAAAACTCGACTCCTGGCTTCTAAGAGTTAATTTAAAGTACCTTTAATTTAGCAATATTTTGTTCATAAATAATTGACACTCTCCAATAAATTGCAACCTTACAATTTTATATAAATTTGTTTCTTATACTGCAAAGCAAACATCAAGCTAATGCATACACTGCAAAGCCACTAAAGTGGATTCCAGCACTTTTCAATAGAGCCATGATAATGGTTTCTAGCATCCAACCTGTAAAATATTAAATATATTTGTATAAGATGTTTGATTACAGTAGAGTTTTGTTACAAGAATGTTTTCCACATTTATCTCTAACCTATTCATCACTTGGATATTGCAATTGTTATATTTGTTGATAAAATCATGTGTTGTTCTTTTTTTCTTTTTTTTTTTATTGGGGTTTAATGACACTTTGGAAGCTAATGTCACTTCATGAGAGACAGTTTTACAGGTGGAGAAAACCAGAGTACCTGGAGAGAACCACCGAGTAGTGGTGGGCAACTGTCAGATTTCCCAACGTATTAACTCAGCACAGGCAGGGTTAGCATTGATTGAAGACAAATGTACCATCATCATATATTGCCCCTTAGTACATATCACCATCATGCTCCCACTTGGACAATCAGGATAAGTGTCTTGCCCAGGGACTCAACGCTGTTACCCCTGGTTGTGATAGAACCATGGACTTTTTGGTTTGAATTCTAATACCATAACTACTGAGCCACCATGCTCTCATGTAGTTCTTTAACCCTTAAAGGCCTATATCCGCCTTTTACATCCTCTGACCAGGTGCCCTTAACTGGTAGAGTGCTGGAAGCCCTATTTTGGGCTTTACTAAAAGTGACAGGCAATAACTGTCTGCAGCTACATTCTGCCTGAGAAAGCCTTTATTGTCCCTGATATGAATCAGAATTTTTAAACAATTCTTTGCTCTCTGACATTTAATTGGATAGATTGATTTTGACATTAGAGTGCAGAGGGTTAATGGGTATCTCTTAACTGAATTCACTATCCAATTAAATGTAATAGAGCAGTATATGATGAGCTTTGATTTGTTGTCCGAAAAAACTCAGCACTTTACCAGTTAACCTGCCATCATGATAAGGTGCCACTGAGAATTGATAAATTACCTAGGCAGTGGTTTCTAGTCAAGTCTTGGCTGCCTAAACTGGCAGCCAAGACTTGACTAGAAATCACTGCTAAACCACAGGCTGTGCTCAGGTGTGAATTCAGGACAATCGGCCGGACCTTTGAGGATTAAAGAATCTTTTCAGACCATTTGAAGTTATTGAACTTTACATTCATATCATAGAAATGATGAGCGAGTATTACAGTGAAACACACTTAACTCCTACCACTTTGGTAATATTATAGAATTTTCGTCGTCGCTGACCCCATATTGCCCATGGTGCGTGGACATTCCCCATCGGACATTTCCCCATTCGGTCATTTCCCCATCGAGGGCGGACATTTCCCCATCAGCATTCCCCCATCAGAGACGGACATTTCCCCATCTGGGGTGGACATTTTCCGGTCGGATATTAACACCTTTCCCCATCGAGGGCGGAAGTTTTTATTTTTTATTCTTTTATAACTCGAAAATTGCAATGAAAACATCCATATTGGTAAATCCACTTGTGTGATAAAAAGTGATGTATTCATTGAATTTCACATCAGTGAAGAGATGACCGTTTATCAATCATCTCAACAAAAAGTTAACTGTAAATTGCCACGAAAACAGAACACAAATGTCTTATAAACATGAACAATTCAAACAATATTACCCATGTCGGCTTAATAAAAAGGGAATGATACACAACAAATCAATTGGAAAATTTCAAACAAACAGACCCACAAAAAAATTAAGAAATGGATGGTGAAAAGTCCGCATGGGGAATTGTCCATTTTTCTATTAAGCAGAATGGGGTAATGTCCGATGGGGAAATGTCCGGCCTAAATGGGATGGGGTAATGTCCGGATGGGGAAATGTCCAATGGGGAAATGTCTGGCGACCATTGCCCATGCAGCATGAATAATTTAACAAATTATATCTTGTTCAATGAGCTCTGTGAAACAAGATATAATTTATTAAATTCGCAGTCACACTGTGGGAAACATTTCATGCTAAAATCTTTGGGTATTTTGACATTAGAGTGCAGATGGTTAATGGGCATCTCTTAACTGAATTCACTTTTCAATTGCGTATAACCTCCAAACACCAAATCATTTACCATAACTTGAGAACAGATTTTACCTATTAATTTATAGGTTATAAAGTAAACTACTGTTCATTGAATAGAAAAGCTTGTAAACTGTCAAAATCAAAAAATTACTCTAGACACTTCATTTATAGGCATTTTGGCCAAGATACATTCAGTAGAGAGGGGGCGCGCTGGCGTTGTGATAACTGGTTCTTGTCAGATCACCGAAGTTGAGCAACGTCGAGCCCGGTTAATCACTGGATGGGTAACCGTTTGAGCGATCAATTCGTACTCCCACGTTGTCTCCTTGGGCAAGGCACTTAACCCCGATTGTCCACATGGGGGCACGATGATGCCATGTACTAAGGTGTACTGCGCGTCGATGGTACTCCTGTCTTCAACCAGTCTAACCCTGCCTGTGCTGCAGTGGGGAGTTACGATGTTGGGGAGCTGGCAGCTGCTCGGTGGTTCTCTCCGGGAACTTCGGCTTCCTCCACCCGTAAAACTGTCATGGTCATGATTAGCCATTGTGCATATGTATATGACCTTAAACACCAATAAATAAATAAATACATCCAGTAGAGGCATTTTATCTTTTAAGTCTTAACCCACTGAGTATTTTTAAGATATTTTTCATCAAATCTAGTCATAGCTGCTTTACAGCAGCCATGACTAGATTTGATGAAAAATTTATCTAAATTTAACACAAAGAATCATTGGTGAAAAAATCCCTTTAATTTACAGGGAGATAATTTAATTAAATGTGTCCATTTTATACTTAATCATTGCAAGAGAAATCTTGTCTTGGGCAGGAATATCCACCAGCAGCATGCAAGGAGTTATTAGCTCACCTGACTGAAAGTCAGGGTGAGCTTTTCTTATCACTCTTCGCCCGTCGTCCGTCATCTGTCGTCCGTCGTCCTGCGTGAAGGTGGTGTTTGAGCCTCTTTCTCCTAAACCACTGTCCACATTTTAATTAAATTTCATGTAAGTAGTGGTTATATAGGGGCATTTTGATTTTTATCCAAAATAGGTTTCGGCTCATATTGAGCAGAGGTGTGGGGAAAAAATGGCCAAATTTTTTGAAAATCTTCTTCTCATGAACCACCAGTAGCAGAGACTTGATATGTGGTATACAGAGTCCTTTTGAGGTTTAGAATCAAGTTTGTTCAAGAGAAGTTTGTCGGGCATTATTTGCCTTCGTTATGGGAGTGGCAAAAATTTTGGCCACGCCTAAAATTTCTATTTTCAGAACCGTCGGGTCGATTTGAACCAAATTTGATATGAGATGATAATGGGTCATAAGTAGTTGATTGATGAAAAAAAAAATTTCTCATTGCCCCGTGGGAACCTCGGGAGCTAAAAATAGGAAAAACCTTAAAACTGCCATATCTCCAAAACTACACAGCACAGAGAATTCTTATTTTGTATAAAGCTTACTTTTATCCAGTAGAATAGAATGGTTAAAAAAAATCCCTATCGGTTTGATCACAAGGTACTTTTTTCAGGACTTTGAAAAAGTGCGGAGTCAGCACTTTTTAACACTGTAGGCAATGGGAAAAAGATTAAAAAATCTTCTTCTCCAGATCCAGCAGGCAGAATCTTTTGATATTTGGTATGCAACATTGTAGGGTGGATCTGATTCAAGTTTGTTCAAATCGGCCCCCTGGGTTCATATTTGGGCTCAGTATAGGAGCCCGATTTCGAACTTAGTTGCATTTCAGGCAAATTTCTTAAAAAATCTTCTTCTCTAGATCCAGCAGGCAGAATCTTTTGATATTTGGTTTGCGACATTGTGGGGTGGATCTGATTCAAGTTTGATCAAATCGGTTCCCTGGATTCATATTTGAGCTCACTATAGAAGCCCGAAATTCGAACTTAGTGCATTTCAGGCAAATTTCTTAAAAAATCTTCTTCTCCAGATTGAGCAGGCAGAATCTTTTGATATTTGGCATGCAACATTGTGGGGTGGATCTGATTCAAGTTTGTTCAAATCGTCCCCCTGGGTTTATATTTGGGCTCAGTATAGAAGCTTGAATTCGAACTTAGTGCATTTCAGGCAAATTTCTTAAAAAATCTTCTTCTCCAGATCCAGCAGGTAGAATCTTTTGATATTTGATATGCAACATTGTGAGGTGGATCTGATTCAAGTTTGTTCAAATTGCCCCCCTGGATTCATATTTGGGCTCACTATAGAAGCCCGAATTCGAACATAATGCATTTCAGGCAAATTTATTAAAAAATCTTCTTCTCCAGATCCAGCAGGCAGAATCTTTTGATATTTGGTATGCAACATTGTGGAGTGGATCTGATTCAAGTTTGTTCAAATCAGCCCCCTGGGTTTATATTTGGGCTCAGTATAGAAGCTCGAATTCGAACTTAGTGCATTTCAGGCAAATTTCTTCAAAAATCGTCTTCTCCAGATCCAGCAGGCAGAATCTTTTGATATTTGGTATGCAACATTGTGGGGTGGATCTGATTCAAGTTTGTTCCAATCGGCCCCCTGGGTTTATATTTCGGCTCAGTATAGAAGCTTGAATTCGAACTTAGTGCATTTCAGGCAAATTTCTTAAAAAATCTTCTTCTCCAGATCCAGCAGGCAGAATCTTTTGATATTTGGTATGCAACATTGTGGGGTGGATCTGATTCAAGTTTGTTCAAATCGGCCCCCTGGGTTTATATTTCGGCTCAGTATAGAAGCTTGAATTCGAACTTAGTGCATTTCAGGCAAATTTCTTAAAAAATCTTCTTCTCCAGATCCAGCAAGCAGAATCTTTTGATATTTGGTATGCAACATTGTGAGATGGATCTGATTCAAGTATGTTCAAATCGGCCCCCTGCATTCATATTTGGGCTCACTATAGAAGCCCGAATTCGAACTTAGTGCATTTCAGAAATATTTCTTAAAAAATCTTCTTCTCCAGATCCAGCAGGCAGAATCTTTTGATATTTGGTATGCAACATTGTGGGGTGGATCTGATTCAAGTTTGTTCAAATCAGCCCCCTGGATTCATATTTGGGCTCACTATAGAAGCCCGAATTCGAACTTAGTGCATTTCAGGCAAATTTCTTAAAAAATCTTCTTCTCCAGATCCAGCAGGCAGAATCTTTTGAGATTTGGTATGCAACATTGTGGGGTGGATCTGATTCAGGTTTGTTCAAATCGGCCCCCTGGGTTTATATTTGGGCTCAGTATAGAAGCTCGAATTTGAACTTCGTGCATTTCAGGCAAATTTCTTAAAAAATCTTCTTCTCCAGATCCAGCAATTAGAATCTTTTGATATTTGGTATGCAACATTGAGGGGTGGATCTGATTCAAGTTTGTTCAAATCGGCCCCCTGGATTCATATTTGGACTCACTATAGAAGCTCGAATTCTAACTTAGTGCATTTCAGGCAAATTTCTTAAAAGAACCTCTTCTCCAGATCCAGCAGGCAGAATCTTTTGATATTTGGTATGCAACATTGTGGGGTGGATCTGATTCAAGTTTGTTCAAATCGGCCCCCCTGGATTCATATTTGGGCTCACTATAGAAGCCCGAATTCGAACTTAGTGCATTTCAGGCAAATTTCTTAAAAAATCTTCTTCTCCAGATTCAGCAGGCAGAATCTTTTGATATTTGGTATGCAACATTGTGGGGTGGATCTGATTCAAGTTTGTTCAAATCAGCTCCCTAGATTCATATTTGGGCTCACTATAGAAGCTCAAATTCGAACTTAGTGCATTTCAGGCAAATTTCTTTGAAAATCTTTTTCTCAAGATCCAGCAGGCAGAATCTGTTGATATTGGGTATGCACCATGTTTAGGGTGGGGAGGGGGGGGGGGGGGATTCAAGTTTTTTCAAGCCAAGTCCCTGGGTTCATATTTGGGCTCACTGTGGTAGCCTGAATTATAACTTAGTTCAAAATGAGGAATTTTCTTTAAAAATCTTCTTCAGATCCAGCAGTTGGAATGTTTTGATATTTGATATGCAGCATCCTTAGGGGGGTGAGATTCAAGTTTGTTCAAGCCATGTCCCTAGATCCATATTTGGACTCACTGTGGGAACTTGAATTGTAACTTAGTTCAAAATGAGGAATTTTCTTTAAAAATCTTCTTCTTCAGATCCAGCAGTTGGAATGTTTTGATATTTGGTGTGCAGCATCCTTAGGGGGGTGAGATTCATGTTTGTTAAAGCCAAATCCCTGGGTTCATATATGGGCTCCCTGTGGGAGCCCGAATTATAACTTAGTTCAATATGAGGAATACTCTTTAAAAATCTTCTTTGTTTTTTTAGATCCACTGGTCAGAATCTTTGGATATTTGGTTTTAGCTTTTCTTAGGAGGAGCAGATGCAACTTGTTGAAATCAATTCTCTGGGTTGATATTTAGGCTACCATGTCAGGTGAGCGCCCTCAGGCCCCTTGGGGCCTCTTGTTTCTTTTGTGACAGAGCTCCTGTCAAACAGATTATAATAGAGTTAATGCTCAGTTTATTATTAGAAAACTGGAAAATCCCCCCTCCCATTACTGTTATTTGTGTAATGTTAATTGAATACTTTTTACAGGTAAAGTGGCTATTCAATTAATGAGTGAGCTCAGTGGTAAGACCATTGAAATTTAAACTGTTGGTTAGCATTTTGATCCTGTCCCATACCATCAGTGTTGTGTCCTTTTGCCCGACATCTAATCCAGGATGGGGAGGAGGAAGGGAAATGATGGCACTGTTACTAAGGCATACTGCACATCATTGACGTATTTATCTTCAGCCGCTATTAACTCGGCTTATGCCTGGTTAGCAAGTTGGAGAGTCTGACAGTTGCTTGCCGCTGCTCGATCATTATTGTGGGTACTCCAGCTTCCTCCACCCATAAAACTGTCTGACATGATATGACCCTGGCTGTTGAAAGTGTCATTTAACCCCCAATAAATAAACATATTCAGTTTACTGGGTTCCACTGTATTTTAAGTCATGATATAGAATTACATATCATTTTGATAGGATCATCAAAAATATGACAATCCATGTACCATTACATAATCAAATTTATCACACTCCAGAATCTAAGATGTTAATTGGTAGAGTGCTAATTTTTTTTTCATAGGTAATTTGTGACATGAGTATTTTTTTCAAACATTCTATTTCTACCAACAGGGGGAGCCTTAATATTGCAACATTTTATTCATAAATAATTGATTTTTTACAATATTTTGGAGAGTGTCTGTTGGCACTTTCCAATATATTCTAATAAAACAAAAATTTTATACAAGGTCTCATAAAGTAGATCTTCTGTTTGTAAAATTGTATGCGGCCGGGTGGGCAATTTTTTATTTTATTTTTGAAATTATTTCTTTGTCATCAAAAGTTCAATAGCTCATGGTTTGTTTGTTCATGTTCATGGTTTGTTTTATGTTTCAGGCCTTGAAATCTTCAGAATAGCATGGGTGGTGGTATATTTTGTCCCTTGAGACTACTCAAGGGACAAATTTATCAACTTATTACTTTGGGTAAAATATGATTTTTTAAAGTTTCCATTGGTTATAAAAAGAGAGCAAGCGGCAACCAAAAGGCCCACACAGGGCCTGAGAAATAGATTTTTAACTTTTTTAGGCCTAAAACTTTTTTATTCCACTTCTGAGCAAAGATCAAGCTAATGCCTTGAGTGTATAGCAATTAAAGTGGCTTTCAGCACTGGTCAATAGAGCCATGATAGTGGCATATAGCACTCAACCAGTTGAAATCAATTTTGTAGGAATCAATGCCTCACTGGCTTAATAAACAAACAATTATTAAATAATAATGTGTCACATTATTAATCCTTTCAATGCTGGTGGTATCTTCCATGCCAGTTAAATGGCAGAAATTGGAAGAGTCCATATCCAGTACTTGGGGGTAGAGCAATTAATATTTTCAATGTGCAGCCTTCAGGCTGCACGTTGAAAATATTAATTGTTCTACCACACACGTTCACTTAGTAGCCATCCTACTTAATGAAATTATGACGTATGATGTTGTTGGACCGGAAAAGCGGCCTGTCATGTTGAAAGAGTTAATATATTAACTGAAATGCACATTGTATGGAGCATGGATTACTATTAAATCACGTTAATATTTCTATCACACAAAAATATAGTTTCTGAGAACCGTGTTCTCAAGCATTTGCACCTGGATGTCTATGAATTGAAAATTTTTTTTGTGCCTTCGTTAGAAATCGTGAATAATCGTTAGGTAGAAAACCAGTCCATTGTGAATAAGTAAAAATTCAACCACCCAAAACTGTGTATTTTAAATCGTAGTTCACTGTTTTAAGTACCATGACAATCCTACTATGGGAACATAATCTTGCTGTATTTATGCTTTTTCTGTTGAAATGCTGTGACATGACACACTGTTGAAAAGGACTGTGTGAGCTGACAGATTACAGCTCTCTGTGTATATGTACCATCCTTGTTTTTCTACAGGAGTCTGGGGATTTGCTTCCAATACTCCCATAAAAGTCCACTTCAAAAGTGTGATCAGATTTTAATTGGTTGAGTGCTAGAAGCCGCTATTATGGCCCCATTGAAAAAAGTGCTCGAAGCCACTTTAGTGACTTTACACTGTATGCATTACTTTGGTGTTTGGTCAGCAGTAGTAGAATTTTTTAGCTGCGACTAGCAGCTCTATAAGTGGAAATGTCGGTCTGTCGGTCCGTCTGTCGGTCTGTCGGTCGGTCTGTCGGTCGGTCTGTCGGTGAACAACGAGTTTGTCTGTGACCAACGAGTTTCAAAACTCAATAACTTTTGAAATACTTGATGGAATGACTTTATATTTGGCATGTAAGTGTATCTTATTGATGTCTAGCCACTGTTCAATGCATGTGTTGTTCCAAATATTTTTCTTGGAATTATGGCCCTTGATGAACTTTTTTGTGAGATTGCACCACCCGTCGCAGCTACGGCATCGATGTCGCGATTTTTTTAATCTAAATCTGTTTGGTTGCCAAACCTGAAAATAATTTTCATTGCGTTTCCAGACAAAATGTCAGACACCAAATGAATCATGTCTGTCATTCAAGAATGATATCTGACATATTACAAAATGGCGTTTGAGAATTCGAAATAATGCGTTTTAGGTGTACATGGACCTTCATCTTGAAACTGCTCAGAATTCATCCAACCATACCTTGTTTGGCAGGGCTCAATGAGCCCTGCCAAATGAGGTATGATTGGTTTCATTCTGAATTGGAACTGAATTACCCTTCAGATATAATTTAGATACATGTATGGCTATATCAAATCACATATCCTTCACATGCTGGTAGTACTGATGAGCTGTACAGTCACTTTCTTCACACTTCCCAACTTGCCAGGACCAGGAATCACAATAATCTTTGATTTTAGGCTTGCTAATTATGTACATGATTTCCAGCATGCATGATGTTCTGATCACTAAACTTCATTGAGCTCATTGATAATTTTGGCATCAGACATTTTGGCATGATTTTGAACCTCTGTCAGGGGCGCGGTGGCTCAGGAGGTAGAGATGCAAGCTGAGAGGTCCTCGGTTCAAATCCCACCTGCGGCAACCACGTTGTGTCCTTGGGCAAGACACTTCACCCCCATTGCCCACGTGGGGGCACGGTGACATTGTGTACTAAGGCGTACTGCACATCGATGGTACACTGTCTTCAACCAATGCTAACCCTGCTTGTGTGGAGTTAGTATGTTGGGGAGCTGACAGTTGCTTGCCATTACTCGGTGGTTCTCTCCAGTTACTCTGGCTTCCTCCACCTGTAAAACTGTCGAGATCATAATTAGCCATTGTGCAGAAATATGTGACCTTAAACACCAATAAATAAATAAATAAACCTATGTCAGACATTGGCCTTTTTGTACCTGACATTGTCATTGTCTGACCACTTATTTTCTGGTATGTTGGTTGCGATTTATTGGAGAGCGCCATTATTTCTGAAATTGCTCGCCCGCATGCAATTTCACAAATAATGGCCTGAGAAACAGAAGATCTACTTTGTGTGGCCTTATGTCAGATATTTTAAACAAGTTAATAAAATTGATAAATTTGTCCCTTGAGTGTAACAAGCCTTGTTGCTCCCAAGGGACGAAATATTCCACCACCCATGCTTTTCTGTTGATTATGAGGCCTAAAAAATAATACAAATCAAGAGCATGAACTTTTGATGGCAAAGAAATAATTACAAAAATATAAAATAAAATAAAAAATCACTGCCCACATGCAGTTTTACAAAAACATGGCCTCTGAAACAGAAGATCTACTTTGTGGGGCCCAATGCAGTTTTGATATTTAACCAAATATACCTTTATTCATCAGATAGTTGCATCTAAGCACTTAATTTTACGAACTGCACCTCAGAAGAAATCAGCGATATTACTTGTCTTTTTCAAATTTCTCGGATGCCATAGAATTAAGAAAGGACACTAATCCTTTCTTAATTCTATGGCATCCGAGAAATTTGAAGGAAACTCTCTCGGTGTGGATTTGAACCCCTGCCATGCCAATGTATACAAAACCAGCGTCCTTTCTTAATTCTATGGCATCCGAGAATTTTGAAAAAGACAAGTAATGTCGCTGATTTCTTCTGAGGTGCAGTTCGTAGAATTAAGTGCTTAGATGCAACTATCTGATGAATAATTAAATAATTGAGTATTCCATGTGTTCTGTACTGGCCTCGTATATACTTGGTTAACTAGCATTCCCTTTATGGGGTCTGTCGGTGGCCGAGTGGTGTGCGTGGTTCAATATAGTTTCGCTAGGCGGTTGGTGCCGAAGGAAACTCTCTCGGCGTGGGTTCGAACCCCTGCCATGCCAATGTATACAAATATACCTTGGTTGACATATTTAGAGAGCCCTGTCAAACAAAATGTAATTGGTTAATATAATGATTAATCAAAGGAAAAACAGAGTGATCAGAGAAAATTCTCATGCACTACCAGAGTGCTAGCAGTTAAGAAAACATTTTTACAGTTGTGCCTAAATGTGTTAGGTAAAGGGTTAAACTAAATGTGTTAGGTAAAGGGTTAAAAAGAACATGCTGTGCAAGTATTAACCCTTAAAGGCCTATTTCCATGTTTTGTGACCTCTGAACAGGTGCCATCATGAGGAAATCCTGCTGATAACAGACAAATTACCTAGGTAGTGGTTTCTAGTCAAGTCAAGGCTTCCTTAACTGGTAGAGTGCTGCATTATTTTTGAACCTGAAAATTTCTTTGTGGGTCTTTGCCTTGTTAGAATTTATGGGAGAGTACACACAGGCACTCTCCCATAAAATGCAACAAGGAGAATCCTCACAGATAAAATACTATCACTTTAACTGGTAGAGTGCTAAGTTATTTTTGGTCATCAGAATTTGTTCACACGTCTTTGCTTTGCTACAATTTATGGGAGAGTGCCAATAGGCACTCTCCCATAAATTGTAACAAGGCAAATCGTAACAGACTAAATAATTTCACTTCAAAGGTGGTATGAACTACATCCACAAAATATGAAGCCTTTAAGTGCTGGTACTGACACTTCAGAGTAAAGCCCAAATATGGGCTTCCAGCACTCTACCAGTTAACTGGTAGAGTGCTGCATTATTTTTGATCCTGAAAATTTCTTTGTGGGTCTTTGCCTTGTTAGAATTTATGGGAGAGTGCACACAGGCACTCTCCCATAAAATGAAACAAGGAGAATCCTCACAGATAAAATACTATCACTTTAAAGATAATATGAAGCACATCCACAGAATGTGAAGCCTTTAAACTGTGGTTCCTGCACTTCAAAATAAAGCCCAAATATGGGCTTCCAGCACTCTACCAGTTAACAGGCAGCCAATATTTGACTAGAAATCACTGCTAAGCCACTGGATGTGCAGAGGCATGAATTCAAGGCAATTGTGCAGGCCCATAAGGGTTAAAAAAAAGGGAAATGGTTTTTATTTTAATTTTTGAAAATATTTTATAGCATATTGTCCACTACCGCACTAAAACAAAGGTCAGAATTAGTCTTTTTTTTAAATCTAGTGACGGAAAATAAAACGGGTTGGCTCTTTTTAAACGAAATGTAAGGATTTTCCATTTTTCTGGTCAGTTATTGATGTTGTCATTTGAGAAAAGCATTTATTATTATGGAAGTCATTTTTAGAAGTTTTATTATTTTTTATTAAACATCTTCGACATGTTTATTCTCACTTTTAGAAATTTAAGCCAATAATTAATTCTTGAGAGTCTGGACTAGTTTATTGAGGTGTGCAAGACACTTGACTGTATGCAGTCAGAAGCCACTTAGAGGGGGGGAAGATCAATTTTTTATGCATGAATTTGGACATAAAGGAAAATTTGGTCGCTGACAGGAAGAGTGCACAATGAACAAATGTTGGTTATAGGAGTATTAACAATAATAAAATTCTGAATTCTAGTGATGAGAACTTTAACCCTTTACCTAACATGAAAAGCAGACGACACTTGCAAAAAAAATTCTGGAATAACTAATTTTTTTCATTTTTTGTCTCAAAAACATAGGTTATGACCCCTCGTTGGAACGAGCTCGATGAGCTCGTTCCAACGATGGGTCATAACCTATGTTTTTGAGACAAAAAATGAAAATATTTTGAAAATTAATTGGCGATTTTTGAGAATAGCGCTGGCCAGTTTTGGCCGTTACGTTGGGTAAAGGGTTAAACACTTTACCTGATGAATCAGCTGCAGGGAGCGCGGTGGCTCAGTAGGTAAAGGTGCAGGCAGCAAGCCGAGAGGACCTCGGTTCGAATCCCACCTGCGGCAACCGCGTTGTGTCCTTGGGTAAGACACTTCATCTCCATTGCCCGCGTGGGGGCACGATGACGCCGTGTACTAAGGCGTACTGCACGTCGATGGTACGCATGTCTTCAACCAATCTAACCCTGCCTGTGCTGCAGTGCGGAGTTACGATGTTGGGGAGCTGGCAGCTGCTCGTCGTTGCTCGGTGGTTCTCTCCGGGTACTCCGGCTTCCTCCACCCGTAAAACTGTCACGGTCATGATTAGCCATTGTGCATAAATATGTGACCTTAAATATAAATAAATAAATAAATAAATAAGAATCAGCTGCATCCTGTTTGCGTAATTTTAGTAAACTGAGCAGTTGAAAAAATATTATTTATTAACAAATTTTAACAAAACCGTACCATGTGACACCTCACTGGAATGAGCTTGTCAGGCTTGTTCCAGTGAATTTCACATGATATGGCTTTGTTGAAATTTTTTGAAGAATTCGAAAAAAGAATGTATAAAATAATCAATTTTGATATCATGTGCACTGGGTAAAGGGTTAACCCTTTACCCAACGTAACGGCCAAAACCGGCCAGCGCTATTCTCAAAAATCGCCAATTTTCATTAATTTTTCCTTTTTTTGTCTCAAAAACATAGATTATGACACCTCGTTGGAACGAGCTCGTTGAGCTCGTTCCAATGAGTGGTCATAACCTATGTTTTCGAGACACAAAATGTAAAAAATTAGTTATTCAAGATTTTTTTTGCAAGTGTCGTCTGCTTTTCATGTTAGGTAAAGGGTTAAGTGAGTTTGGTGTTTTTAGCTATTTTATGCTAAAAATGCTGAAATTTTATTTTCTTTAAGTTTACGAAAAAATGGTCTTACACGCCATTTTCATATAAAAGCATTTAACTCCTTGCATGCTGATGGCAGATATTCCCATCCAGGGTCGGATATCTTATATCATTAACCCTTAGCCAACGTAACGTCCAAGACCGGCCAGCGCTATTCTCAAAAATCGCCAATTAATTTTCATTATGTTTTCACTTTTTGTCTCAAAAACATACGTTATGACCCCCTCGTTGGAACGAGCTCGTTCCAATGAGGGGTCATAACCCATGTTTTTGAGACAAAAAATTAGTTATTCAAGATTTTTTTTTGCAAGTGTCGTCTGCTTTTCATGTTTGGTAAAGGATTAAAATAAGTAAATTTTGAGGATATTTATCCAAATGTTCCCTCGTAAGTTGTATACACTTTTTAACCAATGATTTCTTGTGTCAAATTTTCATGGATTTTTCATCAAATCTAGTCATGGCTGCTCAATAGCAGCCATGACTAGATTTGATGAAAAATATTTGTAAAATACCCAGCATTTTAAGAGTTAACCCTCAAGAGCTGGAGATTTGTATACTTTTTTCCTAAACTTTGACAGTATATACCCTGTGGCTTCGCAGTTGTTTCCAGGAAAGTCTTGCCTAGAATCACCTGATGAGGTACCTGGAATGTAATATGCAAGTTTACCTAAAGACTTCATATTGGGGCACCTGTTTTGTTGCATTAAAAAGTGATCAAAGTCGAAATATAAACCCTTAAAGGTTAAATAAAATATCTGGGCTTGTCGTTGCTCATTGGTTAGAGCATTGGGTTTTAATCCAAAAGGTCAACGGTTCAATCCTAACTCCACCATTAGCGTTGTGTCCTTGAGCAAGACACTTAATGCCGATTGCCCACTTGCGGGCTTGGTGGCACTGTGTACTAAGTTCAGTTCACATCAATGGTACACTTGCCTTCAACCAATGTTGACCCTGCTTGTGCTAGTTTAGTAAGTTGGAGAGTCTGACAGATGTCTACATTGTTCTGTGATTCTCTCCAGGTACTCCAGCTTCATAAAAATGTCCGACACGATATATGTCCCTAGCCATTGAAAGTGTCATTAAACCCCAATATCATTTTTTAAATTTTTAAAAAAACATTTCAACAAATCCATATCATGTGGCCCCTCTCGTTCCAAAGAGGGGTCACATGATATGGTTTTGTTGAAATGTTTCGAAAAATATTTTTTCAGCAGCTGAATTTGCATATTACGCGGGCGGATACAGGCGATTTGTTGGGTAAAGGGTTAATGGGTATGTACACAAACTCTTGAGATGATTCAAATAATTATCCCGCTGCTTCGAAGAAGTGGGTGCTGTATTGTCTTCACCCCATATTGTCATCATTTCTGGACATACAATTCTTGTGCATGCAATTTCAGACACAAGGTGACTCTGACATGAAAGTGTCATTAAACCCTAATATATAAAGAAATAAATGTGCATTCAACTCTTACATTTTTAAACCAATCTTGATGAAACTTCTCAAACATTATGATGAAGAAGTGGACATGCGCATATTCCATAAATTTTGATATGTGTCAATTTTAACCAGGTTATCTCCCTTACAACTCAGGTGATATGATATAGATTCCTCTTCAACTAAAAAGATTTAATTTCAGATTTAGTTGAAGGTCCTGGAAGGAGCTTGAAAAGTGTATAATTTTTTTTCCCCCGCAGATGTGAACGAACCCGGGTTGTGTGCTGAAGTGGTGGTGTCCATAACAGGATAGCAGGTTGGAATCTTTGGTACTAATATCAAATAATAAATGAATAATAATATTTTTCCATGGGAATCTTAATTAAATAGCCCAGGTAGTAGATAGAAACTAAATTTTCATCCATATAGCCATCTTAGTGCTAATAACATAGTAAATCGGAACCGGAAATAAGTTGCGAACGTTCATTCATGTTATGGGGAGGTTACAGAATTTCAAAATGCATAACATGTACACCAATAGCATTTTACCATCAACTGAATCAAAAAGTGGCCGACATCCAGTGTTGGTGGTTGATCCCGAGATCCACAATTCATTGGATTTAAACACATATTGATTACTTAACCCTTTACCCAACGAATTGGCCGCATCCACCCTCGTAATATGCAAATTCGGCAGTTGAAAAAATGTTATTTTTCAAAAAATTTCAACAAAACCATATCATGTGACCCTTCGTTGGAACGTGCTCGTCGAGCTCGTTCCAACGAGGGGTCACATGATATGGGTTTGTTGAAATTTTTTGAAACATTTAAAAGAATGATATTTAAAATAATAAATTTTGATATCGTCTGCTTTGGGTAAAGGGTTAAGCGGTGTGAATGTAGTGGCTATCTTTCCACTCACTGTAGTGGCTGGGTATGTAGCCACTACGTTGAGATTACTGAACTAAGATACTGATAGGACATACAATATTATTTTTTTCAATGAATGCAAACACTAAATACCATATTTACTCTATGTGTTGGGACACTCTATGATTTGGGACACACATTTTTTCCAGAAAACTATATATTTTTTTATCCTCCAAAGTTTGGGACATTCAGGAGATTTGTTTCCAGTTGGCCCGTCGCTAGTAGCAGACGACACTCATAAAAAAAAATTCTCAAGTAACTAAAAATTTTCATTTTTTGCTTCCAAAACATAGCTTATGATCCCTCATTGAAACGGGCGCAATGCGCTCGTTCCAATGAGGGATCATAAGCTATGTTTTGGAAGCAAAAAATGAAAATATAAAAAAAAAATTGAACGGCGATTTTCGTATATAGTGATGGAAAACGAATCACACACAACTTTATTCAGCATCAAATCAAGACCAGGCTGTGTTCTTTCCCTGTTTTCTAAGAATTGGGACATCTGTGAAAATAATTATTTTTAGCTGTTCCAATACATAGAGTAAATACAGTAGTATACAATGAATGGTCAAAATGTACAGTTCTGTTCAAAATAAAAATTTTCATATCAGTTTCGATTACAATTTTGAGACAAGTTAGCGAAAATAGGTTACGTAGGTTATAATTACAAATGTTCGTCATTCCTCATTTATATGCTTGATAAACCCTAATTACAGTCACATTAACTTCTACCATAAAAAAAAAATTGGATTTTATTGTCTGTGAAATTTATTTTTATGACTTTAATCAAATTTAGTTCAACTTTTATGTTTGTGCTATTGTGTAAGCGGTTCAGCTTATTTTATCAAGCTGAGTGGCTGAAGATTGTCTGATTTTTGACTTGATTATTCACAAGTGCAATATGTATATAAAATGATATCAATTACATTAGTGACATTTAGTGGATGAACTGACTTATTTAACTTAGAAGTAATACCTCAGGGAATATGCTTTTGTGCAATAACTCCATAAAAAAGTGCCATGGAAATCCCTGGAAGTGGAGTAGAGCTTGGTCACAATGGAAAACAAGTTTTGAGCAGTATCAGCATGATTACCTTTAAGAAACATTATACAATTTTTACAAAATTTGGTTTGTGGGTTCTACTGATATTTATTATTATTTATTTATTGGTGTTTAAGGTCACATACTTATGCACAATGGCTAATCATGACCTTGACAGTTTTACGGGTGGAGGAAGCTGGAGTACCCAAAGAGAACCACCGAGCAACGACAAGCAGCTGCCAGCTCCCCAACATCGAAACTCTGCACTGCAGCACAGGCAGGGTTAGATAGACATACGCACCATTGATGTGCCATATGCCTCAGTACACGCCGTCATCTTGCCCCCATGTGGACAATTGGGGTTAAGTGGCTTGCCCAAGGACACAATGTGGGAGGCCGAATTGATCGCTAACCGGGCTCAACGTTACTTAACTTCGGTGATCTGACAAGAACCGCTTACTGCAATTCCACCGCCCTCTGGTTCTACTGATGAATGTCTTGGATGAGTTTGAAAACAAGTCCTGCATGGATGTTTTTTCAGGAGTTATGCCCCTTAGGTCCAATTTCTGACTTGAAGACAGTGTCAGCAAGATAACTTGAACAAACGTTATCCAATATTTACCAAATTTGGTCAGTGGGTTCTACTCGAGAATGTCTTGGAGGAGTTTGAAAACATGTCCTGCATGAATTTTTAGTCCCCTACCGGCATCGCCGGAGGGGACTATAGGTTTGCACTCCGTCCATCCGTCAGTCTGTCCGTCTGTCCATCTGTCAGTCACATTTTAGTTTTCCAGAGTTTTTTTTGGAAACGCTTCAATGGAATGATTTCATTTTTGGTAAACTACTATAGAACGATGACTTACAGATCAAGTTTGAGTTTCATGCTGATTGCATTATTCTTGTGTGAGTTACGGCCCTTGGAAATATGGGAAAAAGCACCAAAATATCAGTTTTCCAGAGTTTTTTTGGAAACGCTTCAACGGAATGATTTCATTTTTGGTGAACTACTATAGAACGATGACTTACAGATCAAGTTTGAGTTCCATGCCAATTGCCTTATTCTTGTGTGAGTTACAGCCCTTGGAAATATGGAAAAGCATCAAAATATCAGTTTTCTGGAGTTTTTTTGGAAACGCTTCAACGGAATGATTTCATTTTTGGTAAACTACTATAGAACGATGACTTACAGATCAAGTTTGAGTTTCATGCTGATTGCATTATTCTTGTGTGAGTTACAGCCCTTGGAAATATGGAAAAGCACCAAAATATCAGTTTTCCGGACTTTTTTTGGAAACGCTTCAACGGAATGATTTCATTTTTGGTAACCTACTATAGAAGGATGACTTACAGATCAGGTTTGAGTTTCATGCTGATTGCCTTATTCTTGTGTGAGTTATTGCCCTTGGAAATATGGAAAAGCGCCAAAATATCAGTTTTCCGGACTTTTTCTGGAAACGCTTCAACAGAATGATTTCATTTTTGGTAACCTACTATAGAACGATGACTTACAGATCACGTTTCATTTACACTCTGTCCATCCATCCGTCAGTCTGTCAGTCAGTCTGTCGGTCGTACTTTAGTTTTCCGGACTTTTTTTGGAAACGCTTCAACGGAGTGATTTCATTTTTGGTAACCTACTATAGAACGATGACTTGATCAAGTTTCATTTACACTCTGTCCATCCATCCGTCAGTCTGTCAGTCAGTCTGTCGGTTATACTTTAGTTTTCCGGACTTTTTTTGGAAATGCTTCAACGGAATGATTTCATTTTTGGTAACCTACTATAGAACAATGACTTACAGATCAAGTTTCATTTGTACTCTGTCCATCCATCAGTGTGTCAGTCAGTCTGTCAGTCATACTTTAGTTTTCTGGACTTTTTATACCCCACGCAACGAAGTTGCAGGGGTATACTGTTTTTGACTGGTCCGTCCGTCAGTCAGTCCTACTTGTTTTCCGGACTTTTTTTCTACACGCTTCCAGATATTGAGCTGGTTTTTGGTATGTGAGTCTAACATGGTGGCCTACAGATCAAGTTTGTATTTTTTTTTGCTCCACTGATTTTTACCGAAATTACGGCCCTTGGACTCTGAAAAATTCATCAAAATTACAGTTTTCCAGACTTTTTTTCTACACGCTTCCAGATATTGAGCTGATTTTTGGTATGTGAGTCTAACATGGTGGCCTACAGATCAAGTTTGCATTTTTTTCCGCTCCTCTGATTTTTACCCAAATTACGGCCCTTGGACTCTGAAAAATTCATCAAAATTACAGTTTTCCGGACTTTTTTTCTACACGCTTCCAGATATTGAGCTGATTTTTGGTATGTTAGTCTAACATGGTGGCCTACAGATCAAGTTTGCATTTTTTTCCGCTCCTCTGATTTTTACCCAAATTACGGCCCTTGGACTCTGAAAAATTCATCAAAATTACAGTTTTCCGGACTTTTTTTCTACACGCTTCCAGATATTGAGCTGATTTTTGGTATGTTAGTCTAACATGGTGGCCTACAGATCAAGTTTGCATTTTGTTCTGCTCCACTGATTTTTACCGAAATTATGGCCCTTGAACTTTGAAAAGTTCATCAAAATTACAGTTTTCCGGACTTTTTTTCTACACGCTTCCAGATATTGAGCTGTTTTTGGGTATGTTAGTCTAACATGGTGGCCTACAGATCAAGTTTGCATTTTGTTCTGCTCCACTGATTTTTACCGAAATTACGGCCCTTGAACTTTGAAAAGTTCATCAAAATTACAGTTTTGCAGACTTTTTTCCTACACGCTTCCAGATATTGAGCTGATTTTTGGTATGTTAGTCTAACATGGTGGCCTACAGAACAAGTTTGCATTTTGTTCCGCTCCACTGATTTTTACCGAAATTACGACCATTGGACTCTGAAAAATGCATTAAAATTACAGTTTTCCGGACTTTTTTTCTACACGCTTCCAGATATTGAGCTGTTTTTGGGTATGTTAGTCTAACATGGTGGCCTACAGATCAAGTTTGCATTTTGTTCCGCTCCACTGATTTTTACCGAAATTACGGCCCTTGAACTTTGAAAAGTTCATCAAAATTAGTTTTGCAGACTTTTTTCCTACACGCTTCCAGATATTGAGCTGATTTTTGGTATGTTAGTCTAACATGGTGGCCTACAGAACAAGTTTGCGTTTTGTTCCGCTCCACTGATTTTTACCGAAATTACGACCCTTGGACTCTGAAAAATGCATTAAAATTACAGTTTTCCGGACTTTTTTTCTACACGCTTCCAGATATTGAGCTGATGTTTGGTATGTTAGTCTGACATGGTGGCCTACAGATCAAGTTTGCATTTTGTTCCGCTCCACTGATTTTTACCGAAATTACGGCCCTTGAACTTTGAAAAGTTCATCAAAATTACAGTTTTCCAGACTTTTTTCCTACACGCTTCCAGATATTGAGCTGATTTTTGATATGTTAGTCTAACATTAACATGGTGGCCTACAGATCAAGTTTGGGTTTTGTTCCGCTCCACTGATTTTTACCAAAATTACGGCCCCATGGACTTTGAAAAGTTCATCAAAATTATAGTTTTCCAGGCTTTTTCTCTGCTTGAATTCTTTCAGTACCGTTGAAACTACAGAACACTGTTTTCTGCAATATTCCTAGAATCTATGTTTATTTTTAATTTTGGAAATGCTTCAACCGAATGATTTCATTCTTGGTAACCTACTATAGAACAATGACTTACAGATCAAGTTTGAGTTTCATGCTGATTGCATTATTCTTGCGTGAGTTATGACCCTTGGAAATATGGAAAAGCGCCAAAATATCAGTTTTCTGGACTTTTTTGGGGAAATGCTTCAACGGAATTCATGCTGATCACATCTAGATTATAACATTTGTATAATTATTACTACTCATTAGTCCGGTAGGGGACATTGTATTGCTTCAGCGATACGAGCACTCTTGTTTTTTTAGGAGTTATGCCCCATAGATTGTTTTCTTGTTTGAATTTCCATCTTGGAGGTGATGTCAGCACAATAACTAAACCTAGAAATTAGCAGACTGTCATTTGCAGACTGCCATTTGCAAAATGAGGTACCCAGAGGGTGAATTTGGTGATGCTACCCTGCTGCAGGGTAGCATCACCAAATTTACTCTCTGTGAACCTCGATCTGAATCGAGGCCTCAAGCCTAAACAGAAAGAGGTATCAAGAGGATAAACTGGCCCACTGAATGGGATAGCATTAGCAAATTCACCCTCTGGGGTCTCATTCTGCAAATGACAGATTGCTTATTTTCAGGCTTGACAATAACTTATACAAACGTTGGCCAATGTTTACTAAATTTGGTATGTGAATTCTTCTCAAGCATATCTTGAATGAGTACAAGGTTTTTTTTCAGGAGTTATGCCTCTTAGAATATTTTCTTGTTTGAATTTACCATCGTTTTCCGATTTGTACTTAATTTGTCCTATGCCTCTTACATTGTTTTGTAGTTTTGGTAGTTTCAGGTTTGCTAGCACAGATTCCTTCTTAGCCACCACAACTTGTTCCCAGCATCTCTGATGCAAAGCTTTTGCTCCCATAATGCATCTAGGAATTTACAAGATTTGAATCTTGTTTTGACAGTTTGGTTAAATTCTGAGTTGCATTTTGAGAAAAAATGGCTACTCGAAATATTGATATTTTGACATCAGTGTGAGAGGGTTAAATGTTTCGGACCAAAAACGTCTTTCATAATGTGATTGGGAAGTTCAAAATCTTTGTTTGTTCAATAATGCAATTGGATATTATTTATACACTGATGAAAAGAGTCGAAAAGCAATGTTATAAAAAAATATTTCAGTTACAGTCAATATTTAATTGTCACACATACCTTTCAGAAATGAGAATCACTTGGAGAGGAGCAAACTGTCTGTTAAACAGCTGAACTTCTCACCGTAGTTTTCATTTATATTCAGCAGTGCTTGTTTACTTTGGTAAACAAGTTCTGATTTACTGCTGCATCTGCACAAGGTAACAAATGCCTAGTATATTAAGACAGAACACATTGGGGTGGGAGTACAAGGGACTTGAAACAATGACCCGAGTTGGGAGTTTTTTTTGTGTATTTCATGTACATCAAAGGCATGCGAGAAATACAGAAAGAAACTCCAAAAAGAATTGTCCTGTCCCAAGTACTCAACCTGAGTTGTGTTCTGTGTTTACACCATGATTTAACCCTTTACTTAACATGAAAAGCAGATGACACTTGCAAATAAAATTCTTGAATAAGTAATTTTTTTCATTTTTTGTCGCAAAAACATTGGATATGACCCCTCATTGGAACGAGCTCATTGAGCTCGTTCCAAAGAGGGGTCATAACCTATGTTTTTGAGACAAAAAATGAAAAAAATAATGAAAATTAATTGGCCACTTCAGTGAATAGCGCTGGCTGGTTTTTGCCCTTACGTTGGGTAAAGGGTTAACATGGACTAATTGAATGAAGCTGATGTATTTGAAGAAAAACATCACCTTTGGAAATCTGATAACTTTCTTGCTTGCCACCGATTTGTGTCGAAGGATTTCATTCAAGCCATAATGTCACAAGACATGTAACATCAAGTCAGATGCGTCCCTATATGACGTTTTTATGCATAATCCATATTTCGTACGTGGTGTATGTAGGACATTTCTCAATGTCTGTATTGTATCCAGTAGCGTTGAATACGTACAGCAATCATGGTATAAAATAAAGATCCTTTCAAGTATGGAGCATAACTCGAAGAAGTTGATTTGAATTTACTCTTGTGTTGTGGTCACAGTATAGCTTTAGGTGCTGGAAGTGCTCCTAAATGTCATTAAACAAACAGTAAATACCATAAATGGAGCTATATCTTGGTTTAATTTAAATAAGGGGAGCGCGGTGGCTCAGTAGGTAGAGGTGCAGGCTGCAAGCCGAGAGGTCCTCGGTTTTAATCCCACCTGCGGCAAGACACTTCACCCCCATTGCCAACGTGGGGGCACGGTTGCGCTGTGTACCAAGGCATACTGCACGTCGATGGTGCGCATGTCTTCAACCAATCTAACCCTGCCTGCGCTGCAGTTCAGAGTTACGATGTTG
This sequence comes from Pictodentalium vernedei, assembly GCA_031216915.1. Taxonomy (NCBI): domain Eukaryota; kingdom Metazoa; phylum Mollusca; class Scaphopoda; order Dentaliida; family Dentaliidae; genus Pictodentalium; species Pictodentalium vernedei. The sequence continues at coordinate 421,445,349 of CM062290.1, forward strand.
GGGAGCTGGCAGCTGCTCGGTGGTTCTCTCCGGGTACTCCGGCTTCCTCCACCCGTAAAACTGTCATGGTCATGATTAGCCATTGTGCATAAATATGTGACCTTAAACAACAATAAATAAATAAATAATTTAAATAAAATGTTGAATAACCCCTTAAATCCTTAATGGCCTCATCCCTAAATATGTTGTCATGATGAAGTCTTTAAACTGCAGTGAACACAGTGTCAGCAATGGAGATAATGTGTGTTGCCAAAGGACACAATGTAGATGACCTGTGTCAGGAATGAACTGTCCACCTTTCAACCTGAAGTGCAATACACTGACCGATGAGCCAACACTCTCCTCAAAAATTATTTAACTGGTTGAGTGCTAGAAGCCACTATCAGGGCTTTCAGGGCTTTCAAAAATATGTGTGTTCCTGAGAAAAAGCCAATATTTTCCTTGCTTTTCATATTCATTCAAATGCAAATAATATTTTGTTTATATAAATTTGTTCTATTACAAATTATTGGAGAGTGCCTGTGGAAACTTTCCAATAATTTGTAATAAAACAATTTTTTTTAATAACAAATTCAGACTACCAAAAATAATCTAGCCCTTAACCAGTTAAATGAAAGAATCTTGGTTTGAGAATGCTTATTGTTGATTATTACAGTAGAATCCCTTAATTGAATATCCATTTTGCCAGTGAAAATTATTCATTTAACAGGAGTATACAATTAACAGGGATTTGGTTAGTTTCCTGTGTTCTGGAGGTTAACTGGGCATTTATTCTATTATATCTTGTTTGACAGAGCTCATATAGCTCTGTCAAACAAGATATAATAGAATAGATGCCTGTATTGGATGTAGTGAGGCCAAAAAGGTTGATAAATAAGGGGAATTTGGTGTGTGTCACAGTAATTTTTTCGACATATTACAAAAAGTTATATACAATTAACAAGAGTTTACTCTACAACCCATATGCAATTAACAGATCAAATTTGTACTGAAGGTATGGTAAATGGTTTTGTGTTTCAAAATTATATTCAGTTAACAGGGATATACAATTAAGAGATATTCAATTAAGTGGGCTCCGCTGTACATAGAACTGATCAATAAAAAATAATTTACCCTCAAGAGCCTGGACACTACAGTACAATCTGCTCTTCCAGAGGCATGGCACTGATTTATCGACAAGTTCTTGGTGGCAAAGACTTCACTCAAATCACAGGCAGGGTACTTTGATGCTAGCCTGGAAGACTTCCTTCATGCTGAGGCACCAGTTGTGAGACCACAAGGTTTTCAGTTAGAAATCATCCTTTCAGGGTTAAGCCTTTACCTAACTTAATGGTTATATCTGGACATAGCTATTCACAAAAATCTCCCAATCAAATTTTATTATTTAGTCAATTTTTTACTCAAAAATTCTGCTAATCATCCTTCAATGCAATGAGTTTTGTCACAAGTCATGTTTTGCAGTCAAAATATGGAAATTATTTGTTATTAAAAAATTTTTCTTACAATTGTTGTCTGGTAGTTGTGTTAGGTAAAGTTTGAAGGGACAAATCATTTTAATATTCTGTCATGCGTGAATTTGTATCATTTTTATTTTTATGTGCCATGAACTGAAAAAACAGGGTTCCCGCGGGGCCTTGGATTCAAGGAAGAACCGTAACCCTTTACCTAACGAATCGCCCGCATCTGCCTGCGTTATTTGCAAATTCAGCAGTTGAAAAAAATATTATATTTTTATACTGTACCAATGACCCAGACATAGCTGGTGCTAACTCTTAAAATTCTAGGGCCAAACACAAATTTTGCCCCCCCCCCCCCCCCAATCCCCAAAATTTGCATCTAAAACCAAAAGAAATCATGTCCTGAAGGCCCTTCATACTTTGCCCTCACTGCGCATGCGCAGTGTCAAGGACGTCCCGAAATTGGCGCCAATTATCATTCTTTGTTTGGCCCTTCATCAGTTCACATCTGACTGATATTTGTGCTTGTAAATCTCAATTTAAATGATGCCAGACACATAAATATTGGAGAAATGGTGGATCTAAAGTGGATATAGAAGGAGGAGGGGAAAAATGAGTGACAGAAAATATTCAGGGCTGTAACTTAAAATTTTTTAGTGAAATTATGTTAAGTTGCCTATTTTCGAGGCATGGGCCTGTTGTTGTCATTCTTGCTATTAAGTTTCACTGCTTGTTCAGTGTTTCCTCTCTCCTTTTCCTTTAATTCCCCCCTTGCTATTCTCCCATGCTTTTGGCATATTTTTGAGTAATATTATTACTAAAATATCTTGGGAGATTTGGCTAGGTAACAGAATGAATTCTGTTCTTTTCCCCATGTTTACGTCCTCACCCATGGGTGTTTAGGCGTAGTGTTCTGCATCTACCATCTGATGTTCTGCAGTTTCTTCCCTGGAAGTCTCTGTTTTGCATCGGATAGTGTATTATTGGTAACTGATTTCGGGCCAGGGTTATCAGTGCCTGGAGTCATGTTTCTGGTGTTTATACACTGCTTGTTTACATTGGCAACAGCCTCTGTTTGAGGGGGATTTTTTGTCTTTGTACTAGTTTAAGTCATTACAAGATACATTATTAATATTTGTAAGTGTTGCATTAATTTTTTAAAATATGTTTGAAATTTTTGTCCACACTTAGGCTTGGGATCCATTGGGGCTCAACGTTACTTTTCAGAAACTTGGGCTTTGCTGAAAAAATATTTTTTCAAAATTTCTTTTTGATTTCAATTATTTTTTCTATGTTAATGGATCATGTTATTATGTATCTGTTTTCAGGGGTTCGTGCGAGTACTAGGACTTTTTGTATTCTTTTCACTATGAAAGGATATTGTTCAAATTGTAATAAGAGGAAATCTTCCTCTGACTTTCATGATTATTGTATTAATTGTAGTCAGTGTACTCGCACTAACTCCTGTTCAGTATGTGAATTTTGGGATGACAAATATTGGAAACGTGTGTCACGGTATGTTGTTAGCGAGGAAAGGGCCATGCCGGTCCTTTCTCCGCAGGGTCACTCTAGTTTATCAGTCTCTATTTCAGAGGAACAAGAACAGGGTGATGTTTCCGTGATGTCTTCCAATAGTGTGCCTCCGTCGTCACAATTAAATGAAGAGCTAGCGGCAAAAGTGCTCATGGAGATATGCCAATTGCCTAAGATGTCCCTAGTAGGATCGACGGCGTTGATGTCCGCTAGCTCGCCCGGTGTAGCGTCCATTCATCGAATGGTTTGGCAGCCGGGTTCGTCCGTTGCGGTCCAAGAAGGAGATTTGGGTGATGCGAGCACTATAAATATTCGAGGTGTACTCCCAGTGACGGCGGATAAGAGGAGAGAACGGAGGAAGCCTAGTAGTCCGGTTCCTAGCTCGTCCAGGTCCATCCGGGCTGCGAGCGAGAGAGGCCCCTCTCTCGTACAACAACATCTGGGACCAGATGTTGTTGTACAAAATGTGTCGCATTCGGAGCATATGTCCGCCTCTCGGGGCACTCCGTTATATAGACAGTCCGGAGAGACTGTTCAAAAGGCTTCCTCATCCTCTCAGCAGCGCACACGACCGCACCTTGGCTACGTGACCGAGGATATCCAGCCAGCTTCGCCATTCACGGATTCCACGGTGACCAGGTCACGCCATCCGGTAGCCAGGGATAAGAGGCCTGTAGACTCCGGACGTTCGCATAAGAGAAATATGCAGGAGTCAGTTTACACGGAGCTTCCAGCGGCTAAGCAGCGTAAGACCGCTACTCTACAGGCCTCGGTGACGGGCGTGCTATCCCAAATAGCACAAATTATCCCAGCATCCCAGCAAACGACGGAACCTACGTCTAATCAAGAATTATCCGACGACGCTGGGTCGGTACGCTCTGCCGAAGCATCGGGTGCGGATGACCGAGATCATCATGAGGTCCGACAGGATGGCGAAAGAGATACCGAGGATTTGGAGCTATCCCTTTCGGAAGAACATAAAGCTGCCGTAGAATTCATCCGGCATTACCTGCCACAAGTTGTTCCGTCGGGCCAGACAGCTGCGATGCCGGATAAGAGACTGATAGCGTCATTGGACACAGAATTCTTTGAGCGGTTCAGAGACATCGTCTCTGAGTTTCCGACACAGTCCAATAATGTCACAAGAACATTCGAATTATTGAACGACGCTATCTTTAAGCTTGCTTCCAAAACAGGCAAAGCTGGTTTCTTGTCCACTAATGCTCTCAATCTGCCTTTCATCAATTCAAGGAATAAATTCGAAACGGCAGGACAGGGCATACCGAGAGTTTCTCTGCGTTTAGACGACAAGGCGGAAGACTTGGAATTGTCATTACCGTCGTCTATGTCTATTCCAACCGCGACGTTGGAGACAGCAATAACGTCTAACAGAGCAAGCTTAGACGCTTTATCATACGCAGACCACCTTACTAAGGCGCTATCATTGCGTCTTCAGGGGAAAGAATTCCAGGATATACAATCCTCATTAAGACTTCTTTCAAGGGCAGTAGCTTATTCCACGTATAACTCCGCCCTTTCAGTGGCAAACCGGGAGTTGGTTAGATGTGACGCAGCCCTAGCTACATCCACGCGTGTGGATAGTAAGGTGAAGAACTCTCTCAGAGTTGCTTCGGTCTCCGGAGAGCTTCTCTTTGACGGCAAGCTTTCAGCTATCTATGATAAGATAACTAAGAAAGCTTCGGATTCTCTGCTTTTTAAATCTGCGTCCAAAAAGTCGGATACAGCAGATAAGAGTAAGACAGGCACTTCTGGGACAAGTACGCCCAAGAGAAGTTCCTATAGAGGTTATTATTCGTCCTCTAGGTCTTATTCTACAGACCGTCAAGGCAGCGACTCACATGAGGGACGTTATTCGGGCCGAGACAACCGGTCTGACGTCCCGAGGTCGACGGGTCGAGGTACGGGTCGTGGAGGATGTGGTTTCTCCTTCCGCAGGCCTCGCAGGTCCAGGAGGTGATGGTTTGAACCTCTATCATGTTCCGGTGGGCGGAAGGTTATCGAGATTTACAGACGAGTGGGCGTCGATTACAGACGACCCCTGGGTCCGAGGGGTAATTTTGGAAGGACTAAGAGTATCCTTCAAACAAAAGCCTCTATTAACTCGAAGTCCAAGATGGACTCAGCTTCCGTCAAATCTGCAGAAAAGAGATGCTCTTTTATCGGAAGTGCAGTCTCTTCTCGTGAAGAATGCGGTAGAGGTCGTAGAAGACCAGGAATCACCGGGTTTCTACAGCCATCTGTTTCTGGTTCTGAAACCAGACGGCTCGTTCCGTCCAGTCATAGGTCTGAGCTGGATAAACAAGCTGATCGTCGCTCCGAAGTTCTATATGGAGACGATTCGATCGGTCAGAGCGAGTATTCGGGTGAACGACTATGCTACAAGCATAGATCTCAAAGATGCGTACTTTCACATCATGATACATCTGACATTCAGAAAGTATCTACGCTTCGCAGTCCTAGGAGTTGTATATCAATTCCAGGCGATGTGCTTGTGATTGAACCTAGCACCCTGGGCTTTCACTCGAATAATGAACTCGGTAATGATGCATTTCCGAGCTCATTCGTCTGCGGTAACGTCGGCCTACCTGGACGACATTCTTCAGAGGTACAGCAACGAGTTAACGCTTCACAACGATGTGCAGAATCTGCTTCTATTACACCGACATCTCGGTTTTATTATAAACGAGGAGAAGTCGGATCTGGTGCCGTCCAAGTCATTCACTCATCTGGGAATGAGCTTCGAGACGCACAACAATCTCGTTCGTCTGCCATTAACCAGAGCGAAGTTAATCAGTTGTTACGCTCACTATTGTCTTCACTCAGACAAAGTCACAGCGAGGGAGTTCATGAGACTGATAGGTCTGTGCAGAGCCGCTGCGGATCTCATTCCGATGGGGCGGTTGCGCACTCGTCCTCTCCAAATTCTCTTGACTCAGAATTGGAGTGTGAAGATTCATTCGCTCGATATAAACGTTCTCTTGTCAAATCAAGTGAAACAAGAGATTCAGACTTGGGCAAACATTCAGTGGTTGACTCCGGGAGTGCCACTGCAGTTGCCGGATCCGAGTTTTACGATTATGACGGATGCCAGTCAAACAGGTTGGGGTGCAACATTGACCCCAACGGATTCGAAGTGCCAGGGTCTTTGGGATCCGCAGTTTCTAGGCAAGCACATAAACATCAAGGAAATGATGTCAATTTGGCTTGCATTACGTCATTGGATGAACATTATTCAGAAAGCACATGTCCAAATCCTGTCCAACAATACGACAGTAGTGGCGTATCTCCGGAACCAGGGAGGCACTCATTCCGTTCCGTTATTCAATTTAACGGAAAGAATCCTTCTGTTTGTTCTAGAACACCAAGTTCTACTTTCGGTCCGTCATATTCCGGGTCGTCTGAATGTTTTAGCAGACTCCCTTTCACGGAAGGGTCGCTTGTTGCCGTCAGAATGGACTCTCAACAAACAAGTATTCAATCAGATTTGCTACCAATGGGAACGGCCAATGATAGACTTATTTGCGACACATCTTAACAATCAGTTGCAGACGTATGTGTCACCATGTCCGGATCCCCGAGCTTATGCAGTAGACGCTCTATCGATCTAGTAGGACGCAATGATAGGATATGCGTATCGTTCAGCGCCGTTAATTCAGCAAATATTGCTAAAGATAAAACTATCTCAATGCAAAATTCTGTTGGTAGCATCTCTGTCTCCACAGAGACCGTGGATAAATCTACTCAGGTGTCTGCTGTGGGACTTACCGCGAAAATTTCCTCCACGAGAGGATCTTCTTTCGCAAGGGAAATCGCGTCAACTTCATCACAACCCGCAAGGTCTCAACCTTCACGTATTTCCGTTGTGCGGTCCTTCTTGCACGGCAAGCATTTTACAGGACGAGCAGTGGACGCGATTTCTAACTGTAGGAGGACCTCCTCTTCGCTAAACTATGCGGCGAAGTGGAAGGTCTTTCGTCGTTGGTGTAGGGATCATTCTGTTGATATTTTTGATCCCTCCATACCAGACATTGCAAACTTTCTAGTATACTTGTTTGACGAGATCAAACTGCAGCCTGTTACTATTAAAGGCTATAGGTCTATGTTATCTGATACCTATGCACACCATGATAGTTTACAAATTGGATCTAATGTCTCTTTATCTAAATTAGTTAGAAACTTCTCGATAAATAGAACCAGAACTCTTAGATTAATTCCTAAATGGAATTTAGCTTGGGTTCTTCTTAAGCTGAAAGAAAAGCCATTTGAGCCTCTTGGGACAGTAGATTTCAAATTCTTGTCTTATAAGACAGCATTTCTCTTAGCTTTCTCTTCTGCTAGAAGAGTCAGTGACCTTCATGCACTATTGGTGGATGATTCTCACTATCGTAGTGTCGGGAACACTATTACCTTTACCACTAATGTTGGATTTTTAGCCAAGAATCAGGCTCCTAATAAATATCCGGAACATATTGTTATTAAGGCCCTTCCGTCTTCAGACGGCCGTAGGCCTTTGCTCTGTCCTGTTAGAGCCTTACGTATTTATAAACAAAGATCTCAGTTTATCAGAAAGGGACGAAAACGCTTCTTTCTGTCTCTGATGCCTAATAGAAAGGACATTTCGGTCCATTCTATTGCTAGATGGATTCAGTTAACTATCCGTACTGCTTATGATAATCTATCTTCGTCTCAGCAGTCTGTGCGTAAGATTTCGGCTCATGAAGTAAGAGCTCTTTCTACATCTTGGGCTTACGCAAATAGTGTTGCTATTACAGATTTAATGAAGGCTGCATATTGGTCTCAACCATCCACATTCACGAATTTTTATCTCAGAAATATTGAGTCCATTTCTGGAGACCTGCATTGTTTAGGTCCGTTATCTGTTGCTCAGAATGTCGTCTACTAAACAGTTGCAACTATAGTTATGCAGGCTTTCTGTTCCGGCAGTGACTCCGTCCTGCTGCCCTCTTCGCTCTGGGCTATTTGACCCAGGGCAAGGGGAAGGGGGGGGGGGGGGAGGGTGTTCCCTGCGCATGCGCAGTGAGGGCAAAGTATGGAGGACCTTCAGGACATGATTTCTTTTGGTTTTAGATGCAAATTTTGGGGATTGGGGGGGGGGGCAAAATTTGTGTTTGGCCCTAGAATTTTAAGAGTTAGCACCAGCTATGTCTGGGTCATTGGTAAGTATAAAAAATATATAAATTACTATAAATTTTTTAACTTTCAAAACATTTCAACACAACCATATCATGTGACCCCTCATTGGAATGAGCTTGTCAAGCTCGTTCCAAAGAGGGGTCACATGATATGGTTATGTTGAAATTTTTTGGAAACATTTCAAAAATGATAATGATATTTAAAATAACTGCGTTGGGTAAAGGGTTAAATTTGACTAATAGCCATTCAAGGCTTTGAAATCCTGGAAAATGTGTAGGAAGCCTTGAATATAAAAATGCTACTGAAGCACGTAATAATAACTATTTAGTTTTATATGCCAGAATTCATGAAGGGGTGGTCCTAACTAGGACCTTCCAGTCATTACCCCCCCCCCCCCCCCCAAGTCATTCCCCCCCCCCCCCAAGTCATTTCCCCATTGGAGGGAAATGGGAGGAGGGGTAATGACTGGCGGGTCCTAGTTAGGACTAATGCAGGCAGGCCTTGAAAATCCTTGAATTATGCACTTGTAGCACCTTGAAAAATACTGAAATATGTCGAGAAACAGCCTTGAATTTTATCAGTCCTTGCCTGCAGGAACCCTGAAAAATCTGTTTTTATAAATATTAACTCCTCCCTACTCCAAGTACTGTTCATGTGTGGTCAGTGTGATTTCTTGAGATATAATCCTTAATATATACTGTCTTAGTAATTAGTTAACTCCAGACACAATTCAACTTACTATACCCCCCCCCCCCCCCCCCCCCATGAGTTAGGAGGGAGGGAGGTATACTGGAATCATCTTGTCCATCCATCTGTCTGCGGTTTCATCTGTAGACATAAGTTTGTCCAGAGATTTTCTCTGATGTTTATAGATCAATCCCTTCGTAACTTGGTATGCTTGTTCAGGACCATGGGAACCTGTGCACCTGCAATTTTAGTTGCGGTCGGACTATTTTTTGCCATAGTTATGCCCCTTTTCAACTTATAATAATTTACTGGTAGGTATAAATTTTGTCTGGAAATTTTCTCTGATGTTTATAGGCCAATCCAGTCGAAATTTGGTATGCGTGTTCACCTCCATGGGAACCTGTGCATCTGCGATTATAATCCCGGTCAGACTATTTTTGCCATAGTATGGCCTAGTTTTGACTTAGAATTTGCTGCTTGGTCTAATCTGGATATTCATTTCAGTGCTGTGGTGCTCAATTTATAACTATTGCTTTAGTGGTATGCCAATCATTGTGGCAGCAGTGGGGGGGGGGTGAGTGGTATTGATACGCCCATCCAGGGACAGTCACACCTGTAGTTTGAGGTTTGTACAGGTGCTTGTTAGTGCATAAAAGTCAGGCTTTCTTAAAAAAAAAGTCCTGGAAAGTCTGTGAATGTGTACTTGAAAGCGGAGACATTTTGTTGTGAAAATGTGCAGTGGGAATCCCCGGGAAGTGGAACAGTGCCTGCTCACTGTGGTGAACAAGTTCTCTTTTACTGGTAAAAGTAGGATCCAGAAACCAACACTTGGGAGTGAAGGTCCTCTAAAGGGATAAACAATTGATTGATTAAACCTGACTTCATACCTATGGTGCAATCATGATATAGTGATTGATGCAGAAAGTAGCACCCTCTGGTATGGGAAGTGAAGCACTGCTTGTTTACTGTGGTAAACAAGCTCTGTTTTACTGGTGAAATAGAACCCAGACTCCAATGCTTGGTGTCGGAGGACTATAAAATGGGCTACATGGGTATAAACGATAGACAAAACTTTACTTTATCTCCATGTTGCAATCATGATTAGCCATTGTGCATAAATATGTAACCTGAAACACTAGTAAATAAATAATCTTAAACCTTCCCACACTGACGTCAAAACAGCAAAATTTCAAGCAGCAAATTTGTCTCGAAACACCAATAAATAAATAAATAAAACAATCTTAACCCACTACACACTGTCGCCAAAACACCAAACTTTCAATCAGCAAATTTGTCCCAAAATGCTAATAGGAATTTAACCAATTCAATCTTGTTCAATCTCAGTAACCTCTGTCAACAAGATTGAATCAGTTCTGTTCCAAGTTGCATTCTGAGAAAAATATGCAGGTTTAATATTTTATTTTTCGGCATGAGAGTGCAAAGGTATAGATAACAATAAATAAATATGTTGTGAAAATTGTATATCCTGTTCTTTTGGGCTCTGTTAACCCTCTGCACACTGATGTAAAAATAGCAAAGTTTTCAGCAGCAAATATTTGACATAATGCAGTTTGATATTTAACCAAATATATCTTGTTTGACAGAGCTCAGTGAGCTCTGTCAAACACGATATAGTTGGATAAATTCACAGTTAAACAAGAGAAAAACAGTGATTGGAGGAAATTCTGTTGCACTACCAGTGTGCTAGGGGTTAAGCTTTATATTTATTTATTTATTTATTGGTGTTTAAGGTCACATATTTCTGCACAATGGCTAATCATGACCATGACAGTTTTACGGGTGGAGGAAGCCGGAGTACCCAGAGAGAACTACCGAGCAACTGTCAGCTCCCCAACATACTAACTCCACACAAGCAGGGTTAGCATTGGTTGAAGACAAGCGCACCATCGACGTAAAGTACGCCTTAGTGCACAGTGTCATCGTGCCCCCACATGGGCAATGGGGGTGAAGTGTATTGCCCAAGGACACAACGCGGTTGCCGCAGGTGGGATTCGAATCGAGAACCTCTCGGCTGTGTTAAGCTTTAAGAATCAATATGATTCGAATCTCAAAAAATCCACAGCCTGATTATTTCCCTTTCAAATCTTTTCACAAGAATTTAGCTTGATGTCATTCATTTATATCATCTCATAAAATGTCTAATTCAGATCCACATTGTACATAAATAATGTTGAAAATAATGACTGGATGTAATTTCCACCATATTAACCCTTTACCTAACATGAAGAGCAGACAACACTTGCAAAAAAATTTCTTGAATAAGTAATTTTTTTCATTTTTTGTTTCAAAAACATAGGTTATGACTCCTCATTAGAACAAGCTCATTCCAATGTGGGGTCATAACCGATGTTTCTGAGGCAAAAACTGAAAAAAATAAAGAAAAATAATTGGCGATTTTTAGAATATCCTAGGCCAGTTTTCGGACGTTATGTTGGGTAAAGAGTTAACAATGAATTTTTTTTGTAGTAAATTTGTAAGCTTTTCTTGGACAATGATTTGTACAGATTTTTAGGAAAGAATTGTGACTTATCTCCCTTCACTCTGATGTCAAAATATCCAAATTTCAAGTCGCCATTTTTCTCATAATGCAACTGGGAATTTAACCAATTCAGTCTTGTTTGACAGAGCTCAATGAGCTCTGTCAAACAAGATTGAATTGGTTAAATTTCTAGTTGCATTATGGGAAAACTTTGCACCTTCAACTTTAGATATTTCGACATCAGTGTGCAGGGGGTTAATTGTGACCTGTTTTTTTTTTTTATAAAGTAGGCTTTTTCCAAAACTTTATTTCATTCCGAAATTAATATTTGTCTTTTTCATTCTCGAGATCAGAAGTGTGATGTAATCAAAAGTCTGGAATAACTGATTTATGTTTACAAAATTGTCCCTTGTTATAGATTTACATCGTTTGTCCAGCATTAACTTGTGATTGTATTGTATATTTTCCTTAAAATGTTTGCTTCTTTTGATGCAATACATTTTATTTTTATTTTAATGTTATTCAAGACACCATTAAACAGTCTATGCAGAAGATTTATTTCTTGTCATTTATAAGGTAGAATCTTGATAACTGATTCTCCATTGCCATTTTTAAAGTTATCCGTGTTCATGTCTGATCTTATATCATGTGTGTGGAAGTCTTTGAGTCGGTTCACATTTCCCTTTACCACAGGCTACACCCCATAGTTCTTGTCCTATCATCACGAAATTTCAGATGCAGGTTTGAGGTCATGTCTAGATGAGAACGTCCCCTTTTGGTCGCGATCGGTAAACTGTGATGGCTGTCCGAGCCCCAAACCCGAAAACTTTTAGCACAGTCTACAGGTCGTATTTATGAAGGGATTTCATTGTAACTTGGTAGGATGCCTCTGTATAATATCTTTATGAGAATGTCCCCTTTTGGCCATGATCTGTCAACCGTGACGGCTGCTCAAGCCCAAAACCCCCAAAACTTTTAGCACAGTCTACAGGTCATATTTAAGATGAAGGGATTTCATTGTTACTTGTTAGGATGACTCCGCATGATGTCTAGATGAGAACTTCCCCATTTGGTCGCGATCTGTCAACCATGGCGACTGCCCGAGCCCAAAATCCGAAAACCTTTAGCACAGTCTGCAGGTTGTATTTATGTAGGGATTTCATTGTAACTTGGTAGGTTGACTCTATATAATGTCCAGATGAGAAAATCCCCTGGTGGTTGCGATTGGTCAGCTGTGATGGCCACAGGGGCCCGAAGCCTGAAAACCTTTAGCACAGTCTTCAGGTCATATTTATGAAGGGATTTCATTGTAATTTGGTAGGATGACTCCAGATAGTGTCTAGATGAGAACGTCCCATTTTGGTCGCGATCATTCAGCTGTGATGGCTGCCCGAGCCCAAACCCAAAAACCTTTAGCACAGTCTACAGGTCGTATTTATGGAGGGATTTCATTGTAACTTGGTAGGAAAGACTCCGTATAATGTCTAGATGAGAACGTCCCCTTTTGGTCTCGTTCATTCAACCATATTGGCTGCCCGAGCCCAAAACCCCAAAAACTTTAGCGCAGACTACAGGTCGTATTTATGAAGGAATTGCATTGTATCTTGGTAGGATGACTCAGTATAACGTCTAGATGAGGACGTCCCCTTTTGGTTGCTATTGGTCAACTGTGATGGCTTCACAGGCCCGAAGCCCTAAAACCTTTTGCGTAGTCTACAGGCCGTATTTATGAACGGATTTCATTGTAAGTTGACAGGATGACTCGTTTTGGAATAATTTCACTGTAACTTGGTAACTTTCGTTGACATACATTAACTGTGAGGGCCACATACATTTACTGTGAGGGCAACATGAACCCACCCTCAATTCTTTAGTACAGTCTACACCTCATATTATTTTTATTGAAAACATAGCATACAGGGCAAAGAAATTAACATATTCCCAATTATCACAATTCTTGTCTTATTTCATAATCCTTTCATAAACATTGAACATTATCCTATTCATAAAACACAACACACAGACAAGTTAGGCTTCAGTGTCAGTTGTCTGTGTTCATATCTGGTCTTATATCACTCTTTCTGCTCCAGAATATTTCACATGAACTACCTAGTAGTTTTAAGAAATAGAGTGGAACCCTGTTTACCGGTTGAATGCTGACAGCCAATATTTGGGCTTTGTTCTTAAGCGTGAGAGCCACAACTTAGAGCGGCATATTCTGCTGGATGTGCTTATTGTACCTTCAAAGTGAAATTATTAAGTCTGTGTGGGTTTTCTTCAAGGCACTCTCCCATAAATTGTAACAAGGAAAAGACAAGTGAGCAAATATTGATGACCAAAAATAATTCAGCACTCTACCAGTTAATACAAGCGTTTGACATGAGGTCCCTAGAGGGTGAATTTGGTGATGCTTCCCTCCAGTTTTCAGCAGCACATTTTTCCACATTGTAACTGAAAATTTAATAAATTATATCTTGTTTTAATCTCATTAATCTCGGTCAAACAAGATATATTTTGTTAAATTTTTCATTCCAGGTGCACAATATTGAGACCACATTTGAAATTTGGAAATACTACCAGGATGCTTGGAGTTGAAGGGATGCAAAATCTAATGCCCATTGGTTTGAAGACTTAATCGCCGAAGAAAAACAGTCAGAAATGTATGTAAATTTAGAAAAGTCTCCAGATATTGCTTCATTTTAACCCTTTACTTAACATGAAAAGCAGATGACACTTGCAAAACAAAATTCTTGCATAACTAATTTTCTTCATTTTTTTTTTCTCAAAAACATAGCTTATGACCCCTCATTGGAACGAGCTCATTGAGGGGTCATAACCTATGTTTTTAGCTGCGACGAGCAGCTCTATATGTGGCAATGTCGGTCTGTCACCAACGAGTTTAAAAAACACCATAACTCCTAAAATACTTGATGGAATGAGACCATACTTGGCATGCAAGTGTATCTTCATGAGGTCTACACCCTCTCAATACTGCATGTCATTCGGATAATTTCTGTCACACAAAGTTTTTTTGTCACCGAGTTTTTTTTTGTCACCAACGAGTTTTAAAACATCATTGGCGTTGCACGAATCATTGCAGCTTCGGCATAGTGAGCTCTAGTTGAGACAAAAAATGAAAAAAATAATGAAAATATCCATGACCAAGAATAATTTAGCACTCTATCAGTTAACTCTTTCAACACAGGCACCATGGAAGGTATCATTTCAGTCAATATTGTCACTGGCGAAATGGGCGAAACCATTCTGGCTTGTTCAGAGGTTCAGTAATAATTTAATCCAACAACTCTGTCTAGCTGTTGGATTAAATTATTACCAAACTTCGCTTCAGATTTTTAGCTCTTTATATCGTCTGCTCCTCCCCTGCAAAGTTTTTCTTCACACAAAAAAATATGCACACCAGGTTGAATAATAAATTTACCACTGAAAAATATTCAAATAACAAGAATATTCCGTTAACTGCAAATTGCTCATTTTCCCCAATTCTGGTAATTAAATGAGGATTTCTTATCAACCTACCAAACAATTGTTTACAACAGGCTTGCACTACAGTGAAGTGCCTAACTCGGAGGAAAACTCTCTATTTTTAGCTTAACTTGACAAAGTCAAGACAAGCTATTGCCATCACGTGTGCGGAAGTCTGTTCACATTTGCTTTAGCACAGTCTGCACCTCGTAGTTCTTGTCTGATCGTCACAAAATTTTATATGCAGGTTTGGGCTCATGTCTAGATGAGAACGTCTCCTTTTGGTCGCGATTGGTCAACCGGTATGGCTGCCCGAGCCCAAAACCCGAAAACCATTAGCACAGTCTACAGGTCGTATTTATGAAGGGATTTCATTGTAACTTGGTAGGATGCCTCTGTACATGCCTAGATGAGAACGACCCCTTTTGGTCATGATCTGTCAACTGTGATGGCTGCCCAAGCCCGAAACCCAAAAACTTATAGCACAGACTGCAGGTCATATTTAATATGGAGGGATTTCATTGTAACTTGGTAGGATGACTCCGTATGATGTTTAGATGAGAACTTACCCATTTGGTCGCGATCTGTCAACCGTGATGACTGCCCGAGCCCAAAACCCAAAAACCTTTAGCACAGTCTACAGGTCATATTTATGAAGGAATTTCAATGTAACTTGGTAGGTTGACTTCATATATTGTCTTGATGAGAACGCTCACTTTTGGACATGATTGGGCAACTGTGACGGCTACAAGGGCTCAAAGCCTGAAAACCTTCAGCACAGTCTACAGGTCATATTTATGAAGGGATTTTATTGTAACTTGGTAGGATGACTCCAAATAATGTCTAGATGAGAATGCCCCTTTTGGTCACGATCATTCAGTCTTGATGGCTGCCCGAGCCCAAAAACTTTTAGCATAGTCTATAGGTCGTATTTATGGAAGGATTTCATTGTAACTTGTTAGGTTGACTCCATATAATGCCTAGGTGATGACGTCCCCTTTTGGTCATGATTGGTCAACTGTGACAGCTACAGGTGCCTGAATCCCCAAAACCTTGAGCACAGTCTACAGGTCATATTTATGACGGGATTTCATTGTAACTTCGTAAGATCACTCCATATGATGCCCAGATGATAATGTCCTCTTTTGGTTGTGATCATTCAACCATGATGGCTGCCCGAGCCTGAAAACCTTTAGCACAGTCTACAGGTCATATTTATGAAGGGATTTCATTGTAACTTAGTAGGTTGACTTCATATAATGTCTAGATGAGAACGTCCCCTTTTGGACACGATTGAGCAACTGTGATGGCTACAGGGGCCCGAAGCCCAAAAACCTTTAGCACAGTCTACAGGTCATCATATTTATGAAGGGATTTCATTGTAGCTTGGTAGGATGACTCCAAATAATGTCTAGATGAGAATGTCCCCTTTTGGTTGTGATCATTCAACCATGATGACTGCCTGAGCCCAAAGCCTGAAAACCTTTAGCACAGTCTACAGGTCATATTTATGAAGGGATTTCATTGTAACTTGGTAGGTTGACTCCAAATAATGTCTAGTTGAGAACCCCTTTTGGTTGCGATCATTCAGCCTTGATGGCAGCCCGAGCCCAAAACTCAAAAACGTTTAGCATAGTCTATAGGTCGTATTTAGGCTTCCAGAAGAACAGGCCCCAAAACCACATTGCATACTACTCCTGCCTGTGCTGCAGTGCAGAGTTACGATGTTGGGGAGCTGGCAGCTGCTCGTCATTGCTCAGTAGTTCTCTCCAGGTACTCCGGCTTCCTCCACCTGTAAATTACAGGTCATGATTAGCCATTGTGCATAAGTATGTGACCTTAAACACCAATAAATAAATAAATAGATAGACTAATAGATCACCTAATTTTTGGTGGTCACACCAACGTGGGTGATAAAATATGTTTCGTGTGGTCACACACCACTGAGAGAAACGAGAAAACATCAGCAGAGCCTAATAGATGCTCTCCAAATATGATCCCAAAGGTAAAGCATGATGGTGATAGTTTGTCAAACAATGGACATAAACTGTAAAAATATCAGTAAAATAGATTAGGTACGGCCTGTAAATACTTTTTGTTTTGATATACAGTAGAACCTGTCTTGAGAGACCGCCCTTTGGGCTACACAAAAGTGGTCGCTCAAGACAGGTGGTCTCTCATAACAGGTTTCAGGTTTTCTCAAGTCAGTGAATAACCAACCACAAAATTCAGAAATGAAGAAGAACGGATTTTTGTAATTACTTTGTAGTTGTTTTTTTATGAAGTTTTTGTAACAAATTGAAATGGACCGTTATAAAAATTATAAAAATAAATTAGTGATGAAAAGATTTTCAACACAAATTTATTTTTATAATCCTATCTGTCACATTTCAGGTATGTATGAAATTGTTTATTCAGCAATAATCCTAATCTTTTCACAGGGGTCTTATAAAAACATCTCAATCTTTAATGAGTTATGTAACTGAATAACAATTTTGTCATGGTTTAAGTCTTCAAAGGGACGGTCTCTCAAGACAGGTCCATTATGGCATAAAAATACAAGTTGGTACCAGCTGACAGTGGTCTCTCAAGACAGGTGGTCTCTCAAGACAGGCGGTCTCCCTTAGCAGGTCCATTATAGAGTAAAACCAATCGGTGCCTGGCAGATGTGGTCTCTCAAGACAGTGGTCTCTCAAGACAGGTTTTACTGTATGTCATGAGAGGTGAATCTGTGACCTTGAAGTTACAACATTGGATAAAGGTCATGATATGCGATTCAAGAGCAAACACAGTGAACAGGATGAACAACACACTTCAGTCATGAACAACCATTAAGTGAAGTATGAATTAGGTTAGACCTGGAAAAGAACACAGTCGCAAAGGACTGTATTGTATTGTAAAATTGAAAGAAAATGATTCTTGCTACCGCCGGTAGTTTTGTCAACTTTGGTACTGGCAGTAAACCTAAAGAGAAAAGATTTGTGGTCAAAAGTAGGTTTTTAAAACTTTCAAGCAACAAAATCAACTTAAAACTGAATTCTAGGATGCCAGAGGTCATGTTAAAAGAAATAATAACGTCATTTATTCAGAAAGATTGACGCGGCCAGCACACGGTGCAATCTCTTGTTTTTGCTATTTTTATTATCAACTATCCCAGAATTCAACATCAAAAGAAAAATGGTTGTCCCCGATTGGCAAACCAGAAGACACAATTTTCGGTTTGTTAGATATACTGTTTCAATGGAAATTGCGTGTATCTCTACATACGCATGTGTGTTACCTATAGAGCTCACTTCATGAATTGCGCTTTGCGCGCGGCTCTGACTGCATTCTCTATTCATGCCATTGAGAAGCTTTTCTGGACCAGACAAAGTTAGAACACGCGAATGGTCTCAGATCTTGACTTTATAATTATGACCTTGGTTCAAGACAAACCGCAGAGACATATGCAGTCATTGTGGAATATGAAATCAGTCCACTGAATAATTCATGGACCAGACACAGTTTGAATTGAGGAACAAACAAACAAACAAACAGTCTCTGACCTTGATCTTTGAGCTATATGACCTTGCATCAAAGTAATGACACGCCCTTGAGTAATAAGCAATTATCATGTAATGTACAAACAAGATTAGTCCATTGAATAATTCTTTATAGACCAGACAGTTAGAATTTATAAACAAATGGTCTATGACCTTGACTTTAGGGCTATGACCATGGGTCATGGTCATGGCACACCCTCAAGTCAAGCAATCACTGTGTGAAGTATGAACAAGATTAATCTATGGAATGATTTCTTATGGACCAGGCAAAGCTAGAATGGAGAAACAAACGAAAGGTCTATGACCTTGGAGCTGTTTGATCAATGTCATAACATAACCTTGGGTCATAAGTACGCATTGTGGGAGGTATGAACAAGATAGGTCCATTCAATACTTTTTATGGACTGGGCAAGAAAGGATGCATGGATTGGTGGACAGATGCACACATGCACAGGCAGATGGCTAGTGTACAGCCCCAGAAAAATGTTGGGGAGCATAAAATGGTCCATGACTTAAGTGAATTTTAAAGCAATTAACAGGATGTTCATCTGAGATTATATTTAAACATCTCAAATGTTTGTATATGTATCAGTTACCAATTCAATAATACTTTTCCCTTGAATATGATACTTGGAAAAGCTCAGTTATAGAGCCTCCCAAGGATGAATGCCGGGAACAGATGAGTATTATTTCAATGGATAACCTGAAGTAGCCACAAGGGGTCACTAATCACCTGGAAAAAAAACCCCTCCCCCCCCCACCCCCCGAAATAGGGCTCTTCCTCTGAACACACAAAACCCAATTGGCCAAGTGAAACTTTAATTAGAGAATGGAAACCAAGCAATGTACAGAAATATTTTAAGATCAAAGTCACTGTGGCTATGACCTTTAGCACAATTGGCAAAATAATTAAGAATTTGGTTTCGATCGGCCAAGCAGAATTTTACTTGGAGAGCAGAAACCAACTCCTGGGAAATTTTTAAGTTCAAAGCCTCTATGCTCTTGGTATCTCCCCCCCCCCCCCACCAAATTTTTCTGATGGAGATAAAAATGCAATTTACAATACAAAAATACCCACCAAAATCGAAGCCAATCATTTCCTGGATATCTTTCAAGTAAGTTCAATTTACAAGCATGTTCAAGGGTCTGGAATTTCATTTTAAAATTCTAGTATTTTAAACACTTCTAAAGATCCTTAATCCTTATGAACCTTGACAGTTGGAAAGGATTCCAACGAGATGACAGTATTCTGTAAAGAATAGTGAAGCTAGATCAATATTGTGGTAACATTCAATACGTGCACTGTTACAACACCATTTTTGTTTCAAGACTTGAAAAGTATAAATTTTATAGTAAATTTCCTTTTTTATTATACCTACCAAAATTGTTTACTACAGGCTTGCACTACAGTGGAAGAACCTAACTCGGATAAAATTCTCTCTATTTTAATCTTTCCCAAGATTTGGGAAAGAAAAGTGGTGTAAAAACACCACGAAAAAATAAGCCCAAACTGGCTCGAGCGCCATCGGCGCACACCCATTATGGGACGCTCTTCCATAGTACAAATCCACGACTTCCGTAAAACAGTGAGCAATGCGTCAATTCGTCATTCTTTTAATTCCGAACAACACTGGAGTTATGTGATCAGAGGGGAGGAAGGATTCTTACCCGAATAAGAAGACGGGAGGGCCTCCATGTAAACAATTTCGGTAGGTATAATAAGAAAGGAATAAGAAAGGAAATTTACTATAAAATTTATACTTCTTATCAACCTACCTCAATTGTTTACTACAGGCTGAGTAGACAAAAGGCTGGAGGGAATCACATAACCAACCCACACATAACTCAATAGCACTGGGACCGTGGACAGAGGAAGAGATCCCTAATCCTATCAAACCATAGCATCACAAACATTAGAAAAGACAATGAAAGATGAGGCATATGGTGAAGAGCGACACACAGACAGAAAGGGCAGTAACAGCACAAAGCTGGAACTGACCCTGAAAAAAGCTGAAAGGCTGGGATAGACAACAGCCTGAGCCGAAGAAAAAGGGCCCCAAGGACCAAGGTCCTCTATCGGCTCCTGCAACTGTCGCAGATAAAAGGAGAATGTAGCATTTCTCCAGAAGGCTGCCAGAATAACATCTGTCATCCGACAGAGTTATTAAAAGAGGACAATGCACGCACCTCGTGGCAGAAAAAACAATTGGTAATACAATCACCAGCAGCTAGACGAGCGGAAGCTGCACGAATAGCAAGACAAATCCATCAAGAAATGGATGCAGGAGAGATCTGGCATGTGAGAGAATGCATATTCATCCAGGATAAAGGCGTGAATGCCCCCCACCCCCAAGCAGAGCAGCGCCCAAGAAAGTGACCATCTTGGAGGAAACTGCAAAGTCCTAGGCCTTTTCAAGGAAAACAGCTGAACAAGCTTGGAGAGGCAAGGATGAGTGTCGAAACAATGAAGTGTCACATATGAATAAATGTCTCCGAAGCATGGACATGTACCCATTGCTGGAGACCCCCAGAAACAAACATATACCAGAAACTCCGCAAGCAGTGTGATCGAAGGAGTGACAGAAGCAACAGAGTGATCGCACACCATCGACAGAAGAACCTTCCACTTAGCCACAGAGGCTAAAACAGTGGAGTGAGTGCCTCCTTGAAGAAGAAAAGCAACTCCACTGCAGGTCTCAAAAAATGACTACGGAGGAGACAGGACCCGATAAAGGACATGTGCGAAGGCACAATGAAGTCGGGTCAACGTAAAACCTCCTCGGGCGACTTTGGCAAAGAAAGTCGTGAGGTAGAGGGAGACATGCCGGAACCGCCGCTAACAGAGAGCGGAGCAGATTGATCCACACCCACCGAGGCGACAGGTGTAATCGAAAGGATTCGACAACTGCAGGTTCATATCTGGGGGAGAACCTGAGGAGGAATCGGAACCGGTAGGAAGGTGTAGCCGACAAGACCATCCCAAAGGAGGGCCAGAGCATCCACGGCGAGAGCCAGAGCATCTGGACACGGGGACACAAAAGTGTCCACCGGATGGTTCCAACGAGTCGCAAAAGATCGATGGAACCCGCCATGAGGAGCATCCACCTGGTGGAAATGACCCTGCCCCGACGGGACAGGGAGTCGGCTAGGACGTTCAGACGACCGGGAATGTGACGAACAGCCACCCCGGCGTGGACATCCTGAGCGAGCAGTAGAAGATCCCGAGCCAACTCGTACATTGGACCAGAGTGCGTGCCGCCCTGGTTCCAAATGTAAGCAACCACCGTCGAATGGTCGGACAACAGAAGGACCTGGTGATTCGACAGGTGAGGGATCCACTGCCTGAAATTCAGAAGAGCAAGAAGCTCCTTCTGGTTGATGTGTAGAGCTGCATGATCCTGGTCTCACATCCCGTGAATGGAAAGACCTAGAGGATCCAACGTCACACCCCATCCGAGATTGCTGGCATCTGCCATCAGAACGCGATCGGATGTGGGTAAGTCCAACGAAACACCCTGCGAAAGCCACTGGACATCCGCCCAGAGGAGAAGGTGAGGATAAAGATATTCTGGAAACTGAAGCACCAGATCCAGAAAATCTACATTCGGCCTCCAACGACTGAGCAGAAAGTGTTGGAGAGGTCTGACACGCAGCCGACCTAGAGGAATGAGATCCGTCACCAAACAGCAGAGACCGATTGGGCGGAGAATACTCCGAGCCGTCGCGGAAGTGGACTGGTACAGAGCAAAAGCTGAGAGAATCACAGCCTTGGCCTGGGGAACTGCCACCAAATTGAATTGTGTGCGGAAAGCCATCCCCAGATGATAAAATGACTGAGAAGGGACCAGGTCTGACTTCTCCTCGTTGACTCTGAAACCTAGCGACGTGAGCAAGCTCAACAGAGTCGCGACATCCGACTTCAGTAAGGCAGCATTGGAATGCCCCTGGAGGATATCGTCCAGATATGCCGAAGTAGTCACCCTGGACTGTGTGCGATGGAAAGCTATCACATGGGACATCAGTCTAGTAAAGGCCCAAGGAACCAGGTTGAGGCCGAAAGGCATGGCCTTGAACTGGTAAACTCGCCCCAGAAAAACGAACCTGAGATACTTCCGTAACGCCCAATGAATCGGAACGTGAAAGTAAGCGTCTCGCAGGTCGAAGCTGGAAGCGAAATCTCCCTGGTGAATTGAACGGAGGACCGACCTGAAAGTCTCCATGCTGAACTTGGGAACAATGATAGACTGGTTCAGGAAACTCAGATCGATAACCGGTCGGAGTCTGCCGTCCTTCTTCGGCACCAAGAACAGGCGGGAATAAAAACCCACTGACCTAATGTTCTTGATGACCTCAATCGCCCCCGTTGTCAGGAGATTGTCTATCTCCGTGGACAAAAGTTCCCAACGTAAAATGTCTGAAGGAACTGCGGTTGGAAGAGGCACCCTGGACAGAGTGTGGTGCCTTCGGAAGGATATTCGCAGCCCGGACCAAACAACATCTAACACCCAAGGATCGGATGTGATGGTGGCCCAACGGTCTGCAAACTCTGCTATTCTTCCTCCAACCTGGGACGAGTCGAGGTGAGGACCTTCATTTCGAACCCCGACAAGGCTCGCGAGAGGAGAAAACACCTCCTCTACTGAATGAAGAATCCTGGGACTTCCCTCAAGACTGCCGATGCTTACCCTTACCCCTTGAGTAAGAAGTAGAAGCGGTGGCAGAAGGATCAGCCCCTTTGCTGCGCAGAGGAAGTAGAGGGTACTTGGTAGGCTTGGAACAGCCGTGCCTACCCTAGAAGGCTGATCAAGCTGAGGAAAACAGCAGCTGATCTTAGGAATGACGTAGGACGTCATCCCGGACCGTCAACACAGAACCATGGAAAAGTTGCGGACAAAGAAGCAGATCGAAGAGTTGCGCACTGCTCCTCAGGAAGGGATCGGCCTGTGTCCAGCACAGAGTCCCTTCGAACTAATTCCAGATTAGCCGTGTTACAGGCATGCGTGTGAGTAAGATGCATGAGCACCTTGGACAGCACACGCAAAGGAGCCTGTACCTCGTCAAACTTATCTGGGGGCAGATAAGCAGCTAAAGCTGAGACGACGTGATCGGAGAGAGAAAGCATACCAAGCATCTCTCTCGATATGCCCAATGTGGACTCCAGAGTCGTCATCGGAATGATGGCAGACTTGGACTTGGAAAGCCCGAGGGAATTGGAGTCCTGATCCAAAACCGTCAAAGTCTGGTAGACCGACGGATTGGCGGAATCGTAGGAACGATAACGCGCCGGAGGCAAAAAAGGTGTCAACCCTGGTGAAGAACGGAGCCTTCATAGCCCTGGAACTTAGCTTAAGAGTCCAAGGCTGAAAATGCTTTAACCAACTGTACCGACTGCAACGGTCGAAGATGACCAGAAGCGGGTTGCTCCATAGGCTGTTGGCACGCGACCGATGATCGTGGCCTGGCTGACACTATCGACTGGTAAGATGGTTTGAGATCTGGAAGGAACCCAAACACGAAATCAAGAGCTGCCCCCAAGTCCGAAGACTGCTGGCTCTCGACATCAAGCATATCTGACTCTTCCCCTGAGTCAGAAGACACATAGCCCATCGTGGGCAAACCAGCCGAGGCCTCCCATGGTGTCGGAACACCAGGGGGATCAGAAAGCGGCCAGTTTCCATTCCCGGGAGGCGGTGCCATAGCGGGCACCTGGAAACCACTCGCTGCCTCGCTGGAAGCAACATGAAGGCTCTTTGACAGAACCTGAGTGAGTAAGGAGAGGGTCTCCCTAAGCTCACTGCCCGTACTGGCCGGTTCGACAGGGGAACGAACCGGCAAAGTGGCTTCACCTCTGACCCTCTTAACCAGCGAAGGGTCACGATCCTCCAAAACACCCGACATGGGACGACAGGCGGCAGCCGAAACGTCTGAAGGCAGACGTGTATAGGGGTGTGACACACCCCGAGGATCAACATAGCGGGAACTCATGAGAGTCACCGCGGACCTCTGCAGGGCAGAAGGTCCAGGCTGCACAAAAGACGTTGGTCCCCCAAAACTGGTCGTGTGGCCAGAATGAGTGGACGGAATCGCCACGGAGTTCATAGTGTCCCACTAAGAGCATCCGAATCCAATGACAACTATGGTGCTCGACGGCGCAGAGACCACAGTAGAGGGTCCGGCCAGCAGCCACTTCCAACTTCGCCTAGTTGAAGTCAGGGAAGGCTGAGGCCGATACCCTCACGTTTACACAACCAGACACAGCAGCAGACCACTGCAGGTATAAAACTACTGTGCTCAATGGCTGAGAGGACACAGTAGGGGGTTCAGTCAGCAGCCCCATCCAACTTCGCCGAGTGGAAGTCGGGGAAGGCTGAGGCCGATACCCCACAACCACACTACAGACATCCCTGCAGACCCTGGCAGGGATAAGCCAAGGCCAGCTAAAAACGGTGCCCAATGATGTAGTAGACGGAACAGCAGTAGCAGCAGATACGACGGGAGCTGTTGGAACTGGCGGAAAAGCGGAGAGAGCCACCAAGCTCAGCCTCCAAAGGAGGAGTCACAACCCTAGTGACAGCCTCAGATGTCGACTGGAGAGGGCGCATAGTCCCGGAACCAGGCATCTCATCACCAGAAATCCAACAGCTCCCACAGTATCCACCACTGTAAAAAAAACTACACATTCCCCACGGAAGGGGAATAACTCTCACCAGACATGTTCGAGTTGGGAAGCCCCGAAACGACAGCATTCCCCACCCCCCGCTGTTGCGGGAGGAGCTGCACATCCCCCACGGAGGGGGAGCAATTCTCACCAGACGTGGCCGGGCTACCCCGAAATGAGTGTTCCCCACCCCCTACGGGAGCGGGAGGAGCTGCACATCCCCCACGGAGGGGGTAAACTCACACCAGACGTGGTCGAGTCGAGAGGCTCCCGAAACGACAGCGTTCCGCACCACCCACGGGTGCGGAAGAAGGGGTCACGAGAACACACCAATGCGAGGGCAAAAGGAATTGCCCTAAAGGAACCGAACTGGAAATAACAGAGGTGAGAGCAGTAGAAGAAAAAGGTGAACTCAACAGAAACAGAAAGTAGAAGAACACCCTCAACTATGGGAGAAGGTGGCAGAATAAAACCGGTGGGTACATGACAGAACCCAGACGGTCGACAGGGACCGAAAAAACAGAAATTCAGCCCTCAACAGAGTGAAGAAATCCTGTCCAGACAGTCCCAGATAGACACCTAACTCCAAAAATTAATTCATCAACCAAAAAATTAATTGTCGAATCGCGTGATGTCGAAAACAAAACATTTGCGAAAATGGAATAGTAAATAATAAACAATGAGAATGTGGTTGAAAATATAAACGAGAATATATAAAACACAGTCCTGTTATTATACGATTTTCAGATCCATAATCCAGTCACAGGAAAACCATTATCAACGAGTTAAAATATCACTGTTACTGCAGCAAAGATGGCACACATCCACCACGTGTGCAGATAATGAAAAGAATGACGAATTGACGCATTGTGCACTGTTTTACGGAAGTCGTGGATTCGTACTATGGAAGAGCGTCCCATACTGGGTGTGCGCCGATGGCGCTCGAGCCAGTTTTGGCTTATTTTTTCGTGGTGTTTTTACACCACTTTTCTTTCCCAAATCTTGGGAAAGATTAAAATAGAGAGTATTTTATCCGAGTTAGGTTCTTCCACTGTAGTGCAAGCCTGTAGTAAACAATTGAGGTAGGTTGATAAGAAATGTGATGGGTTTCCATAACTCACTACATGGGCTGCCAAAAATCAATATTGTCCAGACAAGAACAAATTAATTTTCACATTCCTTGACTTTCCATCATCTTCACAGGGGCCCCCTGATTCAAGTTTCTAAAAAAAAAGCAAGCAAATCCCATCAGATGGCAAAATCCCCCACCCTCGCAAAAAGAAATAAGTGGTTCAAAATATTTAGGAAAAATAAAGTGTAATTGCTGTACAAATTATTCTTTCAGATAGATATACATTAAATTTTCTACAAAATGGGCACAACTCCAACAAAAATCAATGAAATGAGGAGAAGATCAAACTGGAACGAGAGCTTCTCACAATGTCTACCCATAGCCATTTTCATAGAAACCTCATTAAATTTGTTCAAGTTATCATGTTCACAAAGTCATCATCACATAAATAGTGAAATTCTGACAAAAAGGGTATTAAACTCCTACAAAAATCAACAAAATTTGGTGAATATCGAACTAGAGAGAGGTCTTTTCACAATGTATGTCTATAGCAAGTTTCATGAAAATTTGATTACATTTGTTAAATTATTGCATTCACCAAGCTGTCAGCAGACAAAACACCCCATTTCCAACAAGAGCAACATGGGTATAAGTCCTACAATGAGTGATCAGGCTCTGTCAAGAAAGGCGATGTTTCTCAATGGAAAAGGGACATAACTCACGAGTATAATGTGGAGACCACATAACTTGATATTTGTCTGAAAGGGCATGTTATGCTGGACAGCCCTGTAAGATTCCATTCAGATCTGACAGCTATTAGCTGAATTATGGACTCATATGGACATAAAATGTCTATTTATGAACTGACAAAGTGGAATGCACAGTGTTATGGCCACCTATTGCAATATCACAACTGATATGCCTTGATTAACTGGTACAGTGCTGGAAGCCCATATTTGGGCTTTATTCTGAAGTGTCGATACCACATCTTAAAGGCTTCATATTCTGTGGATGTTCCACATATCACATTTCAAGTGAAATTATTTAGTCTGTTAGGATTTGCCTTGTGTCAATTTATGGGAGAGTGCCTTTTGGCACTCTCCCATAAATTGTAGCAAGGCAAAGATATGAGAACAAATATTGATGACCAAAAATAATTCAGCACTCTACCAGTTAATCATTATGCACAATTAATATTTTCTAAGGTCATTTTTTCTTTAATTAGAATAAGTAGACTTTGGCTTGTGTAAGCACTTATTTGCACTGGGTAACCTTTGAATGTACCTGTTTACTGATACTGTTACACAGAATCTAGTTTTAGTTCACTGAAACTCACTGATTGTTTAAAAAATTATATTAACCAAAAAATTTCCACAAAATCATGTCATGTGAACCCTCATTGAAACAAGCTTGTTCCAATGAGGGTCCACATGATATGGTTTTGGCGAAATTTTTCAAAAAATTTTAACCCTTTACCCAATGCAGACGATATCAAAATTTATTATTTTAAATTTCATTTTTTCAAATTTTTCAAAAAATTTCAACAAAACCATATCATGTGACCCCTCGTTGGAACGAGCTCGATGACAGAGCAGTCATTACTTCCACACAATGCTGCTTGCACACATCTCCAGGCATCATGACCTTGTTCCTGTTGTCATCACAGAAACCAAAACAAAAGCAAGAGGCCCCACAGGGCCTGAATCACTCACCTTGAACAGAACACGACATAAACAGAGTCCAAGAATGAGTCTACATTAAGAAATCCATCACCATAGGAAACACTGTCAATCCTTCAGCCCCTCGGGAGTGACAAAAATAGTCCGAGCATCATGCCTTTTCATCAGTTGATCATAATGTAAAATGTGGAGCTCCCCTATGAAGCCGCTTGATACAGCCTATGTGGTTTAATCTTAGTTACACACCTCTAGAAGGTACTGAATACAAAATTTCTAATTTTTCAGCTACATGGCCAATTCTGGCTGCCATAGGGAGCCCAGATATTAACCCAGGCTCTCGATTTGAACAAAGTTGAATCTAACCTCCCTGGAGATGTTATATACCAAATATGAAAGCATTCTGACTGTTGGAGCCAAAAAAGGAAAAAATTTAATGAAATTTCCTCATATTGCCCATAGTTAAAATTCAGGGTACCGTGGGGAGCCCAAATATTAACCCAGGGAACCAATTTGAACAAACTTGAATCTGACTCCCCTAGAGATGTTGTAAACCAAATATGAAAGAATTTGGCACGTGAATCTGAAGAAGACTTCTGAAGAAATTCCCTCATATCGCACTAAGTTATAAATTTCAGGTTCCCATATGAAACCCAGATATTAACCTAGGCACTTGAATTGAACAAACCTGAATCTAAACCCCCTAGAGATGTTGTATACCAAATATGAGAAAGCATTCTGACTGGTAGATCTGAAGAAGAAGATTTTTAAAGAAATTTCCTTATATTTCACTAAGTTAAAATTTGGGCTACCACAGCAAGCTCAAATATATACCTGGGGACCTGATTTTACCAAACTTGAATCTGACCCCCTAGAGATGTTGTATACCAAATATGAAAGCATTCTGACTGGTGGATCTGAAGAAGAAGATTTTCTAAAATTATCCTCCCTATTGAACTAAGTTAAAATTTGGGCCTCCATAGGAAGCCCAAATATTAACCTTGGGACTTGGGTTGAACAATCTTGAATCTGACCCCCATAACAATGATGTATACCAAACATTAAAAGCTTCTGACTGGTGGTTCTGAATTAGATTTTTAAAGAATATTCCCCATATTGCCTCTAGTTAAAAATTTGGGCTCTTGTATTGCACCCAAATATGAACCAATGGGATTTATTTTAACAAACTTGTATCTGACACCACTCCCCCACCCCACTGTGAATTCTGTATGCTGAATATCAAAAGATTCTGACCATTGGTTGTGGGGAAAATATTTTTAAAAATTTTTGCAAATATGCTGACTCAGCATTTTTTCGATGCCCTCTACAGAACACGCTAACATAACCAATTGCAACTTTTTATACCATTTGATTCTACTAGTCCTAAGGATGCTTCATACCATATAACAGCTCTCTGTACCATGTGGTTTGGGAAATATGGGCGTTTGAAAATATTTCTATTTTTAGCTCCTGGGGTTTTCGATGGGGAATTTTATTTTTTGCACAAGTAAAGTACTTATGACCCAATAATACCACATACCAAATTTGGTTCAAATAGGACCATTGGTTCAGAAAATAGAAATTTTGGGCGGAGCCAAAAATCTTACCTCTCCCATTACAAAGCCAAATATTGCTTCACGAACTTCGTTTGAACAAAATTGATGTTACACCTCAAAAGGAACCTCCAAAACAAATATCAAGTCACTGTACCCACTGGTTCATGAGAAGAAGATTTTAAAAATATTTTAAAGCATTTTCCCCCACCCCCTTCCTATGGGGCTGGGCATGTTGAGTTGAACAAAAATGCAATGCCCCTTCAGAACCATCACTCACACCAACTTTCAGCTGAATTGGCCCAGTGGTTTTGGAGGACAAGACCAAAGCTTGGTGCTGACGGTCAACAGACGGAGAGTGACGAGATAAGCTCAGCTTGACTTTGTCAAGGTGAGCAAATTATTTGCAGTCTTGTACACAATCTATAGTACGGTCGCAGTGGACTGGTCATTTTCCATAGGTGGGCAATATTTCCACTGACGCAATAATATTAGATTCCAAACCTTAATTATAGGATTAATCATGCATCAATAATTAAAATTTTGCTGATGATATTTATTACACGGTCAACATATGCGTCAACATCACTGTCCACGCATGGATTACGGCCAGTCCACATTGACTGTACTGTATTTTCACTGAAATTTTGACAGAATTTGTCTCCATATGTACTATTAGTTATCCTTGTGTTTTCCAGGTTGTATGGGAATTTACACCGGTTTGGGAACTCATACACCCTGAGGCGGTACGGTGTAAATTCTCATACACCCTTGTAAGTTTCTTAATAAAACCAGACAAATATGGATGTCTTTGGAACTGGCTCAATGAGCCAGTTCCAATGACATCCATATCTGTAATATTTTATTGCACATAAATATTAAATTTCCTGTATTTTTATTTTTGTTCAAACATAACCGAGCAGAAGGTATGAATTAATAATTAAAAACAGGTACTTTTTTTAGCCATATAGCCTGCTATTGTGCCTTCTTGTTTTTACACAGTGGTTAACCACGGTGTAAAAAAAGCTACTGTGGATTGCAAGTTACACCGTACCTCTCAGCCAATCAAATCGCAGTATTTTGTTTAATTTGGAAATAATAGTTGTTATTGCTCATGTCTTCTATTTTGAGCTCGTGTTCAAGGAGCATCCATTGGTTCTGCTGAGATCTTCTTATTTGTTAAAGGGTTCATCTTTTGGGAAACAAAATATAAAACAGTTCATGAATATTAAACATATATATTTTTTTATTTTTAGTAAAATGAACAAACCAACATTATAACCACTTTAATCACAGCATTAACCTTGAGACAAGATTTAAATTATATAATTATGCAATTTGCAACTGCATTCTGTGAAAAACACAAGAAATATTCACACACTCATTATGAAAATGCCATTTAATAGGGTTTCAGCCATTGCATAGTTAATTGAAGGATTTCCAGAACCTTCTGGGAAGGGAAGCAGTGCTTGTTTACTCTGGCAAACAAGCTCTGTTTCACTGGTAAAATAGGACCTGGTAACCAAAACTTGGGTTGAAGTCTTCAAAAATGGGCAGCATGGGAATAAATGACTGGCTGGACTTGACTTTATCGCCATGTTGCAGTCATGATTAGCCGTTGTAAATAAATAAATAAATAAATAAGGCTGACATTATACAGGGCAGAAAAGATCTGTTGCAGACCAACAGTACAGCCGCCATGGATTGGTCACTTTACACTGGTGGACAATATTTCCACGGACGCAATAAATTAGAATTCAAACACTAATTATAGAAACAATCAACAAAACATTAATTAATGAAGCACCAGGTACAATTAATTCATTAATTAAAATTTTGCTGCTGTTGATTTTTATTACCTGGTAAACCTGGACATCACTGCCCACACCTGGATTACGACCAGTCCATGGCGACTGTACTCTATTCAACTTGCTGTGAGATGAGTTGAATATTGATGAAATAAACCTCCTCTGATCACTCGATACTTCATTTTTAATGGTTTTCAAAGAAAGTTCCATTATTCATGAGCTTTCAAGATCCTTGGTAGGTGATTTCTAAACTCCAAACCTTTCAAGGAGCTCTGAAAACCATGATAATGGAAATACCACTTAACCCTTTTCCCAAAGCAGAGGTTATCAAAATTTAGTCTTTTAATTTTTGTTGTTTTAAATTTAAAAAAAATTCCAACAAAACCATATCGTGCTACCCCTAAATGGAATGAGCTCTATGAAGAGGGGGGGTCACATGATATAGTTTTGTTGAATTTCCTTTTTTTTAACCCTTTACCCAACGCAGACGATATCAAAATTTATTATGTTTAATACAGTGGAGCCCACTTAATTGGATATCTCTTAATTGTATATCCCTGTTAATTGAATATAATTTCCCAACACAAAACCATTTACCATACCTGCAGTACAAATTTGACCTGTTAATTGAATATAGGTTAGTGTAAACTCCTGTTAACTGAATAAAAAATCTTGTAACATATCGAGAAATTACTCTGACTCTCCCCAGTTTTCCTTTGATTACAGACCTATTATATCTTGTTTGATTTGACAGAGCTCATAGAGCTCTGTCAAACAAGATATATAATAGAATAAATGCAAAGTTTATCTCTAGAATACAGGAAAGTGACAATCCCTGTTAAATGAATACTCCTGTTAATTGAATAATTTTCATTGGCAAAGTGGCTATTCAATTAACAGGGTTTCACTGTATCATTTTTTCACATTTTTCAAAACATTTCACCAAAACCATATCATGTGAACCCTAATTCCGAGGGGTCACATGATATGATTTTGTTGAAATATTTTGACAAAATAATATTTTTTCAACTGCTGAATTTGCATATTATGCGGGCGGATGCGGCCGATTCATTGCGTAAAGGGTTAAACAATTTTATCAGGTAAGCAAGTAAGGCCCCTTGGGTCCTCTTGTTTTTGGAATGCTGCCCACTTGTAACCCTGGACATTTCTTAACTGAATAACCATGTTAACTGAATATAACTTCCAAACACCAAACCATTTTTATCATACCATCCAGTTAAATTTGACCTATTAATTGCATATAGGTTAGTGTAAACACCTGTTAATTGAATGGTCTCAAATTCAATACATCCAGTACATATTTACTTATTAATTTATGTATTTACTGGTGTTTAAGGTCACATATTTCTGCACAATGGCTAATCATGACCACGACAGTTTTACGGGTGGAGGAAGCCGGATTGAAGACAGGTGCACCATCGACGTGCAGTAGTGCACAGCGTCACCGTGCCCCCACATGGGCAATGGAGATGAAGTGTCTTGCCCAAGGACACAATGCGGTTGCCGCAGGTGGGATTCGAACCGAGGACCTCTCGGCTTGCAGCCTGCACCTCTACCTACTGAGCCACCGCGCCCCCACTATCTTTAATATAATAAAATGATATGACCCTGGCTGTTAATGTGTCGTTAAATCCTAATCAACTGATGGTTTTTAAAATGAAATGTTTTTGTCACTTTCGAAGTAATTACTTTTTGAATAGGCAATAAGCCAGAAAATAAGCAGACTGCCACCTGCAAAATGAGGTCCCCAGAGGGTGAATTTAGTGATTCCGCCCAGTCCAAAAGAATTTCCCCGGTCAGTATTTTCGGATTTGAATTTTGAGCATCGGCACCAGTACACATTTCTCTGTAGTATTTCAACTTCCCGTTTTCCTCCGTATTTTCATGCTTCGAATTTCTGACTAATATAAAAATGTTTTCTATGTTTGTACATATATCAACTTTTGAGGAAAATGCTTCTATTATCTTTTCAAATTAGTGCTGGACTGAACATAATCCTGCAATGGAGCATCTTTGGTATGTCGTCAACAGCCAAGTTGATTGAAGCATTTTGCAATATATGCGATGGGATAACACCAGGGATAACACCAGTCTGGAGTGTGTAAAAGATTTCTTCCTGAAATGTGAATATATTTTTTTAGGGTATCTTTTTCAAATATCAGAATAAAAAGCCTCCAGCCCTCATCAAAAATTTGAGGCACAATTGCCTGAGAACATCTAGTTTCAGCATTTTCTTATCTACATTTTCAGCATTTTGGGTTTTTTTTGGCAACTAAAATACTTAAAAGAGCCAGGCAATACTAAGTTTAAAATACCCTACTTTGAGTATAAAACAGCACAATCTGCAATGCCTTGTTGCACTCAAAGGAAGATACATGCTTAATTTATTCTCATTCAGATTTGGCACTGAAATCTTTCATTTGGCACCAAAAAATGCATTTGGCACCAAACAAAAATTTCACTTGACATCCAAAAATTTTGGGTCAGTGTGAACACTGCTCAAACCTGTTCCACTGAAGTGTCATAAGCTATGTTAACTGGTAGAGTGCTGAATTATTTTTGGTCATCAAAATTTGTTCACATATATTTGCCTTGTTACAATTTATGGGAGAGTGCCAATAGGCACTCTCCCATAAATTGTAACAATGCAAATCCTAATAGTCGAAATAATTTCACTTCAAAGGTGATATGAACAACATCCACAGAATATGAAGCCTTTATTTATTTATTTATTTATTTATTTATTTATTGGTGTTTAAGGTCACATACTTCTGCACAATGGCTAATCATGACCATGACAGTTTTACGGGTGGAGGAAGCCGGAGTTCCGGAGAGAACCAACCACCGAGCAACGGAGAGCAACTGTCAGATCCCCAACATACTAACTCCACACAAGCAGGGTTAGCATTGGTTGAAGAGAAGTGCACCATCGACGTGCAGTATGCCTTAGTACACAACGCCACCGTGCCCACACGTGGGCAATGTGGGAGAAGTGTCTTGCCCAAGGACACAACGTGGTTGCCGCAGGTGGGATTCGAACCGAGGACCTCTCGGCTTGCAGCCTGCACCTCTACCTACTGAGCCACCGCGCCTCCCATGAAGCCTTTAAGTTGTGGTACAGACACTTCAGAATAAAACCCAAATATGGGCTTCCAGCACTCTACCAGTTAACAGGGGCTATCCAAAGCGTGGGCCACTGCCCCCAAACCAAAGGCATGTTCAAAGTGGGACAGAAAAAATTTCTAAATCAAAAGAGTGAAAAAGGGCCATAACTCTAAGAAACATTATTGGACAGAACCCTTTCCTTGTGCATATCCATTCCCCCATGCGGGTCTATTAGCATACCAAAGGAGATCCAAATCCGACCGATGGTTTTGAAATTACAATGCAAAATTTTATACGGACAGACTGCTTCACTAGATAGATACCCCTGAATCCTCCTTTGGAGGTTGGGGGCATAGTAATGTATTGGAGACAAAATTGTAAAAATAATAAATCAGAATGGCAAATTTTGTGAATAGTGCTGGCCATAGAAGATCATTATGTGTGGTAAAGGGTGAGGATAAATTTTACTCCGAGAAATGAATATTCTAGGCTTAACCCTTTACCCAATGCTGACAATATCAAAATTTATTATTTTAAATATAATTTTTTAAAATTTTTCAAAATATTTCAACCATATCATGTGACCCGCCATTGGAACAAGCTCAATTGAGCTCGTTCCAATGGCGGGTCACATGATATGGTTTTGTTGAAATATTTTGAAAAATTTAATTTTTTCAACTGCTCAATTTGCATATTACATGGGGCGGATGTGGGCGATTCGTTAGGTAAAGGGTTAAAATACTAATTAGTCCTGAGTATAATCCTTTCAAATTTTAACAATTTTTATCGTAAAGTGTATGATCATTTTGTTATATCAAGAATCTGTAGACACACCACCTTTAGGAGTGATTTTTTTCGATTTTTCATATTTAAAAATCACATTGAACATATCACCACCAAGTCTGGTTGCAAGCCATCTATTTTTCAACACAGCAACTTTTAGAGCTTCACATGAAAACACAGCTTCAAAGTTAGTGTGTACAGCACGGCCCATTCCTTCAATTATTATCAGGTCTGCTTCTTCTTTCTTTATCAGATCAACTAAATCTTGATCAATCAATCTGAAAGAAAACAATATATCTAAATATATCATGTAAAGTAGAAAGCTTATCAACAATTGTTGTGTGTATTCAATACTAACCAATACCAGAGATGTGCGGTATTGGAATTTTAAGTTTGGTATCAGTTGCAGTATTTTCAAGCGGGTATACCTCAGTTTGGCTCTACTGAAAAGTGTTGGAAGCAACTTTAATGGCTTAAAACTGTATGCATTAGCTTGATGTTTGCTCACGAGAAGAAATTTTTTTTATAAAATTGTTTGGTTGCGATTTAATGGAGAGTGCCTGTTGGCACTCTCCATAAATTGTAACAAAACAATTATGAGGGGGCGCGGTGTCATTGCGGTAACCGGATCTCGACAGATCACCGAAGTTTAGCTACGTTGAGCCTGGTTAGTCCTCAGATGGGTGACTGCCTGAGCAATCGATTCAGACTCCCGCGTTGTGTCCTTGGGTGAGGCACTTAACCCTGTCTGTCCACATGGGGGAACGATGGCGCAGTGTACTAAGGCGTACTGAACGTTGATGGTGCACATGTCTTCAACCAATCTAACCCTGTCTATGCTGTAGTGTGGAGTTAAGATGTTGGCAAGCTGGCAGCTGCTTGTCGTTGCTCAGTGGTTCTCTCCGGGTACTCCAGCTTCCTCCACCCGTAAAACTGTCACGGTCATGATTAGCCATTGTGCATAAGTATGTGACCTTAAACACCAATAAATAAATAAATAAACAATTATGAACAAAATCTTGCCAAACTCGGAATACTTTTGTTGATAGCATGGTATCTTTGAAAAAAAATACCCATGTTTCAAAACCCAGTCCCCATACTCGACCTGAGTTGTGTTCTGTTTTAATATCATCTCATGTATTAAGTCAGCACATTCCATGCATGCACTTGTAAATAAGCACAGAAAGCTATCATACTACTATTATCTGTTATTGAAAACCTAATTATTTGATACTGATCTCGGCATTAACCCTTTACCTAAAGAATCGCCCGCATCCGTCCGCGTAATATGCAAATTCAGCAGTTGAAAACGAGGGGTCACATGATATGGTTTTGATGAAATTTTTTGAAAAATTTGAAAAAATGATATTTAAAATAATAAATTTTGATACTGTCTGCGTTGGGTAAAGGGTTAACAAAACTCCTGTAAATTCACTATTTGCAGATCAGAGTAAAGATACTGGTCGAACCACCCCAAGTGATCTCGACCCTGAATCTGTGTTTGGCTTACTCACCTCTGAGAGTGATGAACACTTTTCATCTGATTGTGACATCACAAATGTTTTACAACCTAGTACTAGTTCTGCCAATCCTGACTCAAATTCTCGGTTTGCACCCCCAGATATATTACTCAATTCCTCTTCTACAGGGCCAGCAATCAATGACAATAGTCTTGCTAAATTTATCAACAAACTTTGTACGGAGCAATCAAAACCTAAAGATATTTCAGATTTACTTGACAAATATCCAAAGCCTGACAACTGCCCTCTGAGAGGTGCCCCAAAGGTCAATCCTGAGATCTGGACTCAGCTAAACCAGGCAAATAAGAAATTTATCTGTCAAAACGACATTCAACTACAATGTATTCAAAAAATGTTGGCGGGTGCTATCACCCCTCTTCTGATAACCATCCTGGAACTGTTCAATGATACTTTTGATACTGATAAGATCAAATCTCTCATAATTGATTCACTGTCCCTGCTTGGGGCATCCACATTTGAAATTTCTCTGAAGAGACGTTTTTTTCTGAAGTCAGTGTTGAAAAACAAATATAGTTCATTCTGCTCACCAGAGACATATACATTATCATGACCATATACATGTCTTGTAATTTGTATCAGATTCCAGGTTGTGTTTACAATCAGATCGCAACGAGCCCGTCCGGGCGAGTTGTGATCCGATTGTAAACACGACCGAGAATCTGATACAAATTACAGGACATGCATTTGGTCATGATTATACATTTATCTAACAATCCCGTTACATGAAGCCCGTTTTTCAGTTTAAATTGGGTTGGAATTGGTCAAAATTTTGAATTTCATATTTTAATGCGTAATAACAATGCATATAATGTTATTATTTGCCATAACGCGGTGTTTACCAGAAGTTGAATCTATGAGATATGAAATCAGAATGAGTCGTCTATATGATACGGAATCGGAACACATTATGTGATACGTATCGTTTCTTGTGGTTTTCAGGCCAAAATCTATATGATTGTTAGATAAAAATACACACCTCAGATCCAAACAAGGTGATCCCTGTCCTGATTCCATCACCATTAAACGTTTATCTTTCAAAGCCATGTGTATTTCTTCACTTATATCAGCAACACGCTTAACCAAAATCAATAATTCACAGTATGTAACATCATTTAATACAGGTCTAGAATTTGCACATAAAATAACCTGAAAAAAGATAATAATAGCTCTGTGACTAATGGATGTAGGAAAGAAGGTCCTAATCATTGTTTAGTCTCATGCATTCTTTATCTTTCAAATAAATATGTATAAGGCCTACTGTATTTACTCTATGTATTGGGACAGCTAAAAATAATTATTTTCACAGGTGTCCCAATTCTTAGAAAATGGGGAAAGAACACAGCCTGGTCTTGATTTGATGCTGAATAAAGTTGTGTGTGATTCGTTTTCCATCACTATATATGAAAATCGCTGTCCAATTTTTTTTATATTTTCATTTTTTGCTTCCAAAACATAGCTTATGATCCCTCATTGGAACGAGTGCATTGCGCTCGTTCCAATGAGGGATCATAAGCTATGTTTTGGAAGCAAAAAATGAAAATTTTTAGTTACTCAAGAATTTTTTTTATGAGTGTCATCTGCTACTAGCGACGGGTCAACTGGAAACAAATCTCCTGAAGGTCCCAAACTTTGGAGCATAAAAAAAATATAGTTTTCTGGAAAAAATGTGTGTCCCAAATCATAGAGTGTCCCAATACATAGAGTAAATACGGTATAAAAAATTTGTTTCTCTGGCAATAATTTTTCCTCAATTTTAAGACGAGAGAGGGAGAATATTTTTCTTCTTTTGTTTATTCACAGAACAGTTCTGAAAATAATTGGAATCATAACTTCAACTACTTACACCATTATGTGGCAAACAAATGCTTTCAAAAGTGAAAATGTCCCATAATGCATTTGAAAATTTAACTAACTCTTCAGCTCTGTGAAACAAGGGATTGTTGGTTAAATATTTGTCCTACAAGTGCAAAATAGTGGCATAGAAGAGATTGCCAGTTGAAAATGAAAAAATTTAAAGTAATTTATATATTTTTTATACTTACCAATGGCCCAGACTAGCTGGTGCTAACTCAAAAATATCTAGGGTCAAACACAAATTTTGCCCCCCAATCCTCCAAATTTGCATGCAAAACCGAAAATTAGAAGTCCTATCTGGCCCTCCATACATTTACCCTCTGCGCGTGCACAGACGCCAGGAAGTCACCGAAACGGGCACCAACATCATTCTTTGTAAAAAAAAAGATTATAAAAAAATAATTCAACGGGGAGGTATGAGTGCCCAGTAGTGCCCGTTCATGGGAGGGCCATTTCCATCTGGGCCATTGGTAAGCATAAAAAATTTCTAAATTACTTTAAATTTTTTCATATTTTTATACTGTATACCAATGGCCCAGACTAGCTGAATCGTAAAAAGGTGGAGGGCCTAGAACTTCCAAAATAGTAGATCAACATAGATCAAATCCTTCAATCCATGATGAAGAAAATTAGAATAATTA
Source organism: Pictodentalium vernedei (assembly GCA_031216915.1). Taxonomy (NCBI): domain Eukaryota; kingdom Metazoa; phylum Mollusca; class Scaphopoda; order Dentaliida; family Dentaliidae; genus Pictodentalium; species Pictodentalium vernedei. The sequence goes on from CM062290.1 coordinate 421,484,438, forward strand.
GAATTTACATGTATGTCTCTTTATACCATAATAAAAGAGACATATCCTAATATGGATCCCAATTATGTAAATCCTAAATCCGAGCATGAAATCATGTTAATTAGGATGTAACAAATAAACAATTTTTAAGGCTAGTCTGGACTAAGTCCTAGAAATTAGAATGGCATATTAAGTATGAGAGAAAACTGCCCATAAACCTACGCCAAACAATAATACTACAGCTGATTGCCGAATATAGTACGGACAAAACAGCTTCCTTCAAAGTTACATACCCAATAAGCCAGAGAAGTGGACAAAATGATCCCCCCCCCCCTTTTTGAACATATTTTCCAAAGAAAGAGGGGAGAGCTCTGGAATCAATAGGCAGTACCCGGAAACGATATAAATAAATATCGATCAGGCACTCAAAAATTAATTCAAGAATAATAAATGGTGCTTAATGCCACTTCAAAAGCCAAGGCTATAGTGATGATTTTGGTAAATAACATTATCTGCTACAAAATATGCACTGCAGACAGCATATACAGGTACGACAAAATCAGTGAAGTAATAATATAACATACACATACAAAAGCAAGATACAATGAATAATCTCTGCAGAGAAAACACGCTTCAAGATCATTCACCGGAGGCCTCTGTACAATTAAATCTGGTAAGAACACTCTCCAATGTGTACTATTTGGTATCTACAAGTATAAACACGTGAGAATATGCAATTTGAGAACCAACCAGGATCTAGAAATGGAGGTAGGTATGATTAACCGGCTCCAACACAGACCGCCCCCGAAATATAGAATAATTTCAAGGTTCACCAAAGCGATAGCGTAATCACATATTGCGCGAGTGCATAAAAATCCAGACAGTAATCATCTAAAAAACACTAAATGGTTATGCAGTCACCTATGAACTCAAATAGCAGCCATTATGATTATTAGATAAGTGCTTGTATATTAGAAATAAAAAAATAAACACTGGAAACTAATGCAACAGAACTGCCTATAAGGGCACCATCCAACACGACCCAAACGCAAAGTATGTATGTATTAAAATATATATACACGACAGTGTGTGAGTGTGGGCAGGGGGGGTGGGGAATTTGAATATATGTTGAAACCTCCTCACTCACATTATTAATCACTGCTGGTCCAGCCAGCAATAATATAGTGACCACAAAGCTCCCTCACGTCTGACATACTCTGTAATGCCACTGAGAGCGGAGAATGACGTGAAGAACAAAACTTCCCCAAAAGAAGAAAACCCTCTCATTGGGGAAGCTTCTGGCGAATGTTCAATAACAGACACCATAACCTCAATGTAATCAATAAAAACAAATGAATTGAAGGATACACATATCCTATCATTCATTCCCATGAATATGTCTGAGCGTCAAATGTATGCGCTCAAATGCCTAATACTGGCGACACAAATAATGGAAACTATTATTTCGTAAACTTAACTATCCTGAAGTGATCCTATACAAGATCATGTAATAGCCATACAGTTAGAATAAGCCCAAGATGCTACCAGCGCTTTACTTCATGCAATGAAATCTTAAGCACTGACTGCTGATTGGAAGATAAATTTTCCTAAGCAGTACGAATAGCTGACTGACTCCATATAGAAATAGAATGAACCAAAATGTCCCTTCTATTGGAAATTAATGACAAAAGAAGCGTTTCTTCTCTTCTGATAAACTCTGATCTACGTCTATAAATACATGATCGGTAATAATATAAATTCAATGATGCAGCGTAAACAATGAGACATCATTTCTGAATATGTGGTTTCCAAGAAACGAGGGTCCCAAGATCCCTGCATAGAGAGACCATCGGACTCAGGATTGTAACCCAATATATGAACTCACGTCCGTCATAATTGAGAAAACCGTTAAATATATGCCCAAACTTGACATTATGTTAAAAGATTCTCTAAAATAAAACAGGCCTAGAGCGAAAAATGTCTACCACTCCAGTTAAGAATAACTGGAGGGGACGTGTGCATAAGCGACCCATCAAAATAACATTCATAGTCACTCCGCACAACCCCATCCGATGCATAAAATTTTCCGCTGTTAATGCATCAGATAACAGATAAAAGCCAGCCAAACAACTGGCTAATTCGCTCTGTGAAACAACAGACGAACCAGCCTGTTGAAAATGAATTGTAGGATACGTGTATCCTATCATTCATCCCATGAGACATTATCTAGTTCATAATTCAAGTGATCTAAAGAACTATACTTGCTGCATCACCGAACGCTCACGTTTTGACTGAAAGATTATCTTAAATAACCTAATTATCCAATTCCAGTCAAAATCGGTCGGACCGAGCTCCACAAGAGCCTCGAGCCACCGGCTCGGGGGTGTCTGATCAGTAACTCAAACAGACGTAAACCCCCTATCCAAGTGGCTGTATAGACAATCCCTAAAGAAATATATAGGAGGGATACCTATACCTTCGCTATGAGTCCTTATAGACGATCTGAGTCTGGAACAACCTCTCCTACTCTTTCTGCTGGTGTGGTTGATTAGACCTCAACTTAAAGAGTTGAGTATTGATGCTTTCTTGTAGCGTAATCCTTCAATAATGAAAGCTTACCATCAAAGACTTAGGGATACCTATACCTTCGCTATGAGTCCTTATAGACGATCTGAGTCTAGGACAACCTCTCCTACTCTTTCTGCTGGTGTTGGTCGATTAGACCCCAACTTAAAGAGTCGAGTATTGATGCTTTCTTGTAGCTTAATCCTACATTAATGAAAGCTTACCATCAAAGACTAGTGTCTGGAAAACTAAAGCGACCTGTAGCAAGTTTTCCACCTAGTCAAATGTTAAAGATGAAGACACAAGGCTTCGTCACATCAGAATAGCTCCCACTTAACATTTGTTAAGACAGAGATATATATTATAATAGGTCTGGAAAGAATTTTTAAAAGGTACAGATCACCACAAAATTCCTTTCCATATAGACATTGCGTCACAGTACTTAAAATTGAAGTACATAAGACTATGAGTCTACATTCGCTCTGAATAGGAAATTATCTTCTCAATTGTGTCCGAGCGAACAGCTAAATGCTGAAGGTAAGGCTACAACTAAGATCTTAGCCTGCTCATTCAACGCAGAGAAACTCTCAACACATCTTCTCCTGTCATTTTTTAAATGTATGTGAACAAAAAAAAATGGTTAAAAATACAGAAGATGATAAGAAACCGTATTAGTTTTTCCCGCAGGAAGTTAAATATGGTGCCGTCTACACAATCGAAGACCCGTGACACCCGTGTAGACTTAACCGGAAAGGGATCTTATTATCCTGCTCTTTGTCCGGATGAAGTCAGCGTCTAACAACGCTAGCAGTTTCTCATAAGTACTCGCAGCATTGTGATTCGCTGGAACAAGTTCAAGGAAACGATAATGTATAGTATCCATATCATCCATGAGTTGTTCCGAAAGGGAAAGTTATCCTCCTCCGTATCCCTTTCATCAAAATCAGTTAGAATCATGGTCACCGGCATCTGAACAGGCAGATGACTGGACCGATCAAGCACCCTTCAACAGCTCAAGATTTGAGACTGATGCTGAGTGCTTCTGCCTTAGCAGGAATACTGCAATTAGCTGCACAATTTGCGACAGCAAGTCCGTTTCGGAGGCCTGAGGAGCAGCAGTCATGAATTGCTTGTCCGCAGATGCTCCTGAGACAGTGTGTCCAAGATGGCTCTTACTGCCGTCCTGATGAATGAAGCCACATCTCCTTGGCTACTAGATGGTGCGACTTTCTTCACAAAAGATGGACCTTTTGACGATGCAGACTAGACATCCTAAGTCACTTAGCCAAGGTGAGGTCGGAGTGCTTGGTAGATGCTGAAGAAGCCAAACTGTAGCCATCCCCGGCTAAGAATTGAACTAAGCATATCCGACAATAGCTATGTACATAAGCTCTGACTGTCGCAAGTTCCTACCAACAACACCCGGCCCCAGATGTTGTTAAAAGAAAGAGAGGGGTTCCCCTCTTGCTCACGGTCCGGGGAGACCTAACCGAGTGTACCTCAGAACTTGACGGCATCTTCCTTCCATCAACACAGGGTGAGCATGATTGGATTAAATAGTGCTTGCTACACCCTTATTCTCTCTCAACCGCTACGGACATACCCAGCATCACACTACCCATATTCTGAGTAACGATCCGCCGGTTGAGTTAACTGGAGACAAGGTCGTAAACCCTATATTCTAAGGTCTAGAACTTGTCTTATATCATTGAGCACTTATGCCGCTAAATCTGAATACAATACACATGCGGCAAATCCGGTGTCACGGTCCTCATATTCAATCTTAACCGCTTCACCGGTGTCAGGGAACTGAAACCACTCATCATGGTTTATAGCCCTGTTCAATATAAAGAGCACTTTATCCGTTATGTAGAGGAAGCTGTAAGACTAGCCAACCCCGGCTGCCTATTAGACAGGACGTCCCGGACAGGAGGAATGGACGTATACTCCGACTGAAACAAGTTCCTACCAACAAGATCTTTCCCCAGATGATGATGTAAGAGAGAGAGGCCTCTCTCTTGCTCGCGGTCCTGGCTGAAAAGCGTACCTCAGAACTTGCCGGCTTCCTCCTTCCATCGTCGCTGGGTGAGCATGGTTGTATATTACAGTGCTCACTCCACCCTATATCATCTCCTAGCCCGGAACGGACACACCCGGCATCACAGTTCTCAGAGGCCTGAGTAACCATTTCACCGGTCAAGCTAGCTGGCGACAACAAACTTTTGGGGATTGGGGGGGGCAAAATTTGTGTGACCATTGGTATACAGTATAAAAATATGATAAATTTAAAGTAATTTGTATATTTTTTATACTTATCAATTGCCCAGACTTAGCTTAGCTGGTGTAATCTCGATAAAATCAAGGGCTAAACACAAATTTTGAACCCCCAATCACCCAAATTTGTATACAATACCGAAAATTAAAAGTCCTATCTGGCCCTCCATACTTTTAGTACTGCACATGCGCAGCAACCTGGAAACGGCCAGAATTGGCACCAAGCATCATTTTTCCTAGTTGTGCCTATCAATGTTATAACTCAGCGGGGAGGTATAAGTGCCCACTCATGGAAGGGCCATCCCTGTCTGGGCCATTGGTAAGTTTAAAAATATACAAATTACTTTAAATTTATCATATTTTATACGAGAACCAATGGCCCAGACTTAGCTGAATAGTAAAAAGGCAAGAGGGCTTAGGACTTAAGGAATAGCAGACTAAAATTCGGTGCCTTAGCCTGCTTTAGGACTTCCAGGTGAATAGGAGATTAAAATTTTAGGAATTACGTATATCTTTCTCTATACAACAATAGAGGAGGACATACCACCGAATAATGAGCAATATTCAAGTGATTCCTTAATATTTAGCATAAATGATTACGCTACTTTGATGTACAGTAGAACCTGTCTTGAGAGACCGCCCTTTGGGCCACACAAAAGTGGCCTCTCAAGACAGGTGGTCTCTCATAACAGGTTTCAGGTTTTCTCAAGTCAGTGAATAACCAACCACAAAATTCAGAAATGGAGAAGAATGGATTTTTGTAATTACTTTGTAGTTGCTCTTTTTTATGATGTTTTTGTAACAAATTGAAATGGACTGTTATAAAAATTATAAAAATAAATTAGTGTTGAAAATCTTCATTGAAGATTCAACACTAATTTATTTTTATAATTTTTGTAACAGTCCATTTCAATTTGTTACAAAAAGATTTTCAACACAAATTTATTTTTATTCCTATCTGTCACATTTCAGGTATGTATGAAATTGTTTATTCAGCAATAATTCTAATCTTATCACAGGGGTCTTATAAAAACATCTCAATCTGTAATGAGTTAGCAATTGAAACCCAATTAAGAGCTTTTAATACTTTTAATTATGTTAGTATAACCACAATGGATTTCCAAATCCAGAACAGGTAGAAAGTTTTTGTCATGGTTTCAGTCTTCAAAGGGGCAGTCTCTCAAGACAGGTCTATTATGGCATAAAAATACAAGTTGGTACCAGGTCACAGTGGTCTCTCAAGACAGGTGGTCTCTCAAGACAGGTGGTCTCCCATAGCAGGTCCATTATAGAGTAAAACCAATCAGTGCCTGGCAGATGTGGTCTCTCAAGACAGGTGGTCTCTCAAGACAGTGGTCTCTCAAGACGGGTTTTACTGTAATGAGCCCCCAATTTTAAGGCTATTCCGGGCTAAGACACTTAAAATTAGGAAAAGCGTGTCCAAGAGTTGGAGACTAACGCCAACAGACACATGCCATATATAATGCAACAAGCTATACATAAGATCAGTATAATCTATAGACAATAACAGCTTCACTCATATTATAAGACCAGAAGAGGAAAAGCGAAATCCCACCCTATCTCTTTTCGAAGGAATTAATCTTCAAAACAAAGAGGGAAGTGGCCAGGAATCTGTGAAAAAGTGGTACTGAAAAATATATAGTTGCCTAAAAGGCTGCCAGTTATTTATTTATTTATTGGTGCTTAATGTCACATCAGCAGCTAAGGCTATATTGTGATGATTCCGGTCATTAAAATCGCAAGCTTCCAAATGTATGCCGCATCCAGAATACGTAGATAGGTCGATAACCGGTGATATTAATATGTACAACCGTATACTTTCCAACTGGATCCCAATGGAAAATTATCTGATAGAACTTATACACTTCTGAGCCAACCCACAGGCGACTACATTCAGATTGTACAAGTACATCCCAATAATGAACTTCCAAATTGTAACTGTTCAATCTACAACAATGAGAGAGTAGGATTCCCCTTGTGTGCCGCTTCCGGTTGAAGACTGGATTCAGAAACTGGAACAGGATGTGATTAAAAAACCTGTCACGGATGGTTCCCAAATAAAGCTTTGTTCCCTAGGTCTGTTAAAACCAATGACTGTTCAGAGAAAGAATATACCACTCCGAATAATGAAGCCAAAAATAGAGAATGTTTGCATAGACGGCCTGTAGGAAACTCCATAACTGATCCAACTAGCCCAAAATTCTCTTAAGCTCTATACTAATGCAGAGCAAGAATTTAATTTAAGAGAATCTATTTAATAATACATCTGCCTAATGATATATACATATTATGCACACAATCAACAGAATCCCACACGTACCCTCGCCTGAATACAGCCTGTATCAACGGCGTGACCGAGCGATACAAAATATAACCAGGAAACTGAAGGAATAAAACAACGTTAATGCGATTTAAGCTGAGGAAAAGACTCATATGTCGTAACAAAGCAAACAACTCTGAACGAAACTTCTCAGAGTGGACTAATTGTCATATTTGGAGAATGTCGTCCAGATAACCGACATGCCTGCCACACAGGAACATGAAAGCTAGCAATATCGACTGAATGTATTCATGAAAGAATTCAGAATCCCAAAACAGTTACTGTTCAGAAATCATATGCCCATATACAACTTATGAACGAACAAACACAGGAAGCAAACCAACTAAAGAGTGGTCGCTGTTAGACAACCCACCCGCCAATCGAAGAGCAATGAAAGACATGCATATAATTGAATGCATACAAGGCTTACGGGAAGAGAACTACATGCTGCCCTGTAATCGCCTCTTAACATATTGGTGGGGGTCGGGGGGGGGGGGGGGGGGGGCATCTGACGAATAAATCATATCGAACCTCCCCTACCCACATTACTTAAATCGCTAGATAAGTAAGGGTAAGGCTGGAGCAGTAATACTAAAGCTTGGAACTGTGACAAATCAAATTCCTTTTTCACTATAGGAAAAGAAAACCTCACGGTACATTCCCAAAGCTATACTGCTGCTGTTATTTCTTAATAAAGAGTAATACAGCTAGTAAAAGCTTACAGTTAGTCAAAACAAGCATGATCAATTTAACCTGGCACGACTTGTAATGCTTTAGTTATCTAGAACAGTATAAAACCATAAGGTTCCCTCATGTCTGACCAACTCCATAATGCCGTCTGGTTTTGGTACCAGGAACAGGTGACTGTAGAAACCGGGAGATTCCTGGTTTTCTACGACCTCTATTGCGTTCTTCGCCAGAAGAGATTGCACCTCTGATAGAAGCGAATCTCTCTTCTGAAGGTTTGACGGAAGCTGAGTCCAACGTGGACTTCGTGTTAACAGAGGTTTTTCCCTGAAGGAAGTTTTAGACGTTCCAAAATAACCTCCCTGAACCCATCGGTCATCCGTAATTGACAACCAATTGGTTAAGAATTTGACAGCCTTCTGCCCACTGGAGTGCAATAGGTGTTCTGACCATCACCTCCTGGACCTGCGAGGCTTGCGGGAGGAGAAACTACGTACTCCCCGACCTGCATCTCGACCAGTCGACCTAAGGGCATCTGACCGGTTGTCTCGGCAAGTATTATGCCCCCTACCTGAGTCGCTACTCTGACAGTCTCTAGAGTAAGAGGTAGAGGTTTTCTTAGAACCTCTATAGGAACTTCTCTTGGACGTACTGGCCCCAGAAGTCCCTGACTTACTCCTCTCTGCTGAGTCTGTTTTTTTCGAAACGGACTTAAAGAGCAGAGAGTCCGAAGCTTTCTTAGTAATCTGATCACAGATTAGCGAAAGCTTACCATCAAAGAGAAGTTCTCCTGAAACTGGAGTGACTCGAAGAGAGTTTTTCACCTTAGAATCCACTCTTGTGGATGAAGCCAGGGCAGCATCACATCTGACTAACTCCAAATTTGCCACTGAAAGGGCAGAGTTATACATGGAATATGCTACAGCCCTCGAAAGAACTCTCAAGGAAGTTTGAACATCCTAGAATTCTTTTCCATCGAGACGTTGTGATAACGCTTTGGTAAGGTGATCTATGTATGATAAGGCATCTAAACTGGCTCTGTTAGACGAGACTGTCATCTCCAACGTACTGGAGAGAATCGACATAGACGCCAGCAATGACAACTCCAAGTCTTCTGCTTGGTCGTCTAAACACAGAGGAACTCTCGGAACGCCCTGTCCTGCCGTTTCAAATCTATTTCTACTATTGATGAACGGCAGATGTAGAGCATGAGACGATAAGAAACTGGATCTGCCAGTCTTAGAGGCTAGCCTGAAAATAGCGTCATTCAGCAATTCAAATGTCCATGAGACATTTCTGGACTGGGCCGAAAACTCGACGTCCTTATCCCGGCCAAAAAAGTCTGTGTCCAGTGACGCTATCAGTCTCTTATCTGGTATCGCAGCTCTCTGGTCCAGAGGAACAACTTCTGGAAGGTGTTGCCGCATGAAATCTATGGCCACCTTATGCTGTTCTGAAAGGGAAAATTCCAGCTCCGCTGATTCCCTTTCGCCATCCGACTGGACCGAATGTGAATCTCGGTCGTCCCTTTTTGACACTGCAGGGGAGCGTACCGACCCAGCTTCCTCAGACAGTTCCTGATCTGAAAGAGTTTCTGAAGACTGCTGGGATGCTGCGATGAGTTGTGCTATCTGTGATAGAAAGTCCGTCATGGAGGCCTGTGGAGCCACGGTCTTACATTGTTTAGTCGCTGGAAGCTCCTGGGACAGTAACTCTTGCATAACTCTTTTATGCGAACATCCCGACTGGTAAGGCCTTGTGTCCTTGGCTACCGGATGGAGTGACCTGGTCCCCCGGTTGGCGAAGCAGGCTGGATATCTGTGGTCAAGTAGCCAAGGTGCGGCCGTGTGTGTTGATGTGTGGATGAGGGAGCCAGTAGACTAGCCATGCTCGGCTGTCTATGCGACGGAGTGTCCCGAGCAGAAGGAATGGACGTACGCTCCGTCTGACGAACGTTACGTACAACATCTGGGCCCAGATGTTGTTGTAAGAGAGAGAGACCTCTCTCACTCGCAGTCCGCATAGACCTGAACGAGCTAGCTACCGGACTGTCTGGCTTCCTCCATTCCATCCTCCGATCCGTCGTCGCCGGGTGTGCGTGATCCGAGTTTGTAGTGCTCGCAACACCCCTTCTCCTCCCCTGGACCGCAATGGACGAATCCGGCGTCACATCACCCACTTTACGTGTGATAGCTTCACCGGGTGAGCCAGCTGGCGGCAAGGTCGTCAATCTTACTAAGGATCTAGGCACTTGTCGTATTTCATTGAGCACTTTTGCAGCTAGCTCTTCATTTGATTGCGACGACGGTAGCACACTTCCTGAAGACATCACGGAAAAATCACCCTGTTTTTGTTCCTCTGAAAAAGAGACTGAAAAAACTAGAGTGACCCTGTGGCAAGAGGACCGGCATGGACCTCTCACCAGTAACAATATACCATGACACACGTCTCCAAACGTTTGTCATCCCAATTGGCACACACTGAGCAAGAATTAGTGCGAGTACATTGACTACAGCAAAAACAATGAACATGAGAATCAGAGGAAGACTTCCTTGATTTACAATTTGAACAATATTCTTTCATATTTGAAAAAATATTAAACAGCCGCAGTACTCGCATTAACCCTTGAAAATACAAAGATACATAATAATAATATAATCCATCACAAAAATTTCGAAAAATAATTCAAACAAAAAAATTTTCGAAAAAATTTTGAGATGAGCCCAAGTTCCCAAAGAGAACGATGAGCCCAAAAGGATCCCAAAAAAAGTCTAAGTGTGGACAAAAATTTTAAAACATGTCTAAAAATTAATGTTACACTTACGGACAAAATTAATGTATCTGGCTATAAATAAAACCTTGGAGAAGACAAGGAATCACTGTCAAAAGTAACCGTTGTCAACGTAAACAAAAAAATGAATAAAAACCGGAAACAAGACTCCAGGCACTGAAAATATGGCCCGAAATCAGTAACCAATTTTAAAACACTATCCGATGTAAAACAGAAACTTCCACAGAAGAAACTGCAATACATTGGATGGTAGATGCATGACCAAAATGCCTAAACACCCCTAGGGTGAGGACGTAACCATGGGGAAAAAAGAATAAACATTCTGTAACTATGCTAAAAACTCCCAAGAAATTTCAGTAAAAAAAATTTCCAAAATTATGCCAAAAGCATGGGAGATTAGCTAGGGGGGTATCAAGGAAAGGGAGAGAGGAAACACTGAACAAACAGTGGAGATTTCATAGCAAGAATGAAAACATCAGGCCCATGCCCCGAAATTAGGGAACATGAAATAATTTTACATAAAAATTATAAGTTACAGCCCTGAACACATCCTTCCACTGTTTCTTCCTCTCATCCTCTTATTTCATCCTTGGATCCACCATTTCCTTCATGATTTTCTGTCTGGCATCATTTTAACTGAGATTATAAGCACAGATATCAGTGAGATGTTACTAATTGAAGGGCCAAACAAAGAATGAAGATTTGGCACCAATTTCGGTACTTCCTTGACACTGCGCAAGTGCAGTGGACAAAAGTATGGAGGACCATATAGGACATAGATTTTTTGGATTTTGATGCAAATTTTGGGGATTGGGGGGGCAAAATTTGTGTTTGACCCTAAATTTTTAAGAGTTAGCACCAGCTAAGTCTGGGTCATTGGTACAGTATAAAAATACTTAAAATCAAACTAGATATTTACCGCTTTAAAGTCAGGAATAAAAGCTTAAAATGTCTGTAGACTTACTTACTATATACAGCTGCTTGTTCTTATGGGACTAACTTTACTGGATATTTTAAATATTTAATAATTTAAATAAAAATCATATTGTTTACCAATTGAAACCATTTCTGGAAACTGTTTTCATTTTCGAGTGTACGACAGCGAGGGGCAAAAGTCACTTGACGTGTCGGGCTGTTAATGAGATGTTTAACTCATTAACGACCCGACACATCACATGACTTTTTAAGCTGAGCAATATGTTCTTGTAATGCCCTGTTAAACTTTGTTAATGTACTAGACAACGCCCTATAAAGTGGTAATAATATTTTTTAATGGTCCACCAGAAATTATTAATAAACGACCATCTTATTAGTGGCCCTTGACTGAGTGCTTATAAGCTGTCAGGCTGTTAATCATTTCTGTTGGGCCATTAATAAACCACAACTCCCTCCAAAATCTTGTTATTGTTATATTAATCAAGTACCTTTGTACCACGAATCAGTAAATCTCGGATAAATGGAATTATGCCAAGGATTATGTCTGCTCCACTATTATCACAGAATATAGCTGCACATTTATGAGGGACACCATGAGATATTCTCTCAAACCATTCATCATAGTTATCAATCAACCATGGACGATCTAAAATTGAAATAATTAATATGAGGGCTATAAAAAGAATTTCTTTTCCTTTTTTTCGTTAATCCACAGTAGTCATATAGTTATTATTTTTGGCTCCACAAAGTATATCTTCTGTTTCTCATACCATTTTTGGTAAAATTGCATGTGGGCGGGCATTTTTTTATTTTATTTTTTATTTCTGTAATTATTTCTTTGCCATCAAAAGTTCACGTCCTTGGTTTGTTTTATGCTTTAGGCCTCATAATTCTACAGAATAGCATGAGTGGTGATGCAGTGCATCCCTTGAGTGCAAGAAGGCTTTGCAATGCTAAAGCATTGCAAAGCCTTGTTGCATTCAAGGGACAAATTTATTAATTTTTTTAACTGAGGTAAAATATCAGACATAAACCATTTATTTTTTAGTTTTTAAGTTTGCATTGGTTATAAAAAGAGAGCATGCAGCAGCCAAAAGGACCAAGAGGAGGGCCTGAGAAACAGATTTTTAACTTTTTTAGGCCTATTCAACTCCTTGCACTATTCTGTGGAAATGCCAATGTTTTCAGCAGTGAAGAATTCCCATACTTCAGTTGTAAATTTAACCAACCTATCTTGTTTGACGGAGCTTGGTGAATTCTGTCAAACAAGATGTAGTTGGTTAAATTTTTCGTAGTCCCACTGCTAAATAGTATTAGAGAAAAGATTTCCTAGGAAAAGAAGTGATGAAGAAGGATTTCGATGATGATACCCTACTGAATGTTAGCAACAAAAAGAGTACAATCTATTATGCTAAAAGAACAGAGCTTTTTATCTTCCAGAATCTTCTTTGCTTTTGTTGGGGCATGATATACACCAGAAAGTGTATTTTTTTAAGAGGTACCATAAATGGGTATTTCCATGTATCAGATGATGAAGGTTTTTTTATTTTTTGTGAAATTAATGAAAAACAGGGAATTCCGAAGTAAAATTAGGGAATTCCTATGTCTTATTTTTTAAGGATGAGCGTGATGCCACATGGGTATCTGTGGCATGTATGCGGTGTTACAAAATTGTTGATTTGTCACAGTCTAGTTACTTTGTCACAGTGTATCTGCAGGCTGCAGCTTGGAGTCATCGACAATTTCATCTTCAAAATAATTCCTGTGTACTGAATGAAGCCAAAAGGAATGAAAAAAAAATGAACAGAGACTTTGGGTAACTTACAATTAGATTTGAGCAGGTACTTGGTGTCATGAATGAGATAATTCTGGTATCTGCTCAAAGACAAGTATGTATTCTTTTTATTATAAGCACTACAATGTTTTTTCAGGTTACTTATGGCTGAAACTTTTGATTGTTCCTTCAAGACACAAGAGTGTTTGTGTTTGTGTTTGGCCCTCGATATTTTTGAGTTAGCATCAGCTAAGTCTGGGCCATTGGATTATACTATCAAAATATTCACCCATCGATTTTAGTCCCATCCAATCCTCATTTCAAACCAAGTTTCTTTCAGGTGATTTTCACTCATTTATATTCACCCCATTGTTAGCCAATAAGCTTCTGGCAACATGATCGCTTCACATGATTTTTAGATTGTATCTCTTGCATTTACTTCGTGACAGTTTGAATCTAGCATTCAAATTAAAGTTACACCTTTTTTAAAATTATCTCTTTCAACAAATTTGTATTTATTAATTCTTAACTGATAGAGTGCTGGAAGCCCATATTTGAGCTTTATTCTTAAGTGCAGGTACCTCAGGTTAAAGGTTTCATAATCTGTGGAAATGTTTACAACTTATGGGAGAGTGCCTGTCAGACCTGTTAACTCTCCTGGTTTCACCTTGAGCCTCCCGGTTTGAGGCACCAACTCACGCTCAAATCCTATTTTCTTTTGATTTGACACTTTTCAAAAATAGTTGTCCTGTTCTATTTGAAAATTAAACAAGTTGTCAAGTTGGTCACGATATATAAATTTATGATGCAGAATACTTGTTGGAAACGATAATTTATCAAAGATACACATTGAATCTGAGTTTTACCAATTCTGAGTTCCAAGAATTGTGAGTGTGAATTCAGAATTTTGTTGATGGAAACGTCATGGAAATCGAAAGTAGCATTTTGAAAACGAGTGTATTATAGTCTGTTTTTAAAGACATTACTTTCATAAAGCCATGCTGGACTGGGACGTTTTGTCCCAAAGTTTTTGGAGCAAGGAAGAATACCCAATTATTATTATTACCTGATGTGATCCCTGGAAAAATAGCTGCTCAAAAATAAATATGAATTAATACCCCCGAGATGTAACATCCAGTTTGATCCATGGTACATGAAAGACGGTTTTGAAAACAAAACAAGGGAGAGCCATATTGTTTACAACAATGGGGACACATTATGTGCATCAGGGTGGTCAGTTTAAATATAGTTTGTTTATTTATGAAACATGCCCACATGTTTTTATCAAATGCAGGGATCCCTCAAATGCATTGTATGCCAAATATATTCTCATACTGTCGCAGTTATGTGAAATCAAAATTATATAAACTCAAAATATAAATTAAAGAAAAACATAATCTCTCAAGTATAATTAACTTCAGCTGACCTTTTATATACACTATTGTTATGGTTCATACCAAATTTATCTGTTTTGTATAAAAAGAAATATAATTGAAAGTTTGTTGAAAACTGAAAAAAATCTGTTGTGAGATATGTGTGTGTGTTGGGGGGGTGGGGGAAATTGTCCCTGGGGGCGGAGGCTTGGACCAGTGATATCGATATTTGTATGCTTTTACTGACAATTACCATTAAATGTGTTAAAATAAATTATTAAAATGAAATATATAATGCATTTGGGTTGGGGGGGGGGGGGGGGGTGGGAGGCATAACAAGGAAAATATTGATGTATTGGTCACGCGCAAAAATCTCACTGACAAGCATCCAAATCTCACTGAGAGCTCATCAAAATCTCACTGAGTCACCTTCAGAGGTTAACATGTCTGGTGCCTGTGTTCCATAATTTGTAATAGGGCAAACATATGTGAACAAATTTTGATGACAAAAAATAATTTAGCATTCTACCCACAGAGAATTTTCAAAATATTTTTGAATCAAATGTAGTGATGGATGCTTTGAAGCAAATGACCAGATTTGATACAAAATTCATGTAAATTTAACCCAAGAAATCAATGGTAAAAAAGTTCAATCAATTTACAAGGGGAAATTTGGTTAACGGTTCCTAAAATATACTTATTTCAGTGGCAAGAGATTCCTTGTCCTAGGTAATAATATCCACCAGCTGCATGCAAGAAGTTAGACCTGTTCCAATAACAACAAGCAAATTCAGTGAATTCAAGTCTCCCGCTGGGCAGCAGTTTCAAGGGGAATTAATGCATCCAGTAGAATATAGTTCAGTTGCAAGTGGAAGTTATTTAGAAGAGACAGAACAGACAGTGCTTCAGACAGTGGTTATCAGATTTATTTTCACGGAGGTCACTGTCAAAGCAAGTAAAGTGATGTGGAGTATAACTCTGAGAATCACTAAAAATTAAGACTGTATGATAAGACTTATTACATTAAACTGATGTGAAAAGTGTTAACCAACCTGTAAAGCTTGTGATTGGAAGTTAATGAAACCTTGTAAGTGATGTCCAGATAATATGGTGGTCTGTATATGGTACTGGGAGAGTCTGACTTTGTAGAGTTGCAAAAGAAATAATGATGAAGACATATTCTGGTCTCACAATGATAACAAAGATACACAAGAAGTTTCGTGAAGATCGGTTCATAAATACGGCTTTTAGTCCAAGGAGCGTTGATGCATGGGCAGACGGACAGGCAGACGGACAGATTTTTGGTACAAAATTTCCCACATTCGAACTTGACCAAGGTATTGATAAAAGTAATCCATATATGAAATTTCATTGAAATCGGTTGACTCTAAGGAAAGTTAGAGCCTGGAAACCATCAGCCAATCAAATTTAAGCAACCTAATTAAATATGCGCGGAAAATGCCCATGTTCGAACTTGGACCCACAATTGATGAAAGTGATCTACTACCCAAATTTCATCGAAATCGACTGACTATAAGGAAAGCTGGAAACAAAAAACACGGAAGGTGTGCACTTACTGTGTATTAGTACAGTAGAATCCTCTTAATTGAATATCCATTTTGCCAGTGAAAATTATTCAATTAACAGGAGTATAGAATTAACAGGGATTTGGTCAGTTTCATGTGTTCTGGAGGTAAACTGAGCATTTATTCTATTATATCTTGTTTGACAGAGCTCATAGAGCGCTGTCAAACAAGATATAATAAAATAAATGCCTGTATTGGATGTAGTGAGGCCAAAAAGGTTGATAAATAAGGGGAATTTGGTGCATGTCACAGTAATTTTTTCGACATGTTACAAAAATTTATATACAATTAACAGGAGTTTACTCTACAACCCATATGCAATTAACAGATCAAATTTGTACTGAAGATATGGTAAATGGTTTTGTGTTTGAAAATTATATTCAATTAACAGGGATATACAATTAACTGGTAGAGTGCTGAATTATTTTTGGGCTTGAAAATTTGTTCACATATTTATTTGCCTTGTTACAATTTATGGGAGGGTGCCAATAGGCACTCTCCCATAAATTGTAACAATGCAAATCCTAACAGTCTAAATAATTTCACTTCAAAGGTGATATGAACAACATCCACAGAATATGAAGCCTTTAAGTTGTGGTACCGACACTTCAGAATGAAGCCCAAATATGGGCTTCCAACACTCTACCAGTTAAGAGATATCCAATTAAGTGGGCTTGACTGTAGTAGCACTGAATAAATCAAAGTTTCCCTAATTTGCATAATTTTTGCACAAGAACAAAACCCGTATTATATGTGATGTATTGCATGTTATTAAAAATTCATACAAAAATTTATTCAGATCCGAACTTTCATATAGAAGTTCTGTACAAAAAACGGATTACACCCAATTTTGGAACAAAATGGCCGCTGGTGGCCATCTTGAATTTTGGACCAAACCCCAAAACACACATTCTGGTCTCAGAATGATAACAAAGGTACCCAAGATGTTTCGTGAAGATCGGTTCATAAATACGGCTTTTAGTCCGAGGTGCATTGACGCACTGGGCAGACGGACAGATTTTCAGTACAAAATTTCCCACATTCGAACCTGACCTAGGTATTGATAAAAGTAATCCATATATGAAATTTCATCGAAATCGGTTGATTTTAAGGAAAGTTAGAGTCTGGAAACCGTCAGCCAATCAAATTTCAGAAACCTAATTAAATATGCGCAGAAAATGCCCATATTCGATCTTGGACCCACAATTGATAAAAGTGATCTACTAACCAAATTTCATCAAAATCCGGTATCTGTAAGGAAAGTTAGAGTCTGGAAACAAAAAACACGGAAAAAAAAAAAGCGGGAGACAATTATGCACGTTAACCCTTTACTCAATATAATGGTAAAAAATTGACAAGCGCTATTCACAAAAATCAACATTCGACATTCATAATTTAATTATTTGTTTATATGTTGACTTAACCCTTAAGGGCCTATTTTCGACTTTTACAACCACAAAACAAGTGCCCTTAACCCTTTACCAACGTAATGGCCAAAACCAGCCAGCGCTATTCACAAAAATCGCCAATTATTTTTTTTATTTTTTGTCTCAAAAACATAGGTTATGATCCCTCTTTGGAACGAGCTTGTTGAGCTCATTCCAAAGAGGCATCATAACCTATGTTTTTGATAGAAAAAATGAAAAAAGTTAAAAAATTTATAGTAATTTATATATTTTTTATACTTACCAATGTCCCAGACTTAGCTGGTGCAAACTCCATTAAATTCAGGGCCAAACACAAATTTTGCCCCCCCCCCAATCCCCAAAATTTGCATCAAAAACGAAAATTAGATGTCCTGGTAGGTCCTCCATACTTTTACTATACTGCGCATACGCAGTGTCAAGGAGGTCTTGAAATTCCCGCCAAAATGTCATTCTTATGACCAGTGCCTGGTAAGTGTTATGTATGCAGCGGGGAGGCAAGAGTTCCCAACTCCTGGGAGGGCCATCCCCGTCTGGGTCATTGGTAAGTATAAAAAATATATAAATTACTATAAATTTTTTAACATTTTTATACTGTACCAATGACTCAGACTTAGCTGAATAGTAAAAAGGCTGGAGGGCCCAGGACATAAAGGAAAATCCAATAGGCTCAATTACATACAACAGAATTTTCCCCTCAAGGAGAAAAGGAGAGATAGGATTTATATGTATCTTTCTTATTTTATCAAAAAAGAAAGACACAAAACCATTCCGTAATTGAGCACAAATATATCAATGATCTCTATTAAAATCCAGTATAACCCTTTATACTAATTATTTTTAAAGGTAAGCCAATAAATAAAGACAGTCCAGAGAAATGAGACTCTTTATACTCATTAAAAGTGTCTGAGGATTGTATATTAACGCCCGTTTGACATGTGACATATAAAAATGCTTCACACTGAGCTACACTTTAAAAATATTACATGACATGAGTAAACATTAGCTTTACACTTTAAAACCATCCTGGTACCGACTCGGAATTACTGACTCTGGAGGAGGTATTCCCTTGCTTTTCACTATAAAGCAGGTGACCTAAGGGAACACCCCCCCCCCCCCCCTTCCCCTTGCCGTGGGTCAAATACCCCAGAGCGAAGAGGGCAGCAGGACAGAGTCACTGCCGGAACAGAAAGTCTACATAACTATAGTTGCAACTGTTTAGTGGATGATATTCTGAGCAACAGATAACGGACCTAAACAATGTAGATCTCCAGAAATGGACTCAATATTTCTAAGATAAAAATTAGTGAAAGTGGAAGGCTGAGACCAATATGCAGCCTTCATTAAATCTGTAATAGCAACACTATTAGCATAAGCCCAAGATGTTGATAGAGCTCTTACTTCATGAGCCGAAATCTTGAGAGCAGACTGCTGAGAAGAAGATAACTTTTCATAAGCAGTACTTATAGTTAACTGAATCCATCTAGCAATAGAATGAACCATAATGTCCTTTCTATTAGGCATCAAAGCCAAAAAGAAGCGCTTACGTCCCTTTCTAATAAACACAGACCTACGTTTATAAATACGTATTGCTCTAACAGGACAAAGTAAAGGCCTACGCCCATCTGAAGATGGAAGGGCCCTAACAACAATAGATTCAGGATACTTATTAGGAGCCTGATTCTTAGCCAAAAATCCAACATTAGTAGTAAAAGTAATAGTATTACCAACACTACGATAGTGAGAATCATCTACCGATAAAGCATGAAGCTCACTAACTCTTCTAGCAGAAGAGAAGGCTAAGAGAAAAGCTGTCTTATATGTTAAGAATTTGAAGTCCACTGTATCAAGAGGCTCAAAAGGTGCTTCTTTTAGCTAAAGAAGAACCCATGCTAAATTCTATTTCGGAATTAATCTAAGAGTTCTAGGTCTATTTATCGAAAAGTTTCTAACTAATTTAGATAAAGAGACATTAGAACCAATCATTAATGTATCATGGTGAGCGTAGGTATCAGATAACAAAGACCTATCACCCTTGATAGTAACAGGCTGCAGTTTGATCTCGTCAAACAAATAGACCAGAAAATTAGCAATGTCAGGAATGGAGGGATCATATAAATCCACAGAGTGATCCCTACACCACTGGCGAAAGACCTTCCATTTTGCAGCATAATTTAGCGAAGAAGAGGTCCTCCTGCAGTTAGAAATTGCGCCCACTGCTCGTCCTGTAAAACGCTTACTGTGCAAGAAGGACCGCACAACGGAAATACGTGAAGGTTGAGACCTTGCGGATTGTGGTGAAGCGTGCGCAATTTCCCCTGCGACAGAAGATCCTCCTGTGGAGGAAGCTTCCGCGGCATGTCCCACAACAGACACCTGAGTAGATTTATCCACGGTCTCTGTGGTGACAGACATGCTACCAACAGAATCATGCAATGGGATTGCTTTATCTTGAGCAATATCTGCTGAATCAGCAGCGCTGGAGGATACGCATATCCTATTATCCCATCCCACAGGATCGACAGTGCGTCTACTGCAAATGCTCGAGATCCGGACATGGGGACACATATGTCTGCAACTGATTGTTGAGGTGCGTCGCAAACAAATCTGTCATTGGTCGCTCCCATTGGTAGCAAATCTGATTGAAAAACCTGTTTGTTGAGAGTCCATTCCGACGGCAACAGGCGACCCTCCGTGAAAGGGAGTCTGCTAACACATTCAGACGAATATGACGGACCGATAGTAGAACCTGATGTTCCAGTACAAACAGGATTCTTTCTGTTAGCTTGAACAACGGAATAGAATGAGTGCCTCCCTGATTCCGAATATACGCTACTACCGTTATATTGTCGGACAAAATTTGAACGTGTGTGTTCTGAATAACGTCCATCCAATGATGCAAAGCAAGCCAAATTGACATAATTTCTTTGATATTTATGTGCTTGCCTAAAAATTGAGGATCCCAAAGACCCTGGCACCTCGAATC
This sequence comes from Pictodentalium vernedei, assembly GCA_031216915.1. NCBI lineage: Eukaryota > Metazoa > Mollusca > Scaphopoda > Dentaliida > Dentaliidae > Pictodentalium > Pictodentalium vernedei. Next base: position 421,505,154 of record CM062290.1, read on the forward strand.
TGAGGGGCATAGTGTCGCGCCCCAACCTGTTTGACTGGCATCCGTCATAATAGTAAAACTCGGATCCGGCAATTGCAGTGAAACTCACTGAGTTAACCACTGGATGTCTGCCCAAGTCTGAATCTCTTGTTTCACTTGGTCTGACAAGAGGATGTCCGCATCGAGTGAATGAGTCTTCACTTTCCAATTCTGAGTCAGAAAGATTTGGAGAGGACGAGTGCGTAGCCGCCCCATTGGAATGAGATCCACGGCAGCTCCGCACAGACCTATCAGTCTCATGAATTCTCTCGCTGTAACCTTCTCTGAGTTTAGACAATAGCGAGCATAACAACTGACCAATTTCGCTCTGGTTAACGGCAGATGAACGATAGTGTTGTGCGTCTCGAAGCTCATCCCCAGGTGGGTGAATGACTTGGATGGCACCAGATCCGACTTCTGTTCGTTTACTATAAAACCGAGACGTCGGAGCAATAGTAGAAGATTCTGCACATCGTTCGGAAGCATTAACTCGTTGCCGTACCTCTGAAGAATATCGTACAGGTAGGCCGACGTTACCGCAGACGAATGAGCTCGGAAGTAAGTCATGACCGAGTTCATTATCCGAGTGAAAGCTCAGGGCGCTAGAATTAGACCGAAGCACATCGCACGGAACTGATATACAACACCTAGGACAGCGAAACGAAGATACTTTCTGAACGCCGGATGTACCATGACGTGAAAGTACGCATCCTTGAGATCTATGCTCGCAGCATAGTCGTTCACTTGAATGCTCGTTCTGACCGATCGAATGGTCTCCATATAAAATTTGGGAGCCACAATCAGCTTGTTTATCCAGCTTAAATCTATTACTGGACAGAACGAACCGTCTGGTTTGGGAACCAGAAACAGATGGCTGTAGAAACCTGGAGATTCCTGGTTTTCTACGTTCTCTATCGCGTTCTTCAGTAAAAGAGACTGAACTTCTTAAAGAAGTGCGTCTCTTTTTAGAATATTCGACGGAAGTTGAGTCCATCTTGGACTTCGAGTTAACGGATGTTTTCCTTTGAAGGACAGTTTCAGTCCTTCCTCAATTACCCTTCGAACCCAAGGGTCCTCCGTAATCAATTTCCAATTTTGTAAATAACTCGACAGTTTTCCGCCCACAGGAACGCGACAGAGGTCTACACCATCACTTCCTGGACCTGCGAGGCTTGCGGAAGGAGAAACCACGTCCTCCCCGACCCGCACCTTGCATCGTCGACCTAGGGGCATCTGACCTATTATTACAGCCAGCGTTACGGCCCCTACTAGAGTCGCTGCCTTGACGGTCTCGAGAATAAGGCCTAGAGGGTGCGTATGTGCCTCTAAAGGAACTTCCCCTGGACGTGCTCATCCCAGAAGATCCAGGCCTACTTTTTTCTGCTGGTTCCAACTTATTAGAAGCGGACTTAAAAAGCAGAGAGTCTGAAGTTTTCTTAGTTAACTTATCGTAAATAGCAGAAAGCTTGCCGTCAAAGAGAAGCTCTCCAGAGACCGGAGTGACTCTAAGAGAGTTTTTCACCTTACTATCCACTCTCGTGGACGTAGCTTGGGTTCCGTCACGTCTAACCCACTCCAGATTAGCCACTGAAAGGGCGGAGTTATATGTAGAATAGGCAATAGCTCTTGACAGAACTCTCAAAGACGTTTGTACGCCCTGAAATTCTTGCCCTTCAAGGTGTAACGACAATGCTCTGGTAAGGTGATCTGCGTACAAGAGTGCGTCTAAATTTGCTCTATTCGAAGATATTGTAGTTTCCAAGGTAGAGCTATGAATAGACATAGACGATGGCATGGATAATTCAAGGTCTTCAGCCTGGTTGTCTAGACGCAGAGGAACTCTCTGAATGCCCTGTCCTGCCGTTTCAAATCTATTCCTTGAATTAATGAAAGGCAGATTAAGAGCATTAGCCGATAGGAAGGCTGACTTGCCCGATTTACCAGCAAGTTTATTGATAGCATCATTCAAAAGTTCAAATGTCCGTGAGACATTCCTGGACTGAGACCGAAACTCAGGGACGGTGTTCCTAAACCGATTAAAAAATTTGGTGTCCAGTGGCGCTATAAGCCTCCTATCCGGCTGAGCAGCATCCTGGTCTGCTGGAACAACATCAGGAAGAAAATGCCGGATTAACTCGACGGCGATTTTGTGTTGTTCCGAAAGGGAGAACGCCAATTCATCCATATCCCTTTCGCCATCCTGACCAACCTTCTGGATATCTCGGTTGTCCGCTCCCGATCCAGCTGCGGAATGCACCGACCCAGCATCATCAGATTCTTCCTGCTCTGATAGGGCTTCTGCCGGATGCTGGTATGATTTGTGGTATCTGTGATAGCACGTCCGTTAACGAGGCCTGCGGAGCTGCGGTCTTTTGTGATTTAGCCGCATGAAGCTCCATGGACATTGTTTCTTGCATACTTCTCTTATGCAAACGTCCAGATGAAGGTGGCCTCGGATCCTTGGCTATCGGATGACGTGACCTGGCTGTCGAGGAATCTCTGGAAGGCGATGCCGGCTGGATATCGTCGGTCACGTAGCCAAGGTGCGGTCAAGTGCTCTGACATGAGGAGGAAGAAGCCATTGAAACAGTCTCTCCGGACTGTTTATACAACGGAGCGTCCCGAGGGGTGAACGTAAGCTCCGACTGAGGAACGTTTTGTACAACAACATCCGGACCGCGATGTTGTTGTACGAGAGAGAGACCTCTCTCACTCGCAGCCCGTGCGGAGCTGGACGAGCTAGGGACCGAACCCAAAGGCATCTTCCATCCTAAACCAAGTTCCGTCGTCACTGGGTGTGCCTGTGGAATGTTTATAGTGCTCGCAACACCCTTATTTCCTTCCTGGACCACAATGAACGAACCCGGGTGCTGTACCATTTGGTAAATGGACGCGACACCGGGTGAGCTAGCAGACGTAGACACCAATGCCCTCGACCCTACTAGGGGCCTCTTAGGCAATTGCCATATATCCATGAGCACTTTTGCTGCTAGCTCTTCTCTGGATTGTGACGACGGACGCGCACTGGTAGACGACATCACGGAAACATCACCCAATTCTTGTTCCTCTGAAAAAGAGAGTGAAAAACTTGAGTGACCCTGCGGAGAGAGGACCGGCATGTCCCTCTCCCCGATAACAACATACCATGACACACGTGTCCAACGTTTGTCATCCCAATTGCTACATACAGAACAAGGATTAGTGCGGGAACATTGACTATAATTAATGCAGAAATCATGAGAATCAGAGGAAGACTTCCTTCCATTACAATTTGAACAATAATCTTTAATTGTAAAAATAATCAATCATAGTACCCGCAATAAACCTTGTAAACAAAGATACACAATATAAAAATCCATTATAATAATATGAAAAAACAATTCAAAAAGAAAAAAAATTTTCAGAAGAGCCCAAGTTCCCAAAGGGAACCCAGAGCCCAAATGGATCCCAAAAAAGCCTAAGTGTGGACAAAAATTTTAAATCATTCTGAAAAAATTAATGTAACACTTATGGACAATATTAATGTATCTTACTATGAATAATCAAGGCAGAAGACAAGGAATCACTTATCAGAAGTAACCGTTGTCAACATAAACAAAAAGTGTAAAAAAAACAGAAAACTGACTCCAGGCACTGGTAAACATGGCCCAGTGATCAGTGTCTAATTTAAACACTATCTGATGCTAAACAGAGCCTTCCCCAGAAGAGACTGCAGAGCATCAGATGGTAGATGCAGACCAAAACGCCTAAACACCCCTAGGGTGAGGACGTAAACATGGGGAAAGAACAGAAAATAATTCTGTTTCCAAGCCAAAACTCCCAAGAAATATTTAGCAATAAAGATTACAAAAATAAGCCAAAAGCATGGGAGAATAGCTAGGGGGGAATGAAGGAAAGGGAGAGAGGAAACACTGAACAAACAATGGAACATTCATAGCAAGAATGACAACAACAGGGCTATGCCTCGAAAATAGGCAACATGAATAAATTTTCATAAAAAATTTTTAAGTTACAGCCCTGAACATCAGAAACCACTGTTTTTTCTCCTCTCCTCATCCTAAATGCACTTCATATCCACCATTTCTCTCATAATTATGTGTCTGGCATCATTAAAACTGAGATTTACAGCACAAATATCAGTGAGGTGACACTGTTTACAGGGCCAAACAAAGAATGACATTTTGGCGGGAATTTCGAGACCTCCTTGACACTGCGCATGCACAGTACAGTAAAAGTATGGAGGACCTACCAGGACATCTAATTTTCATTTTTGATGCAAATTTTGGGGATTGGTTGGCAAAATTTGTGTTTGGCCCTGAATTTAATGGAGTTTGCACCAGCTATGTCTGGGCCATTGGTACAGTATAAAAATATTAGTTTTGATGACAATATGCAAATTTTATAGGCAGTTGTTTCTAGTTACTGTTTTGTGTGCTTGTGAAAACAGCCAAGACTTGACTAGAAATCACTGCTAAGCCACTGGAAGTTTTAAGGCTTTGGGCTGGTGGGAATTCAGGATACTTGTCTAAGCCCCTAAGAGTAAAATAGAAAAATTGTGAGCACTGCTCACTAAATGATACCACCCACTCCCACCAAGAAACATTTTACAACAGTAAAAGTGTGTTTAATGTAGAGAGCACAAACACTGACACCAATGTTTGAAGTTTTCATTGAAAACCATTCACTAGTTTAAAAGAGGTCGTGGATAGCAAATGTCAACAACCCCCCCCCCCCCCCACCCCCACCCCCCACGCAAGCTTGAATTGACAAAGCCCTTTTTTAAATATGGGAAACCCTAAAAATGAAAATATCTGATAACAAAACAGGAGATGCACATCTTCGAAATATGTAAAAGAACGTCTGAAAGTTTCAATGAAATCTGTGGTTTAGGAGGAATTGCGGATAGCAGATCTGTACAGAATATCAATTGAATTTGACAAAGTTCATTTTTCAATATGGGAAACTGTAAAAAAAGAAAATATCTGAAAACAAAATAGGAGGTGCACATCTTCAATGTATGTAAAAGAACGTCTGAGTGTTTCAATGAAATCCGTTCACTGGTTTAAGAGGAGTTGCGGATAACAGATGTGTACCCCCCCCCCCCCCCCCCAAAGCATAACACCCCTATAGCATTACAGACGGACGGACGTATGTTAGAACATGAAAATATCTGAAAGAAAAATAGGAGGTGCACATCTTCAATGTATGTAAAAGAAGGTGTGCGAGTTCCAATGGAGTTTGTTCAATGGTTTAAGAGGAGCAGCGGATAGCAGATCTATATCCCTCCCTACTAAAACCTGAATTGACAAAGACCATTTTTAAATATGGGGAACTGTAAATATGAAAATATCTGAAAAGAAAATAGGAGGTGCACATCTGCAATGTATGTAAAAGAACGTCTGAAAGTTTCAATGAAATCTGTTCTATGGTTTAAGAGGAGTTGCGGATAGCAGATCAGTACAGAATGTCAATTGAATTTGACGAAGTTCATTTTTCAATATGGGAAACTGTAAAAATGAAAATATCTGAAAAGAAAATAGGAGGTACACATCTTCAATGTATGTAAAAGAATGTCTGAGAGTTTCAATGAAATCCGTTCACTGGTTTAGGAGGAGTTGCAGATAGCAGATGTGTACCCCCCAAAGCGTAACGGACAGACGTTGCAAAAGACAGGAGTTGTGAGCTTAATTTTTTGCGGAAAAATTGATCATTTTAAAACGTTCGGACAACTGCAAAAAAGTTGTTTCTTCGGAAATTTTTTGGTGGGAATAGACATGGTTAGATCCCCCAAGATAAACCTGAAGAGGGGGCAACACTAACCCCAGCTGTGAATTGACCATAAACCTTAACAAAAACCCTGAAAAATCGCTACAACTCGATTCTTGCCTCATAAGTACCATAGTTTGGCAATTAACCTCATAATATTTGTTTGTAAGCTTGTAATATGGAAGTAGTAAGCTCATAATGGCTGTTTGGATAAAAAAAAAAGCTCTTAAGTGTCGTATTATTGCCCGGACAGACGGACGGATGGATGGATGGATGTACGGACGGACCAAGTGATCACTATATACCTCCCACTTTTCAAGTGGGTGGTATAAAAACATAGCTTATGAAACTCCTCCTTTAACATACATCTCCCTTCTTCAACGAATATCATGAGTATTCACTAAAAACACTTTCACCTTGAAGTTCCTTTTCTGCATCTTCAAAGTTGAAATCTTGTGTTTCCATTATATTTACAACCTCTCTGGCACCCCAGTCAAACACATTTCCTGCTACTAGTCCAACAGCTAAAGCAAGCTGTTTATCCCGGAATGGTAAGGCATCCAGTGAATCTAGTCTCTTTTGTAGGCACTTCAAGGAACATTCATTTTCAAGCTGCTTTTGCTGTTAAGATAAAAATGAAAAAGTTTAATTTCTCCTTCAAATACTGGTGAATGAAGTTGAAATCTTCCTGAAAGAGACACAATCATATGAGCTAACTCAACAGTCTTCAATAATATTTAAAATGATATGCAACACAGAACTGTAGAACTTTGTTAACTGAATTCTTGATTTGTCAGTCAAAAATGTGGAGTTAACAGCAATACTGAATTAACCCATTACCTAACGGATCGGCAGCATCCACCCACTTAAAATACAAACTGAGAAAAAAAATTAAATAAAAAAAAAATCTCAACAAAACCTTATCATGTGATCCCTCATAGGAATGAGCCCATCAAACTCATTCCAATGAGAGGTCACATGATATGGTTTTATTGAAATGTTTTGAAATAATTGTCAAAGTACTTAGTATGCAACTTGCTAATTACCCCAAAGAATACACATCAGTGCACTTGTTTTATTGTAGTAAAAACTGATCAAAGTCAGAATTAGGGGCATTAAGGGTTAATCTATTATTTATATGACAGCTTTTCTTTTAGGGTTAAGCACTTTCAACGATCCATGAAAGATGATCTGTAACAGATTGAAAGAGAAGTGCAGGAGCCAAGGCTCAAACCGTGGACATCGAGCACCTCAGTGTGGTCGAAACATCTGCAGTGCTTAACCCTTTACCCAACGAATCGGCCACATCTGCCCGTGTAATATGCAAATTCAGCGGTTAAAAAAATATTATTTTTCAAAAAACGAGGGGTCACATGATATGATATTGTTGAAATTGTTTTTAAAATTTAAAAAATTGATATTTAAAATAATAAATTTTGATATCGTCTGCATTGGGTAAAGGGTTAACCATACTATTCACAGTTTCACCAAGTGCTGAGGGCTGGTCAATGGCATCAATGTAATTGATAGAGAGAAAAGTGTGGGAGCCAAGGCTCAAACCATTGACCTCCAGTACACAAAGTGACTGATTTACTACAAGACTAAAATTAGATCCAGACCAGGCGGATTGGTAAATGACCATTATACCTTGACAGCTACAGCATCAACATATATTGGAAAAAACAATCATCCAATTTCTTTTGTAATACATTTTATTACCTGTGACCATGGGTCTGTAAATAGGAATTCTTGTAAGCACTGACATCTTGTGTCCAATAAACTTCTCACTGTTAATGAACCATAGGCACTTTAATGTACAAAAAATAGCTAATGTTTTTAGTAATTATCATTTGTAAAGCAAAATATATATCAACAAACAATACTATAACAAGATTGTGTAAGGCCTTCTAAATCCCCTGTCATCTTTTCTAAATAACAAGCTATTAACTGAAAATAGAATATGTTTTCATTTCTGGAATTCACTTTAAAAAAAACTATCCACAATCCAGTATAAGCATTTCCATTAGTTCCTTGAATCCTCCACCCTCTGTGAATTGTAACAAACGAGCACTGTGCATTTTTACAGCCTTAACCCTTTTATACTTTTGTACGTCTTACGATGCACGGAATCAAACAGCGATTTGACACTTTGTGGTAATTTGTTTTGTTATTATTTTTCGATTTTTTAAAAGTTTTAACCTCAATTCTTATTTTTTCCCGATTAGTGCTCAGTGACAACCGTTGAGCCAAATATTATCGCAGCTTAAAATACTAATATAATCCTGCTGTCAAGACTTCTTAACTGGTTGATTGCTGGAAGCCACTATCAGGGCTTTCAAAAAATAAGGATACCAGAGCAAAAGCCAACACTTTCTTTGCTCATGTTCCATATTCAGTCAAATGCAAATAATATTTTGTTTATATACACTTGTTTTATTACAAATTATTGGAGAGTGCCTGTGGGTACTCTCCAATAATTTGTAATAAAACAAGTTTTGAATAACAAAATTCAGACCACCAAAAATAATCTAGCCCCAATCAGATAATCACTAATGTGAAAAATATCTTGTTATTTGTACTTTCCGACGTTTGACGTCACATTTTGAAAAACGGAAGAAACTGAATTCCCAGTGACGTTTGAACGTCAGGATAATTAAAGTCTCAAAGGGTTAAGTCAATGTATATTTTCATGTAGTGTGTAATATGGCAGTTACCAATTTTGTATAACCAGAAAGTGTGACTAACCCTGTGCATTGCCCAGGGTTAGTTACACTTTCTGGTTATAAATAATTCTTATTTTTAGCTGAGCAACTAATCCAGTGCAGTGTACAGCCTTAGTGTAAATCTCATCTACATTATAGCAACTCTTCACCCAACATAATGGCCAAAACCAGTCCATAATATTTTCAAAATGCATTCAGTTTATCACCCATCAATGGACTGGATTGAGGTAAATGTGTTTTTAGTGACTTCCAAAATTGAAAACATATTCTATTTTCAATATCTCGTCTTTTCTAAATTTAATTCTTGACCTATTGAATATTTTTTAGAGTACCTAGAGAGAATCACTGAGCAGCAGAGAGCAACAGCCAAACTCTAGGGCTGCACGGTATTTCGATAAACCGATATATACCGGTATTCAAACCAATATCGATTGAATACCGGTGTAATTACAAAAATATCGGTTTATCGTCATTATTTACCCACAATTCAATTTTCAAGATATCTTGAGTTTTTTAACCGTAGCCTCGAATGAATAATATTATTCCTTTATCCAAGGTATCGTCTGCTTGTGCCCTCGTAATATACAAATTCTGCAGTTGAAAAAATAATTTTAAAAGATTTCAACAAAACTATATCATGTGACCCCTCATTGGAACGAGCTCGTTCCAATGAGGGGTCACATGATATAGTTTTGTTGAAATCTTTTGGGAAAATCTGATAAATTAATTTTGAAAATAATAAATTTTGATATCGTCTGCGTTGGGTAGGGGTGTTTCGAACCGCATCACCAAGGCGTGCTAATTCGTTCCAACTGTGATGCCTCGAGTCTCGATTGTGGTACTTGTGTTCATATATCTGCACAGTTTTCGATTTTCCGGTATACCACGGTATTTTTTTGAATACCGATACCAGTATTCAGTTTTGAATATCGTGCAGCACTACCAAACTCATCAACATATTAACTCCATATAAGTGGGGATAGCATTGGTTGAAAGGAAGTGTACCATCAACATCAAGTACACCTTAGTACACAGTGCCCCCATGAGGGCAATCAGGATTACATGCCTTGCTTAAGGACACAACGTTGGTCGGGATCGAACCTTTCAATTTGAAATCCAATTCCCTAATCACTGAGACACTGCACTCCCTCATACCATAGGGAGCACAAATATTAAGCCAGGCACTCAATTTTCTGAATCCCCCCCCCCCCCCCCACACCCCGCCGAGATGTTGAAAGGATTCTGACTGATGGATCTGAAGAAGAAGATTTTTAAAGAAACTTCCTCAAATTGTTCAAAGTTAAACTTTGGGCTTCAATAAGAGAGCCCAAATACTAACTCAGGGACCTGATTTGTACAAACTTGAATCTGCCCCCCCCTCCCCCGCCCCCCCCCCCCCCCCCCCCCCCTATAGATGTTGTATACTAAATATGAAAGGATTCTGACTGGTGGGTCTGAAGAAGAAGATTTTTAAAGAAATTTCGTCAAATTGCACGAAATTAAACTTCGGGCTCCAATAGAGAGCCCAATACTCACTAAGGGACCCAAATTGTACAAACTTGAATCTTACCCCCCTATAGATGTTGTATACCAAATATGAAAGCATTCTGACTGGTGGATCTGAAGAAGAAGGCTTTTAAAGAAAATTCCTCATATTGCACTGAGTTGAAAATTTGGGCTATCACTGAGAGACCAAATATTAACCCAGGGACCAAATTTAAACAAATTTGAATCTGACCCACCTAGAGGTGTAGTATACCAAATATGAAAGGATTCTGACTGGTGAATCTGAAGAAGAAGATTTTTAAAGAAATTCTGTCATATCGCACTAACTTAAATTCGGGCTCCCATAGGGAGCCCAAATATTAACCCAGGCCTTCGAATTTAACAAACTTGAATCTCATCTCCCTAGAAATGTTGTATACCAAATATAAAAGCATTCTGACTGGTGAATCTGAAGAAGATTTTTAAAGAAATTCTCTCATATTGCACTAAGCTTAAATATGGGCTCCCATAGGGAGCCTAAATATTAACCCAGGCACTCGATTTGAACAAACTTGAATCTATCCTCCTAGAGATATGATAAATTCATAGTAATTTGTATATTTTTATACTTACAAACGGCCCAGACATAGCTGGTGCTAACTCTAAATTATCAAGGGCCAAACACAAATTTTGCCCCCCAATCCCCAAAATTTGCATCAAAAACCGAAAATTTAGCAACCAATGGCCCAGACATAGCTGAATGGTAAATAGGTTGGACGGCCTAGGACATAAAGGAAAATCCAATAACTCAACTACTACCAATAGATTATCTCCTACAGGAGAATAGGAGAGCACGGAATTACACATGTCCTTCATATTTAATAAAATAAGAAGGACATAACACCAACAAAGTAATTGAGTATAACTCCATATATAATACTCAATTAATATCCAGCATAACCCATTATGCTAATTCGGTGAAGGGAAGCCAAAATATAAAGAAAGTTCAGAGAATGAGACTCTTTATATTAAATTAAAAGTGTCCGAGGATTGTATATAAATGCTTGTTTGACACGTGACATATACAAATGCTTCACATCGAGCTACACTTTAAAGATATTACATAATTGTCATCATAATTGCTTCCACTGAGCTACACATTAAAACCATCCCAGTACCGACTTGGAGCTACTGACATCGGAGGAGGTCTTTCCTTGCTTTTCACTATAAAGCCAGGTGTTGATAAGGGAAAACCGTCCCCCTTTCCCCTTGTTCTGGGTCACACAACCACAGAAAGAAGAGGGCAGCAGAACAGCGTCAATGCTGGAACGGAAAACCTAAATAACTATAGCTGTAAACATTTTAATGGATGACATTTTGAGCAACAGAAAGAGGACCTAAACTTCTAAGGTCAACAGAAATGGACTCTGTCCAGTATGCAGCTTTCATGAGATCAATTATGGCTATACAGTGAGAGTAAGCCCAAAAAGTTGACAGCGCCCTGACTTCGTGCGCTGAAATCTTATTGACAGAACGCTGATCTGAAGAAAGATCATCATAAGCAATACGTATTGCTAACTGGATCCATCTAGCTGTAGATTGAACAGAAATATCCTTTCTGTTAGGAACTAATGATAGAAAGAAGCGTTCCTTCCTTTCCTAATAAAATCAGATCGGCGTTTATAAATACGCATAGCCCTGACTGGACTCAGCAATGGTCTACGATTGTCCACAGAAGGCAGAGGCCTAATGATAATAGGCTCTGGTCTTACATTAGGAACTTAATTCTTAGCCAAAAAACCAACTTGTGTAGTTAAAGTGATGGTATTTCCAACACTGCGATAGTGAGATTCGTCCACAGATAATGCATGGAGTTCACTAACTCTTCTAGCGGACGCAAAGGCTAAGAGAAATGCAGTTTTATAGGTAAAACATTTGAACTAACAGCTCAAACGGAGCTTCTTTGAGCTTCAATAGAACCCAGGCTAAATTCCATTTTAGAATTAACCTGCGAGTTCTAGGTCTATTAATCGAGAACTTTCTAAGCAATTTAGATAGAGAAACACTAGACCCGATATCCAAGCTATCGTGATGAGCGTACGTGTCTGATAGCATAGACCTATAGCCTTTAATAGTGACGGGCTGCAGTTTGATAACGTCAAACAAGTAGACCAGAAAATTTGCAATGTCTGGTATGGAAGGATCATAAACGTCTACTGACTGATCCTTACACCAATGGAAGAAAACCCTCCACTTTGCTGCATAATTCAGCGAAGAGGAGGTCCTCCTACAGTTAGAAATTGCATCCACTGCTTGTCCTGTAAAGCACGCAAGAAGGACTGCACAAAGGAAATACGTTAAGGTTGAGACCTTGCGGGTTGTGATGCAGTGTGCGTGAATTCCCCTGATAAAGAAGGTCCTCCCATGGAGGAAGCTTCCGAGGAATGTCCCATAACAGACACCAAGAAGATTGATCCAAGGTTTTTGTGCCGACAGAGATTCTAACAGAATCTTGCAATGGGATTGCTTGATCTTTAGCAAGATCTGTTGAATTAACGGAGTTGGAGGATATGCATATCCTATCATTCCGTCCCATGAAAATATGCTTGTACACGTAAGTCTGCAACTGATTGTTGAGATGTGTCGCAAATAAGTCTATCATTGGTTGATCCCACTGGTAGCAAATCTGTCTGAACACCCGCTTGTTGAGAGGCCATTCTGACGGCAACATGCGGCCCTTCCGAGACAGCGAGTCTGCCAACACGTTCAGACGACCCGGAATATGAAGGATAGTTAAACTTGATGATTCAAGACAAACAGAAGGATTCTTTCCGTGAACTGACATAACGGAATCGAATGCGTGGCACCCTGGTTCCCTATGTACGTTACCACTGTTGAGCTGTCTGACAATATCTGAACATAAGCGCTCTCTATAATGTGAATCCATTGTTGTAGCGCCAGACATATTGACATCATTTCTTTGATGATTATGTGCTTGACTAGGAACTCTGGGTCCCAAAGACCCTGGCATTTCGAGTCTGTCGGAGTCAGGGTCGTGACCCAACCGATCTGACTCGTATCCGTCATAATCGTGAAAGCCGGATCCAGCAAATGCAGCGGAACTCCTTGAGTTAACCACTGAATATCTGCCCAAATCTGAACTTTTTGTTTTACTTGGTCCATTAAAACAATATTTGTTTCGAGCGAATGCATCTTCACACTCCAGTTCTGAGTAAAGAATATCTGGAGAGGACGTGTGCGCAAGCGCCCCATCGGAATAAGTTCCGCTGCAGCACCGCACAGACCCATCAGTCGCATTAACTCCCGAGCCGTTACTGCGTCTGAGTGTAGACAAAAGCAAGCGTAACAACTGACTAATTTCGCTCTGGGTAACGGCAGATGAGCCAGATTGTTGTGAGTCTCGAAGCTCATACCCAAGTGGATGAACGACTTGAGCGGAGCAAGATCCAACTTTTTCTCGTTTACTACGAAACCAAGACGTCGGAGCAGTAGAAGCAGACTCTGAACATCGTTCTGAAGAATATCTTTGTTGCCGTATCTCTGAAGCATGTCGTCCAAGTAAACCGACGTTACCGCAGATGAATGAGCTCGGAAATAAGACATTACTAAGTTCATTATTCGAGTGAACGCCCAGGGAGCTAGATTCAGACCGAAGCACATTGCTCGGAACTGATATACTGTCCCCTGAACAGCGAACCGTAGGTACTTTCTGAATGCCGGATGTACCATGACATGAAAGTACGCATCTTTTAGATCTATGCTTGCTGCATAAGTGTTCACTCGTATGCTTGCTTTTACCGACCAAATGGTTTCCATATAGAACTTTGGAGCTACGATAAGTTTGTTTATCCAGCTCAAGTCTATTACTGGTTGGAACGAGCCGTCAGGCTTCGGGACGAGGAACAGGTGACTGTAGAAACCTGAAGATTTGTGGTTTTCTACGACTATTGCGTTCTTTTGTAGAAGAGAGCTTACCTCCGAAAGGAGAGACTCACTTTTTGACGGGTTTGACGGAAGTTGAGTCCACTGTGGACATCGTGTTAGCGGTGGTTTGGCACGGAATGACAATCTTAGTTCTTCCGAGACTACATTTCTCACCCACCGATCTTCCGTAATGGTTATCCAGTTTGTTACGAATCTTGATAACCTCCCGCCAACTAGAACACAATAGAAGTCCTGACATTTACCTGTAGGACCTGCGAGGCTTACGGGAAAAGAAACTACGTCCTCCCCGTGAAGAGCCTCTGCCCGTCGGCTTGGGGGCATCTGACCGGTTGTTTCAGCCAGACCCACGCCCCCTAACAGAGTCGCTGAATTGACGATTTTGTGAGTAATTGTAAGAGGATTTCTTATATCCTTGTGAGGAGTTTCCTCTGAACGATTTTTGTCCAGAGCCTCCTGCTTTACTCTTCTCTGCATGTGCGGGTTTATTAGCTGCCGACTTTAGAAGCAGAGTATTTGACCCTTTCTTTGTAGCAAGGTCATAGACCAGAGAAAGCTTATCGTCGAATATATCATGTCCTGATACAGGAGCAACTCTAAGAGAGTTTTTCACCTTGTCATCTATTAAAGATGACGACACAAGGGCTCCATCACATCTAACTCCAAATTAGCCACTGTAAGGGCGGAGTTATACGTGGTAAACAGTATAGCCCTGGAAAGAACCCTCAAGGAAGAACAAACGTCCTAAAACTCTTTTCCATTGAGACATTGCACCATAGCTCTCGTCAGTTGATCTGCGTACAACATTGCGTCTAAATTCGCTCTATTAGAAATTGCCATCTCAATTGTTTCCGAGCGAATAGTAAATGAAGGAGGTAAGGCCAAATCTAGGACCTCAGCCTGCTCATTTAAACGCAGAGATACTCTCTGGACACCTTTCCTACCATTTTAAATGGACGTGGTCCAACAGACGGTATCCGAACGGAAGATGAGGAAAGAAAGCTGCCTTTTCGCTTTCCATTGGAGACTGAATATAGCGTCGTTTAGGAGAGCAAATGTGTTCGACACTAGTTTCGACAGCACCGGGAAGGAAAGGACATCCTCCCTTGACCAGATATAGTCTGCGTCTAACGACACTAGCAGCTTTTTATGTGTAGGTGCAGCAGTCTGATTCGCTGGAACAATCTCTGGAAAGTATTGATGGATAAAATCCATCGCTACCATGTGTTGTTCCGAAAGGGATGGGTCCGTATCCTCTAAATCCCTTTCTGCATCCAATTGAATCAGAATTTCCTCACGGTCCTTGCCTCTGAGTGGGCAGATGACTGGACCGACCCAGCATTTTCGGACTGCTTGTGCTCTGAGACTGCCGGAACTTGCTCCTGACTATGCTGAGATGCTGCAATGAGCTGCACAATCTGCGACAGCAGGTCTGTAACCGAGGCCTGAGGAGCAGCGGTCTTCTGTTGCTTGGCCGCCAGCTGCTCCTGGGACTGTGTGTCCGCAACGGCTCTCTTCTGCGGACGTCCCATCGAACGAGGCCTCGTCTCCTTGGCTACTGGATGCTGTGATTTTTTAATAGACGAGCGGCCCTTGCTCGGCGATATCAGACGTCACATAGCCAAGGTGCGGTCTTGTGTGCTGAACTGACTTGGAGGAAGCTCTACTGTCAGCCATCCCCAACTGACTAAATGACGGAGCGTCCCGGACCGATTGGGTGGACGTAAGCTCCGACTGAAGCAAGTTTCTGACTACAACATCTGGCCCCAGATGTTGTTGGTAGAGAGAAGGGGCTCTCTCGCTCGCGGCCTTGCTAGACCTCGCCGAGCCGACTGATAAACTTGCTTGCTTCCTCCTATCCGTAGTCGCTTGTTGAGCCTGATAAGAGATTATAGCGCTCGCTCTATGCATATTTTTATCCTCGACCGCTACACAGCCGTCGCGGTGCCCACCGCTTCACCAGACGAGCTAGCTGGCGACAGGGTCTTATGACCACGGGGGTGTGGTTTATTGCCCTGTCTAATATTTGAGAGCACTTTAGCTGCTAGCTCTGATTGACTATCATTTTGCGACGACGGATGCACACTAATGGATGGAGTCATGAAACCATCACCATGTTCTTGTTCCTCTGAAATGGAAACTGAAAGACTAGAGTGACTGTGCGGAGAGAGGACAGGCACAGTCCTCTCACCGCTAACAACATACCGTGACACACATTGTCAACATTTGTCATTCCAGTTGACACAAGCAGCACAGGAATTAGTGCGAGTACAATGACTACAAGACGCACAAAATTCGTGTGAATCTGAGGAAGACTTCCTCGAATTACAATTTGAACAATAAGCTTTCATTATAGAAAAATATGAAAGTCAACAGTACTCGCACTAACTCCCAATATACTGAAAAAGATACATTAAACAATCAATGAAATATTGATTCGAAAAAATTTTCCCCCAAAAATTTTTTTTTTAAATTTTGATTTGAGCCCAAGTTCCCAATGGGAACCCTCAGCCCAAATGGATCCCAACAGAGCCCAAGTGTGGACCAAAAATGTTTTTCACTGCCAAAAATTAAGGCTACACTATCAGAATAAGATATGTATCTTACACTTATCCTAACATGAATTATTCATAGGAAAATTACATGTAAAGGAAGCGTTGTCAATGTAAACAACGCCACAAAAAACCAGAAACAAGACTCCAGGCTTCCAAAAATTAAGGCCCAAAGTCAGAAACAGATTTGACACTATCCGATGCAAAGCAAGGTCTTCCTCAGAAGAGAATGCAATACATCGGATGGATGTTGCATGACTACAAACACCTCAACACCCCTAGGGTGAGGATGTCACCATGGGGATAAACAGAATAAACATTTTGTAAAAGTTAAACTCCCAAGAAATTTTCATATAAAAAAATTTCCTGGGAGTTTAACAGGAGGGCTTCAGAGAAGGATCGGGAAGGAACACTTAACAAACAGTAGCTTAATCATTAAGAAGAATGATAATTCAGGCGATACCACGAAAATGGGTAACTAGAAATAATTTTGTTCAAAAATTATAAAGTTATAGCCCTGAACATAAAAAAAGCACTGTTCCTTCCTTCCATGGTTCTATTCTATCCTCTGATCCACCATAATTATCTTTGATCTGTGTCTGGCATCATCAAAACAGAGATTTAAAAGCACAAAAGTCAGTCTGTTGTTATCTGACAAAGGGCCAAACAAGGAATGATATTTGGCGGCAATTTCAGCAATTCCTGGACACTGCGCATGCGCAGTTGTCAAATGTATGGAGGGCCACATAGGACATTAAATTTTCGGTTTTTGATGCAAATTTTGGGGATTGGGGGGGAAAATTTGTGTTTGGCCCAGAATAATTTAGAGTTAGCACCAGCTATGTTTGGGCCATTGGTTACTGTGTAAAAATATTGTATACTATATATGAAGGCATTCTAACTGGTGGATTTGAAGAAGATTTTCAAAGAAATTTCCTGATATTGCACAGTGTTAAAATTCCCGCTACCACAGGGAGCCTAAATGTTAACCCAAGAACCTGATTTGAACAAACTAGAATCTGACCCAGTGGTGAGCAAATTAGATGAGCGAGCATTATGCTCGTCCCCCGGTTAAGCAAAATTAAATTGGACAATCGTTTTTTCGCTCTTGTACTGAAAGCTCCATTAGCAATCACTTGCGACCTTGTTCTGGTTTTGGCAGAATTTTTGCTGACTCAGCATTTTTTTCAATCCCCCCCCCCCTACAGAACACAAATTTTGCCCCTCCAATTACAAAGGCAAATATTGCTCCACAAACTTTGTTTGAACAAACTTGATTCTACACCTAGAAAGGAAGCTCCATAACAAATATGAAGTCATTGTACCCACTGGTTGAAGAGAAGATTTTAAAAAGATTTTGGAGTATTTTTCCCCACCCCCCTCCCTATGGGTCTGAGCACGCTGATTCAACCAAAAACGCAATGCCCCTTCAGGATCATCACTCAGTCAAATTTTCACTCCACTTGGCCCATGGTTTTGGAGAATACTCCAACACAACTTAACGTAGACAACGGACAACTAGAGTGATGTCATGCATAGAGCCAGACTGTCCCAGCCTTGAAAATGCTTAGACATAAAATAGTCTGTGCTATTTTTTGTTAACTTTTTACCTAACGAATCTGCCATATCTGCACTCGTGATATACAAAAATTGCTCTTCAAATGTTATTTTTTCATTTTTCTATCCCAAAACATACCTCATGACCTATTAATGGAACAAGCTTGATGAGCTTGTTCCAATAAGGACTAATAAGCAATGGTTAGAGAAGTGAATGAAAGTGTCAATGACACTGTAGCTTAACTTGTGTGTTGTGTTTGATGAAAAGGATAATGTTCAATGTTTATGAAAGGATTATGAAATAAGACAAGAATTGTGATAATTGGGAATATGTTCATTTCTGTTCCCTGTATGCTATGTTTATGATAAAAATAATATGAGGTGTACACTGTACTAAAGATCTGAGGGGTGGGTTAATATGACCTCACAGTTAATATATGTGGCCCTCACAGTTAACATATATCAACAAAATTACAATGAAATTATTCCAAAATGAGTCATCCTATCAAGTTACATTAAAATCCCTTCATAAATATGGCCTGTAGACTGTGCTAAAGGTTTTCGGGCTTCGGGCACCTGTAGCCGTCAGTTTCCCAATTGCGTCCAAAGGGGACGTTCTCATCTAGACATTATATGAAGTCAACCTACCAAGTTACAATGAAATCCCTCCATAAATACGACCTGTAGACTGTGCTAAAGGTTTTCGGGCTTCAGGCACCTGTAGACATCACATTTGACCAACCACGACCAAAAGGGGATGTCATCATCTAGGCACTATATGGAGTCAATCTAACAAGTTACAATGAAATCCTTCCATAAATACGACCTACAGACATGCTAAAGGTTTTTGGGATCGGGCAGCCATCAAGGCTGAATGATCGTGACCAAAAGGGGACGTTCTCATCTGGACACTATTTGGAGTCATCCTACCAAGCTACAATAAAATCCCTTCATAATTATGACCTGTAGACTGTTCTAAAGGTTTTCGGGCTTTGGGCCCCTGAAGCCGTCACAGTTGCCCACTCGTGTCCAAAAGGGGACGTTCTCATCTAGACATTATATGAAGTCAACCTACCAAGTTACAATGAAATCCCTTCATAAATATGACCTTAGACTGTGCTAAAGGTTTTCGGGCTTCGGGCTCGGGCAGCCATCATGGTTGAATGATCGCAACCAAAGGGGACAATCTCATCTGGGCATCATCTGGAGTGATCCTGCGAAGTTACAATGAAATCCCTTCATAAATATGACCTGTAGACTGTGTTCAAGGTTTTCGGGCTTCGGGCACCTGTAGCCATCACAGTTGACCAATCACGACCAAAAGGGGATGTCATCATCTTGGCATTATATGGAGTCAACCTAACAATGTTACAATGAAATCCTTCTATAAATATAACCTTTTGCCTATGCTAAAGGTTTTTGGGCTCGGGCACCCATCAAGGCTGAATGATCACGGCCAAAATGGGACGTTCTCATCTTGACCTTATTTGGAGTCAACCTACCAAGACAATTAAATCCCTTCATAAATATGATCTGTAGACAGTGCTAAAGGTTTTTGGGCTTCAGGCACCTTTAGCCGTCAAAGTTGCCCAAACATGTCCAAAAGGGGACGTTCTCATCTAGGCATTATATGAAGTCAACCTACCAAGTTACAATGAAATCCCTTCACAAATATGACTTGTAGACTGTGCTTAAGGTTTTCGGGCTTCGGGTTCGGGCAGCCATCATGGTTTAATAATCGCAACCAAAGGGGACAGTCTCATCTGGGCATCATCTGGAATGATCCTATGAAGTTACAATGAAATCCCTTCATAAATATGACCTGTAGACTGTGCTCAAGGTTTTTGGGCTTCGGGCACTTGTAGCCAACACAGCTGACCAATTAAGACCAAAAGGGGATGTCATCATCTAGGCATTATATGGAGTCAACCTAATAGGTTACAATGAAATCCTTCCATAAATATGACCTTTTACCTATGCTAAAGGTTTTTGGGCTCGGGCACCCATCAAGGCTGAATGATCGCGATCAAAAGGGGACGTTCTCATCTAGACATTATTTGGAGTCATCCTACCAAGTTACAATGAAATCCCCTCATAAATATGACCTGTAGACTGTGCTAAAGGTTTTCGGGCTTCGGGCACCTTTAGCCGTCACAGTTGCCCAATCATGTCCAAAAGGGGACGTTCTCATCTAGACATTATATGAAGTTAACCTACCAAGTTACAATGAAATCCCTTCATAAACATGACCTGTAGACTGTGCTAAAGGTTTTCGGGCTTCGGGCTCGGGCAGCCATCATGGGTGAATGATCGCACGTTCTCATCTAGACATTATATGAAGTTAACCTACCAAGTTACAATGAAATCCCTTCATAAATATGACCTGTAGACTGTGCTAAAGGTTTTCGGGCTTTGGGCTCGGGCAGCCATCATGGGTGAATGATCGCAACCATAGGGGACAATCTCATCTGAGCATCATCTGGAGTGATCCTAAGAAGTTACAATGAAATCCCTTCATAAATATGACCTGTAGACTGTGCTCAAGGTTTTCGGGCTTCGGGCACTTGTAGCCATCACAACTGACCAATCACGACCGAAAGGGGATGTCATTATCTAGGCATTATATGGATTCAACCTAACAGGTTACAATGAAATCCTTCCATAAATATGACCTTTTGCCTATGCTAAAGGTTTTTGGGCTCGGGCATCCATCAAGGCTGCATGATCGCGATCAAAATGGGACGTTCTCATCTAGACATTATTTGGAGTCATCCTGCCAAGTTACAATGAAATCGTTTCATAAATATGACCTCTAGACTGTGCTAAAAGTTTTCGGGCTTTGGGCTCCTGTAGCCGTCACAGTTGCCCAATCACGTCCAAAGGGGGACTTTCTCATCTCGACATTGTATGAAGTCAACCCACCAAGTTACAATGAAATTCCTCAATAAATATGACCTGTAGACTGTGCTAAAGGTTTTCGGGTTTTGGGCTCGGGCAGTCGTCACGGTTGGCAGATCATGCCCAAATGGGGAAATTCGTATCTAGACATCATAAGGAGTCATCCTACCAAGTTACAATGAAATCCCTCCACATTAAACATGACCTGCAGACTGTGCTAAAAGTTTTTGGGTTTCGGGCTTGGGCAGCCATCACGGTTGATAGATCATGCCCAAAAGGGGACGTTCTCATCTAGGCACTATACAGAGGCATCCTACCAAGTTACAATGAAATCCCTTCATAAATACGACCTGTAGACTGTGCTAATGGTTTTTGGGTTTTGGGCTCGGGCAGCCATACCGGTTGCCCGATCGCGACCAAAAGGGGACGTTCTCATCTAGACATGACCCCAAACCTGCATATGAAATTTCGTGACGATCAGACAAGAACTGCGGGGTGTAGCCCGTGCTAAAGGAAAATGTGAACAGATGTCACAGACTCACAGACTAACAGACTCACAGACTAACAGACACAGACTAACAGACTTCCGCACGCGTGATGGCAATAGCTTATCTTGACTATGTCAAGTTAAGCTAAAAATGAAAAAATCTGATATTTCAGAAAAATAATTTGTACTGTTGGCGTCAACTTGTGTTAGGGAAAGAGATAAAGATGCAGTACATAAAACATTCTCTTTCTAAAATCTTCTATTATAATACTACCGAAAAATAATTTTGGTAAAAAGTGACAAGAAAAATGTTTGGTTTTTTTTTATCTTTCTGAAAGAAAGTATAAACTTATGTGTTTTCTGAAAATGTCAACAAAATTTATAGTTCAGCTGCACAGTTCTGTTAATTAGGAAATATAACTGCAGTCAATATAAATTGGAATTTGTAACTAAAAATTTGTGGTTTAAATTTTAAAAGACTATACTTCAAATTCAAAGTGCAACTGTATTTTCTTGTTGAAAAAAGTAATATCAAACTTAAAGAGAATCGTTTAATCAGAACTGGATTTATCTTCTGGATAACATGGGGAGGAGGGAGGGGTGGATTGATATCGAAGTTTTGGAGACAATATCAAAGTCCCTCACTCCCATTTGCTTCCCATCTGTATTGCTTTTTGTAAAACAACAGAAGTATGCTGCAGAAGGCATTTCTTTATATTTCAAACTGTGAAGCTCAGGTAATGAAAAAAGAAGCTGCATACAAGTAAGAGAAATCATGTCTGTAAATGCAATTATTAAAGTTGTATTGATCATGCAAGAACACCAAGAGGCCTGCAATGCCAAGTGCCGCTAACACCCCCACCCCCTGCACCACCCAATTAGGGAGTGGGAGCATAGGTGGGTTTTTTCCCCACATAAAATCACTCTAAATCCAGGCAAATCCCTCTTGGAGAGAAAAAATAAAATTTTGAGGCACTACTGACCAGACCAGGGAAGGGGAGGGGGGTGGGGGGGGGGGGGGGGGGGGATTTGGAAATAGGAGTCAACTTTTTATTTTGCATGTAATCACTCTAAATCCTTCAAAATGCATTTTTGAGCCCCACCCCCCAAAAATGCCTAATTAACCAGTGGTGGGGGTGGGGTATGATAGGAGCAAAACTTTTTTACACATGCACACACTCTAAATCATTCAAAATGCATTTTGGACCCCCCCCCCCCCCCCCCCCCCCCAAAAAAAAAAAAAAAAAAAAAAATTGCCTAATTGGCACCCAAGGGTTGGGGGGGGGGGGGGGGGGCATTATAGGAGGCTGCATGTAGTCACTCTAAATTCTTCAAAATGCATTTTGAAGGAAAGAAAACAAATTGACTAATTGGTGGGGGAGGGGGTGGGGGGCAGGGCAATAACTATGACAATTTTCATTGGATAATGGTGGTCACTGAAGTGGAGGTAGACACTGTTCCCAAAGAGTTATATCCAAAAAAAGTTAAAAATTTTATAGTAATTTATATATTTTTTATACTTACCAATGACCCAGACATAGCTGGTGCTAACTCTTAAAATATAGGGCCAAACACAAATTTTGCCCCCCAATCCCCAAAATTTGCATCTAAAACTAAAGAAAACATGTCCTGAAAGGCCCTCCACACTTCGCCCCTACTGCGCATGTGCAGTGTCAAGGACGTTCCGAAATTGGCGCCATTTATCATTCTAATAACCAGTGCCTGGTAAGCGCTATGTACTCAGCGGGGAGGCAAGAGTTCCCAACTCCTGGGAGGGCCATCCCCGTCTGGGTCATTGGTAAGTATAAAAAATATATAAATTACTATAAATTTTTTAACATTTTTATACTGTACCAATGACCCAGACATAGCTGAATAGTAAAAAGGCTGGAGGGCCAAGGACATAGAGCAAAATGGAATACGCTCAATAAAATAAAATAGAGTCATCCCCTGTAGGGAAAGAAGTAATAGGCCTTACATGTATCTTTCTTATTTATGATAAATTAGAAAGATACAACACCTTCCAAAATTGAGCTTCATACATCCATGTACTCTATTAATATCCAATATAATCCTTATACTAATAATTTTTAAAGTAAGCCAATAATAAAGTAAGTCTAGAGAATAGAGACTCTTATACTCCTAAAAGTGTCTGAGAATTGCATAATCATGTCCGTTGACATATGCAATATTCAAAAGCTATACTTTAAAAACTAAGACTTGAATGAATTTTATAAACTTAAACTTCTCACTAAACAACCATCCCAATAACAGCTCAGAATTACTAACTCCGGAGGAGGTATCCCCTTGTTTTCATAGTAAAACAGGTGACCCAAGGGAACACCCTCCCCCCCCCCCCCTTTTTCTTGCCCTGGGTCAAATAGCCCAGAGCGAAGAGGGCAGCCGAACGGAGACACTGCCGAAACAGACAGCCTACCTACCTATAGTAGCAACTGTTAAGTGAATGACATTCTGAGCAGTAGATAATAGACCTAACAAAAGAGGCCTCAAGAAATTGACTCGATATTTCTAAGATAAAATTCATGAATGTGGATGGCTGAGCGCAATGAGCGGCCTTCAAAAATCTATAATAGCGACACTATTAATGTAAGCCCAAGAAGTAGAAGAACTCTTACTTCATGAGCCGAAATCTTAAGCACAACTGCTAAGTCAATGATATACCATAAGCAGTACGCTAGTTAATAGAATCCATTAACAATAAAATGGAGCGTAACGTCCTTCTGCTAGACATCAAAGACAGAAGAAGCTTACGCCCTTGTAATAAACAGATATCTGTTTATAAATACATAAACTGTACCCGGAAAGAGTAAAGGCCTATGCCCATACGAAGACGGAAGGACCTTAAAATAATAGGTTCCGGATAATAGGAGCCTAACTCTTATGCAACAATCCAACCTAAATAGTAACGGAAGTATTGATTCCGAAACTATGAAAGTGAAAATCATCCATCGATAGTGCATGAAACTCACTGACTCTACAGTAAAAGAGAAACCAACAGAATTACTGTCTAAAAGGTCAGAATTTGAAAACTACTGTTTCCAGAGGCTCAAATGATTACTTAGCTAAATAAGAACCGAAGTTAAAATCCGTATAGGAATTTAATCTAAAGATTCTAAGTCTATTTATCCAAAAGTTACTAACTGACTTAGATAAAGAGACAAAAGACTCAATTGTAAACTATCGTAGAGTGCATAGGTATGAGGTAACATAAACCTATAACCTAAATAATAACAGGCTGCAGTAGATCTTGTGAAACAAGTATACTAAAAAATAGCAATGAGTAGTATGGAGGGATCAACAATATGAACATAATGATCCCTACACCACGACGGAAGAGCCTCCACTTCAGTCGCATAGAATAGCGAAGAAGAGGATCTCCTATAGTAAGAAATCGCGTCCAAAGCTCGTCCAGTACAGTGCTTACAATGCAATACGGACCACACAACGGAATACATGAAGGTTGCGACCCTGCTGGTTGTGATAAAGATGACACGATTTACCCAGTGAAAAAAGATCCTCAGATAGAGGAAGATTTCACGTTAAGACCCACAGTAGACAAGAGAGTAAATTACTCATGATCTCTGTGAAGATAGAGATGCTATCAACAGAAATGTATTGTGGTTGTTTATCTTAGCAATACCTGCTAAAACAACAGCGCCGGAGGATACGCGTATCCTATCATTCCGTCCTATAGATCAATAGAGCGTTAACACTATTAGCTCAGAGATCTGGACAAGCCAACACATACGTCTGCAATTGATTAGCAAGCTGTGTCATAAATAAATCATCATTGGGCGCTCCCATAGATAGCAAATCTGATTGAATACTTGTTTGTTGAGAGTCCATTCTGACAGCAACAAGCGACCCGTAAGAGAACGGGAGTCCGATAAAACAATCATACGACCCGGAATATGACGGACCAAAACTGAACTTGGTGTACTATAACCAACAGACGGATTCTTTCCATTAAATTGAATAACGGAAACGAGAGAGTGCCTCCCTGGTTCCGGAGATACGCCACTACTGTCGAATTAAAGGACAGGAATTTGGGCATGCGTTTCTGAATAATGTTCATGCAATGACATAAAGCAAGCCTAAAAAAACATTATTCCGCGGAAGTTAAACTGATAGCTAAAAGACTGCGGAACCCAAAGACCCTGGCACTTCGAATCCGTAGGGATTAGTATATATCCCAATCTGATTGACTGGCAACCGTCATAACAGCCACACTCGGGTCCGGCAACTGCGGCGGCACTCTCTGAGTCAACCACCGAATGTTTGCCCCAGTCTGAATCTCTTGTAACACTAGATAGACAAGAGAACGTATAAATCGAGCAATTCATGGATTGCCGGAAAGTTGCCGTCGAAGAGAAGCTCCTCCGAGAACGAAGCGACTCTGAGAGAGTTCTTAACCTTACTATCCACGCGTGTGGATGTAGCTAGGGCTGCGTCACGTCTAACCAACTCCAATCAGCCACTGAAGGGCGGAGTTATACGTGAACAAACTACTGCCCTCAAAAGAAATTACATTGAGAATAATATCCCGTAAATCTTTTCTTGAAGACGTAATGATAACGCCTCAGTAAGGCGGATTACGTATAATAAAGCGTCTAAGTTAAGTCTACTATACATAATGTCGTTCCCAACATTGAAATTGGAAAAGACATAAACGGCGAAAAAGAATATATGCAGTCTTTAATCACACCGTCTAGACGCATATGAACTCTCGGTATGCCCTGCTCTGCCAAAATAAACTATTTGTAAAAATGATAAAATGGCAGAAATGAGCAACGCGGACAAGAAACTAAACTATCATGCTTAGTAGCAGGCTTGTATATATATATATATATAGCGTCGAAAAATAAAACACATGTTGTAATGACAATATTGGACTGCGTCGGTAAGTCAGGGACAATGTCCCTGAACCGATCGAAAATTCCGAGTCCAATGACGCTATAAGTCTCTTATCCACGATCGCAGCAATGAAGTCCGAAATAATAATCACTGGAAGAAATGCCAGAAGATATGAAAGGCATCTTCCGATACTACTAAAGGGAAAACTCGAAATCTTTCGAATCCCTTTCGCCATCCTGTCGGACCCTATAAAGCGTTCGGTCGTCCGGAGCTGATGCAACCGCGGACCGCACCGACCCAGCGCCGTCGGATAATTCCTGATTCGACCGAGAAACTGTCAATTGCTGGGATGCTGCGAAACAACTGTGCTAACTCGGATAGCACGTCCGTCACTGAGGCCTGAGGAGAAGCGGTCTTACGATGCATTGCCGCTGGAAGCTCCGTGATCGTTACCCCCGTGCATACTTCCAATATGTGAGCGAACGGAGTGTATAGGCCTCGTGTCCCTTGGCTACCGGATGGCGCGACCTATTCGCCGTGGAATCACTGAATGCTGAAACTGATCGGATACTCGAGGTCACGTAGCCAATGTGCGGTCGTGTGCCCTGCTGTGAGAATGAGGAAGCATTAAAGACAGTCTCTCGGACTGTCAATATAACGGAGCGTCCCGAGAAACGGACATATGCTCCGAATGTAAAATATCTGAACCACAACATGCGGTCCCCTATGTTGTTGGGCGAGAGGGGAACCTCTCTCGCTCACAGCCCGGACGGACCTGGACAAGCCAGGAACCGGACTAACAGGCTTCCTCCGATCTGTCCTCAATCTGCCGTCACTGGGTGAGTACTAAAGTAATTAAAGTGCTCGCATCACCCAAATCTCCTTCCTAGACCGCAACGGACGAACCCGGCAGCCGAACCATTCGATGAATGTACGCTACACCGGGTGAGCTAGCGAATGTCACTCCGTAAGCGATAGACATATTCCATGAGCACTTATTACCGCTAACTCTTCATTAACTATGACGACAGAGGCACACTTTTGAAAGACATCTCCATAACTCTTCGAACAAGAAACCAGAAATGCTTGGATAGCAAGCATAAAATAATAATATATATAGCGTCGTTCAATAATTCGAAAGTTTGTGTGACATTATTGGACTATGTCGGAACTGAGGGACGATGTCCCTGAACCGAACCAAAAATTTCTAAGTCCACCGACGCTTATCAGTTTCTTATCCAGCATCGCAGCATATGTTGTTCCGAAAGGGAAAGCTTGAAATCCTCTGAATCCCTTTCGGTATCCCGTCGGACCGGATGAAACTTTCGGACGTCCGTACCCGCTTCCGCGGAGCGTCCCGACCCAACATCGTCGGATAAAATATATGCGACAGATTCAGTTGATGCTGGGATGCTGCGATAAACTGTGCTATTAAGGAAAGCACGTCCGTTCCCGAGGCCTGTGCAGTAGCGGACTTACGATGCATTGCCGCCGGAAGCTCCGTGTACGTTGACTCCCGCACACTTCCTATGCGAACGTCCGGAGTCTGCAGGCCTCGAGTCCCCGGCTACCGACCCAGCGCTGTCGGATAATTCTCGATCCGACACCGTTTCTGTCGGCTGCTGGGATGCTGCGATAAGCTGTGCTATGTGCACAAGAATGTCCGGCGTCGAGACCTGCGGAGGCGCAGTCTATCGCTGCTTCGCCGAGGGCAGCTCCGCATCAGATGGCTCCCGCATACTTTTCCTATGCGAACGTCCGGAGTCCATCGGTCTCGAATCCCTGGCTGCCGGATGGTGTGACCTGGTCGCCGAAGAATCCTTGATCGGCGAAGCTGGTAATATATCGGCGGTCACGCAGCCAAGGTGCGGTCGTGTGCACTGACGAGAAGAGGAAGCCTTAGCAGTCTCAGCGGACTGCCTATACAACGGAGCGTCCCGAGCGACGGACGTATGCTCCGCTAGCGACACATTTTGTACCACAACATCTGGGGCCAGATGTTGTTGAACGAGAGAGGGGCCTCTCTCGCTTGCCGTCCGGATGGACCGGAACGAGCTATGAACCGGACTAAAAGGCTTCCTCCGTTCTCCCTCCGATCCGCCGTCACTGGGTGTGCATTAAGATAATTTTTATAGTGCTCGCATCACCCCAAAATTCCTTCTAGACCGCAACGGACGAACCCGGCTGCCGAACCATTCGGTGAATGGACGCTACACCGGGCGAGCTAGCGGACGTCAAAGGCCGTCGAACCTACTAGGGTCCTCTTAGGCAATTGGCGTATTACATGAGCACTTTTCCGCTAGCCCTTCATTAATTGTGACGACGGAGGCACACTGTTGGAAGACATCACAGATACATCACCCTAATCTTGATCGTCTGAAATGGAAATTGATAAAGTAGAGTGACCCTGCGGGGAAAGGACCGGAGTGTCCAAATCCCCAACAACATACCGTGACATACGCTTCCCATATTGTCATCGAAATCATATGATACAGAACAGGAGTTAATGCGAGTACACTGACCACATATAGAATGATAATAAAGTCAGAGGAAGACTTCCTCTTAAAACAATTGATCAATATCCTTTCAATGTGAAAAGAAAACAAGTCCTGGTACTCGCACTAACCCCTGGCAATCAAAATACATAATAATAATATGATCCATTAATATAGAAAAAATAATTGAAATCAAAATATTTTGAAAAAATATTTTTTCAGAACAGCCCAAGTTTCTGAAAAGTAACGTTGAGCCCCAATGGATCCCAAGCCTAAGTGTGGACAAAAATTTTAAAAATATTTTAAACAATTTATTCAACACTTACGAACAATAATAATGTATCCAGTTATGATTAAAATAACATAAAGATATTATTTTTTAGAAATCCCCCCCTCACACAGAGGGCTGTTGTAAATGTAAACAATGAGTGTAAAAACACTAAAAAAAGACTCCAGGCACCCAGGCCCGAAATCAGTTACCAAAAATACACTATCTGATGCAAAACAGAGACTTCCAGGGAAGAAACTGCAGAACATCAGATGGTAGATGCAGAACACAACGCCTAACCACCCGTAGGTGAAGACGTAAACATGGGGAAAGAACAGAATTCATTCTGTTATTCAGCTAAAACTCCCAAGAAATTTTAGTAATAATAATTACAGAAACTATGCCAAAAGCATGGGAGAATAGCAAGGGGGAACTTAAAGGACAGGGAGAGAGGAAAACACTTGAAAAAACAGTGTAACTAAATAATCAGAATGACAACAAAATGGCTGCTGCCTTGAAAATAGGTAACTTAACATAATTTCATTAAAAAATTTTAAGTTACAGCACTGATAATATTCTGTCACACATTCTTTTCCTCTCCTCCTTCTCTATCCTCCTTAGAATCACCATTTCACTAATATTTATGTGTCTGGCATCATTTAAACTGAGATTTAAAAGCACAAAGATCAGTCAGATGTTAACTGATGAAGGGCCAAACTTAGAATGATAAATGGCGCCAATTTCGGAACGTCCTTGACACTGCGCATGCGCAGTAGGGGCGAAGTGTGGAGGGCCTTTCAGGACATGTTTTCTTTAGTTTTAGATGCAAATTTTGGGGATTGGGGGGCAAAATTTGTGTTTGGCCCTATATTTTAAGAGTTAGCACCAGCTATGTCTGGGTCATTGGTACAGTATAAAAATATTGGTATTTGATTACTTGACATCGTTGCTACAGAGACATACACCAAAAAGAACTGATATCTGTTAAATCTTGTTCAAGTTATGCCATAAACAAAGTTTGGACAGTCGAACAGACAGACATACGGAGCTCTACACTATATCCCTCCCTTGTGGGGGGATAAAAAGTATCAAAGTATGTGGTAGAAGCCTAATTTGAAATTTAAAGAAATTAAGTTCAAAAACCTTTTTGAAAAGGGTTAAATTAATGCCAATATTATTTGAAAGCACTGTATACAGCATCAGTAGACCTTGCCCCAAATGAAAAACATTGATGTTGTAACACAGTGTTTGAAGAATTAAAGGTAAAACCTTGAAAAGCAAAACTTTAATCCAAAACTTTAAGCCGGGAATAGTAAGTAAAACTGACTGCCAAAAAAGGGTTAAATATTTCCTAAAACCGATAAAAGAAATCACTGATGTAAATGCAGTCATTAAGTTGTATTGAACATGTAAGAATTAAAGTAACAAAGTATGTGGTAAAAGCCTAATTTCTAATACAAAGAAACTACTAAGTCTAAAAACATGTTTAAAAGGGGTTAAAATCACGCTAATATTAATTAAAATCACCATAGAAAGCTTCAAAAGACAGTAGATATTGTCCCATATGAGAAACAATGACATTCACTAAACTGTTTGAAGATTTAAAGGTATAACTTTGAAAACAAAAAACTTTAACCAAAAACTTTAACCTGGAAGTTCTAAGTTAAGTTGACTGCAAAATAGGGTTAAATCTTTCCCAAAATACCATGAAACATAATGAAAATGATACAATCAATAGTAATTAATATTAATTAAAAACAAAAAAAGACTTTAAAACTTCAACCTTCAATAAAAAAAACTTTAACCACAAACTTTAACCAAAACTCTAAATGTCAGACGGACAGACAGATGGATGGACGGACAAAAGACATGACTATAGCCCTGACTGTAAACAGTCGGGCTAAAAAGTGGTGACAATACCTCACCCTGACTTTCAGTCAGGCGAGCTGACAAGAAAGTCTAACGATTTATATATCCCCCCACTAACTTTCATGACTAACATTCATGTAACGAGCTGACTCAACATGACATTTTTATACCAGTTATTAATAATATTTGAAACATGGTATCAACCTTTCTGGTTTACTACAGGCTTTTACGGACAATTATTTATATATTTAAGGTTTAACAACACTTTAACAGCCAAGGTCATATCATGTCGGTGACAGCTTTACAGGTGGTGGAAACCAGAGTACGCAGAGAGAACCACCGAGCAATGACAAGCAGCTCCCCAATATCGTAACTCCGTACTGCTGCACAGGCAGAGTTAGATTGGTTGAAGAAATGTGCACCATCGACATGCAGTACGCCTTAGTACACAGCGTCATCGTGCCCCCATGTGGACAATCAGGGTTCAGGAGCGCAGTGGCTCAGTGGTAGACTGTTGGACTTCTATGCAAGAGGTCCCGAGTTCGATCCCCATCTGGGACAACCCGTGTTGTGTCCTTGGGCAAGGCACTTTATCCCGGTTGCCTACATGGGGGCACGATGACGCCGTGTACTAAGGCGTACTGCATGTCGATGGTGCACATGTCTTCAACCGCTGTAACCATGCTTGAGTGGATCTTTAACACAGTTAGAATGTTGAGGAGCTGAGAGTTGCTCATTGATGCTTGGTGGTTCTCTCCGGGTACTCCGGCTTCCTCCACCCTTAAAACTGTCACAGTCACGATTAGCCATCATGCATAAGTATGTGACCTTAAACACCAATAAATAAATAAATAAATAAATAAATCGGAGTTCAGTGCCTTGCCCAAGGACACAATGTGGGAGTCTGAATCGATTGCTCAGACGGTCACCCATCCAAGGACTTACTGGGCTCAACGTTGCTTAACTTCGGTGATCTGACGAGAACCGGTTACAATGCCACCGTGCCTCTCTTTGGACAATTAAATGCAAATGTAATTAACTGCATCGTGGGCTACACTGAATCAAAAGCGAAGTCAAGTCCATCTGGCCATAACTTTGACAGGGTTAATCTGATGAGCCTCCATAGTGCAGGTGCACAAGTTCGTATTGTGGTTATTATTCATGTCAAGTTTGGAGAAGATTAGGTAAAACACGACTGAGAAAAACACAGGACAAAAAATAGTTTACTGACTTCAGAGAGCAGTGAAAATTCTTAGTCCATAGGGCCATAACTTTGGAAGGGATAACCAGATCACCCTCAAAATCACAGGTGCACAGGTTCATACTGTGGTTATTTTTTATGCCAAGTTTGGAAAAGATCAGTTGAAAAATGACTGAGACAATACAAACTTCAGAGAACAGTGAAAATTCCAAGCCCATAGGGCCATAACCTTGGAAGGGTTAATCTGATCACCCTCAAACTCACAGGTGCACATGTTCCTACTGTGTTATTATTCATGCTGTCTTTGGAAGACATCGGTTGAAAGATGCCTGAGAAAACTTATATAATATGTCCCTATAAATAAGTTAATGCACATTGCTTCTTATACATACATGCTGAAATTATATTTATTTTGTTTATGAATATTATAAATTCATAGTAATTTGTGTATTTTTATACTTACCAATGGCCCAGACTTAGCTGGTGCAAACTCAAAACTAGAGGTACTGTGAGCAAGCTCACAAAGTGATACCCCCCGCGCCTCAGTTGTAGCCTTTTTGGTGTAAAATTTCACAAAGACACAACCATATGATGTACCAATTGAAATGTATAAGTTAGATTATCTCCCCTTGGAAATGTCAGAACGGAATTATATTGCTTCATTCACATCTTCATATGGAGTTCATCCATTGTGTAAAGTTTCATGAAAATTTTTCAAACAGTTTAGGAGTTGCACTTGTAAGGATGGACAGATGGACGGCTGGATGGATGGACAGGGTGATTCCTATATACCCCCCCCCCCCCCCCCAACTTTGTTTGCGGGGGTATAAATATCCAGGGCCAAACACAAATTTTGCCCCCCAATCCCCCAAATTTGCATGTAAAACCAAAAATTTCATGTCCTATGTGGTCCTCCATACATTTGATATCTGCGCATGCGCAGTGTCCAGGAAGCACCGAAATTGCCGCCAAATATTATTCCTTCTACAGTGCCTGCTAAATGTTATAATCAGCGGGGAGGTATGAGTGCCCACTCATGGGAGGGCCGTCCCAGTCTGGCCCATTGGTAAGTATAAAAATATACAAATTACTATGAATTTATAATATTTTTACACAACAACCCATGGCCCAGACTTAGCTGAATTGTAAGTAGGTTGGAGGGCCTAGGACATAAAGGAAAATCCAATCACTCAATCACTTCTTAAAGAATATCTCCTACAGGAGAATAGGAGAGAACGGAATTACATATGTCCTTCATATTTATTTGAAATAAGAAAGACATAACACCAACAATGTAATTGAGCATTACACAATATATAATTCTCCATTTTTAATGCCAGCATAACCCATTATGCTAATTCCGTGAAGGGAAGCCAATATATAAAGATAGTCCAGAGAATGAGACTCTTTATACTCATTTAAAAGTGTCTGAGGATTGTATATTAATGCTCGTTTGACATGTGACATATACAAATGCTTCACACGGAGCTACACTTTAAAAATATTGCATAAATGGCATAATAATTGCTTCCACTGAGGTACACATTAAAACCATCCCAGTACCGACTTGGAACTACTGATACTGGAGGAGGTCTTCCCTTGCTTTTCACTATAAAGCCAGATAATATTAAGGGAAAACCGTCCCCCCCCCCCCCTCACCCTTTCCCTTGTTCTGGGTCACATAACCGCAGAACAAAGATGGCAGCGGAACAGCATCACTGCTGGAACGGAAAGCCTAAATACCTATAGCTGTAATACTTTAGTGGACGACATTCTGAGCAACAGATAAAGGACCTATACACCTAAGGTCACCGGAGATGGACTCTATATTTCTAAGGTAAAACTTTGTAAATGTAGAAGGCTGTGTCCAGTATGCAGCTTTCATGAGATCAGTAATGGCTATACTGTTATAATAGGCCCAAGAAGTGGACAGCGCTCTAACTTCATGCGCTGAAATCTTATTAACAGAATACTGATCTGGAGATAGATTTTCATAGGCAATATACGTATTGCCATCTGAATCCATCTAGCAATAGATTGAACAGATATATCTTTTCTGTTAGGAATTAATGATAAAAAGAAGCGTTTCCTTCCTTTTCTAATAAACTCTGATTGGCATTTATATATGCGCACAGCCCTGACTGGACACAGCAAAGGTCTACGGTTGTCTGTAGACAGCAGAGCCTTTTATGATAATAGGCTCAGACAATACATTAGGAACCTGATTCTTAACCACAAATCCCACTTGTGTAGTTAAAGTGATGGTATTTCCAACACTACGGTAGTGAGATTCGTCAACCGATAATGCATGGAGTTCACTAACTCTTCTAGCAGAAGCAAATGCTAAGAGAAATACTGTTTTATAGGTCAAGAATTTGAACTCTACAAGGTCTAACAGCTCAAATGGAGCTTCTTTGAGCTTCAACAGAACCCAAGCTAAATTCAACTTTGGAATTAATCTGAGAGTTCTAGGTCTATTTACAGAGAAATTTCTAACGAGTTTGGATAAAGAAGCATTAGATCCAATATCCAAGTTATCATGATGTGCGTAAGTGTCTGATAGCATAGACCTATAGACTTAATAGTGACGGGCTGCAGTTTGAGAACGTCAAACAAGTAGACCAGAAAATTTGCAATGTCTGGTATGGATGGATCATAAACGTCTATCAACTTATCATTACACCAACGGAAGAAAACCCTCCACTTTGCTGCATAATTCAATGAAGAGGAGGTCCTCCTACAGTTAGAAAGTGCGTCGACTGCTCGTCCTGTAAAACGCTTGCCGTGCAAGAAGGACCGCACAACGGAAATACGTGAAGGTTGAAACCTTGCGGGTTGTGATGCAGTGTGTGTGACTTCCCCTGATAAAGAAGGTCCTCCTGCTGAAGAAGCTCCTGGGGAATGTCCCATAACAGACAACTGAGAAGATTGATCCATGGTTTCTGTGACGACAGAGATGCTACTAACAGAATCTTGCAATGATGAGCCTCGACCTGCCGGCTTGGGGCGTCTGACCGGTTGCCTCGGCCAGACCCACGCCCCAACCTGAGTCGCTAAATTGACGATTCTGAGAGTAATTATAAAAGGATCTTTTATATCCTCGCGAGGAGTTTCCTCTGGACGATTTTTGTCCTGAACCTCCTGCCTTACTCTTCTCTGCTGGTGCGAGTTTATTTGACGCTGACTTCAGAAGCAGAGTATTAGACTCCTTCTTTGTAGCTTGGTCATAGACCAAAGAAAGCTTGTCGTCAAATATATCATGTCCCGATACAGGAGTGGCTCTAGGAGAGTTTTTCACCCTATCATCTATCAAAGATGACGACGCAAGGGCTCTGTCATGTCTAATTAACTCCAAATTAGCCACTGTAAGGGCAGAGTTATACGTGGTAAACATTATAGTCCTGGAAAGAACTCGTAAAGAGGTACGAACGTCCTCAAATTCCTTCCCATTGAGACGTGCAATAGCTCTCATAAGGTGATCTGCATAAGACATAGTGTCTAAATTCGCTCTGTTAGATGAAATTGCCGTCTCAATTGTATCCGAGCGAACTGAGAATGATGGAGGTAAGGACATATCTAGGTCCTCAGCCTGCTCATCCAAACGCAGAGGAACTCTCTGAATACCTTCCCCTACCGTTTTAAATGGACGCGATCCAATAAACGGTATACAGACAGAAGATGAAGATAAAAAGCTTTTTCTTTCCACTTGAAAGATTAAATATAGAGTTGTTAAGAAGAGCAAAAGTCTGACACCTGTTTAGACTGCACTGGAAAGGAAAGGACATCCTCCCTTGACCGGATATAGTCAATGTCTAACAATGCTAGCAGCTTCTAATGAGCGATAACAGCAGTCTGATTCTCTGGAACAAATTCTGGAAAGTATTGATGGATAAAATGCATAACTACCATATGTTGTTCCGAAAGGGAAGAGTCATTTTCCTCCATATCCCTTTCACCATCTGACAGAATCAGATTATATTCACGGTCTTCTGCATCTGAGTGTGCAGATGTCTGGACTGACCCAGCGTCATCAGACAGCCCGTGTTCTGAGGCTGCCATAGGTTACTCCTGACTTTGTTGGGATGCTGCAATAAGCTGCGCAAACTGTGACAGCAAGTCCGTTACCAAAGCCTGAGGAGCAGCGGACTTTTGTTGCTTGGCCGCCAGCTGCTCGTGGGACTGTGTGTCTGAGACGGCTCTTTTCTGCGGACATCCCGACGAATGAGGCCTCGTTTCCTTGGCTACCGGATGGTGTGACTTTCTAGCCAAAGAGAGGTCCTTTCTCGGTGATGCAGGCTGGATATCCGATGTCACATAGTCAAGGTGCGGTCGTGTGTGCTTAGTAGATGAAGAAGAAGCCATTATTATAACTGATCCCAGCTGTATATTTGACGGAGCGTGAACACAAGCTCCGTTTGATGCAAGTTCCATACTACAACATCTGGCCCCAGATATTGTTGAGTAAGAGAGGGGACCCTCTCGCTCGCAGTCCTATCAGACCTCGCCGAGCTAACTGCTGAACTTGCTGGCTTCCTCCTTTCCGTCGTCGCTGGTTGAGCCTGTTTAGATATTATAGTGCTCGTTCTACCCTTTTTCCTCTCCTCGACGACAATGGACACACCCGGTGTCACAGTGCCCACCGCTTCACCAGTCGAGCTAGCTGGCGACAGGGCTTTGAAACCACCGGCGCGTGGTTTATTGCCCTGTCTAATATTAAGGAGCACTTTTGCCGCTAACTCTGACTATCTATATGCGACGACGGATGTACACTATCTGACGGAGTCACGAAAACATCACCATGTACTTGTGGCTCTGAAACAGAAACTGAAAAACTAGAGTGACTCAGTGGCGAGAGGACCGGCATTGTCCTCTCGTCACTAACAACATACTGTGACACACATCTCCAACGTTTGTCATCCCAATTGACACAAGTTGCACAGGAATTAGTGATAGTACACTGACTACAACTGATACAATAATCATGTGAATCTGAGGAAGACTTCCTCGAGTTACAATTTGAGCAAAAAGCTTTCATTTTGAATAAACATGAAAGTCAACAGTACTCACACTAACTCCCAATAATGACTGAAAAAAGATACATCAAAACATTAATTAAAACAATGATTCGAAAAAGATTTTAAAATAAAAAAAATTTTCGAAAAAATTTTGACATGAGCCCAAGTTCCCAAAGGGAATGATGAGCCCAAATGGATCCGATAGAGCCCAAGTGTGGACAAAAAATTTTTTTCACTTCCAAAAATTAAGGCTACACTACCAGAATATAATATGTATCTTATACTAGTCATAACATGATTAATTCATAGGAAAATCACATGAAAACCGGAAACAAGACTCTGACAGAGGGCCAAACAAGGAATGATATTTGGCGGCAATTTTGGTGCTTCCTGGACACTGCGCATGTGCAGATGTCAAATGTATGGAGGACCACATAGGACATGAAATTTTTGGTTTTACATGCAAATTTGGGGGGCTGGGGGCAAAATTTGTGTTTGGCCCTCAATATGTTTGAGTTAGCACCAACTAAGTCTGAGCCTTTGGTTATTGTGTAAAAATATCCTATTTTTCTTCGAAAAATATGTTATAAAGCAAGGAATTTGCAAACAAATTTTTCTGTCATAATAAAAAAATCGCGTCATCGACGCCCTACTGCGACGGGTGGTGCAATCTCACAAAATTCTAAGTTCATCAAGGGCCATAACTCCAAGAAAAATATTTGGAACAACACATACATTGAACATTGGCTTGACATCAATAAGATACACATACACGCCAAATATAAAGCCATTCCATCAAGTATTTCAAAAGTTATTGAGTTTTGAAACTTGTTGGTCACAGACAAACTCGTTGGTCACAGGCAGACCAACCGACCGACAGACAGACAGACAGACAGACCGACCGACATTGCCACTTATTGAGCTGCTAGTCGCAGCTAAAAAACAATAACTGACTTCCCTTCAGGTTGATAAAAGGAATTATCAACCCTTGAACAGTAATATTCACCACGGCCTACAGCCATGGTGAATATTACTTTTCTAGGGTTGATAATTCCTTGTATCAACCTCAAGGAAAGTCAATAATTGTATATCATGGAGCTCTATCAAACAAGATATAATAGATTAAATGCCTGTACTACCCTGAGGCCAAATAGGTCTATAAACAAGTGGAATTCAGCGATTATCAGGGTAATTTCTAAACATTTTACAAGATTTTTTATTCAATTAACAAGAGTTTACCCTATAACCCATATGCAATTAACCAATCAAATTTGTACTGACGGTAAGTAGTTTTGTGTTTGGACGTTATATTCAATTAACAAGGTTATTCAATTAAGAGATATTCAATTCAGGCTCCACTGAACCTGCATAGAAACAATAAGGCAATGTTTTAACAGCAATTTAAATTTTTTAATCACACTTAAAACATCTAAATGTTGAAAACACCGAGTGATATTGATCTAATCTTCTTGTATATGTGCATCACTTATATCCTCTTTATATCTATTACAACAACAGATACTGAAAGATATTTGTTAAGACATTTCCACTATTTTATATGGTAGTACATAGCTAGAGGCTCAAACACTCACCTGGACCAAGTTGTCCTAAACTGTAAGGGTTATGGGTATGGAGAAAATGTACTCTGAATGAACCATATGACAGATTTGCCAGCAATTTTTTTGTCCAATTGTTTCAACTGCTCAGAAGAAAGCTTCATACCAAATACAAAATCTCTAGTCTGTGCAGTTTGGGAAATATTGGACATTTCATTTTTTTTTATTTTTAGAGCCAGATGTTCCCACAGGGAACCGCAAAATATTTTGGGGGCATGAATGAAGTACTTAGGGTCAACAAATGCCACATATAAAATTTGGTTCAAATCGCTCCATTGGTTCTTGAAACAGAAATTTTCAGGATAGCTCAAAAGTGAGCCCATCCCCTGGAGAGCCCAAATATGGACCTATCAACTTTCTTTGAACAACTTTTAATCTTGAACACCAGAGGAAGTTTCATACCAAATATCAAAGCATCTCCAATTGTGGTTCATGAGATGATTTTTAATGAATTTCATGATATTTGGGCATAAGCCCAAGCCCAAAAAGGGCAGAGACCCCATTTGAACAAAACTAAAACAGAATACCCCCTAGATGATGTGGCCCATATATGTTTCAATTTGGGCCATTGGTTTTGTGAGGAGTAAAGATCATTAAAGCAATTTAAAGATTTCTCTTTAAAACTAGATGAGTAAGTATAACACATTTGCACCCCCCGAGCAAAAAATGTCTGTAAAACTGATTCTCAAAGTTTTCACATCATAAACGTTTTCACATCATAAACGTTTTCACATCATAAACTAAGTTCAAGGTCAATAACTCTGCAAAATATCATCTGTCTGGGAACAAACTAGAACATGATTTATAGGTACTCATGACAAAGCTACATACCAGAAGCCATCCAATTATCTCAAGGTATCGTGAAAAAAAGTCCAGAGAAATGTTATTTTGGAATGACAGAAAGATGAAATGATGGATGGGCAAGGGTAACACAATACGCCCCTGGCCATTTTTTTGGCAGGTCATAATTATCAATAAATAGTTAGGAAAAATATTCAAGCATATTACCAAGGATTATCTTGTAAGGCCTTTAATCTGTCTAAATATTTCACTTTAAATTTTTCAGCTCTTTCTTTTACATCCTCTGAGTTTACTTGGCTATTAATTGCTTGACAAGAAGTCTGAAAAAGTATACAAGAAAATATCAAAAATAATATTACATCAAAACCACTGAGAATACAAATTTGAAGCATGGCACACAGCACTTGATGCCTTGCAGATAATGAAGACCTTTTGCACATTTTATGAAAGGGGCTTGCCAGTAGCTATATTTTTACCATATGGATTGAAGAGCAAACTGTAAAAAACCATTCCTAGAAGAATATACAATTAGGAACCTAGTTTCTGAGTAACAATAAAAATAATGATGACAGAGATGTTAATATGAGCTCATGACATTTAATCAAGCCTGTTTGCATTTTAAGTGAGTATGTGTCAACAAATTAACTCCCCTCAACAACAACCAAAAACAAGAGGCCCCAGGGGGCCTGAGGGTGCTCACCTGACATGGTAGTCTAAATATCAAACCAGTGACTTGAGCTGAATAAGCTGCATATGCCCCCTCCTGAGAATAGCATATACCAACTAGATGACGCGATTGTGTCCACACAATACACAGGATTTTCCTTCTATTTTCAGTTTCTGCACTTTTAAGTCCCAAAATTGAGATAAACACATAAAAAACAGATTTTTTTTTTATTCTTGTTCGAAAATTTTCGAAGTCCCAAACAAAATATTTTCAGACTGAAATTTTTTTTTCTTCTTCTTAAAATTGACCAAAACGATTAAAAATTAAAAAAACTAAAGTCCCACCCGGCCCCCAAAATTTCAGTGTCTTAAAATTTTGACCAAAATGCATAAAAATAAAAAAAAAACTCATTTCCGGATTTGGGTCCAAAATCTGTAAGTCCGGAACGGGACTCCAAATTTTCAGTCTGAATATGAACCCAGGGACTGGCTTGAACAAACTTGAATCTCACCCCCCTAAGGATGTTGCATACCAAATATCAAAAGATTCTTATTGGTAGATCTGAAGAAGAAGATTTTTAAAGAATATTCCTCATACTGCACTAATTTAAACATTTGGGCTCCCATAGAGAGCCCAAATATGAACCCAGGGAATTGATTTCAATAAACTTGTGAAACAATCTTCCAAATATGTTATATGTGAAATTTGAAAGCTTTTGGTGCAGTGGTTTGGGAGAAAAGTAGTCTTAAATGTTTTTCCCATTACCCACAGTGTTAAAAAATGCTGACTCAGCACTTTTTCAAAGTCCCCAAAAAGTACCCCATGATAAAACCGATAGCAATTTTTTTTACCATTCCATTCTGTTGGTCGTAAGGAAGCCTCACACCAAATAAGAATTCTCAGTGCTGTGTAGTTTTGGAGATATGGGCGTTTTAATTTTTTTTCTATTTTTAGCTCCTGCGGTTCCCATGGGATGACAGGAAAATTTTTTTTTGCATAAATTAACTACTTATGTCCCAATAAAACATCTTGTCAAATTTGGTTCAAATCAGCCTCTCGGTTTGGAAAATAGAAATTTTGGGTGGGGCAAAAATGATAAATTTATACCAATTAGTATATTTTTATACTTACCAATGGCCCAGACATAGCTGGTGCTAACTCTAAAATATCTAGGGCCAAACACAAATTTTGCCCCCCAATCCCCAGAATTTGCATGCAAAACCGAAAATTAGAAGTCCTAACTGGTCCTCCATACATTTACCCTCTGCACATGCGCAGACGTCAGGAAGTGACCAGAATTGGCACCAACACCATTCTTTGTAAAAGAGAGTATTACAAAATAATTCAGCGGGGAGGTATGAGTGCCCACTCATGGGAGGGCCCTTCCCGTCTGGGCCATTGGTAAGTATAAAAATATACAAATTGGTATAAATTTATCATATTTTTACACAGTATACCAATGGCCCAGACATAGCTGAATCGTAAATAGGTAGAGGGCTTAAGACTTCTGAAATAATTTCAATCCTGCAATCCATAATGGAGGAACTTACATGTACAACAGTTAGGAATTACATGTATGTCTCTCTATACAGCAATAGAGGAGACATATTCTAAACAAGGAGCCCAATGAAGTAATTCCTTAACGTAAGTATGAAGACAAGTTCCTAATTTTCCAAGGCTTGCGCAGACTAAGCCCCAAAAATTAGGATGGCGTATCTGAGAATAAGAGAAAATCTCCCACAAACATACGCCTCACATGTACAATAACATTTCAGCTGTATGTAGGATATAAATATGGATAAAAACAATATAATTAATTGTTGAACACGCACTCAGGTATTAATTGAAGATTAATAAATGGTGCTTAACGTTACTTCAGAAGTTATGGCTATAGCAACGATCCTGGAAATTAATATTGCACGGTAAATAGCATACACCGCAGACAACGTACACAGATACGT
Source organism: Pictodentalium vernedei (assembly GCA_031216915.1). NCBI lineage: Eukaryota > Metazoa > Mollusca > Scaphopoda > Dentaliida > Dentaliidae > Pictodentalium > Pictodentalium vernedei. The sequence continues at coordinate 421,547,371 of CM062290.1, forward strand.
CGCGAACCGGTGATATAAAATATAACATACACATATCTAATCAAGCCACACTGAACGATTCCTGAAGAGAAAGTACACTTCCAACATGATCCACAGGCGGCCACTGTACAATAAATTCCAGTAACAACACTCTCCAACGTGAATAAACTGATATCTATGATCGTAAAAGCACGTGTAATATGAGCACCAAACAAAATAGAAATTTGGATCTAGAGATGTACAAAGGTATGAATAACAGGCTACTAGACAGACCGCCCCCAAAATAAATTATTATTTCAAGGTCCACCGAATACAATAAAGCGTTAGCCTGATAATAATAATGCACGATCACATATATATTAGCATGTAATCATCTGAATACCAGTTAACTGGTTATGCAGCCTGCGAGGTACTCAAGAGTAGCAATTTAATTGTGATGATTTATAAATAAACGTTTGTATATAACAAATCAACCAAAATAATAGAGCATTAATTCAGCTAAAAAGCGGATGAGCCCATGAGGTCGCCACAGAACACTACATAAATGCATAAAATGCATGTATTACAATAATAAAGCTTGCGGGAAGAGAACGTCTTGCCCGGTAATTGCTTATAACACATAAGGAAGTGTCTGAGAGTGGGAGGGGGGGGGGGGGGGGAATTCGAAGTCAAAACGAAATCTCCTCACCCGGATTATTCAATCGTACTTGTGTCAGTTAACAGAAAAATATAAGAACCGCGATGGTTCTCTCACGGTGGGGGGGGGGGGGAATTCGAAGTCATAACAAAATCCCCTCACTCGTATTATTTAATCGTACATGTGTCAGTTAAGATAAAAAATATAGGAACCAGAATGGTTCCCTCACGTCTAACCGACTCCATATGCCACTGTGGACAGAGAACGTGAAGAATAAAACATCCCCTGAAAGAAGACCCTCTCTGGGAGAAAGCTTCTGGGGAGCGTCACATAACTGACACTTGAGAATATTGGTCCAAGATTCTTGTGACAACAGAGGCGCTACCAGTAGGATTCACTGTGTAAACTTAAAACATAAGCTATTGAATCAAATGAATAGGAGGATACACATATCCTATTATTCCTCCCCATGAATTTGCAGAGCGTCTACTGCCTGCGCTCAATAATCTGGGCATGGCGACACAAATGACGGTAACAATTGTTCTGGTGCGTCGCAAACTAAAGAATCATGGGGTGATCCCACTGGTAGCAAAACTGTACAAATAAGCGCCTGTTGAGCATCTATATATATGAAACAGGCGACCTTTCCGAGGAGCGAGTCTGCTAGTACGTTCAGACAAGCCGGTATATGATGGATAGAGAGACATGAAAATGATTCTCCGTTAGTTATTGTAACAAAAGTGAATGGTTGCCGCCCTGGTTCCTGATGTACGCTACCACTATTGAGTTGTTCAACAAACTCTGAGGAAGCATGAACGCATTGATATAGCACTAACAATATTGACATCATTCTTGATGATTATGTGTTTCTACAGGAACCGAGGGTCTCATACCTCTGCAATTATAGTCTGTAGGACTCAGGGGCGTGCCCCAAACTATTGACTCATACCCGTCATAATCAAGAAAGCCGGATCAGGCAGTTGCAGCGGAACTAATGAGTTAACCACTGAAAATCTGCCTCAATATGGACCTTTTTGCTTACTATATTTGTTAAAACAATACTAGTCCTGAGCGAATGCGTTGTCACACTCCAGTTCTGTGTAAGAATAACTGGAGGGGACGTGTGTGTAAGCGACCCATCTAAACAACATGCGTAGCCGCTAAGCACCTCTCCATCAGTCGCATAAAACTAATTCGTTCTAGATAATGGCAGATGAACCAGATTGTTGAGACATTACCAAGTTAATATTCGAGTGACAACGCAGGGCGCTATCTACAGACCAAAGCTATCCTTAGATCTATGCTTATAGCATAGTCAATCACTCGAACACTCATTTTAACTGACTAAAATTATAACCATAAATAAACTTTTAGAGCTTTGATAAACTTGTTAACAAGCTCCAGTCTATTATCTGTCGGAACGAGCTCTTTGGCTTCGGTACGAGTAACAGGTGGCAACAGAATTCCAGAGAATCTTGATTCTCGACGACCTCTATTAACATCATTGTCAAGAGAACCTTTACCTCCTATTGGAAAGACTCTTATGCAAGGATTAGACGGAAGCATTGTCCATCAGACATTAATTAGTTGTGGTTCTCTCGGAAAGATAGCCACAGGCCTTCCGAAACCACACTTCTGAACTACTAGTCTCTGTAATAGTTATCTAGATTGATGCTCATCTTGATAACCATCCGTCAACCGCAAAACAACAGAGGTCCTAACTCACACCTGTAGCACCTGGGAGGCCTACGGAAGGAGGAACTGCGTCTCATTCGCGAAGAGCTTCGACCCAGCAGTTTAGGGGAGTCTGACTGGAAGTCTCGATCAGACGTGAGCCCTGTATTTGAGTCGCTATATGACAATCCCTACAGTAAGTATAGGGGAGTAAACTATACCCTCACAAATTGTTCTTATAGGTGACCTTCTGTCTAGGATGTCCTGCGAGGCCTACGGAAGGAGGAACTGCACCTCATTCACGAAGAGCCTTGACCCAGCAGTTTAGGGGCTTCTGACCGGAAGTCTCGATCAGACGTAAGCCCCGTATTCGAGTCGCTATATGACAATCCCAAAAGTAATTATAGGAGAGTAAACTATACCCTCACAAGTTGTTCTTATAGGTGACCTTCTGTCTAGGACGTCCTACTCCCTTCTGCTAATGCGTGTCGAATATACATTGACATAAGGAGCAGAGTATTGATGCTTTCTTGTAGCTTGTTCATAAACCAATAAAAGCTTATCGTCAAAAACGTAGTGTCCGTAAACCGGAGCGACTCTAAGAGAGTTTTTCACCTTGTCATCTATTAAGGATGATGACGCAAGGGCTCTGTCACGTCGATTTAACTCCAAATTAGCAACTTGTTAAGACAGAGTTATACGTGATAAATATATAACCCTGGAAAGGACTCTAAATGGGGTACAAACATTCTCCAATTCCTTTCCGTAGAGATATAGCGTCACAATTCTTAAAGGTGATCTGCACAATACAGTGAGTCTAAATTCGCTCTGAATGAATAAATGTCGTCTCAATTGTGACCAAGTGAATAATGAATGACGAAGGTAAGGCCATAGCTAGGTCCTTAGCCTACTCATTCCAATGCAGAGGAACTCTCAATACATCTTCATTGTTTTCCGACCAGCAGAACTACAGAAGAAGATGACATGAAACCGCCTTACTTCTTTCCACTGGAAAGTTGAATGTGGAGTCGTCTAAAAGGCCAAAAGCCTGCGACACCTGTCTATACTTAACCGGAAAAGACATTCCTTCTCTTTTTCCGGATAATTTAGCGTGCAACAACGCTAGCGGTTTCTTGTAAATAGATGCAGCATTCTGATTCGTTGGAATACATTCAGGGTAGTGTTGATGGAATAAATCCTCTCAACCCTGTATTGTTCCGAATGTGGAGGGTAAATCCCCTCCATATCCCTTCATCATTCGTCTGAATCAGTTGAAATCATGGTCAACGGCATCTGAACGCGCAGATAACTGGACCAACCCAGCACCATGCGACAGCTCAGATTTTGAGACTGCCGTCGATTGCTACTGCACTTGGTGGGATGCTGTGAGGAGCTGCGCATCTGCGTCAGCAAAACCGTAACGGAGGCCTAAGGAGCAGCGGTCTTCTAGCCGCCAGCTGATCCCGGGACAGTATGTCCAAGACGGCACTTTCTCCAGACGTCCCGATATATGAGGCCTCGTCTAAGCTATTGAATAGTGCTATTATCGAGCTGTCACAGCATTCTCATTCTCAGGAACAAACTCAGGGAAGTATAGATGCATAAGCGCTATCGCCACCCTGTTGTTCCGAAAGGGAAGGGAAATCCTCCTCCAAATCCCTTTTATCCTCCAAATGAATCAGATTATACTCACGGTCATCGGCATCTGAACACGCAGATGACTGGACCGACACAGCACCTTCCTACAGCTCAAGTTCTGAGACTGCCGTCATCTGCTTTTGCATTTGCTGGGATGCTGCGATGAGCTGCGCAATCTACGACAGCAAGTCCATTACGGAGGCCTAAGGAGCAGCGGCCTTCTGTTGCATGGCCACCAGCTGCTCCTGGAACAGTGTGTCTGAGATGGCTCTTTTCTGCGGACGTCCCTATAAATGAGGCCTCGTCTCCTTGGGTACTGTATGGTGTGACTTCACTGATGAAGAGTGACTTCTCGGCGATGCAGGCTGGATATCAGAAGTCACATAGCCAAGGTGTGTGCTTGGTAGATGTTGAAGAAGCCGTAATTATAGCCAACCCCGGATGTAAACTGAACGGAGTGTCCCGGACGGGAGGCATGGACGTACGCTCTGACTGACGCAAGTTCCGATCCATAACATCTGGCCCTAGAAGTTATAATAAAAGAGAGAGGGGGGGGGGGCCCTCTCTCACTCACGGTCCTTCAGACCTCGCCAAGCTTCTTGCTGAACTTGCCGGCTTCTTCCTTTCCGTGAGCCTTATATTGATTTTATATTATAGTGCTCGCTCTACCCTTTCCATTCTCCTTGACCGCAACGGACACACCCGGCGTCATGGTACCATCAGGCGGTGTAACGCTTCACTGGACGAACTAGCTGGCGACAGGGATTTGAAACCACACTGTGGTTCATTGCTCTGTCTAATATTCATGAGCACTTTTGCTCTGATTGACTAATTAATGCGATGACAGAAGCATACTATCTGACGGTGTCACATAAACATCACCATGTTCTTGTTCCTCTGTAAATATAAATTAATAAACTAGAGCGACCCAGGGCAAGAGGACCGGTGGCAGCCTCTCATAATGAGAGGACCGGCAGTGGTCCCTCGCTAACAACATACCGTGACACCCGTCAGAAATGTTTGTCATCCCATGCGACACATATGAGCAAGAATTAGTAGAAGTACATCGACTACAAGCAAGGCAACCTACATGAAAATAAGAGGAACGACTTCCTCGCCTTGCTGAAAGAGCACTGTGCTTACATAATGAAACAGACTAAGTCGATTGTACTCCCACCAATTCCACATTAAATACAAATAAAAAGATACATAACAAAAACATTCAAAATATACATCGAAAAATAGTTTACACCAAAAAATTTCTCGACAAATTTTGACAAGAGCCCAAGTTCCCAAAGGGAACGAAGTGCCCAAATGTATCCCAAAAGAGCCCAAGTGTGGACAAAATTAATTTTTTCCTCCCAAAAATTAACTGCCACACTACGGGACTATAATGTATCTTACAACAGACCTACCATATCAGAAATAGGAACCTACACATAAATAACAAGCGTTGCTAATGTAAACAACGTCAAACAAAAAACCGGAAACGAGACCCCAGGCAACACGGTCCAAAGTCAGTAACAGATTTTTGAACTATCCGATGTAAGGAAAGATCTTCATCAGAAGAAAAAACGATACATTTGAAGTATGATGCATGACTAAAAACGCCTAAACACCCCAAGGGTGAGGACGTAACCCTGGGGAAATACAGAAAAAACTTTTTGTATAACACGTTAAACTCCCAAGATATTTTATATAAAAAATGTAAAAAAACAAGCCAAAAAGCTTGGGAGTTTAACAGGGGGGATCAAGGGAGGTTAGGGAAGGATTACTTAACAAACAGTGGAAAAATCATTATCAACAATGATGACGTCAGGCTCATGTCCCGAAATTAGGGAACATGAACTAATTTTTATAAATATTATAAAATTACAGCCCTGAACGTTTTCAAACCACCGATTCTTCCTTCCTTCATCCAACTGTGTCCTTGGATCCACCAATTTAACCACTGATTTGTGTCTGGCATCATTATTAATTGAGATTTAAAAAGCACAAAAGTCAGTTTGTTGTTATCTGACAAGGGCCAAACAAAGAATGGTGTTGGCACCAATTCCGATCACTTCCTGACATCTGCGCAAGTTCCGATCCATAACATCGGGTAAATGTATGGAGGACCAGTTAGGACTTCTAATTTTCGGTTTTGCATGCAAATTTTGAGGATTGGGGGGCAAAATTTGTGTTGGTCCTAGATATTTTAGAGTTAGCACCAGCTATGTCTGGGCCATTGGTATACTGTGTAAAAATATTCTTGCCCCTCCCATAACGATGGCAAATATAGCCCCTACAACTTCACTTGAACAAATCTGAGTCTACACCTCAAAAGGAAGCTGCACACCTAATATCAAGTCTCTGCTATTGCTGGTTCATGAGAAGAAGATTTTTTAAGATTTAGGCTCACTTTTTGGGCGTGGCCCTACCAAGGGGCGGGTCAACTTGATTTGGACAAACTTGAATTGACATATGATAGGAAACATGCACACCAGATTTGGTTCAATTTGGTTGAGCAGTTTGTGAGAAGAAGTCGATAATGTAAAGTTAACGCCGGATGCCGGATGGACAGACGGCGGATGGAAAGTGATTAGTAAAGCTCCCCTTGAGCCCAGGGGGCCTGAGGGCACTCACCTGACATGGTATACTAAAAATCAACCCAGGGAATTGTTTTCAACAAGTTGCATCTGCCCCTCCTAAGAAAAGCTTATACCAAATATCCAAAGATTCTGACCAGTGGATCTAACAAAAAAAGATTTTTAAAGAATATTCCTCATACTGAACTAAGTCATAATTCGGGCTATATGAACGCAGGGACTTGGCTTGAACAAGCTTGAATCTCACCTCCAGTGGAAAACTGTATACCAAATAATAAAGATTCTGACTGGTGAATGTGAAAAAGAAGATTTTTGAAGAATAATCCTCATATTGAACTAAGTTATAATTCAAGCTCCCACAGTGAGCACAAATATGAACCCAGGGACTTGGCTTGAACAAACTTGAATCTCGCACCCCCCCCCCCCCCTCCACCCCTAAGCATGCTGCATACCAAATATCAAAAGATTCTGATTGCTAGATCTGTATAAGACTTTTAAAGAATATTCCTCATGCTGCACTAATTTAAACATTTGGGCTCCCATAGAGAGCCCAAATATGGACCCAGGGATTTGCTTTCAATAAACATGTGAAACAATCTTCCAAAGATGTTATATGTGAAATTTGAAAGCTTTTGGAGCAGTGGTTTGGGAGAAAAGTAGTCTTAAATGTTTTTCCCATTACCTACAGTGTTAAAAAATGCTGACTCAGCACTTTTTCAAAGTCCCCAAAAAGAACCCCTTGATAAAACCGATAGCAATTTTTAAGTATTTACGACCCAATAAGCCCTCATATCAAATTTGGTTCAAATCTTCCTCTCGGTTTGGAAAATAGAAATTTTTGGCGAGGCGAAAATTCTTACCACTCCCATAACGAAGGCAAATACAGCTCCTCGAACTTCTCTTAAACAAATCTGAGTCTACATGACTGTTTTACAGGTGGAGGAAGCCAGAGTACCTAGAGAGAACCACCAAGCAATGGCGAGCAACTATCAGCTTCCCAATATACTAACTCCACACAAGTAGCATTGGTTGAAGACAGTACGCCTTAGTACACAATGCCGCAAGCCCCAAGGTAGGCAGTGGGGGGTGAGGTGTCTTGCCCAAGGACACAACGCGGTTGCTGCAGGTGGGGTTCAAACCGAGAACCTCTTGGCTTGCAGTCTGCACCTCTACCTACTGAGCCACTGGGCCCCCATTTTGGGAGAAATGAAACATAACATATGATCCTAAAAGAGAAGGCTAACCTGGTTCACTCCTACGTGAGGCTTTAAGCTATGGTTTAATTACACATAATACTTATCAGCTTTGGTTTACTTATTCAATAAAGGATTAACCTGTGGCCAAAATGGAAATATTTCAGCATAAATGAAAATAGAAGTAAATCACTACGGGATATCCTATAGTTTGTGAGGATCTTTACGAGAATCATGACAATAATAATATTTGGAGTTCATTTTATCACCAAAGCAGTTTAATTGCTTTCTGCATCAGCAAAATATATTATATATAGAGAAACAACTGTGAGAAAGCACCTCAGCTGCAGCAGATAGTAATAAACAGCTGCGCCATGAACGCATGATACGCCCATTATTAATTACAAGAGGGAAGCACACAATTCCTTCCATCAACATATATTTTCAAGTTATTGTCCGACATATGGAAAATTTGCTATATTTTGACGAATAAAGTCCCATAACTCTGGAATAACAAATCTGACAGCGACACAAATCGAAAGGGAGCTTCCTTCCATCATCATATACTTTCCACCAAAAAATCACAAAAATTGCTCAAAGCGTTTTCGAGTTATTGTACATGTGGACGGACAGATGGATGGACAGACGGACGGACAGACAGCGGTATACCATAATACAACCGTTTTTTTCAAAATGGGCGCATAAAAATGAAACAAACTCAAAAATCCATTAAGGGCAATAACTCTGCAAGAATTCTACAAATAGCACATGCATTGAACATGGGTCTAGACATCTATAATATACACTTGAATACCAAATGTGATGTCATTCTACCAAGGTATCCTTCAATTGATATTCTGAACAAAATATTCAGTTACCTTTTCTACACTGTCGACAAAGCACTGAAGCCAATATTTCCTTGCCTCTTCATCTTCAGTGAGATCAACAGTGTCAGGTAAATAACTGTGGTGATCCAACAACAGAGGGCAAGGTAGCAAAGGTTTGTTCAATCTGTCAAGCTCCAACATATCAAACTGAAAAAAAAATAAAAATATAGAAGGCCTGAAAAAGTTAAAATGGTTTGTATCTGATATTTTACCCAAGGTAATAAAATTTATAAATTTGCTCCTTGAATGCAAAAAATGCTTTCTTGCACTCGAGGTACGAAATACACCACCACCTATGCTATTCTGTAGATTATGAGGCCTAAAAATTAAAACAAACCAAGAACATGAATTTTTAATGGCAAAGAAATAATTACAAAAATAAAATAAAAAACTGCCTGCCCACCTGCAATTTTACAAAAAAATGGCCTGAGAAACAAGATCTACTTTGTGGGGCCTAACTTGAATATATTCAATTCAGTGGTGGTGACCTGGGGAGGCCTAGCCCCTAGGGCTGCAACGGTACACTTACCTCACGGTTTGGTACGTATTGCGTTTTTTTGGTGGTGGTACAATACGTATTGCGGTACATTTTTTCTAACATTATTCGCCCAAAAACTGATGGTGAATCATGTTTGCAATACGCTAGAAGCCTAGCATGCTGCTGGACTGCTGTGCCGTGCAAAAATGCACTGCAACAAAAAAAAAAACTGAATAATTTATAACCCCCTTCCCCCGTGGATGTGTGGTTTTATTCATTCTGAGCAAAGCTGAGGAATTTACCATGATTCACTATCAATCTCATCTTTGATGGGCTGACGATACTTCGTTGTTATTGGCAGTACATTTATTTCTGTCACTCATGTTGTTATAATTGGATGTACTTCAGATCTGACATGTGTGCACCACGGCAAAACAGAAATACGCAAATAAACAACGCAAAACTTGATTGGCGAAATTGTTGAATAATCAGCCAATAAATAATCATCTTACTTCTCCTGACACACATTCGGAATTACCCAAAGCTCAAGTGACGTTGAGTCGGTTATTTATAGATGCACGACATGCTGTTCTGTTTATGTTTCCAAACTGTTTGCTTGTGTCGACACTTACAAATTTTCATACAGATCCAATCCCCAACAGCCGTCCATTAAAACTAACAGCATTCTTCTATGCACCGCTTATTTGGTAGATTAAAGCTGAAATGTTGCAGCCAGGCAGCCCATTAAGCTGATGTAGAAATATGCACTCTTAACTTGGCAAAACAGGACAGAAAAAACACGTGGTTGACCACAAGCTAAATGTACGACGTCAATATGAAAATAAATGTTGTTTGTCATGAACCAATAGAAACGTATCCCCCAAATCACATGATCAACAGGGTTATGAATATTGAATATATTTATCGCTTGTCTGATCTGCACCAATTTCGTGGAAGACTCCACCACATCCGATTGTTTTATGGGCTTGAAATTCCACACTTTCTTTTATTGTTAAGTGATTTGAAGAAGTTAAATTTTTAAAACAAGAGGCCCCAAGGGGCCTGAGGGTGCTCACCTGACATGGTAGCCTAAATATCAACCCAGAGAATTGATTTCAACAAGTTGCATCTGCTCCTCCTAAGAAAAGCTTATACCAAATATCCAAAGATTCTGACCAGTGGATCTAAAAAAAAGAAAGAAGATTTTTAAAGAATATTCCTCATATTGAACTAAGTTATAATTCGGGCTCCCACAGTGAGTCCAAATATGGACCTAGGGACTTGGCTTGAACAAAGTTGAATCTCACTCCCTACACATGGTGCATACCAAATATCAAAAGATTCTGCCTGCTGGATCTTGAGAAGATTTTTAAAGAAAATTCCTCATTTTGAACTAAGTTACAATTCAAGCTCCCACAGTGAGTCCAAATATGGACCTAGGGACTTGGCTTGAACAAACTTGAATCTCACCCCCTAAGCATGGTGCATACCAAATATCAAAAGATTCTGCCTGCTGGATCTTGAGAAGAAGATTTTTAAAGAAATTTGCCTGAAATGCATTAAGTTCAAAATCGAGCTTCTATAGTGAGCCCAAATATGAATCTAGGAAGCCGATTTGAACAAACTTGAATCAGATCCACCCCACAATGTTGCATACCAAATATCAAAAGATTCTGCCTGCTGAATCTGGAGAAAAAGATTTTTTAAGAAATTTGCCTGAAATGCACTAAGTTCGAATTCAGGCTTCGATAGTGAGCCCAAATATGAATCAAGGGGGCCGATTTGAACAAACTTGAATCAGATCCACCACACAATGTTGCATACCAAATATCAAAACATTCTGCCTGCTGGATCTGGAGAAGAAGATTTTTTAAGAAATTTGCCTGAAATGCACTAAGTTCAAATTCGAGCTTCTATAGTGAGCCCAAATATGAATCCAGGGGGCCGATTTGAACAAACTTGAATCAGATCCACTCCTCAATGTTGCATACCAAATATCAAAAGATTCTGCCTGCTGAATCTGGAGAAGAAGATTTTTGAAGAAATTTGCCTGAAATGCACTAAGTTCGAATTCGAGCTTCAATAGTGAGCCCAAATATGAATCCAAGGGGCCGATTTGAACAAACTTGAATCAGATCCATCCCTCAATGTTGTATACCAAATATCAAAAGATTCTGCCTGCTGGATCTGGAGAAGAAGATTTTTTAAGAAATTTGCCTGAAATGCTCTAAGATCGAACTCAAGCTTCTATACTGAGCCCAAATATAAACCCAGAGGGCCTATTTGAACAAACTTGAATCAGATCCACCCCCACAATGCTGCATAACAAATAACAAAAGATTCTGCCTGCTGGATCTGGAGAAGAAGATTTTTTAAGAAATTTGCCTGAAATGCACTAAGTTCGAATTTGGGCTTCTATAGTGAGCCCAAATATGAATCCAGGGGGGCCAATTTGAACAAACTTGAATCAGATCCACCCCACAATGTTGCATACCAAATATCAAAAGATTCTGCCTGCTGGATCTGGAGAAGAAAATTTTTTAAGAAATTTGCCTGAAATGCACTAAGTTCGAATTCGAGCTTCTATACTGAGCCCAAATATAAACCCAGGTGGCTGATTTGAACAAACTTGAATCAGATCCACCCCACAATGTTGCATGCCAAATATCAAAAGATTCTGCCTGCTCAATCTGAAGAAGAAGATTTTTTAAGAAATTTGCCTGAAATGCACTAAGATCGAATTCGGGCTTCTATTGTGAGCCCAAATATGAATCCAGGGAGCCGAATTGAACAAACTTGAATCAGATCCACCCCACAATGTTGCATACCAAATATCAAACGATTCTGCCTGCTGGATCTGGAGAAGAAGATTTTTTAAGGAATTTGCCTGAAATGCACTAAGTTCGAAATCGGGCTCCTGTACTGAGCCCAAATATGAACCCAGGGGGCCGATTTGAACAAACTTGAATCAGATCCACCCTACAATGTTGCATACCAAATATCAAAAGATTCTGCTTGCTGGATCTGGAGAAGAAGATTTTTTAATCTTTTTCCCATTGCCTACAGTGTTAAAAAGTGCTGACTCAGCACTTTTTCAAAGTCCTGAAAAAAGTACCTTGCAATCAAACCCATAGGGATTTTGTTAACCACTCTATTCTACTAGATAAAAGTAAGCTTTATACAAAATAAGAATTCCCTGTGCCGTGTAGTTTTGGAGATATGGCAGTTTTAAGGTTTTTCCTATTTTTAGCTCCCAAGGTTCCCACGGGGCAATGAGAAATTTTTTTTTTGCATCAATCAACTACTTATGACCCATTATCACCTCATATCAAATTTGGTTCAAATCGACCTGACGGTTCTGAAAATAGAAATTTTAGGCGTGGCCAAAATTTTTGCCCCTCCCATAACGAAGGCAAATAATGCCCGACAAACTTCTCTTGAACAAACTTGAGTCTACACCTCAAAAGGAAGCTGCATACCAAATATCAAGTTTCTGCTATTGCTGGTTCTTGAGAAGAAGATTTTTTAAGAAATGGAGCATTTTTGCCCCATCCCTCTGCTTAATATGAGCTGAAACCTAATTTGACAAAAAATCAAAATGCCCTTATATAGCCCCTGCTCACATGAAATTTCATTAATATGCAGCCAGTGGTTTGGGAGAAAAAGGCCCAAACACCACCTTCACGCCGGACGACGGACGAAAAGTGATCAGAAAAGCTCACCCTGACTTTCAGTCAGGTGAGATAATAAATGTTTGAAATCGTATGTATAAAGTTTTTTCTATTCAAATACTGACCACACCAACTATTACAAATATTATCCACCAAGATTATACACTACGCTGCAAGCAACGATTACATGAATCGCTCAGGTCCGAGTTAAGAGAAAAGATTTAAACCTGTCCGATATTATGCCGACTGAGTTAGCAATAATTAAATCCAGTGAGGCATTTCAAGAGAAAAGCATTAGCTCATGTCGCGTAATCTCGGAGATAATTGTGTAAAGGATTAGCGGTAATTAACTTCTATACATCAACTCCACCTCAAGAAAACAAAGCAGTCTTATAGACACGTGCACATTTTATTCTGACAATTTCTGTCGACAATGTCACCTTGAAAACAACATTAATGAGCAATACATTACACTGACAATTCTTCTTGAATTTTTCAATCACCTCACGCTGAATTAACATACAGTTTTAAAATGTTGAGAACAAAATACGTCATCATAATATTATACGTCAAGTTAATGTCATAGTGAACTCAGTCTCAATTATTTCTATCCAAACTTCGTTGTGACGGTGTTGTTCATTTTAAATAGTTTAGGCTACATGTTGGCCTTCAGTTCTCATTTTTCTGTGTGCGTGCGTGCATGCAGCATTGGAAAACAGTGGTTAGAGTCGGCTTCTGATTTTCGCATTTTTTCCCCGTATTGAATCTTCTAATTATCGATGATATCACCATCACGTTGAATGCCAAAACAAACACAGGTACTCGGCACAAGCTTAGAAATCGAAAAAAAGGATATCTGATAGTATTTTTGGATCGATGCTGTCGTGCCCTTATTAATTATGGGTTATGGAAGCGCGGCAGCATCGAGTGCATAGTGATAACAAATTTATCCAACTGTCCCGTTACAGCCCATTGCCTTCATTTCTCAGTTTAAATTAGGTTAAATGGGCGTAATGAGAGCCTCCATTGTAAGTATGTCAAGAAAATGAACCAGTTCAATGTTGTTTCACAGAGCTCAGTGAATGCTTGGCATGGTTAAATTTCCTGTGGATTAGGCCTATTACTGGAACAATTTGCACCTTTCGATTTTTGGATCATAAAAAGTTAAACAGAATTCGTCAACTTGTCCTCAGTTTTCCGAAAATTACAGAACTTATCCAGTAAATTAGCCCAGACCTGATTTACTGAACTCGTTTTGTATATTCCGGTAGCCATCTATTTATCAACTCGGTTTGTGTGTGTGTGTGTGTGTGTGTGTGTGTGTGTGTGTGTGTGTGTGTGTGTGTGTGTGTGTGGGGGGGGGGGGTAGGGGTAGGGATACATCACCAAGGGCCTACCTAGGAACATAGTAATGAGTACAGTACCATTAAATCTGTTGGATCATTTTGGCAGGGCCATGAAGACCATACGTTCTTCGAAACTCGCCACATGTGCTGGTGGATGGATGACAGGCTCTGCACCGGGCATGCAGTTGAAACCAAGTTCCATTTAAAATAACCATTCCAAGAGAAACCTTAGAGGAGTACATACACACACCATGATTTAAATAAATGCACATCATTGTCGGGAAACCTTGGAAGCAAAGAGTCCATTTCAGTTGTGCCCCCACCCCGGTGATGTGGCCTAATTATTGATGCCTTCCACAACTTAAAAATTATGGGCGCAAGCAGATTCAGTCAAGGAAATTGAGGGTTTTTTTGTCTTGAATTTCACATTTGTTTCAGGGGCACACCTCTTGTGTTCGCCCCATCTCGCCGTTACATGAATTGGGTAAACGGGTCAAACACATTATTCTTGCCGGTGGGCTCCCCTTCCCTCACAACGCTCTCGCAAAATCCTTAGACTCAAAATGATAAGCGTTCATATTAAGATGCAATGGAATTTCAATTTTCAAATGCGTCACAAATTCAGAAAAAGGTAAGGCTGCTATTGAATGTGATAAGAATAAAATGTCACTGTGAGTACACTGAACTGAAGGAATGCAGAGCGTCGGGAAACAATACACAAGTCGGGAATGGATTAACTGACGCCATTCTCAAAATATTCAATTCAATTTCATGAATACTTAATTACTTTTCGGGGTGCATTGTGAGATCAGAGCATTGTTTTTGTAAACAATAACTTCAGAAGGCCTGCACAATAAAAGGAAGCTGACTGATTTGTATGCCCAGCACTTAATCCAATTTCGGTGAGTGTCTAATTACCACCAGTTTAATTACAAAACAAACTACTGTAATTAAGCACCTGTGAAAACACGAAAGGGGGACGGTTACTGCTAGTCTAAGAGTGCCTTTTCCATTGTTTTGTCTTTTTTCTTTTTATCTGAACTACCCTCTATTTGAATGGCAAAAGGAGATTTGCTGCATTTAAATGATTGACATTTTTTAAAATGTTGCACCCACAGACATTGAACTATTTTGTAATGTACAATATACCGGGGCACCGAAGCCTTTATTAAGTGGTAAATGACATCCGACGTGGCTAAGCATATTATGGCATCAAGTTATTCAAGAAATCACTGAGGCGATGAATAGAAAGTATTTTTTCTATCAAATTGGAAACTTCAGGGCATTCAATCGCCAGAGTTTTGGGAATGGCGCAATAGAGAACGGAGAAGTGAAATGGGGTATTGAGAGTTGGTGGGAGGGACAATTGATGCATAACTATGTTCATGTCGTTTTTCTGTCCATAACTTCTATGCCGGCATTTTTGGAGGGTGCGAGGGGGGGGGGGGGGATAGGAAACAACGGCTGCGAAGTAGAAAACATTATGTAAAACTATATAACCAGTACCAATTTACAGACCTTCCTCTGTCTGTAACTTGTCCTGTACAGTTCAAAAGGGAATTAAATTTCAAGCACGGTGTCAATTGGCAGTACATTAGGAGCTTATAATGCTTTTAGTTTTAGTTTCCCAGAATATGATCGGTGGCTGAAATGGCTTCCAGTGGTAGTTTCGACCTATGTGTTTTACCCGGCACGTTTTCGTGTTGAGTTTTCAAAAATATCTAGGGATGTCGCGATTATTCGATTAGTGGACTAACCGTCGACTATTGAAGTAGTCGACGTTTTTTATTTTTAGTCGATCGTCGTTCATTTTCAAGGTGGTACACGTCTACTACACGTCGGGGCTAAATTGCATTGTTTTGTGAGGTGAATGATCAATGAAGGTGAATAACTTTAAATATCTAACCATAGTTAACATCCATATCCGGAAGACTGTATGACTGTCACTGACTGCGTAAGAAAGAACACTCACAGTTACTCGAGAAGAATAGATTCTTCTGAATTTCTCCAGTCTTGTACACACGAATGCACCCATTGGAAAACCCAAAGCACGGAAGTGACAAAATTATGACGAAAGTCAGAATGTCCGATCACTTCTCAAAGTTCGGAACTTCAGACTAAGATCCAATTTTAACAACTGACGAGGGAATGCATAGATCTCAATGTTCAAAATTTCAAGAAACTTATTACAGAAAGGAAACATATGCAGGAACGTTCTTTGGTAAATTCATTTTAATTCATCGGCTTCAATCTAGTTCAAACTTGGACCCGCAGTCAGTAATATTATTTTTTGGGGTTGGTACGTCCTACAGGACGTACCAACCCCAAAAATTATATTACGGACTGTGGGTCCAAGATTGGACTACATGTAGCTTCAGTCGGGACCGATTTGTTGTTCCCACAACCCCACTTCGTCTGAATACACTGGTGCCATTGTCATTTTCAGAGTTTTACGAACGGAAGAATGATTCGCTAAAAAATCATGGGAAGCAACTATTAATCGACTAACCGTCGATTACTGGTCACGATCAGTCGATTACAAAAAATGATGGTCGCGACAGCCCTAAAAATATCGGGAACACAATGTCCCAGGGTAAATTGAAACGTCTCGGACTCCAATGGGCCGAACCCTCCCCCCCCCCTACTCCCCATCCATCTATTCCTTTCATAAGACCAACCTGCTTCAAATTTCTTCAACACAAGCCAAGTTCTTTGGAGGAAGATGGGGGTGGGGGGGGGGGGCTTCTTCTGGTCCGAGTTCTCCAAGGAACAAATTTCTCTGACGTGGCATGCAATGGGATGAGGTCTTTGTTAACACAACATTATATTGTTTTCAATCGGCACATTTAAAGAGAATGAAGAAATTTTCTGTTTAAATAGACATCTGATTGAAAAGTGGATTTTGCCATATATATTATTAATTATTGTTACTGCCAAACATTCTTTGTAGACTTGTGTGAAAGTCTAACAGATTTTACCGGTAAGGTGGATTTTTTACTCATCCCGCTGCAGCCACAGGCTGCAATGGAAAAATCAGTGAATCACTGTGTGATCGAAATCGACCGCGACATTGGCAGATTTCCTGAAAACCTCTGTGGTCAGAATTCAGTTGCGTCTGAAACCATTATCCCTTTATGGTCAGTGTATTGAACAAAAATGAAATGGACTTGTTGGTACGATCGTTTTCATGCAGATAACGTGTGCGGTAATTTTTATTTTTTCTAAAATTGAATGCACATTTCTTCGTCACAATAAGACATCACCAGTTTGAATCAACACACGCTTAAATAGGCTTAGCCTGTTCGCCAAACCCCATTTCAACTCACGTTTTTGCAGTAGGGCAATTGGTAGCCAGTTAATTATATTACCAAGAAGGAAATAATCCTTTTCACACTGAATCACTGTTGCCACAGTGATTTACCAAGAAGGAGATAATCTTTTCCACATCTAAACACTGTTTGCACACGGTGTTTAATTTGGTCAAATTACACCCTGTGACACAGTGTTGGCCGGTGATTTTCAGAAAATCGTCTACCGTGTCGGGTGTTTGAGACAGGATACTCTTGGCACGTACTGTATATGATAAGAAACATGGACTGTTGCATGGGGCGAAATGTAAAGGTCCGGATAAGTGAGAACGTTTTTTTTTTTTTTTTCGAACTGCCACGTGTATATTATCACTGTATGTGAGTGAATATAAATTCAAAACGTTTATTTCTTTTATTTTGTTGTGTTGAATAAGTATAAATAAATGAGTATTTGAATCTTCGTTCTGCTCTTTTTAATTATACCGGCAGTACTCCTTGATTGAAAACTTTTCCCAAGAATGAAAATTATCAATTTACCCCAAACAGCATGTAGCGGTCGGTCAATTGAGACTGAGAAAGAATGGCGACTATTGTTTGGAAACTCGGATTCAGTGGCATAATTGGCACAAAATGGATTTGTTTGGGGGGTTGGGGGGGGGGGGGTGGGGGGTGGGGGGGTGGGGGGGGGGGGGGGGGGGGGGGGTAGGGGGTGGTGGGCATTGAGGAATCTTTGCACGGCGATGAGTGATGGCCACTGCAAAACGTGTTACGTGGGAAATTTATGCACTTAGGCCTAGTGTAATGCAGGGGGGGGGGGGGGGGGGGGGGGTGTTGATTGGCTGTCATTCAACATAAATAGCCATATTTATAGGGTGGCGGAGGTAAGGGTGGAACAGTATCATGGTCATGTCATATTTCGAAGGGCACTGAGCCACTAACGTTGATTTTATTTTCTCGGTTTCTTGTTTCTCAGCCTATCCAATTCATTTTTTTTTAAAATGCAACCTCCGAACACTAGATTAAGCTCTCTGCGAAAAACGCCTATAGAAATATATAAATTTATATTAAATAAGGTTGTGCTTATTTAACATTAATTTATATGTATACATGTAATCTTGTTTTCACAATTATGGGGAAATCGAGTGTTTATTTTGAAATTGTTGTTTAAATGGGTAATAATAAATTGTGAAGCATTTAACACGTTAAAAATGGTCGGCGTAACTTGATTTAGTTTTAATATTTTCATAATTTCTTTTTGCAACTTGAGGGAAAAGTTGTTCAAATCTGCTGTCAGTAATTGTGAAGCTTAATCTTTTTCACAGTATGATCCGAGAAACCAATCAAGTCGATAATCCATTTGTCTCGTACTGTCCGAGTTTTTAATCAAATGTCGGACACAGATCACAGACATACTCTCTGATAATCGTCAGCAATTTGTGAGTGATCTTGAGACGCAGTTCCTCGAACCTGGGAGATTCATGTAATCGTCACTTGCAGCGTAGTGTACGCCCAATTTCCCAATAAATTTTGACGATTCCATGTCCGTACAATCGGGTGAGTTACTGAGTGTGTGTGTGTGTGCGGGATGGAGGGGGGGACGGATACGGGCAAGCCCCTTCTATTTTTCAGAAAGAGGGAAAGGGAGAACAGTTTGATCCTGCGGAGAGTTTCCTTGAAATTCACATTCGACTTCATATGCCCTATTTTGGGGGTTTTGGAATCCTCCTGCTGCGACCGTTGTACCGTAAACGTACTGAAAATTAGGCTGAATGAACCGAGTATTGTATCGTGGAAAAATACCGCGGTGCACCGAGACCGCGGTGAACCGTTGCAGCCCTACTAGCCCCCGCCCCCTACTTTTTCCTTGGGGCCTCCAAAATCAAACTTCAAATTGCAAAATATACAATCTAGGCACCGTTAAAGACCACGTCAGGTGTTGTAGAAATGCTCAGATATTGCTCCAAGGGCATCCAAATATGAAATTTTTTCCCCAGGCCCCCCCACCCATGGAAAGGAGACAACCTCTCCCATACTCTACACCAGCTCAGACCCGTGGCTTTTGGAGATGCTTTGGCATCTCTACCCTGAACACACCATATCTTACTAAGCCTTCCCCCCCCCCCCCCCCAATCAAAATCCTGGTGCCGCCACTCCTTCAATCTATGAAACATATTCTGAAGGGGAGACATACTGAACAAAGATTATAAAAGGAAACCCTGCTAACCGAATTGAAACTTATCCCTCCCAAAATATTCAATCAATAGCAATATTCAATTAATGAGAATTTGGCAATTTTACTTCATTATGGTAACAAATTAAGTATTTATTCTAATATATAGAGGATCACTACTGAGTTACGATTTCACAAGAAATTTCTGTACCAAGATCTCTAAAATCAATCTGAGCTGAGATTTACGAATGTTCAGAAATTTCATATCGAATCGTGATGAATTTGGATTTGTTTTATCACATAATGTGTAATCTAACCTTTTAGCTAACATAACGACAAAACTGGCCAGCACTATTCACAAAAATTGCCAAACAAATTTTATTATTTTTTTCAACTTTTGCTTTGAAAACATAGATGGGCTCGCTCAAATAAGTGGTTATAAGATATGTTTCCGGGGCAAAAGATGAAAATCTTTAGTTATTCAGGAAATGTTTTTTGCAACTGTCAATTGCTTCTTGTATTAGGTAAACAGTTAATGAAACAGAAGAGCAGATTAATTCAATTTTACTTCCGAAACAAACTCACTTAAAATGCAATGATGTTGACCTTTGACATACAGTGGAGCCCACTTAATTGGATATCTCTTAATTGTATATCCCTGTTAATTGAATATAATTTTTAAACACAAAACCATTTACCATACCTTCAGTACAAATTTGATCTGTTAATTGCATAAGGGTTGTAGAGTAAACTCCTGTTAATTGTATATAAATTTTTGTAATAAGTCAAAAAAATTACTGTGACACACACCAAATTCCTCTTATTTATCAACCTTTTTGGCCTCACTACATCCAATACATGCATTTATTCTATTATATCTTGTTTGACAGAGCTCTATGAGCTCTGTCAAACAAGATACAATAGAATAAATGCTCAGTTTACCTCCAGAACACAGAAATTGACCAAATCCCTGTTAATTGTATACTCCTGTTAATTGAATAATTTTCACTGGCAAAATGGATATTCAATTAAGAGGATTCTACTGTATTAGATGTGTTGTGATTGATATTATCTATAATGAGCTATTTGGAGGTGATTATGTGATAATTAATACTTTCCAAAGTGTGATGTACTGAGATTTCCGGGTCTGATTATAAACGATAACTTCACAACTGAATTATGCAATCAACAATTGTATCATGTATCTGTGTGTGCAAACAAAGACGCTTTGCCATGGGTGTAATGGGGACTTCATCGTTTTTTTGTTTTTTTAACTCTTTACCTAATATAACATGCCAAGACCAATACCGGGTCTGGACCTGCGTTGCTGCATTGATCTGAAAATTAGATACACGATACAACTCATCATTATGAAGCAGCAGTCCAAATATAAAATCATTCCCTTTCATACAAGCCAAGAAAAACTTTGACGGAAGAAGTGTTTCGGACAGACTGACAGATGGACGGACAGATGGATGGACGGATGGACGGAGTCGAGTGGTTACTAGACCTGCTCTGCTGCTGGCGACACAGGTAAAAAGCAGATGACACTTGCAAAAAAGGTTACTGAATAGCTATTATTTTCATTTTTTGTCTCAAAAACATAGGTTATGACCCCTCATTGGAATGAGCTCGATGAGCTCGTTCCAATGAGGGGTCATAATCTAGGTTTTAGAGACAAAAATGAAAAAATAATGAATATTAATTGGCGAGAATAGTGCTGGCCGTTACGTTAGGAAAAGGGTTAAATAATATAATTATCATTAATAATGAAAAGTATTAACAGAGTAATCGCTTGACTGGACTGGTTATGTGAAATAATTCATTCGAGGCGAGGCACTCTTTTGTAAAACACTTGTGCGCATTCGCGCCCTCGTGTTTGTACAATGTCCCTCACCTCTCATGAATTACTTCACGTAACCAGTCCAGTCAAGCGATTACTCTCTATATCTTGTTCAACAGAGCTCAGTGAACTCTGTCAAACATGATATAACAGATTAATGGTTATACTGGAAGTTCTGAGGCCAAATAGATCAGAAATGCTTGGGAAACTAAGGGCTGTTTGAAAAAATCACAACATTTTTTATTCAGTTAATAGGGATATACTTACTAGCCCATGTGTGATTATTTATTTATTTATGCCCCCATGTGGGCAATGGGGGTAATGTGTCTTGCCCAAGAACACAACGCGGTTGACGCAGGTGGGATTCGAATCGAGGACCTCTCGGCTTGCAGTCTGCACCTCTACCTACTGAGCCACTGCACCCCCCATGTGTGATTAAAAGGGCAAATTTATTTTAAAGAAATTGTAAATGGTTTAGTATTTGAAAATTACATTCAATTAAAAGGGTTAAAATTAAAAGGGTTATTCCATCTGGGAAGAGACAGAGGGCTTGTATGGTGTACCATAAAGGACTCTATTTTTTTTTATTTATTTATTCTAGCTTAATTTAGGGAATTTAGATGGCAGGGGAGGGGTTCGGGAGAGGGAATTTTAGCATTTGGCCTGATTAAATAGAGCAGCTAGCATGTTTGGGTTAAAGGTACGGTGGATGAATATACATATTTTGATTGCCCACTCATAAAATAATCATCAATACTCGCACAAAAGTGATAAGATACTTGCTGTTTGCTTCTTTATTGGGGTTTAATGACACTTTCAGCAGCCGGAGTCATATCATGTCAGACAGTTTTATGGGTGGAGGAAGCTGGAGTACTTGGATAAAACACTGAGCAGTGGGGGAGTACTGTCACCCTTTCCAACTTACTCACCCAGCACAAGCAGAGTTAGCAGATTTGAAGGCAAGTGCACCATCAACAAGCAGTACACCTCAGTACACATCACCAACATGCCTTCACATGGGAAGGATTCAGGAGTGTTTTGCCCAAGGATACAATGCAGATGGCACAGGCCAGGACTGACATCAATCTTTCAGTTTAAGATCCAATGCTTTAACCCTCAACGGCTTATTTCCGACTTTGGTCAATTTTTACTGTATTAGAACAGGTGCTCCAACTTGCTGTGTTCGGGTAAACTTGCAAAGTGCACTCTAAGTACATTGGCAGTTGTTTCTAGGCAAGTCTTGGCTGCCTATATAGACAGCCAAGACTCCAGTAGACACAACTGCAAAGTCACAAGAGTATTAAATGTCACAGTGTGGCAGGAATGTATGAAAAATCTCCAGGTCTTTAAGGTTCAAACAATGATACTCCAATAAACTATAAGAAAATCTTGCAAGAATATAATTTAATTTTCATGAACAGAAACTAATGCTTTGTGAGTGGGCAAGGTGTCTCAGTAGGTAGAGGTGCAGGCTGCAAACCGAGAGGTCCTCGATCGAATCCCACCTGTGGCAACTGTGTTGTGGCCTTGGGCAAGACACTTCACCCCCATTGCCCACATGGGGGCATGGTGGCGCTGTGTACTTAGGCATACTGCATGTCGATGGTGCACGTCTTCAACCAATGCTAACCCTGCTTGTGTAGGGTTTGAATGTTGGGAATCTGACAATTGCTCATGGTTGCTCGGTGGTTCTCTCTGGGTACTCCGGCTTCCACCACCCGTAAAACTGTCATGGTCATGATTAGCCTTTGTGCAGAAATATGTGACCTTAAACACCAATAAATAAATAAATAAATACATAATGCTTTGTGCAGTAAATGAACACTGAAGCAGAAAAGATAAAATATTAATACTGAAAATACTCACCTTGCTACTTTTCTTTCTACCAAACCAATTATGTGTGTGAAATTTGGGACTTGCAAAACTTTCACCAGAACTCCCAGCTAAATTCTCACCCCATGAATATGTTTCTGCATCTACAAAATACATAATTGGTGCTAATTCCCGAGATATAGAGGATATGGAATGAGTGTTTTTCTCATATAATATTTATGAAATAAGTCGAAGAATTTTCCGTTTTGGCGAGCCCAAACAGAAAATTTGGATGAGTTTCATAAATATTATATAAGAAAAACACTCATTTCATATTCTGTTTATCATATGACACACACACGCACAAATTAGCCACTTAGTATGACTCTATAACCCATCGCCTATATAGACATTAGGCTCCACAAAGTAGATGTTCTGTTTCTCAGGCCATTTTTTGTCAAATTGCATTTGGTCGGTGTTTTTTTATTTTTTTTTTGCAATTATTTTGTTGCCATCAAAAGTTCATGTTCTTCTTGGCTCGTTTTATGTTTTAGGCCTCATGATCTACAGAATAGCAAGTTTATTAATTTGGGCAAAATATTAAAAATAAACCAATTAATTTTTAATTTTTAAGTTTGCACTGGTTATAAAAAGAGAGCATGCAGCAGCCAAAAGAACCATGCTGGAGGGCCTGAGAAACAGATTTTTAACTTTTTTAGGCCTTAAAGTTATTCTATTTTTGCCCTAACTTTCAAAAAGAGCGTGGGTATAACTGTTAGAGATTGTGATGATTTGTCATAGGTGATAGTGAGAAAATTCACCTGCAATAGTGAATGATACACAAAACAAGAGGCCCAGGGAGTACTGAGGGCGCTCACCTGACAAGGTAGACTAAATATCAACCCACGGAATTGATTTCAACAAGTTTCATCTGCCCCTCCTAAGAAAAACTTATACCAAATATCCAAAGATTCTGACCAGTGGATCTAAAAAAAAAAGATTTTTAAAGAATATTCCTCATATTGAACTAAGTTATAATTCGGGCTCCCACAAGAAGCCCAAATATGAACCCAGGGACTTGGCTTTAACAAACTTGAATCTCACTGCCCTAAGGATACTGCACAACAAATATCAAAACATTCTGACTGCTGGATCTGAAGAAGATTTTTTAAGAAAATTCCTCATTTTGAACTAAGTTACAATTCGAGCTCCCACAGTGAGCCCAAAAATGGACCTAGGGACATGGCTTCAACAAACTTGAATCTCACCCCCCCTAAGGATGCTGCATACCAAATATCAAAACATTCTGACTGCTGGATCTGAAGAAGAAGATTTTTGAAGAAAATTCCTTATTTTGAACTAAGTTATAATTCAGGCTCCCACAGTGAGCCCAAATATGAATCCAGGGAGCCGATTTGAACAAACTTGAATCTCACCCCCCTAAGCATGCTGCATACCCAATATCAAAAGAATCTGCCTGCTGGATCTTGAGAAGAAGATTTTTAAAGAAATTTGCCTGAAATGCACTAAGTTCAAATTCGGGCTACTATACTGAGCCCAAATATGAACCCAGGAAGCCGATTTGAACAAACTTGAATCAGATCTGCCCCACAATGTCGCATACCAAATATCAAAAGATTCTGCCTGCTGGATCTGGAGAAGAAGATTTTTTTAAAAATTTGCCTGAAGTGCACTAAGTCCGAATTCGGGCTTCTACAGCGAGCCCAAATATGAATCCAGGGAGCCAATTTGAACAAACTTGAATCAGATCCACCCCATAATGCTGTATACCAAATATCAAATGATTCTGCCCACTTGTGCTGGAGAAGAAGATTTGTTAGTAATTTCTCTAATATACATAGGGTGCTATCAGAGTTATGCCCCCTATAGACCCCAAGTGGGCATGTCCATTTCATTTGAACAAACTTGAATTGACATATGGTAATGAACATCCATACCAAGTTTCAAGCAAATCGACCTAGCGGTTTCAGAGGAGAAGTCGTTTGAAAAATGTTCACGACGCCGGACAGACGACAGGCGACGGACGGCAAGTGATAAGTTTAGCTCCCTTCGGTGAGCTAAAAACTGGATGAAGTATACAAAGTTACAGTACTGAATCAGGGTTATTAAAATTAAATATATTAATTGACATCCATGAGAGGCTACCTTACTTTGATGCTTACCTTCTGCTTTCGCTCCCTGCAGGAATGCCCCTATGGCTCCTAAATATCCTTCATGTCGTAGAAACAAAGCTTTAATCTCACCCTAAAATATAAAGTTATTCATATAGGATTTGGATTGCATTTGAGCTACAACTTGAAAAATGCATCTCACTATTGGTGGATAAACTGTTTCTCCGATTTCTCAGGCAATAAGGGAGGGAGGCTTTTTTTTTTTTTTTTGCTCATCCAGGCAATGAGGGAGGGAGGCTTTTTTTTCCACAAAACAGTTCTGAAAATATTCGGAGTTAGAAATTTAAGTCTCCGAATTATTCTGTATATAAAACACTGTTTTCAGCAACAAAAATTTCCAATGAAGCAGTTGCATGTTTAACTAACTATATCTTGTTTGACGGAGCCCACTAAGCTATGTCAAACAAGACATAGTTGGCTGAATTTTTAGTCCTTCAAGTGCAAAACAGTATCAAAGAAGTGGTATGGCAGATTTTTAATGATGAAGCAGGTGCCTGAGAAACAAAATTTTTTTTTTGATAGCCTACTTTCTCTACATTTTTATCCCTCTGCACATTTAAGTTGGACTAGATCATTACATTGTAATGCATCTTGACTTCAAACAAAACTGAGAAAGTACCACAAAAACCTTTTAATATAGAGCTCTAGCAAACTAGAAACAAAGAACGTCAAATTCTGTGACGGTTTGGCTATCTTTGGGCTGGGGGTTGAATTAAACACTGAGCAGGTGCTTGTAGTCAAGTGTCATCTGCCTGAATAGGCAGACAACACTTGACTAGAAGCACCTGCTTTCCTGTAAGTTTTTCGCGGTATGTCATGTTCAATAAATTCATTCTGATTTTCTGGCTTAAAAGAGTTAAACAAAATCGTATCTATTTTTCAAATGTCTACTGTTTTTCTTGGATAAAGTCATAAAGTGGGTTGTAAGTGAGAAATCGGACTGTTCTTGATGCCAATGTGAATGTTTTTATGCAAGTTGATTTCAATATTTATCAGAAATTACAAAATCAGCAATGCAATACATAGAAGATTGCTAATGAGTTGAGATTTCCTTGGTTTACAGAGACTAAGATCAATTTTAGTGAATGAGGTTCAAACAGTTCATGTCAAATTGTGATCAATTTGGAATTCATTGATAAATTGTATATATTATATAGTGTAGCGATTGGCTGTAGTACAGTGGAGCCCACTTAATTGGATATCTCTTAATTGTATATCCGTGTTAATTGAATATAATTTCCCAACACAAACCATTTACCATACCTTCAGTACAAATTTGATCTGTTAATTGCATATGGGTTGTAGAGTAAACTCCTGTTAATTGTATATAAATTTTTGTAATATGGCAAAAAAATTACTGTGACATGCACCAAATTCCCCTTATTTTCAACTTTTTTGATCTCACTACATCCAATACAGGCATTTATTCTATTATATCTTGTTTGACAGAGCTGTATGAGCTCTGTCAAACAAGATGTAATAGAATAAATGCTCAGTTTACTTCCAGAACACAGGAAACTGACCAAATCCCTGTTAATTGTATAATCCTGTTAATTGAATAATTTTCACTGGCAAAATGGATCTTCAATTAAGAGGATTCTACTGTATTATATAGTGTAGTGATTGGCTGTAGTATTGGAGTTTGGCTAATCAAAGTGGATGGAACAGTCACATTTCAAATAGAACATGATCCATAAGTTCCCTTTATGGTATCCAAGTTACCCAATTGGACATTGACATGATTTTATGGTGCCGGACCGCACATAATCCTGAAATGGAGCATCTTTGGCATGTCATCAACAGCCAAGTTGCAGCAATTTGGCATGCCAAACCCAAAAGAAAATGCTAGTAACTTCTTACCAATACTAGATCCATTATTTTTAAGGTAACTAATTCCAAGAAATGAATTTCACTTTATGAAAATTGCAATAATTTAAAATAGGATTTTTGAACACTTTCTGACAACACTTTTGTAAACTCACAACATGCAACTGATAAAATGTTCAAATCCAAATTCTAATTTAACAAACATAATAAAACTGAATCACAAAACTTCTAAATCGTGTGACCCCCCCTCACTGGAGCAAGCTCGTCAAAAAAATTTGAAATTAAAATGACAAGAGCAACGCTAACCATGTGCTGATGCCCCCAAAGGTAGCAAAGTCGGACTTGCATGTAAATAAATAACTTCTGAATGTTTGAAGAGAAATGGTTCATCCAAACAACTCTGAATGAACAGAATTAAAAAACACTATGATTCTTGTGTCATCCATATTTATATGAATATATCAATATGTAGTAGGTTAAAATGACATGCAAATCTGCCCTGCAAACATTGGGCAGTACAGAAATAGTGGACCAGAAAAAAAATGGGCAGCACTTCCCCTATAAGACACTGGCCAGTAAGAATAAAGCTGAAATTGGCATCCATATTTATATGGTTATATCGATATGTAGTAGATTAAAATGACATGCAACCTCCCCACCAAGCACTGGGCAGCACAGAAACAGTGGACTAAAAAGAATTGGGCAGCACTTCCTCCATAGGCACTGGCCAGTAAGAATAAAGCTGAAATTGGCATCCATATTTGTATGGTTATATTGATATGTAGTTTAAAATGCCATGCAACCTCCCCTACAAGCACTGGGCAGTACAGAAATAGTGGACTAAAAAAGAATCAGGCAGCACTTCCCAAAAGGCACTGGACAGTAATAATAAAGCTGAAATTGGGAAGTTTGTGATTTTTTAATTCAAAAAGAGGCATAACTCTTGCAAGAATGGTCCGAGTGAACCTCCAAATCGAACTTGACCTGTATTTTGACATTAGTAATAAGCAAATAAAATGTGAAATCGATTGGTGTGGTGATACAATTTTAAATGGTCTGGAACCAAAATCACTATAATTCTTGTGTCATCCATATTTATATGGATATATTGATATGTAGAGGTTAAAATGTCATGCAACCTCCCTGCAAGCACTGGGCCGCAGAAAAATAATGAACTAAAAAAAAAATTGGGCAGCACTTTGCCCTATAGGCTATGGTAAAATTTACCTTAGTCAGAAACAGAGGCCAAAAACAAACAGGGGCCATAACTCTACCAAACATAAATGGACGAAACGCTAGGTATGAGGGCATCCGTTCCCCCAAGCTGCCCTATCACCATACCAAAGAACATTAAAATCCGACAACTGATGCTCGAGTTATAATACAAAATGTTCGTATGGATGGATGGAAGGACGTACAGACGTACGGATGGAGACCTCAACTATATACCCCCTCAAAAAATTTTCGGGGCATAGCAAATTTTGATATTGGATAAAAGGTTACCTTAGACCAATAATTTATTGCATATCCTATTGTATGCATTGTTGTGGGCTGTCCTCTAATGAAATATCCTCCAAAATATATCCTGTTCAAACCATGCAGCTTTGCATGTAAGTAGGCAATCTGTCCAATATCATTGCTGATAGATAACAGTAAACTTTTAGCTATGTCTTCATCCTTGAATATTGGACCTAAAATGGACAAAAACATATAAAAAATTTGATTTTCTGGTAAAACGGCTTTCTTTTCATACCTACAGTACAGTTGCTGTGTACTGATCATAATCCAGGTGTGGGAAATGTTGTCCACACATGCATTTATCAGGTATTAAACAAGCCAAGACCAATACCGGGTCTGGACCTGCGTCGCTGCATGCAATTGATTACAGAGATGAACAGACTTCAAAGTATCGGCAAACAGGAAGTGGCTGCATGGCAGATCTGAAAATTAGATACACGATACAACTTATCATTATGAAGCAGCAGACCAAATATAAAATCATTCCCTTTCATAGAAGCCAAGAAAACTTTGACTGAAGAAGTGTTTCGGATGGACTGACGGATGGACAGACGGATGGACGGACAGACTGACGGACGGAGTCGAGCGGTTACTAGACCTGCTCTGCCGCTGGCGACGCAGGTAAAAATCATCATCAGAAAAATTTTAATGAATGAAGCACTGGGTTGTACCCGGTGCTTCATTAATTAAAGTTTTGATGATTATTCCTATATCAGTGTTTGCAATATACTATTACTGCATCCATGGAAATACTGCCCACCACATGGAAAGTGACCAGTCCACGTCAGCAATACTGTACCTTACAAAACAGCTCGCTCCATTCATTTCCTCTATTTCCTGTTTGAAAATGTACTAACTGATGTCTCCCAAAAAAAGACACTTTGGGAAAACTGAAAAATATAAAAAAATAAAATAAAATTTCAGCCAAACCTAGTTTGTCAGGTGCCAAAAGCATGTGGACAGGCCTGACATGGACACAAAAAATCAAAATCAGAAAGTCTCCTCTAACATCCCTTCTGCTTTTTATGTATATTTTTAAAGAAATTTCCTCATATTGCACTAAGTTAAACTTTGGGCTCCAATGGGTGCCCAAATATTAACCCAGGGACCAATCTGAACATACCTGAATCTGAATGATGAATAAAGATGTTGTATACCAAATATCAAAAGATTCTGATTGATTGATGGCACAGGAGAAGATTTTTAAAGAAATTCCCTCATATTGCACTAAGTTAAAATTTGGGCTCTCATAGGGAGCCCAAATATTAACTCCTGGACTTGATGTGAACAAACTTGAATCTGACCCCCTTAGAGATGTTGCATATATGAAAGCATTCTGACTGGTGAATCTGAAGATTTTTAAAGAAATTTCTTCACACCGCACTAAGTTAAAATTCGTACTCCCATTGGGAACCCAAATATTAACCCAGGGACTCGATTTGAAGAAAACTGAATCTGAACCCCCTAGAAATGTTGTATAAACAAGAGGCCCCACAGGGCCTGAAGCGCTTACCTTGAACAGAAACAAGATATAGACAAAGTTCAAGGATGAGTCTACATTAAGCAATCCACCTCCATAGGATACATTGTCAATCCTTGAGCCCCTCAGGAGTGATAAAAAATAGTCTGAGCATCATGTCTTTTCATCAGTTGATCATAAGGTAAAACATAGAGCTCCCCTATGAAGCCCCTTGATACAACCTATGTGGATTAATCTTAGTTACACACCTCTAGAGGGTACTGAATACAAAATTTCTAATTCTTCAGCTACATGGCCAATTCTGGCTGCCATAGGAAGCCCAAATATTAAACAAGGCTCTCGATTTGAACAAAGCTAAATATGACCTCCCTAGAGATGTTGTATACCAAATATGTAAGCACTGTGACTGTTGGATCTGAAGAAAAAGATTTTTAAAGAAATTTCCTCATATTGCACTAAGTTAAAATTCGGGGGCTACCATAGGGAGCCCTAATACTAACCCAGGGAACCAATCTGAACAAGCTTGAATCTGACTCCCCTAGAGATGTTGTAAACAAAATATGAAAGGATTCTGACAGGTGAATCTGAAGAATAAGATTTTTTAAGAAATTCCCTCATATTGTACTAAGTTAAATTTCAGGTTTCCATATGGAGTTCAAATATTAACCCAACACTCGAATTGAACAAACTTGAATCTGACCCCCCTAGAGATGTTGTATACCAAATGTGAAAGCATTCTGGCTGGTGGATCTGAAAAAGAAGATTTTTAAAATTTATCCCTATTATTGAACTAAGTTAAAATTTGTGCTTCCATAGGAAGCCCAAATATTAACTTAGGAACTTGGTTTGAACAATCTTGAATCTGACCCTCACAACAATGATCCATACTAAACATTAAAAGATTCTGACCCGTGGTTCTGAAGAAGATTTTTAAAGAATATTCCCCATATTGTGCTGAATTAAAATATGGGCTCCTTTATTGAGCCCAATTATGAACCAATGGGCTTTATTTTAACAAACTTGTATCTGTTTTTTACCAATCAATTCTACCTGTCCTAAGGATGCTTCATACCAAATAACAGCTCTCTGTTCCGTGTGGTTTGGGAAATGTGGGCGTTTGAAAATATTTCTATTTTTAGCTCCTGGGGGTTCCCATGGGGATGTGTGAATTTTTTTGTGTGCACGAGTCAAGTACTTATGACCCAATAATACCACATACAAAATGTGGTTCAAATCAGACGATTGGTTCTGAAAGTTAAAAAATTTATAGTAATTTATATATTTTTTATACTTACCAATGACCCAGACATAGCTGGTGCTAACTCTTAAAATATAGGGGCCAAACACAAATTTTGCCCCCCAATCCCCAAAATTTGCATCTAAAACTAAAGAAAACATGTCCTGAAAGGCCCTCCACACTTCGCCCCTACTGCGCATGCGCAGTGTCAAGGACGTTCCGAAATTGGCGCCATTAATCATTCTAATAACCAGTGCCTGGTAAGCGCTATGTACTCAGCGGGGAGGCAAGAGTTCCCAACTCCTGGGAGGGCCATCCCCGTCTGGGTCATTGGTAAGTATAAAAAATATATAAATTACTATAAATTTTTTAACATTTTTATACTGTACCAATGACCCAGACATAGCTGAATAGTAAAAAGGCTGGAGGGCCAAGGACATAGAGCAAAATGGAATACGCTCAATAAAATAAAATAGAGTCATCCCCTGTAGGGAAAAAGAAGTAATAGGCCTTACATGTATCTTTCTTATTTATGATAAATTAGAAAGATACAACACCTTCCAAAATTGAGCTTCATACATCCATGTACTCTATTAATATCCAATATAATCCTTATACTAATAATTTTTAAAGTAAGCCAATAAATAAAGTAAGTCTAGAGAATAGAGACTCTTATACTCCTAAAAGTGTCTGAGGATTGCATAATCATGTCCGTTGACATATGCAATATTCAAAAGCTATACTTTAAAAACTAAGACTTGAATGAATTTTAAAAACCTAAACTTCTCACTAAACAACCATCCCAATAACAGCTCAGAATTACTAACTCCGGAGGAGGTATCCCCTTGTTTTCATAGTAAAACAGGTGACCCAAGGGAACACCCTCCCCCCCCCCCCCCCTTTTTCTTGCCCTGGGTCAAATAGCCCAGAGCGAAGAGGGCAGCCGAACGGAGACACTGCCGAAACAGACAGACTACCTAGCTATAGTAGCAACTGTTAAGTGAATGACATTCTGAGCAGTAGATAATAGACCTAACAATAGAGGCCTCCAGAAATGGACTCGATATTTCTAAGATAAAATTCATGAATGTGGATGGCTGAGCGCGATGAGCGGCCTTCAAAAATCTATAATAGCGACACTATTAATGTAAGCCCAAGAAGTAGAAGAACTCTTACTTCCTGAGCCGAAATCTTAAGCACAACTACTAAGTCAATGATATACCATAAGCAGTACCGATAGTTAATAGAATCCATTAACAATAAAATGGAGCGTAACGTCCTTCTACTAGACATCAAAGACAGAAGAAGCTTACGCCCTTTGTAATAAACAGATATCTGTTTATAAATACATAAACTGTACCCGGAAAGAGTAAAGGCCTATGCCCATACGAAGACGGAAGGACCTTAAAATAATAGGTTCCGGATAATAGGAGCCTAACTCTTATGCAACAATCCAACCTAAATAGTAACGGAAGTATTGATTCCGAAACTATGAAAGTGAAAATCATCCATCGATAGTGCATGAAACTCACTGACTCTACAGTAAAAGAGAAACCAACAGAATTACTGTCTAAAAGGTCAGAATTTGAAAACTACTGTTTCCAGAGGCTCAAATGATTACTTAGCTAAATAAGAACCGAAGTTAAAATCCGTATAGGAATTTAATCTAAAGATTCTAAGTCTATTTATCAAAAAGTTACTAACTGACTTAGATAAAGAGACAAAAGACTCAATTGTAAACTATCGTAGAGTGCATAGGTATGAGGTAACATAAACCTATAACCTAAATAATAACAGGCTGCAGTAGATCTTGTGAAACAAGTATACTAAAAAATAGCAATGAGTAGTATGGAGGGATCAACAATATGAACATAATGATCCCTACACCACGACGGAAGAGCCTCCACTTTAGCCGCATAGAATAGCGAAGAAGAGGATCTCCTATAGTAAGAAATCGCGTCCAAAGCTCGTCCAGTACAGTGCTTACAATGCAATACGGACCACACAACGGAATACATGAAGGTTGCGACCTTGCTGGTTGTGATAAAGATGACACGATTTACC
This sequence comes from Pictodentalium vernedei, assembly GCA_031216915.1. Taxonomy (NCBI): domain Eukaryota; kingdom Metazoa; phylum Mollusca; class Scaphopoda; order Dentaliida; family Dentaliidae; genus Pictodentalium; species Pictodentalium vernedei. The sequence continues at coordinate 421,580,913 of CM062290.1, forward strand.
CAGTGAAAAAGATCCTCACATAGAGGAAGATTTCACGTTAAGACCCACAGTAGACAAGAGAGTAAATTACTCATGATCTCTGTGAAGATAGAGATGCTATCAACAGAAATGTATTGTGGTTGTTTATCTTAGCAATACCTGCTAAAACAACAGCGCTGGAGGATACGCGTATCCTATCATTCCGTCCTATAGATCAATAGAGCATTAACAATATTAGCTCAGAGATCTGGACAAGCCAACACATACGTCTGCAATTGATTAGCAAGCTGTGTCATAAATAAATCATCATTGGGCGCTCCCATAGATAGCAAATCTGATTGAATACTTGTTTGTTGAGAGTCCATTCTGACAGCAACAAGAGACCCGTAAGAGAACGGGAGTGCGATAAAACAATCAGACGACCCGGAATATGACGGACCAAAACTGAACTTGGTGTACTATAACCAACAGACGGATTCTTTCCATTAAATTGAATAACGGAAACGAAAGAGTGCCTCCCTGGTTCCGGAGATACGCCACTACTGTCGAATTAAAGGACAGGAATTTGGGCATGCGTTTCTGAATAATGTTCATGCAATGACATAAAGCAAGCCTAAAAAACATTATTCCGCGGAAGTTAAACTGATTGCTAAAAGACTGCGGAACCCAAAGACCCTGGCACTTCGAATCCGTAGGGATCAGTATTATATCCCAATCTGTTTGACTGGCAACCGTCATAACAGCCACACTCGGGTCCGGCAACTGCGGCGGCACTCTCTGAGTCAACCACCGAATGTTTGCCCAAGTCTGAATCTCTTGTAACACTAGATAGACAAGAGAACGTATAAATCGAACAATTCATGGATTGCCGAAAAGTTGCCGTCGAAGAGAAGCTCCTCCGAGAACGAAGCGACTCTGAGAGAGTTCTTAACCTTACTATCCACGCGTGTGGATGTAGCTAGGGCTGCGTCACGTCTAACTAACTCCAATCAGCCACTGAAGGGCGGAGTTATACGTGAACAAACTACTGCCCTCAAAAGAAATTACATTGAGAATAATATCCCGTAAATCTTTTCTTGAAGACGTAATGATAACGCCTCAGTAAGGCGGATTACGTATAATAAAGCATCTAAGTTAAGTCTACTATACATAATGTCGTTCCCAACATTGAAATTGGAAAAGACATAAACGGCGAAAAAGAATATATGCAGTCTTTAATCACACTGTCTAGACGCATATGAACTCTCGGTATGCCCTGCTCTGCCAAAATAAACTATTTGTATAAATGATAAAATGGCAGAAATGAGCAACGCGGACAAGAAACTAAACTATCATGCTTAGTAGCAGGCTTGTATATATATATATATAGCGTCGAAAAATAAAACACATGTTGTAATGACAATATTGGACTGCGTCGGTAAGTCAGGGACAATGTCCCTGAACCGATCGAAAAATCCGAGTCCAATGACGCTATAAGTCTCTTATCCAAGATCGCAGCAATGAAGTCCGAAATAATAATCACTGGAAGATAATGCCAGAAGATATGAAAGGCATCTTCCGATACTACTAAAGGGAAAACTCGAAATCTTTCGAATCCCTTTTGCCATCCTGTCGGACCCTATAAAGCGTTCGGTCGTCCGTAGCTGATGCAACCGCGGACCGCACCGACCCAGCGCCGTCGGATAATTCCTGATTCGACCGAGAAACTGTCAATTGCTGGGATGCTGCGAAACAACTGTGCTAACTCGGATAGCACGTCCGTCACTGAGGCCTGACGAGAAGCGGTCTTAAGATGCATTGCCGCTGGAAGCTCCGTGATCGTTACCCCGTGCATACTACCAATATGCGAGCGAACGGAGTGTATAGGCCTCGTGTCCCTTGGCTACCGGATGGCGCGACCTATTCGCCGTGGAATCACTGAATGCCGAAACTGATCGGATACTCGAGGTCACGTAGCCAATGTGCAGTCGTGTGCCCTGCTGTGAGGATGAGGAAGCATTAAAGACAGTCTCTCGGACTGTCAATATAACGGAGCGTCCCGACCAACGGACATCAACGGATGCTCCGAATGTAAAATATCTGAACCACAACATGCGGTCCCCTATGTTGTTGGGCGAGAGAGGGACCTCTCTCGCTCACAGCCCGGACGGACCTGGACAAGCCAGGAACCGGACTAACAGGCTTCCTCCTATCTGTCCTCAATCTGCCGTCACTGGGTGAGTACTAAAGTAATTAAAGTGCTCGCATCGCCCAAATCTCCTTCCTAGACCGCAACGGACGAACCCGGCAGCCGAACCATTCGATGAATGTACGCTACACCGGGTGAGCTAGCGAATGTCACTCCGTAGGCGATAGACATATTCCATGAGCACTTATTGCCGCTAACTCTTCATTAACTATGACGACAGAGGCACACTTTTGAAAGACATCTCCATAACTCTTCGAACAAGAAACCAGAAATGCTTGGATAGCAAGCATAAAATAATTATATATATAGCGTCGTTCAATAATTCGAAAGTTTGTGTGACATTATTGGACTATGTCGGAACTGAGGGACGATGTCCCTGAACCGAACCAAAAATTTCTAAGTCCACCGACGCTATCAGTTTCTTATCCGGCATCGCAGCATTCTGGTCCGACGAAAGAAGCTGTAGAAGACCAAGTCAGATGACATACACAACAGCATATGTTGTTCCGAAAGGGAAAGCTCGAAATCCTCCGAATCCCTTTCGGTATCCCGTCGGACCGGATGAAACTTTCGGACGTCCGTATCCGCTTCCGCGGAGCATCCCGACCCAGCATCGTCGGATAAAATATATGCGACAGATTCAGTTGATGCTGGGATGCTGCGATAAACTGTGCTATTAAGGAAAGCACGTCCGTTCCCGAGGCCTGTGCAGTAGCGGTCTTACGATGCATTGCCGCCGGAAGCTCCGTGTACGTTGACTCCCGCACACTTCCTATGCGAACGTCCGGAGTCTGCAGGCCTCGTGTCCCTGGCTACCGGATGGTGTGACCTGGTCGCCGAAGAATCCTTGATCGGCGAAGCTGGTAATATATCGACGGTCACGCAGCCAAGGTGCGGTCGTGTGCGCTGACGAGAAGAGGAAGCCTTAGCAGTCTCAGCGGACTGCCTATACAACGGAGCGTCCCGAGCGACGGACGTATGCTCCGCTTGCGACACATTTTGTACCACAACATCTGGGGCCAGATGTTGTTGAACGAGAGAGGGGCCTCTCTCGCTTGCCGTCCGGATGGACCGGAACGAGCTATGAACCGGACTAAAAGGCTTCCTGCGTTCTCCCTCCGATCCGCCGTCACTGGGTGTGCATTAGGTTAATTTATAGTGCTCGCATCACCCCAAAATTCCTTCTAGACCGCAACGGACGAACCCGGCTGCCGAACCATTCAGTGAATGGACGCTACACCGGGCGAGCTAGCGGACGTCAAAGGCCGTCGAACCTACTAGGGTCCTCTTAGGCAATTGGCATATTTACATGAGCACTTTTCCGCTAGCCCTTCATTAATTGTGACGACGGAGGCACACTGTTGGAAGACATCACAGATACATCACCCTAATCTTGATCGTCTGAAATAGAAATTGATAAAGTAGAGTGACCCTGCGGGGAAAGGACCGGAGTGTCCAAATCCCCAACAACATACCGTGACATACGCTTCCCATATTGTCATCGAAATCATACGATACAGAACAGGAGTTAATGCGAGTACACTGACCACATATAGAATGATAATAAAGTCAGAGGAAGACTTCCTCTTAAAACAATTGATCAATATCCTTTCAAAGTGAAAAGAAAACAAGTCCTGGTACTCGCACTAACCCCTGGCAATCAAAATACATAATAATAATATGATCCATTAATATAGAAAAAATAATTGAAATCAAAATATTTTGAAAAAATATTTTTTCAGAATAGCCCAAGTTTCTGAAAAGTAACGTTGAGCCCCAATGGATCCCAAGCCTAAGTGTGGACAAAAATTTTAAAAATATTTTAAACAATTTATTCAACACTTACGAACAATAATAATGTATCTAGTTATGATTAAAATAACATCAAGATATTATTTTTTAGAAATCCCCCCCTCACACAGAGGGCTGTTGTAAATGTAAACAATGAGTGTAAAAACACTAAAATAAGACTCCAGGCACCCAGGCCCGAAATCAGTTACCAAAAATACACTATCTGATGCAAAACAGAGACTTCCAGGGAAGAAACTGCAGAACATCAGATGGTAGATGCAGAACACAACGCCTAACCACCCGTAGGTGAAGACGTAAACATGGGGAAAGAACAGAATTCATTCTGTTATTCAGCTAAAACTCCCAAGAAAATTTAGTAATAATAATTACAAAAACTATGCCAAAAGCATGGGAGAATAGCAAGGGGGAACTTAAAGGACAGGGAGAGAGGAAAACACTTAAAAAACAGTGTAACTAAATAATCAGAATGACAACAAAATGGCTGCTGCCTTGAAAATAGGTAACTTAACATAATTTCATTAAAAAATTTTAAGTTACAGCCCTGATAATATTCTGTCACACATTCTTTTCCTCTCCTCCTTCTCTATCCTCCTTAGAATCACCATTTCACTAATATTTATGTGTCTGGCATCATTTAAACTGAGATTTATAAGCACAAAGATCAGTCAGATGTTAACTGATGAAGGGCCAAACTTAGAATGATTAATGGCGCCAATTTCGGAACGTCCTTGACACTGCGCATGCGCAGTAGGGGCGAAGTGTGGAGGGCCTTTCAGGACATGTTTTCTTTAGTTTTGGATGCAAATTTTGGGGATTGGGGGGCAAAATTTGTGTTTGGCCCTATATTTTAAGAGTTAGCACCAGCTATGTCTGGGTCATTGGTACAGTATAAAAATATATAAATTTTGGGCGGGGCCAAAAATCTTACCCCTCCCATTACAAAGCCAAATATTGCTTCACGAATTTCGTTTGAACAAACTTGATTCTACACCTCAAAAGGAAGCTCCATAACAAATATAAAGTCACTGTACCCACTGGTTCATGAGATTTTAAAAATATTTTGGAGCATTTTCTTCCACCCCCTCCCTATGGGGCTGGGAATGTTGAGTTGAACAAAACTGCAATGCCCCTTTGGGACCATCACTCACACAAACTTTCACTAGAATTGGCCCAGTGGTTTTGGAGGAGAAGACCCAAACATGGTGTTGACGACTGACTGACGGACGGATGATGGACGGACGATGGACAGACGATGGATGGAGAGCAATGAGATTAGCTCAGCTTGACTTTGATTCAGACTGGTGGATCTGAAGAAGAAGATTTTTAAAGAAAGTTCCTCATAATGCACTGAGTTAAACTTTGGGCTCGGTTCCCCTAGAGATGTTGTATACCAAATATGAAAGCATTCTGACTGGAGGATCTGAAGAAGAATATTTTTAAAGATTATCCCCAACATTGCACTATGTTAAAATGTGGGCTTGATTTGAACAATCTTGAATCTGACCCTCAAAATAAGGATGTATACCAAACATGAAAAGATTCTGACAGGTGGTTCTGAAGAAGAAGATTTTTAAAGATTATTCCTCATATTGCCCTATGTTAAAAAATTGGGCTCCTGTATTGAGCCCAAATAGGAACCAAGGGGCTTCATTTTAACAAACCTTTATCTAAATACCAAAAGATTCTGGTCAATGGTTCTGGAGAAAATTTTTAATATTTTTTGCTGACTCAGCAATTTTTCAATGCCCCCCCCCTCCCCTCCCCTCCCCCCCCCCCCACCCCACTACAGAACACCCTGACATAAACACTGGCATTTTTTTTTTACCACTCAATTCTGCTGGTCCAAAGGATTCTTCATACCAAATAACAGCTCACTGTTCCGTGTGGTTTGGGAAATATAGGCCTTTGAAAATATTTCTATTTTTATTCCTGGGGTTCCCACAGGGACACAGAATTTTTTTTTTACATGATTCAAGTACTTACGATTCAATAATACCACATACCAAATGTGGTTCAAATCAGACCATTGGTTCAGGAAATAGAAAGTTTGGGCAGAGCAAAAAATCTTGCCCCCTCTCATTACAAAGGCAAATATTGAGCCAAGAACTTCGTTTGAACAAACTTGATTCTACACCTCAAAAGGAAGCTACGTACCAAATATCAAGTCATTGTACCCAATGGTTCATGAGAAGATTTAATAAACATTTTGAAGAATTTTCCTTCACCCCCTCCCTAAGGGGCTGGGCAAGTTGATTTGAAAAAAAAAAAAAAAGTGATGTCAGAACAATCAATCACCTCAAATTGAACTAAAATTGGTTCAGCGGTTTTATTCACGGAAGACGGACAGTGAGTGATCATTATAGCTCATCCTGACTTTCAGTCATGTGAGCCAACAAGGGTAATTTCGTGATTGTCATGGTAATTTCGTGACATATCGCAAGATGTTTAATTCAATTAACAAGAGTTTACTCAATAACTTATATGCACTTAACAGGTCAGACTTGTATTGAAGGTGTGGTAAATGGTTTTGTGTTTGGAAGTTATATTCAACTAACAGGCCTATTCAATTAAGTGGGCTTCACTTAAAATACAAAAATACTGACTCACCATTATTACTCTGTACAGATCTAGCTGCTTTTCCAAAACTACTTGCAATAATATCACCAGGAAGGCCTATCTGTGAATAGGCTCCACCATAAATGTCTTTAACTAACATATCCACAGAACGATGGTCACCATTCTCAGCCAGTTCTACCAGTTCATCAAAACTCTGCAAGATAATAACCACATCAGCAGTCATTAAAAATTCTGACCATCACCGCCCCCCCCCCCCCCCACCCCTATTTCCATATTTCCATGGACACAATAATATTATATTGCAAACACTAATTATAGGAATAACCATCAAAAATTTAATTAATGAAGCACCAGGTTTAACCTGGTGCTTCAATAATTAAAGTTTTGCTGATGATGACTTTTATTACCTGGTAATTGCATGTATGGACATCACTGCCACATGTAGATTTCGACCAGTCCACGGCAATTGTAATGTAACTGCCATGATCAGCCAGTACTATTCACAAAAATCTAGTGATGTGCCAATAAGATTTATGACCTGTCATCCAAATGCCGATGTTTTGTATACGATATCGGCTGATTGTCGACGTTGATGCCAAATAGTCAATGTTTTATGTTTAATAGATGGTAATTGCCAGCCAATGCATGATGTATACCTCCAATCCCGACAACGGTTTTAGTGGTGTTTGTTATAAATGCTGAGGACTTTAATTTACAATTATTGATGAGGAGCACATTTATATTACTAATGAGCGCTGCCATCTTACCTACATAATATTTGATAAACCGGCATCATGGCAGAATAAAATGAAATGAAACAAACATAAACCCGAACACTGCAGCTTTATCTTTTATGGAAGCCGTCGCCAAAATGCATCAAAGGTAAAGCCATAATAATAAAAATTATCCTGGATTGGCATCCCCCCCACACCCTCCGATTTTTTTTATTTTTTAATTTTCATGCCCCCAAAGTGTAGCTCACTGGGAGGAATAACATGGAACAAAATTGGCAGATGAATGCGGTTCTGTTGTGGTTATTAGTGTTCAAATGATTAAATAATTTATTTTCGCATTTTTTACAAATAAACAGTTGAGACTTACATATTTATAATCAATAAAACACTGAAAAACTTTTGTGGAAAAAAATTGGGTTTCATTGTTTGTGCAACATCCAAAACAAATAAAGAACGACATGGTTATTTTCTTTGAATCGTAATGTCAAGTTGTCAACAATATCCCGCAATTCTCATTCATGACCTTATGTCATGAATATTAATTAACGGGGGTCAGAAAGGCATGTGATCTCTCACAAACTCAGTAAATTAGTTTTGAATATTCATTTGTGTACTTTTTGTTGACATGAACATTGGAGCATTTTCATTTCCTTCCTCTATTTTGGGTAAGGTTGTTGGTTGAATAAAATATGTATAGAAACAACATAAATTTTGAATACGAGTAAATTCATAGAAAATAAAAATGAGAACCCCAATTTTGAAAAAACTTGGATGAAAATCTGGCATATTTTTTATTGTGGCGTAATATACACAATGTCATAAGCAAGTTCCTGCAATTTCTTGCTTTCATTTTTGGATTTCTTTGATATCTAGCCGACACACAGCACTTGATTGAACACGGTTGTGACTCATTTTCCGCCAGTTCTTGGCAAAATTTGATGAGATCAGACGGAACTACGAATAAATGGAAGAAATCTCAGGAATTTTTTTACATGTGACCATTGGTGAGGGCCGATCCCATAGCCCTGACTACTGATTGTCAACCAATGAGTGCTTATCAGCTGATGGCTGATTGTATACAAATTAATCGCCTCATCAGTACAAAACTCAACATTAAAATTTTATTATTTTTCCAAATTTTACCTCAAAATCACAGTTTATGAACCCTTTGTGGACCAAAATCGTTAAGAGGAATGCGGAGTCATAGCCTATGTTTTGAAGCAAAAATGGAACAAATAATAAAACTTGAATGGCAGTTTCTGTGAATACTACTGACCGGATAGGCAATTAAAAAAATCTTGTTTTTCCGGCTCCTCCCTCATCATTAAAATTCTGCAAAAAAGTCTCCCTCGCCAGCTCCCGTCATTAAAATCCTGCAATATTTTTTTTTACCTATTTTATTTTTACTTTTTAAACTGCTTTCAGTAATTGAAAATAAAACCAAGCACACCATCCGTCAGCCTACACAACTACTTTATGGACATAATCAACAACAATGCCCTATCTCAGTTAGTCGAGGAACCAACACGGCTGCAAAACACACTTGGCTTGGTACTCACAAACCGACCAGGAAAGGTACTGAGAACAGAAACCCTACCAGGAATCTCAGACGACATTGTCTATGCAGAGTCTGACTTTAGACCGGTAAAACTACAAAAAAAAACACGCTCTGTACCCCTATATAATAAAGCAAACTGGTATGCCATGAAAAATGACCTTATCAACATAAAGGATCAACTCCTACTGATGTTCAGAGACCTGGACTGCCATATAAACACCATGTGGGAAACCTTCAAACAAACTCTTAAATTGGTGAGTTTAACCCACATACCACAAAAACAACTCAAGAATATGGATGAACAACCCTGGATAAACATGGACATAAAAAAAAACCTGAAAAAACTCCATCGCTTGTACGTGAAGAAAAAGAAGACGGGCGATCAACACACTCAACGACAGACTCAACAGTACCAAAAACTGAAACACCACACTCAAAAGATCACAAGACAGGCATACTGGAAATATAATGAAAATGTTGTACCGTATTTACTCTATGTATTGACACAGCTAAAAATAATTATTTTCACAGGTGTCCGAATTCTTAGAAAATGGGGAAAGAACACAGTCTGGTCTTGATTTGATGCTGAATAAAGTTGTGTGTGATTCGTTTTCCATCACTATATACAAAAATCGCCGTCCAATTTTTTTTTTATATTTTCATTTTTTGCTTCCAAAACATAGCTTATGATCCCTCATTGGAACGAGCGCAATCCAAAACATTGCGCTCGTTCCAATGAGGGATCATAAGCTATGTTTTGGAAGCAGAAAATGAAAATTTTTAGTCACTCAAGAATTTTTTTATGAGTGTCGTCTGCTACTAGCGATGGGCCAACTGGAAACAAATCTCCTGAATGTCCCAAACTTGGGAGCATAAAAAATATATAGCTTTCCGGAAAAAATGTGTGTCCCAAATCATAGAGTGTCCCAATACATAGAGTAAAGACGGTAACACCAAATGAGGACGAACCAAATAAGGACGAACCACGGTCAGAAATGAAAAAATTCTGGACATATATAAAACACAAACGTAGAGACATAGCTGGGATCTCATCATTAAAAATTGATGGAAAACTGTAAATCGACAGTTCAAATCTGCCTTCTCAGAGAAACTTACGTTCTCCACTGAGGAATTCAGAGCATCAAACCGTATGGACTTCAATGCGACAAAAAAACCAGAGATGAAATCATTTCAAATTACAAGTAATGGAATTCTAAAACTACTCAAACAACTAAACCCATAAAAAGTTTCTGGACCGGACAGCATATCACCTAGAGTCCTGAAAGAACTAGCTGCAGAAATTGCACCACTGGTACATCTCATATTCCAGAAATCACTTGACACAGGAATGGTCCCAGACGACTGGCGCACTGCGAACGTCTCGCCTGTATACAAAAAGGGTCCTAAATCACTAGCTGAAAACCATAGGCCAATATCCCTAACATCAATATGCTGCAAGATCATTGAGCATATCTTAGCTAGTAATATCATGAATCACGGTGAAATAAACAACATCCTGTACCCACTACAATACGGATACAGAAAAAAGCGATCCTGTGAAACCCAACTTACTGAATTTGTAGACGCCATCTCAAAAAACCTACAAGAACGACATCAGACAGACATCCTAATAATGGACTTTGCCAAGGCCTCTGATAAGGTTAACCATAGTCTACTTTTACACAAACTGAAGTACTATGGTATTGTAGGTAATGCAGTAAGGTGGATACAGAAATGGTTGGATGACAGGAAACAGACTTTAGTCATTGATGGAGTTACATCTAACACAGTCAGTGCCGACTCTGGAGTGCCTCAAGGGTCCGTACTAGGTCCTGGACTCTTCATCTACTACATCAATGACCTCCAATCCAGATTGACCTCAACAGTCCGACTCTTCAAAGATGGCACAATAGCCTACCTGACAATCTCAGATAACAAAGATGCTGAAAGGTTACAAAACGACCTTGACAAGCTAGGTAAATAGGAGCAGGAATGGTGCATGAAATTCCACCCAGACAAATGCACTGTTCTATCAGTCACAAACAAAAAGAAAAATATGAACTCCATGGGCACACTCTTGAAGCAGTAACATCTGCTAAATACCTCGGACCTAACCCTCACAAATAAACTACAACGGGACCAACACATAAGCAACATCACCAACAAAGCAAACAAGACTCTTGGCTTTCTGCGCAGGAGCCTGAAAATACCATCACTCAGAATAAAAGAAGAAGCATATTTTACCCTTGTACGACCACTGGTGGAATATGCCTGTACAGTTTGGGACCCTCACACTACAACGGATATAAAGAGAGTCGAGGCAGTCCAGAGAAGAGCAGCTTGGTACGAATCAAACAACCACAGAAACCGATCGAGCGTAAACAGCATGATTGAGAAATTGACAGACAGGAGAGATGCCAGGCTCATGATGCTATATAAAATTGACAGAGGACTAGTCACCATCAACAAAGAAACACGGCTTACCCCACCCATCCGAAGCTCGAGGAAATCACATAGCAGGACATTCCAGATACCATCATCCCGCATTGATACAAGGAAAGTGGCATTCTTCCCAAGGACTATATGGGACTGGAACTTATTACCGCCAGACATTGTAGAATTGGACACACCAAAAGCCTTTAGGGCCAGGATTGTGTCGCGATAGCACCGGCTGGTCAGTCTCCAATGTACAAAATTTTTTTAATTTTGTAAATCTTACAATTTTATCTTATGCATAATCAGTCGACCAAAACAAACCCAGCAACCTCCTCAATAAAAGAAAATTCCTAAGGCATGCCACACTATCATACATTGCATAATCTTCAACATGATAAAGCAGGCAATTACATGGCAGAAACAGAAGAAGCAGAAATGTCCCCCGGAAAAAAATAGAATTTTTCGAGGTCGAAAAAGTGTTGGACCAAACCCTGATTTGAGCTTGACCTGTGTTTTATGTTGATACACCTACACAACAAAATGTATTTGATTCAGGCAATTACAGCTTAAGTTATTGGTTAGAAACTTAAAAAAAATAGAGTTTTCAAAGTCGAAGAAGGGGCATATCTCTGGCAAAAATTGTCGGACCGAATCCTGATTCGAACTTGACCTGTTTTTTATACACCTACATATCAAATTTCATTTGATTTGGTCAACACTAACTAAAGTTATCATCGAGTAACAAAAGTGGGACGGATGCACGGTCGGACAGACACACGTCCCAATGCACAGACTGCCTATTTTAAGTCTCCTGAAATTTTTTTTTCACGTGACAAAAAAGTCTCCCTCTCTCATAAAAAAATTCAGGTAAAATTATCTAAGAATTTACTTTTTCAGCAGCCTTATGGTCGTTACGTCGTTCTGTAGGGTAAAAGATAAAATCCCATATTTTAAAAAATATTACGTTTTGGAGTTTCCCCTACTTCCCTCAAATCTGGGAATTGAGGGAGGTTGAATATAGCAAACATCAAGTTCATTATCTGTTCATCTGAGAGTCTGTCAAATCCGACTGTTTTTTTTTTTTTTAATGATCTTGACAATTCACTGCTAGACATGGAATGAAATAGTTGAATAGATAATTAATATCCCGAATAGCCTAACAAACAGAACATGTTTAAACACTTTATTTAGTTTTTTTGTTATTGCAAAGCCAAACAGAACTTTAGTGGATTTTAGGCTCATAGATTATTCCTATTGTTATTATTATTACAGTAGAATCCTCTTAATTGAATATCCATTTTGCCAGTGAAAATTATTCAATTAACAGGAGTATACAATTAACAGGGATTTGATCAGTTTCCTGTGTTCTGGAGGTAAACTGAGCATTTATTCTATTATATCTTGTTTGACAGAGCTCATTGAGCTCTGTCAAACAAGATATAATAGAATAAATGCCTGTATTGGATGTAGTGAGGCCAAAAAGGTTGATAAATGAGGGGAATTTGGTGCGTGTCACAGTATTTTTTTCGACATATTACAAAAATTTATATACAATTAACAGGAGTTTACTCTATGACCCATATGCAATTAACAGACCAAATTTGTACTGAAGGGATGGTAAATGGTTTTGTGTTTGAAAATTATATTCAATTAACAGGGATATATAATTGAGATATCCAATTAAATGGGCTCCACTGTATTATAATTATAATTTACCTTTGCTTTGGTAAGAAGTGAGCCCAGTCCCCAGAATGTTCCGCCACCAGTTGATGTTCCTCCAATTCTCTCATAATTATTCTCACTTTCAACCTGAAATAATGATAGACTAATCAGTACATGTACAAGATATACTCCAATAAGTAGAAAAAAATTCTAGTCTTCAAAGGCCTGAAGATTTTTAAATATCTTGGCCACACTTGGACAGTCTACATCCTGTGGTTTTACAGATATTTTGAGGCAAGTCATAGCTGCCTACAACCAAGACTTGACAAGAAACAACTGAAAAGGTGCTTAGAATGCAAGTTGCGAGTTTTCGAAAAAACGGCATGTCAGGAGCCTGTTTTGTTGCTCTAAAATGAAAAGTGATCAGTCCGAATAAGGCCTTTATGTGAATGTGCCTTTGGGCACTGAACAATAAATCATAATAAAACAACTGATACATGTAACAATCATCAGTCAAAATTATTACTAGTTTTGATGTTATTCCGTAGTTTAGCCCCCACAATACTGCTACTGCTAGGAGTGGCTAATCCCCTCCCCACCCCCCCCCCCCCCCCCCAAAAAAAAAAAAAAAATAACACTATGATACAGTGCCCTTGCCAATATCTAAAGTTCTGGAGCAGAAAGCAATTTCATTTTAAGGTGACTGTGACCTTGACCTTTAGCACAATGACCCAAACTAAATAGAGCTCTTACTCTCAGCATGTCAAACCCATATATCAAGTTTGTTATGGGTTGGCCATGCAGAATTTTAATTAGACAGTGGAAACATTATCCAGAAAATAGTTCATGGTCACTGTAACCTGGGCCTTTGGCATAATGACCCCAAAAAATCATCATGCCCAACCCACATGTCAAAGTTTGGCCCCAATCGACCAAGGCAGACTTTTAACTAGAAAGCAAAAACCAACTCTGGAGGAAAATGTTCAAGTTCAAGGTCATGACCTTGACCTTTGGCACTATAATGAAAAAATAAATAGGGTCCTTCCTCTTATTATGCCCAACCCGCATGTCAAAATTAGTTTGGATCGACCAAGTGGAACTTTAATTGGAGATTGGAAACCAATTTCATCCACAGACTGAAGGACAGATGAACAGACAGTGCTACGGCTATATTCCCTGAAAAACATTTTTGGGATAAAAATGAAAGAAAATGTGACAGTTGTTAGGTTTAGCATCTTTTTGAGGTCAGACTGTCTACAAACAAGATTTTTATACTGTACCAATGACCCAGACTTAGCTGGTGCTAACTCTTAAATATTTAGGGCCAAATGCAAATTTTACCCCCAAATCACCAAAATTTGCATCAAAACCTGAAAATTACATGTCCTATATAGTCCTCCATACTTTTACTCCACTGCACATGCACAGTGTCAAGGAGGTCTCGAAATTGGTGCCAAAAATCATTCTTTGTTTGGCCCTCAATTCAGTATCACCTCACTGATATTTGTGCTTGTAAATCTCAGTTTTAATGATGCCAGATGCATAATTATGAGAGAAATGGTGGATATAAGGAGGAAATAGAAGGAGGAGAGGAAAAACAGTGGAAAGAAATGTTCAGGGCTGTAACTTATAATTATTTTACGAAATTATTTCATGTTGCCTATTTTCGAGGCATGACCCTGTTGTTGTCATTGTTGCTATGAATGTTCCATGGTTTGATCAGTGTTTCCTCTCTCCCTTTCCTTTATTCCTCCCTAGCTATTCTCCCATGCTTTTGGCTTATTTTTTGTAATGTTTATTACTAAAATTTTTTGGGAGTTTTTTGGGAATTATTTTCTGTTTTTCCCCATGTTTACGTCCTGCATGTTTTGGTCTGCATCTACCATCTGACGTTTTACAGTTTCTTCTAGGGAAGTCTCTGTTTTGCATCAGATAGTGTTTAAATTGGATACTGATTTCGGGCCACGTTTACCAGTACCTGGAGTCATGTTTCTGGTTTGTTTACACTTTTTGTTTAGGTTGACAACAGTTACTTCTGATAGTGATTACTTGTCTTCTGCTTAGTTTAGTTCATAGCAAGATACATTAACATTGTCCTTGTGTGTTACATTAATTTTTCAAAATGATTTAAAATTTTTGTCCACACTTAGGCTTTTTTGGGATGCATTTGGGCTCAGGGTTCCCATTGGGAACTTGGGCTCTTCTGAAAAAAAAAAAATTTTCAAATTTTTTTTTCTTTTTGAATAATTTTTTCGCAATGTTATAATGGATTGTTTTATTATGTATCTTTGTTTTCAAGGTTTGGTGTGAGTACTATGACTGTTTACATTTTTCACTATGAAAAATTATTGTTCAAATTGTAATGGGAGGAAATCTTCCTCTGATTCTCATGATTTCTGTATTAATTGTAGTCAATGAACTTGCACTAACCCTTGTTTAATGTGTATCAATTGGGATGACAAACGTTGGAGATGTGTGTCACGGTATGTTGTTAGCGGGGAGAGGACCATGCCGGTCCTTTCTCCACAGGGTCACTCTAGTTTTTCCCTCTCTTTTTCAAAGGAACAAGAACAGGATGATGTTTCCATGATGTCGTCCAAGAGTGTGCTTCCTTCGTCACAATGAAATGAATAGCTAGCGGCAAAAGTGCTCATGCAGATACACCAATTGCCTAAGAGGCCCCAAGTAGGCTCGACGGCGTTGACATCCGCTAGCTCGCTCGGTGTTGCGACCATTCACCGATTGGCTCAGCACCCGTGTTCGTCCGTTGCGGTCCAGGAAGGAGATTCGGGTGTTGCGAGCACTATAAACATACCATGTGCACACCCAATGACGACGAAACAGAGGATAGTACAGAGGAAGCCTGTTAGTTCGGTTCCTAGCTCGACCAGGTCCATCTGGACCGCGAGCGAGAGAGGCCTCCTCTCTCTTACATCAACATCTGTGCCGCGATGTTGTTGTATGTTCGTTTGATAGTCGGAGCATACGTCCACTCCTCCTGCTCGGGATGCTCTGTCGCATAGACAGTCTGACGCGGCTGTTCTATTGGCTTCCTCATCCTCACGTCAGCACACACGATCGCACCTTGGCTTTGTGACCACAGATTTCCGGGGGCCGTTCACATATGATAGAAAGGCAGGAAGGAACGTCTCGAGAGCTCCTGCTTCGCCGACCAGAGATTCCACGTTAACCAGGTCACTCCATCCGCTCGCCAAGGACACGAGGCCTTTCCAGTTGGGACGTTCGCATATTATATAAATGCAGGAATGAACGTTCCTGGAGTTTCCAGCGGCTATTTACGTAAGACCGTGGCTCCACAGGCCTCACTGACGATCAAGAACAGAGTAATGTTTCCGTGATGTCTTCGAAAAGTGTGCTTCCGTCGTCACAGTCAAATGAAGAGCTAGCAGCAAGAGTGCTCATGCAGATACGTCAATTGCCTAAGAGGTCCCAAGTAGGATCGACGGCTTTGGCATCCGCTAGCTCGCCCGGTGTAGCGACCATTCAACGAATGGCTCGGCACCTGGGTTCGTCTGTTGCGGTCCAGGAGGAGATTTGGGTGATGCGAGCACTATAAATACAAAGTGCAAGCCCGGTGACAACGGATACGAGGATGGTACGGAGGAAGCCTATTAGTCTGGTTCCTAGCTCGTCCAGCTCCGCACGGGTTGCGAGCGAGAGCGGTCCCTCTCTCGTACAACAACATCTGGGTACAGATGTTGTGGTACAGAACGTTCCTCAGTCGGGGCAGACATCCACCGCTCGGGACGCTCCGTGATATAGACAGTCCGGAGAGACTGCTTTATTGGCTTTCTCATCCTCACGGCAGCATACACGACTGCACCTTGGCTACGTGACCAGTTGTATCCAGCCAATCTTGCAGACCAGGAATTCACGACGACCAGGTCACGCCATCCGGTAGCCAAGGATACGAGGCCTTCATACTCCAGATGTTCGCATTAAGAAGTATGCAGGAGTCAGCATCTTAGGAGCTTCCAGCGGCTAAATATTGTAAGACCGCAGCTCCACAGGCCTCCGTTATGGACGTGCTATCGCAGATAGAACAAATTATCGCAGCATCCCAGCAACCAACAGAAACTCTGTCGGCTCAGGAATTATCTGTGGAAGCTGGGTCGGTACGTTCCACTGCAGGTGCAGACACGGCCGACCAAGAATTACAAGTGGTCCGACTGGATGGCGAAAAGGATACGGAGTAGTTGAAATTTTCCCTTTCGGAACAACATAATTGCCGTGGAGTTCATCCGGCTCTATTTTTCTGATGTTATTCCTCCGGACCAAAATGCTGCGTTGCCGAATAAGAGACTGATAACGCCACTGGACACAGATTTCTTTAATCGGTTCAGGGACATCGTCCCTCAGTTTCCGTCACAGTCCAGAAATGTCTCAGAGACATTTGAACTATTATATGACGCTATATATAAACTTGCTACCAATCGGGCAAGTCCGGTTTCTTATCAGCAAGTGCTCTACATCTGCCTTTCATCAATTCATGGAATTATTCGAAACGGCAGGACAGGGCATTCCGAGAGTTCCTTTGAGTCTAGACGACCAGGCCGAAGTCCTAGAATTGTCTATACTGTCGTCTATGTCAATTCCAATCATGACGTTGGAAACGACAATATCGTCTAATACGGCTAGCTTAGACGCATTATCGTACACAGTTCACCTTACCAGAACGTTATCATTACGTATCATGGAAAGAATTCTAGGGTGAACGATCCTCCTTAAAGAGTTCTTTCGAGGGCCATACAGTTAAAACTAGAAGTCCTGTCATGAAATGCGCACAAATAGCACGTTGATCTGCACGATAATGTACGCATTATGGCCCTAGTGAAGCTATCAAATTCTGTACATATGCCCTGTGCACAAGCAATGTTTCAGCCAATGGACCTCCGGGTTACCTGGAGGTCCATTGGCAGAAACATTGCATGTGTTTGTTATGAGTAACCAGGTGAACATGCCGTGCCTTGGATGCCATTCGATATGGCAATTGCGCGCAATTCCAATGCGCAATTAAGCCTCGATAAGCGCACTATTTGTGACAGGACTTCTAGTTTTAACTGTAGCATTCTCCACATATAACTCCGCCCTTTCAGTGGCAATCTGGAGTTGGTTACACGTGATGCGGCCCTGGCTACATCCACGCACGTGGATAGTAAGGTGAATAACTCTCTAAGTCGCTCCGGTCTCCGGAGAGCTTCTTTTCGACGGCAAGCTTTCCGCAATCTATGATCAGATAACTAAGAAAGCTTTAGACTCTCTGCTATTTAAATCCGCTTCTATAAGTCGGAGTCAGTGGAGAAGAGTAGGACAGGCACTTCTGGGGCGAATATGTCCAAGGGAAGTTCCTATAGAGGTTCCTATGCATCCTCTAGGTTTTACTCTAGAGACCGTCAAGGTAGCGACTCTGATAGGGGCCGTAATTCTGGCCAAAA
The DNA here is from genome assembly GCA_031216915.1 of Pictodentalium vernedei. Lineage (NCBI taxonomy): Eukaryota > Metazoa > Mollusca > Scaphopoda > Dentaliida > Dentaliidae > Pictodentalium > Pictodentalium vernedei. Next base: position 421,599,315 of record CM062290.1, read on the forward strand.
TAACCGGTCAGATGCCCCTAGGTAAACAGGACGAGGTGCGGGCCGTGGAGGACGTGGTTTCTCCTTCCGCAAGCCTCACAGACCCAAGAGGTGATGGTTTAAACCTCTGTCGCATTCCAGTGGGCGGAAGACTGTCGAGTTTCTCAATCAATTTGGAATTAATTACGGAAGACCCTTCGGTTCGAGGGGTTATATCGGAAGGACTGAACTGTCCTTCAAAGGAGAACCTCCGTTAGCTCGAAGTCCAAGATGGACTCAGCTTCTGTCAAATCGGCAGAAAGGAGCCTCGCTTCTATCAGAAGTCCAATCTCTTTTAGTGAAGAACGCGATAGAGGTCGTAGAAAACCAGGAATTTCCTGCCATCTTTTTCTGGTTCCGAAACCAGACAGCGCGTTCTGTCCAGTCATAGATCTGAGCTGGATAAACAAGCTGATCGTGGCTTCAAAATTCTTTATGGAGACCATTCGATCGGTCAGAGCGAACATTTGAGTGAATGACTATGCTGCGAGCACAGATCTCAAGGATGCGTCCTTTCACGTCAGGGTACATCCGGCGTTCAGAAAGTATCTTCGCTTCATCGTCCTAGGAGTCGTATATCAGTTCCGAGCGATGTGCTTCGGTCTGAATCTAGCACCCTGGGCTTTCACTCGAATAATGAACTTGGTATTGACTCATTTCCGAGCTCATTTGTCTGCGGTAATGTCAGCCTACCTGGACTATATTCTTCAGAGGTACGGCATCGAGTTAACGCTTCAGAATGATGTGCAGAATCTGCTTCTTTTACTCCGACGTCTCGGTTTCATAGTAAACGAAGGGAAGTCGGATCTGATGCCATCCAAGTCGTTCACCCACCTGGGGATGAGCTTCGAGATGCACAATCTCGTTCGTCAGCCGTTGATCAGAGCAAAGTTAGTCAGTTGTTACGCTAGCTATTGTCTTCTCTCAGACAGGGTTTCAGTGAGAGAATTCATGTGACGGATAGGTTTGTGGATTCCAATGGGGCAGCTACGCACTCGTCCTCTCCAAATCTTTCTGACTCAGAATTGGAGGGTGAAGATTCTTTCGCTCAATACGGACATCCTCTTGTCAAATCAACTGAAACAAGAGATTCAGACTTCGGCAGACATTCAGTGGTTAACTCAGGGAGTTCCACTGCAATTGCCGGATCCGAGTTTTACAGTTATGATGGATGCCAGTCAATAGGCTGGGACGCAACATTGAGCCCAACGAATTTGAAGTGCCAGGGTCTTTGGGATCCACAGTTCCTAATCAAACTCATAAACATCAAAGTAATGATAATGATGTCAACTTGACTTGCGCTACATCATTGGATGGACGTTTTTCAGAATGCACACGTGCAAATTCTATCCGACAATATGACGGTGGTAGCGTATATTCGGAATCAGGGAGGCACTCATTCCATTCCATTGTTCAAGCTAACGGAAAGAATCCTTCTGTTTGTACTAGAACATCAGGTTCTTCTATCGGTCCGTCATATTCCGGGTTGTCTGAACGTATTAGCGGACTCCCTTTCACGGAGGGGTCGCTTGTTGCCATCAGAATGGACTCTCAACAAATGAGTCTTCAATCAGATTTTCTACCAATGGGAGCAGCCAAGGATAGACTTTTTGCGACACATCTCAACAATTAGTTGCAGACGTATGTGTCACCATGTCCGGATCCTCGAGCGTTTCCAGTAGACCCTCTATCGATCTTGTGAGACGGATTGAGAGGATATGAGTATCCTCCAGCGCCGTTGATTCAGCGGACATTGCTCAAGATAAATCAATCTCAATGCAATTCTGTGGTAGCATCTCTGTCCCCACAGACACCGTGGATTATTCTACTCAGGTGTCTGTTGTGGGACATGCTGTGGAAGCTTACTCCACATTTTGGTCCATTCTATTGCTAGATGGATTTAATTAACTATCCTTACTGCTGATCTAAAATTATCCTCAACTCAGCAGTCTGTGCTTAGATTTCAGCTCATGAAGTAAGGACTCTATCTACTTCTTGGGTTTTCGCTAATAGTGTTGTTATGACTGATCTAATGAAGGCTGCATATTGATTTCAGCCTTCCACTTTCACAAATTTTTTATCTGAAGAGATATTGAGTCCATTTCTGGAGATCTGCATTGTTTAGGTCCGTTATCTGTTGCTCAGTATGTCATCCACTAAACAGTTGCAACAATGGTTATGCAGGTTTTCTGTTCCGGCAGGGACTCTGTCCTGCTGCCCTCTTTGCTCTGGGGTATTTGACCCAAGGCAAGGGGAAGGGGGGGGGGGGGGGGGGGGGGGGGTCCCTTAGGTCACCTGCTTTATAGTGTAAAGCAAGGGAATACCTCCTCTGGAGTCAGTAAATCTGAGTCGGCACCGGGATGGTTTTATAGTGTTAAGCTAATGTTTACTCATCCATGTAATATTTTTAAAGTATAGATTGGTGTGAAACATTTGTATATGTCACGTTTCACACGAGCGTTAATATACAATCTTCGGACCCTGTTAATGAGTATAAGAGTCTCATTTCTTTGGACTTACTTTATTTATTGGCTTTCCTTTAAAAATAATTAGCATAACGAGTTATACTGGATGTTAATAGAGATCAATGAGGTTATTGCGCTCAATTACAGAATGGTGTTGTGTCTTTCTTTTTGATGCAAATAAGAAAGATACATATAAAGCCTATTTCTCATTTTCTCCTTGAGGGGATAATTCAGTTATATGTAGTTGAGCCTATTGGATTTTCCTTTATGTCCTAGGAAATTCATAAATATACCCTGCAGAGAGTGCAAAAGGGATAAGTTGATGCACAAATGCAGTAAGTTCAAAGGCTGGTGATAATGACAATAATTTTTTATGGAAATGAAAAAAAGCAATAGCTCACATCTAGAGGTCACCCCGAACACACATACCAAGTTTCAAAGTGATCCGATCATAAATGTGCCCTGAAGGGTGTGTCAAAGGGAAATATTGATACTTAACTGCACTAAGTTTTTACTAAGTTCATCGAAGGTCATTGCCAGTGGCAACATTTTTTGATGGAAATCAAAGAAAATTGATAGCTCCCATCTAGAGGTAACCCCAAATAAGCATACAAAGTTTCAAACCAATCTGATCATAAATGTGTCCTGTAGGGCATGGCAAAGGAATATATTGATGCCTGTCTAAACTAAGTTCAAAGATCGTTGCCAGAGGCAACATTTTTTGACGGACTGAAATGAAAGAAAATTGATAGCTCCCATCTAGAGGTCACCCCAAACAAACATGCCAGGTTTCAAAGCAATCCGATCATAAATGTGCCCTGTTGGGTGTGCCAAAGGGAAATATTGAGGTCTGACTAAACTAAGTTCTAAGAATGTTGGCCATGGCAACAGTTTTTGAAGGAAATGGAAGAAAACCGATAGCAGCCATCTAGAGGTCTCCCAAACAAGCATGCCAGGTTTCAAAGCAATCTGATCATAAATGTGCCCTGTAGTGTGTGCCAAAGGGAAATATTGAGGGCTGACTAAACTAAGTTCTAAGAACGTTGCCAGCGGCAACATTTTTAGACAGAAATTGAAGAAAATCGATAGCTCCCATCTAGAGGTCTCCCCAAACAAGCATATCAGGTTTCAAAGCAATCCGATCATAAATGTGCCCTGTAGGGTGTGCCAAAGGGAAATATTGTGGTCTGACTAAACTAAGTTCTAAGAACGTTGGCCGTGGCAACATTTTTTGACAGAAATTGAAGAAAATCGATAGCTCCCATCTAGAGGTCACCCTAAACAAGCATACCAGGTTTCAAAGCAATCCGATCATAAATGTGCCCTGTAGGGTGTGACAAAAGGAAATATTGAGGTTTGACTAAACTAAGTTCTAAGAACGTTGGCCGTGGCAACATTTTTTGATGGAAATGGAAGAAAATCGATAGCTCCCATCTAGAAGTCACCCCAAACAAGCATACCAGGTTTCAAAGCAATCCGATCATAAATGTGCCCTGTAGGGTGTGCCAAAGGGAAGTATTGAGGTTTGACTAAACTAAGTTCTAAGAACGTTGGCCGCGACATTTTTTGACGGAAATTGAAGAAAATTGATAGCTCCCAACTAGAGGTCATCCCAAACAAGCATACCAAGTTTCAAAGCGATCTGACCATAAATGCGACCTGTGAGGTGTGGCAAAGGAAACTGTGGACATACATACTAACATACTAACGTACTAATGCCGACGGACGAGAAGTGATGGCAATAGCTCAGCTTGACTTTGTCAAGTTGAGCTAATAAAAAAATGGCATTTTTGATATCGGTCTATTTGCCATGATCGAATTTACAGAATGTGTTCTATTAATGACTTGTGTGACATAAGAGTTCATAAGAGAGAATCACGTGTAGCATGGACATGTTCTAATTGATGGGCTTCTAACAATTAGAGTTTCTGACAACTGAATTTACCTGAGATTAGAGCACAGAGCCAACTGGTTATCAGCCAATGAATCAAATTACGAGTTCAGAAAGAACAATGAGGTCAAATTTAACTGGAGACTTACAATATCATATGATAAACTTAAAATTTGTCTTGAATTTGAAAGTTAATGATTCAGAGTTTAGGAAACATATGTATTTATCAAGGTTCAATTACCCAATAATGTATAAATGCTTTACAATCATGAATAGCAGACAATACTTGCGAACAAAAAACAAAGTTCTTAAATAATTAAAAAATTTCAACATTTGCCTCAAAAACATAGTTAATGACCCATCAGGGCTTATATTTCAATGAGAATCTGAGAATCGATTCATGCAAAGATCGCACCATAAAACGTGCAAGAATCCATGTAGATTCTTGCTGAACCTCTGCTAGGATTCGCTTAAAAAGAATTGTGTCAAATTTAACCTTTCACCTAACATAGAAGCAACAAATTAACCAGTACAAGTCTAACATGACCTGAAGTATCCTGACACTTTGTCAATAAAATCATACAAATAAGGCTATCATTGGAACTGGCTCAATGAGCTGGTTCCAATGACATCCATATTTTTAAGGTTTTGTTGGTAAATAGTGTTTATTTTTCAAACAAAATTCTCAAATTTAATTTAAGTTTTAAAAACTAAAAAGCTGAGTTGGGCAAATAGTAAACATGTGCTATCAGTTTACAACAGGGGTTCAACCATGGTAGGCTAATATGATCCAGGGACACTTATAGAGTGTATGGATTCTCGCAACCATTTTCACAGGAATCCAAATGGAAAATACAATCTCATTTGAATGAGCCCACTGAGTAACTTCAATGAAGCTGATATGTTGGTATCTGAGCCCCTAATGGGAATGGCTTACTGTTATTTCCGGAGATTAAAATGGCAACCTGGTGATATGTACCTTGATAAGACTAACTTCTGATAATTACAGAGATAAAAATGATAACCTGGTGATATGTACCTTGATAAGACAAACTCATGTTATTTACAGAGATTAAAATGACAACCTGGTGATATGTACCTTGAGAAGACTAACTTCTGTTATTTACAGAGATTAAAATGACAACCCGGTGATATGTACCTTGATACGACTAACTCCTGTTATTTACAGAGATTAAAATGACAACCTGGTTATATGTGCCTTGATAAGACTAATTCCTGTTATTTACAGAGATTAAAATGACAACCTGGTGATATGTACCTTGATAAGACTAACTCCTGTTATTTACAGAGATTAAAATGACAACCTGGTGATATGTACCTTGATAAGACTAACTCCTGTTATTTACAGAGATTAAAATGACAACCTGGTTATATGTGCCTTGATAAGACTAATTCCTGTTATTTACAGAGATTAAAATGACAACCTGGTGATATGTACCTTGATAAGACTAATTCCTGTTATTTACAGAGATTAAAATGACAACCTGGTGATATGTACCTTGATAAGCCTAACACTTGTTATTTACAGAGATTAAAATGACAACCTGGTGATATGTACCTTGATAAGACTAACTCCTGATCCAATTGTGACTAGAAGATAAGGGAATACATCAAGATTGACACCTTGGAATCTATATTCAGGATTTCCATGTCTTTGATAAATAAAAGCTTCATCACGAATATTCTTCAAAAGAAAATTGCATCCATCAATCAAACATCTCATCTCATCTTCTTTGTCAACTCTGTAAAAAGAAAAAATTTACAGTACAGTTGCGTGGATTGGTTGTAATCCATGCATGAGTAGTGGTATTTATTTATTTATTTATTGAGGTTTTAACGAGACTTTCAACAGCCAGGGTCACCTCGTGTCGGACAGTTTTACAGGTGGAGGAAGCCAGAGAATCTGGAGAGAACCACGGAGCAACTGTAAAACTCACCAACGCACTAACTCCACACAAACAGTGTCAGCATTGGTTGAAGACAAGTGCACCATCAACGTGCAGTATACCTTAATACACAAAGCCACCATGCCACCCATGGGCAATTGGGATTAAGTGTCTTGTTCAAGGACACAACGCATTTGCCGCAGGTGGGATTCAAACTGAGGACCTCTCAGTTTGCAGTTTGCATCTCTACCTACTGAGCTATCTTGGTCCTGTGGGCACTAGTATCCACGTATGAGTTTACCACGTAATAAAAATCATCAACAGCAAAATTTTAATTAATGAGGCACAAGGTTGTACCCATGCATCATTAATTATATTTTGGATGATTATTCCTATATGTAGTGTTTGGAATCTAATATTATAGCATCCACTCATGCAAAGTGACCAGTCCACGGCAGCCGTACAATACTAAACAGTTTCAAAAATGTTTAAAAACATTTTTAAAAGTCCACAAAATACTGTTTCTTTTCATAAATTGTTATTTTCTACTCATTGGACATCTTTACTGGTATAGTGCTAAATTATTTTTGGTCATCAAAATTTGTTCATATATCTTTGTCTTGTAAATTGTAACAAGGCCAATCCAGACAGCCTTAATAATTGAAGCATATCCACAGAGTATGAAGCTTTTAAGTTGTGGTACGTGTACTTCAGAATAAAACCCAAATATGTGCTTCCAGCACTCTACCAGTAAAAACAAAAATCCAATGAGTTGATCACAAATACATGAGTGAAGCTGTGAAATGCATTTTTAACCCTTTACCCAACACAGACGATATCAAAATTTATTATTTTAAATATCATTTTTTTTTATATTTTTCAAAAGATTACAACCAAACCATATCATGTGACCCCTCATTGGAACGAGCTTGATGAGCTCGTTCCAAAGAGGGGCCACATGATATGGTTTTGTTCAAATTTCTTGAAAAATAATATTTTTTCAGCTGCTGAATTTGCATACAGTTAAAACTAGAAGTTCTGTCATGAACAGTGCGCTTATCTAGGCTTAATTGCGCGTTGGAATTGCACGCAATTGCCATATCGAATGGCATCCAAAGCATGGCAGGATCTCCTGGTTACTCATAGCAAACACATGCAATGTTTTTGCCAATGGTCCTCCAGGTTACCCGGAGGTCCATTGGCTGAAACATTGCCTGTGCACAGGCCTTATATACAAAATTTGATAGCTTTACTATGGCCATAACGCATACATTAACGCGCAGATCAACATGCTATTTGTGCGCATTTCATGACAGGACTTCTAGTTTTAACTGTATTACGTGGGCGGATGTGGCTGATTCGCTTGGAAAAGGGTTAAAGAAGTTACATTTATAGTAACAGTACAGTTCCTGAATACAAAAAAAAGTGATATTTTTCGTAACAGTGACCTTGACCACCGATTGACAAATCTAAAAATCAATAGGGTTCTTCTCCTTCCATGAGGGGGCGAATTCTGTAAATTTGTGGTTGTGCACAATGTACAACAGTTATTGCTTAGAAAACCTTTTCAACCATGTGCTATATATATTAATAGTCTTGTGACCCAAGAATTTTTTATTGCAGACTTAATGAAAGTGCCAATGAAACTGTAGCTCAACTTGTCCAAGAAGGGTCTGAACTAAATAGAAAGATCCAGTAATGCCATGCCACTCACTCAAGATTCTACAGAAAAGACATCACACCAAAGCTACAAATGAAATCTGAAAAAAATCAGGTGAGGAATGGAGCCTGTTAGGTGGACTAATGGAATTGTTGACAATTTTTATGTCAAATCCAAGATGGCTGGTGGCAGCTATCTTTTTCAACGGAATGCAAAAAAACTTTATAACTCCCATCTGGACATCATACAGTTAAAAATAAAATTTGAAAAAGATCGGGTGAGAGGTACAGCCTGTAGGGTCTGCTAATGGAATTGTTGATAATTTATATGTCAAATCCAAGATTGCCACTGCCGTCCATGTTTTTCAACAAAATTCAGAAACATTTGACAGCTTCCAGCTAGACATCACACCAAAACTGCACATGAAATTTGAAGACAATTGGGTGAAAGATCCAGCCTGCAGGGTGTGCTAATGGAATTGTTGACAATTCAAATGCCAATGCACTGTAACGAGAAGTGCGTGTAGGTCACCTCAAAATTCTTCTAATTGCCCTAGAACCCAAACCTCGCGACCTCCAAATCTCGGTTCGAAGATATTTGGACTATGGTTTCTCACATGCTAAAAATACAAGAAGACAAAAAAATGGGATTCACTTTCTTTAATTCTCCAAGTCACTGTTATTTTATTTTACAAAGATGAAGATTTGGGGAGGAGATATGACAAACCTAATTTGAGGAAGTCGATGCTCAGCTTTAATTATATAAATTGTCAGTCACCAGAAAATATGCCCACCTTAATCTGTTAAAACTCTAATTTGAGAACACTCATTCTCCCATAATCAAAGAATCCTAAATAAAAATACCTCTATATATAAAACAAGAGGCCCCACGGGGTCTGAAGCGCTCATCTTGAACAGAATACAATATAAACAGAGTCCAAGAATGAGTCTACATTAAGCAATCCATATCCATAGGCTACACTGTTAATCCTCGAGTCCCTGAGGAGTGACAAAAATAATCTGGGCATCATGCCTTTTCTTCAGTTGATCATAATGTAGAGCTTCCCTATGAAGCCCCTTGATACAACCAACCAATGTGAATTAATCTTCTTTACAAACCTCTAGACAGGGTTCCTGCACCAAATTGAGAAGTGAATTCCAGGAGTTTCCAAAAGGTTCAGATCAATTTTTCAAGGAGTTTCCAGGAGTCAGCTGGGTGAAATTCAAGGGTTTTCAAGGAGTATAATGCGATCATGTGTTGGGAAGAAGGAAAAATGTTAGGAGTTGAATTAATCCAGTGACCAACCGACTCGATTTTTCCAAAATTCCAGGAGTTTTCAGGACGTGCTTCAAAATTCAAGGAGTTTCCAGGTCCTTGGGAGGGGGTTTTGAAATTGAAGGACTTTCAAGGAATTCAAGGAGGTGCGTGAGACCTGCAGCAGAGGGTACTGAATACAAAATTTTTAATTCTTCAGCAAAATGGCCAATTCTGGCTCCCATAGGGAGCCCAAATATTAACCCAGGCTCTCGATTTGAACACAGTTGAATCTGACTTCCCTAGAGATGTTGTGTACCAAATATGAATGCATTATGACTGTTGGATCTGAAGAAGAGAAATTTTAAAGAAATTTCTTCATATTGCACTAAGTTAAAATTTGGGCTACCATAGCGAGTCCAAACATTAACCTATGGATCTGAGTTGAACAAACTTGAATCTGACCCCCCCTAGAGATGTTGTATACCAAATATGAAAGCATTCTGACTAGGGGATCTCAAGAAGAAGATTTTTTTAGAAATTCCCTCATATTGTACTAAATTAAATTTCAGGTTCCCATATTTTTAGCTCCCAGGGTGCCCATGGGGATGCGAGAATTTTTTTTTTTACATAGGTCAAGTACTTATGACCCAATAATACCACATACCAAATTTGGTTCAAACCGGACCATCAGTTCAGAAAATAGAAACTTTGGGCGGGGCCAAAAATCTTATCCCTCCCATTACAAAGCCAAATATTAATTCACGAACTTCGTTTGAACAAACTTGATTCTACACCTCAAAAGGAAGCTTCATAGCAAATATGAAGTCATTGTACACACTGGTTCATGAGAAGAAGATTTTAAAAATATTTTGGAGCTTTTTCCCCCACTCCCTCCCTATGGGGCTGGGCATGTTGAGTTGAACAATGAAAGTGTCAATGACACTGTAGCTCAACTTGTCAAGACATGTACATGTATAGTATGTGACACAGCAATGACAAAAATCTAGGTAATGACCTGATAACAAAGGTACATATCAAGTATTGTAACGGTCTGTACATAAATACTGGCCGTAGCCTGTAACAAATGTATAAGTAAAGTATTGTAAAGGTGGGTGACAGTTAGATGCTAAACTAGAAAAGAAATCTAAATGGGGTTAATGTTACAATGGGATTCTTGAATGGTGCACCGTAAGCCAAATGTTAGCAATTGTTTTGGCCTGTTTGCTTCAAACCCTTCTAAGGTTGATTCATACTAATTAATAAATATTTCTCCAGTCCTTCTTAAAATATAGGTATTTGAATGTTTTATCTTTAGCTCATAGGGTTCCCTTGGGTGAGGAGGTTTTATTTTTCTCATTGGAAATAGAAAATCGGTTTTTGCTAATAATGTTTACCCCCTTCAAACAACACAAAATATTAACACAGGAACTTGGCTTCAACACATTTGAATATATACATCCTAGGGATGCTGAATTCAAGAAACAATATTTTGTCTGGTATTTTTGGAAAAGATTTTTAATTATCTCTCTTTTTGAGTCCCTGATTGGGTCTGACTGAACCCCAAAATATTTGTTCTCATACCACAGTGATAACAAAGGCACCCAATAAATTTATAGCAACCATTACTGACGTAAATAATCTTCTTTACAGGTTCTGTACAAATGAAAGTGTTAATGACACTATAGCTTAACTTGTCTGTGTGTTGTGTTTGATGAAAAGGATAATGTTCAATGTTTATGAAAGGATTATGAAATACGACAAGAATTGTGATAATTGGGAATATGTTAATTTCTGTTCCCTGTATGCTATGTTTTCAATAAAAGCAATATGAGGTGTAGACTGTACTAAAGAATTGAGGGGTGGGTTAATGCATGTGGCCCTCACAGTTAATGTATGTCAACGGAAGTTACCAAGTTACAGTGAAATTATTCCAAAATGAGTCATCCAATCAAGTTACAATGAAATCCAGACTGTACTAAAGGTTTTCGGGCCTGTGTAGCCATCATGGTTGACCCACCGCAACCAAAAGGGGATGTCCTCATCTAAATATTATTCTGAGTCATCCTACCAAGTTACAATGAAATCCCTTCATAAATACGACCTGTAGTCTGTGCTAAAATTTTTCGGGTTGTAGGCACGGGCAGTCATCATGGCTGAATGATCATGACCAAAAGGTGACATTCTCATCTGGGCATTATCTGGAGTCATCCTACCAAGTTACAATGAAATCCCTTCATAAATACGACCTGCAGTCTGTGCTAAAAGTTTTCGGGTTTTGGGCTTGGGCAGCCATCATGGCTGAATGATTGCGAACAAAAGGGGACGTTCTCATCTAAACATTATCTGGAGTCATCCTATCAAGTTACAATGAATTCCCTTCCTAAACAAAACCTGTAGACTGTGCTAAAGGTTTTCAGGCTTCAGGCCCCTGAAGCCGTCACAGCTGACCAATCGTGACCAAAAGGGAACGTTCTCATCTAGACATTATATGAAGTCAACCTACCAAGTTACAATGAAATCCCTCCATAAATACAACCTGTAGACTGTGCTGAAGGTTTCAGGTTTTGGGCTCGGGCAGTCATCACAGTTGACAAATCACGACCAAATGGGGAAGTTCTAATCCAGACATCATACAGAGTCATCCTACCAAGTTACAATGAAATCCCTCCATATTAAATTTGATCTGCAGACTGTGCTAAAAGTTTTGGGGTTTCGGGCTTGGGCAGCCATCATGGCTGAATGATTGCGAACAAAAGGGGACGTTCTCATCTAAACATTGTCTGGAGTCATCCTATCAAGTTACAATGAATTCCCTTCCTAAACAAAACCTGTAGACTGTGCTAAAGGTTTTCAGGCTTCAGGCCCCTGACGCCGTCACAGTTGACCAATCGTGACCAAAAGGGAACGTTCTCATCTAGACATTATATGAAGTCAACCTACCAAGTTACAATGAAATCCCTCCATAAATACAACCTGTAGACTGTGCTGAAGGTTTCAGGTTTTGGGCTCGGGCAGTCATCACAGTTGACAAATCACGACCAAATGGGGAAGTTCTAATCCAGACATCATACAGAGTCATCCTACCAAGTTACAATGAAATCCCTCCATATTAAATTTGATCTGCAGACTGTGCTAAAAGTTGATCAAGACCAAAAGGGGAAGTTCTCATCTAGATATCATACAGAGACATCCTACCAAGCTACAATGAAATCCCTTCATAAATACAATATGTAGACTGTGCTAAAGGTTTTCGGGTTTTGGGCTCGCGCAGCCATCGCAGTTGACCGATCGCAACCAAAAGGAGACATTCACATCTAGACATGCCCCCAAACCTGCATATGATATTTTGTGATGATCGGACAAGAACTACAGGGTGTAGCCTGTGTTGAAGGAACATGTGAACAGACTCACAGACTAACAGACTTCCACACGCGTGATGGCAGTAGCTTATCTTGACTTTGTCAAGTTAAGCTAAAGATGTAATACATACAATTCCTGTAAATATGAATGCCGACAGCCATTTTGAATTTCTGGGCCGAGCCCAAAAGCACTCGTTACCATCCCATGATAAAAACGCAGTCCTAGACGTTCTGTACAGAAAACTGATTGCACCTAATTTTGGTATAAAATGGCCACTGGCAGCCATCTTGAACTTTGGACACACCCAAAAACACTCATTCTTGTCCCAAGGTGATAACAAAGGTACCCAAGAAGTTTCGTGAAGATCGGTTCATAAATACAGCCTGTAGCCCAAGCCATATTGACATGTGCACTTAATGTGTTTAAGTAGCACTAATAAATCCAAAGTTCATCTAATTTGCAGAATTTCTGCACAAGAAAAAAAACAGTATTATATGTGATGTATTCCATATTACTAAACATTCATACAAAAATTTATTCAAATTAGAACCTTCAAACAGAAGTTCTGAACAAAAAACTGATTGCACTAATTTCTGTACAAAATGGTTGCCGGCAGCCATCTTGAATTTGGACCCCACCCAAAACCACTTGTTCTTGTCCCACAATGATAACAAAGGTACCCAAGAAGTTTCGTAAAGATTGGTTCATAAATATGGCCTCTAGCTTGAGCCATATAGAAGTTCTGTATAAAAAACTGATTGTACCTAATTTTGGTACAAAATGGCTGCTGGCAGCCATCTTGAATTTTGGATCGCACCCAAAATCACTTGTTCTCGTCCCAAGGTAATAACAAAGGTACCCAAGTAGTTTTGTGAAGATCGGTTCATAAATACAGCCCCTAGCCCGAGCCGTATTGACATGCGTACTGACTGTTTCAGTAGCACTGAATAAATCAAAGTTCCTCTAATTTTCATAATTTTTGCATGAGAAAGAACCTGTATTATATGTGATGTATTCCATGTTACTAAACATTTACACAAAAATTTATTCAAATCAGAACTTTCGTACAGAAGTTCTGTACAAAAAACTGACTGCACTAATTTCGGTACAAAATGGCTGCCAGGGACCATCTTGAATTTCCGACCACACCCGAAAACACTCGTTCTCGTGCTACGGTGATAACAAAGGTACCAAAGAAGTTTTGTAAAGATCGGTTCATAAATATGGCCTCTAGCGCGAACCATATTGAATTGTTGATGGACGGACAGACATACAGATGGACGACGGCCATGACATAACCTCAAATTTGACAAAGTTGAGCTAAAAATCAATAGCTCCCATCTAGACATTGCTCCAAAGCTACATATGAAATTTGGGACTGATCAGGTGAGAGCTGCGACCTGTAGGCTGTGCATAAGAGATTGTTGGACAACTTATACCCAAATCCAAGATGGCCAGTGGTGGTCATGTTTTTCAACGAAATTCGAAAAAAATCGATAGCTCCCATCTATACATTGCCCCTAAGCCACATATGAAATTAGGGAACTGATTGGGTGAGAGCTGTGGTGTGTAGGGTGTGCTAAAGGAATTGTGGATGGACAGATTACGTATAGACAGGTGACGGATCACAAGCCATCCCAAAAGCCCATACCTGACATTGTCAAATTGAGCTAAAAATCAATTACAATTCTTTCTTTCTCTCCCACATGGATACTTAATCTGTAAATCTAGGGTATATGTGCCTTATAAAAGAAAAGTTACAGCCCCTAATCCAATTTTTGACAAAATTCTTTTTATAGGAACAGTCATGGTACATTTGACCTTCCGACTACTATGGCCACAATCAATTTGGCACTTCACTGTTCATACAGTAGAACCTGTCTTGAGAGACCGCCCTTTGGGCCACACAAAAGTGCTCTCTCAAGACAGGTGGTCTCTCATAACAGGTTTCAGGTTTTCTCAAGTCGGTGAATAACCAACCACAAAATTCCGAAATGGAGAAGAATAGATTTTTGTAATTACTTTGAAATTGTTCTTTTTTATGAAGTTTTTGTAACAAATTGAAATGGACTGTTATAAAAATTATAAAAATAAATTAGTGTTGAAAATCTTCATTGAAGATTTTCAACACTAATTTATTTTTATAATTTTAATAACCCTCCTATCAATTTGTTACAAAAAGATTTTCAACACAAATTTATTTTTATTCCTATCTGTCACATTACAGGTATGTATGAAATTGTTTATTTAGCAATAATCCTAATATTTTCCCAAGGGTCTTATAAAAACATCTCAGTCTTTAATGAGTTATGTAACTGAATAGCAATTGAAACCCAATTAAGAGCTTTTAATACTTTTAATTATGTTAGTATAACCACAATGGATTTTCCAATTCCAGAACAGGTAAAAAGTTTTTGTCATGGTTTCAGTCTTCAATGTTCTTCATCATTCGCCGACACACCCCAGATTTTGATTGATTCACACCTCTGAACTCAGAGTGCAAACAACCACAATCATGACTCTGGAATTACCAGCCATGCTTAGGAAAACCATTGCAGCTCTGGGCGTCTCTTGCCCTATCACCTGGACTGTCCAGGAGATAGGCAAGAGGGTTCACCTGTCTATGGAATTCAAGACAGAGGACGACACAGCAACACCACCCTCCTCGGGGAGAGGTAGCACCTTTAGTGAGAGGATCCCCTCTCCCACCCGAGGAGGTCAGGAGGCCCTGAAAAGGATAAGAGCACGAGAAAAGGAAGAAAGAAGAGCCCGTCCACCAAGCGCAGGGATTCCCAGCACTTGGAGGCCTTTCTGGAAAGGAAGAGAGAAAAGAGTGAGGAAAGGGTAGAGGAGGAAGCAGCCAATATTTCTACTCCAACTCCCGCAGATCCACCCATCTTGCCTCCAGCCTCACAGCTGGAGACGCCAGATGCGGACGGTCTTGCGGAGACTGAGTTGGAAATGGAAGCTGCCTTCTCGCCACTGCCCCTGACCCTCTCTCGCCTCTCCCTTCTGCCCCGGAAGGCCGGGACACGGAGCGGGAAACCATCAGAAGAGAAGCCGAAGAGAACAAGATCGTTTGGCAGAAACACGCAGAAGCAAGGGAACAGCACCGCATCGAAATGAACAAAAAGCATGAGGAAATGATAAAAATGATTACGGAACTACAAACTCTTCAAGAAAAAAAGAACAACAACAACCCTCAATCACCACCAACACCAACAACAGAAACAAATATCCTATCACCGACACAGCCACCTCCGAACAAGAAGAAATCAAAAAAGCACAAACGCCGATAGCCTCCAACCTTCCACCTTTCCTTTTCCTCCTCTAACACGATCAGACATGGCCCAAGGCAACTAATAGGAAAAACTACAAAACAGTTAAAGATGGGTTGAAAGGGCTTGCTCTAAATCGTCCCAGCGCGCCGCAGGCGCGCTAAAACCATTCTTTTAGCTTAGCTCAGTCTTCAAAGGGGCGGTCTCTCAAGACAGGTCCATTATGGCATAAAAATACAAGTTGGTACCAGGTCAGAGTGGTCTCTCTAGACAGGTGGTCTCTCAAGACAGGTGGTCTCCCATACCAGGTCCATTATAGAGTAAAACCAATCGGTGCCTCGCAAATGTGGGCTCTCAAGACAGGTGGTCTCTCAAGACAGTGGTCTCTCAAAACAGGTTTTACTGTATACAATTATTTTCTGCAAGTTTGATTGCACTGTGATAAACTAATCTGAAGTTATCATCTGCAAACCAGTAAGTGCTATTTTTAGTAACAGTGTCCTTGACATCTGGTTTTTGATAGGGTTCTTCCCGTGATGGTACCAGCCATTAAATTTGGGGGACTTGTGTTAAAAAGATTATAAAGTTATCACCCAGAAAACCAATTGTTTATGCTTGCCCACCTGCCTTCATCAAAACTATTAAATGAGTTTGACTGCGACACAACTCAATTAATAAAATCAAAGTTAACAATTTTCTTGAAATATTACTAATTTAAAGTTCAGCCCTTAACCTTGAATAATTTTCTTGAAATATTGTTACCTTCTTCTCCCTAAACCAAATACAATGAGCTGAAGCTTATTGTAATGAGAAATCGAAATTTTATTGAGCTACAAAAAAAGAAAAAGAAAAAAAAAGAGGTGCAGATAAACAGCAACTGCAGAGAACAAGTCTATTCCAAGATACTCATTTAACCCTTTACCTAACATGAAAAGCAGACGACACTTGCAAAAAAAAATCTTGAATAACTAATTTTTTGTCTCAAAAACATAGGTTATGACCCCTCGTTGGAACGAGCTCGACGAGCTCGTTCCAACGAGGGGTCATAACCTATGTTTTTGAGACAAAAAATGAAAATATTTTGAAAATTAATTGGCGATTTTTGAGAATAGCGCTGGCCGGTTTTGGCCGTTACTTTGGGTAAAGGGTTAAATAACTGTACTTCAATTATGAGAACATCTACTCTATTTGTCAGTGTAAGGAATTATCTCATGAGTGTGGCCCTAAAAGTTTTATTTTTCACAAGCACTTGAAAAATAATACTTTCAGGTCCACACGATGAATTTTTTCAGTAGTTTCCTAAATGACATTACGCTTCGGCACATGACGTCGCCTTGAACATCACCTTAAAGGAACTATCAGCAGCTTTTTGTTACTGTTCTGAAAGTGTTTGCAGTCGAATTGGGCTGAATATCGCATACTAAAATGTTACATAGCATATAATAAAAAAAAATCTACGCTGTATTAGTGAATAACGGGAATTATCTCATTTGTGTGGACCTGAAAGTATTATTTTTCACTCAAGCGCGAGTGAAAAATAATACTTTCAGGCCACACTAATGAGACAATTCCTAATATTCACTAAAACAGTGTAGATATCCTTTATTTATAAGCCTAAAATCCACAAAAGTGCTCTTTGGCTTTACAGTTGCTAATAGAATGCCTGTTGAAAGAAATGTGCTTAAACACTTTTCTTAAAGAAGTCAGGGTCTGAATGTTTTTATACTTTTGGGGAGCGAGTTCCACAGAGTGGGAGCAGCCACAGAGAATGCTCTTGCCACCTGCGGTCTTCAGTTTCTCCCTTGGCTGTGAAAGCAAAATTTCTTTACCGGACCTTAGGGTTCTGACAGGTTCGTACTAATTCAGAAGTTCAGAGAGATAAGATGGTGCAAGGCCATGAAGGCACTTGAAGAACAGCAGACACAGTTTGTATTGGATTCTCTGGCATACTGGCAACCAATGCAATTCGTAAAGGACAGGTGTTATGTGGCATGTTTTTTTTGTTCCTTGTGACCACTCGGGCTGCACAATTCTGTATGTGTTGAAGTTTTACAATATTGGTGTTTGTTAACCCTGCAGCTAACCTGAACAGTAGATGACACTTGCAAAAATAATTCTTGAATAACTAATTTTTGGTCTTGAGAGACCACCTGTCTTGAGAGACCACATCTGCCAGGCACCGATTGGTTTTACTCTATAATGGACCTGCTATGGGAGACCACCTGTCTTGAGAGACCACCTGTCTTGAGAGACCACTGTGACCTGGTACCAACTTGTATTTTTATGCTATAATGGACCTGTCTTGAGAGACCGCCCCTTTGAAGACTGAAACCATGACAAAAACTTTTTACCTGTTCTGGAATTGGAAAATCCATTGTGGTTATACTAACATAATTAAAAGTATTAAAAGCTCTTAATTGGGTTTCAATTGCTAACTCATTATAGATTGAGATGTTTTTATAAGACCCCTGTGAAAAGATTAGGATTATTGCTGAATAAACAATTTCATACATACCTGAAATGTGACAGATAGGAATAAAAATAAATTTGTGTTGAAAATCTTTTTGTAACAAATTGAAATGGACTGTTATAAAAATTATTAAAATAAATTAGTGTTGAAAATCTTCAATGAAGATTTACTTTGTAGTTGTTCTTTTTTATGAAGTTTTTGTAACAAATTGAAATGGACTGTTATAAAAATTATTAAAATAAATTAGTGTTGAAAATCTTGGCAGATATGCTTAACATGTGTGTCAAGTGACAGGTTTTATCTAAGAAAAAACCTAGGTTACGATCTGACTTGGATGATGAGATACATACATCTTGGATACTTAAATCTAGTTTGGGCAATTTACTTAACTGCTCCGGAGTTCCAAAGTAGATAATTTCTGTTTTGTCATGGTTCAATTTCAGAAAGTTAACAGTCATCCGAGTTTTATTTCCAGAAAGCACTGTTCTAACTGACGCACGAAGCAGGCTGCAATATCTTTACAAAAATGGATATATAGCTGTGTGCCATCAGCTTAGCAATGATAATTTATGCCATGCTTTTCTTATTATGTCACCTAGAGGCAGGACATATATGGTGTAGAGACTCGGCAGCCAAAAAAAGACAATGCAAACAGCCATTTTCGATGGCATTTGTCAATTAGTCGATTAATCAACTAATCTTGGTAGCTCTAAGATAGACCTTAACACTAAAACATTTAAAATACACATTTAAAATCACATATGGATAAAGTGAGTCAGTCCCTTTCCATCAATTTCAAAGTAAGAAAAAGTTACTCACTGTACACCAAGTTTGCTGTTGATGAGATCCTTGTATTTATGGGCTCCACCTCCAGTTGCTTTTATAAATTTAGTTTGAGTAAACTTTGTTGACTCTACAAGATTCTGCTGAATGAAATCCAAGCATGTTTCTATGTAACTTGTCTCAAACTTGATGAAATGAAGTCGACTAACGCTTTCATCTGTGTCAGATACCATATAAATGTGATCTTCTCCATTCTTCTAAAAAAAAATTTCAATAATAAAAAAAAAATCTGAAATTCAGGTGCAATCATTTTCACAAATAATTGATAAGATCACTAGAAGAAGAGAGGCAGTGAATGGGGTGTTAAATTTATATGAGAATCAGATTCAATGATCCCAAATGATTCTTGAATAGAAAACAATGAGAATCAACTTTGATTCTTACAAATTGTTCATCTGATTCTTGTCATAGATTTCTGAAAGTGTTCTTAACCTTTACCCAACGTAACAGCCAAAACCGGCCAGCGCTGTTCTCAAAAACTGCCATTTAATTTTCATTATTTTTTCACTTTTTGTTTCAAAAACATAGGTTATGACCCCTCTTTGGAACAAGCTCGTCAAGCTTGTTCCAATGAGGGGTCATAACCTGTGTTTTTGAGACAAAAAATGAAAAAAATTAGTTATTCAAGAATTTTTTTGGCAAGTGTCATCTGCTTTTCATGTTAGGTAAAGGGTTAAAGGCTGGAGAATTCTACTTATTTATTTCTCCCTAATGTCTGTTTATTTATTGGGGTTGAACGACACTTTCAAAAGCCAGGGTCACTGACAGTTTTATGGCTGGGGGAAGCTGGAGAAGCTGGAGGGAACCACTGAGCAGGAAAAGCAACTGTCAGACACCCCAACTTATTAACTCTACACAAGCAGAGTTAGCAGCAGTTGTGGGAAAATACACCATCAACATCTTGTATGCTTTTATACAAAGCACCACTATACCCCCACCCCCACATGGGCAATCACTATGAAGTGTCTTGCCCAAGGACACTATGCAATTTCTGCTGGTCAGAATTGAACTGTCCACCTGTCAGTTTAAAGTCCAATGCTCCAACCACTGAGCAACCATGCTCCCTTGCTCCCTATAAAGAAGGTAACTCTTTGATTTAACAGTGGCATCTAGGATTCTTGGCTGTCTATACAGGCAGTAGGGACCACCATCAAGGAATATAATTTCTGTCAGCAAGACTACCAAAAGCATGTACCAGAATGTTGGAACATGTGTTCTATATGTACAAGTACGATGAGAAACTCACTAAAATTGAAACTGGGGCCTGGAAGTTTTTTTTATACATTTCTGCTTTACTCTGACAATCCACATCCTAAGACTTTGCAGTTGTTTCTTGGCAAGTCTTGGCTGCCTGTATAGCCAGCCAAGACTTGCTGAGAAACAACTGCCATGGTACTTCGAATGTAACTTGCAAGCTTATCCAAAAACTGCATGTTGGGGCACCTGTTTTGTTGTAGAAAAATGTGATTAAAGTTGGAATTAGGCCCTTGAAGGTTAAACTCGAGTAAATATATAAATATGATATGATCTTTATTTTTTACTATGAAATATGTACTGGTTGCACTCACTCAGGAGGATATAAAAGTACCTTCACATTCTAAATTATTTAAGAACTGAAATTGATTCTCATTGCACAAATTTGCCGAGAATCAAATCCAATTCTCATGAATTGAGATAAATTTTCAAGTTTGGAGAAGATTAATAAAGGACAAACTTACAATTGTGTAGTTGTAAAATGCTCCAGTTGATTCTAATTTTAACTATCAACATTAATATTACCCAGTAAAATGGAAGTCTACTGTCTACGTATTCCTACCATGATGACATATTTTCTAAATCTTGACCAAAGGCGGCACTGCACTTTCATGACAAAATGCTAGATATTAAAGTACAGTCGCCGTGGATTGGTCACTTTCCACGCGTGGGCAATATTTCCACAGATGCAATAATATTAGATTCAAAAATTTAATTAATGAAGCACTGGGTACAACCCGTTGCTTCATTAAGTAACATTTTGCTAATGATGATTTTTCCTACCTGGTAAACAGATGCGTGGACATAACTGCCCATGTGTGGATTACGACCAATCCATGGCGACTGTACTGTACTAATGCATTCAAATATGAATAGAATTCAACACTGTTTCCATTTTAAAAGAATTTCCACAAAAATAAATAGCAACAACTAACTTGTGATCTTGCTTTGGCGAGATCGCTAGTTGTTGACATTTATATAGGTGGAAATCCCATTAAGATGTAAAGGGCGTGACTGACATTGTAAAAATTGCGACATGGACGACGTAGCTGCGACAGGTGGTGCAATCTCACAAAATTCTAAGTTCATCAAGGGACATAACTCCAAGAAAAATATTTGGAACAACACATGCATTGAACAGTGGCTAGACATCAGTAAGATACACTTACATGCCACATATAAAGTCATTCCATCATGTATTTCAAAAGTTAATAAGTTTTGAAACTCGTTGGTCACAGACAGACAGCCAGACCGCCGGACTGACAGACAGACCGACATTGCCACTTATAGAGCTGCTAGTCGCAGCTAAAAATAAAGAGGGCTGTGAAGCATCACAACTCCCTTTTTCCGATGGGTTACAACCATACTAGCCTAACCTGCCAATGGGTTCTGATGAAATCCCTTTAATTCCAGGCCTGGGTTTTAACATTTTTCAAAAAATGTCCACAAAACTATATCCTCTAAAACCTTATTGAAACGAGCTTGACGAGGTCATTCCAATGAGGGGTCACATGATATGGTTTTGTTGACATTTCAAAAAAAAAATATAATATGCGGGTGGAAGCGACTGATTCATTAGGCAAAGGGTTAACTAAATAACCTTATTAACTACCTCGTTCTCTAACTTCCACACATTACACCATTTACCACATTGCACTTTCATAACAAAATTGCTGAACTGCACAAAAATGAGCCATTAGATACCAAATGAAGTCTACCCACTCCCACCATGATGTTCATGTATAACCCACAATTAGGCCTTAGGCCTACAAGTGGGTCATACATGTAAACTATGGTGAGAATGAATTGCTACAGTGGAGTCCACTTAACTGTTTAACCAATGCACATGATGTCAAAATTGTTATTTTAATTTTTTTTTTCAAATATAGCAAAAAAATTTGTGACAAGCTCATTCCAATAGTCATGTGATATGGTTTTGTTGAAATTTTTTTTTAAAGTTTTCAAAGTCTAAAAAGGGGCATAACTCTGGCAAAAATTGTTGGACCTCACCCTGATTCGAAATTGACCTGTATTTTATGTTGATATACCTGCATACCAAATTTCATTTGATTTGGTCAACTATAACTAAAGTTATCATTGGGAAACCAAAGTGGAACGGATGGACAGACAGACACTGGCTATTTTAATAGTGCGAGGAAAAAAAAAATGTTTGTGGGACAATTATGTGGGCGGATACGGATGATTTGTTAGGTAACTGGATTAATTATATTTCTCAAATGAATACCCCTATAACTTGCATAAAACCAGCATCAAACTATGTACCATATCTTAAGTCACTTTCAGAGATGGTGTTCTGAATTGCATTGCCCAGATAGTGGTCAAGTGCTCTGATGGAGCCCTCACGATTCAAGAATGTTTTTTTTGCAGATTTGCAAGTGTCCCTTGCAAGGTCTGTCAGGTAAACAGGTAACATGATAATTTCATTGACCTGCATTCAGTTAACCCCTGGTACTCTGGTAGTGCAAGTGAATTTTCATGAATCACTGTTTCTTTTTTCTTTAACTGCAAATTTAACCAATTATATCTTGTTTGACAGAGCTCACCGTGCTCTGTCAAACAAAGTATATTTGGTTAAATATCAAACTGCATTATGGGAAATATTTGCTGCAAAAAAACTTTTTGACATCAGAGTGCAAAGAGTTAAGTGGGACCCACTTGGTACCACTGTATAAGTAAAGTATTAAAAATACAAAGATAAACATTAATCAAAGTATAACTTTACCTGCTTAGAATCCTCTGAAACATGAGAAGTCTTTCTCTGAATCGTTGAGCTGTAGGCAACTTTTGCAAGGGAACCACCTAAAGTCAAGACAAATCGAATGAATAAAGGGATGGAAACAATCTTTTAATTTTGAAACAAGATGTCACTCTTGTGTGCCATCACACCAACAATTATTATTTTTTGCGAGTAGACAACAGAAAGCACCCATTCCACCTAACGAGAGATTAACCCTTACCTAACGAATCACCTGCATCTGCAGTGTGATATCTAAATTGTGCAGAAATTTTTTTTCATAAAATCAACAAAACCATATCATGCGATCCCCTCAATGGAACAAGGTTGCCAAGCTTGTTCTACTGAGGGGGTCACATGATATGCTTTTGTTGTAGTTTTTCTAAGAATTGTGTGAAAAAAATTAAAATAAAAATTTTGAGATTATTTGTTTTCTGTAAAGGGTTAAATCTATGAAAAATATGCCAAATAGGTAATATAATGCATGCATGAAAATGTGAAAAATGATTAATTCATAGTAATTTGTATATTTTTATACTTACCAATGGCCCAGACATAGCTGGAGCTAACTCGAAAATATCCAGGGCCAAACACAAATTTTGCCCTCCAAACCCCAAAATTTGCATCAAAAACCAAAAATTTAATGTCCCATGTGGCCCTCAATACATTTGACATCTGCGCATGTGCAGTGTCCAGGAAGTACCGAAATTGCCGCCAAATATCATTCCTACTACAGTGCCTGCTAAATGTTATAATCAGCAGGGAGGAATGAGTGCCCACTCATGGGAGGGCCGTCCCCGTCTGTGCCAATGGTAAGTATAAAAATAAACAAATTACTATGAATTTATCATATTTTTACACAGTAACCAATGGCCCAGACATAGCTGAATGGTAAATAGGTTGGAGGGCCTATGACATAAAGGAAAATCCAATAACTCAATCACTTCAAACAGATAATCTCCTACAGGAGAATAGGTGAGAACGGAATTACATATGTCTTTCATATTTAATTAAATAAGAAAGACATAACACCAACAATGTCATTGAGTATAACTCAATATATATTTCTCCATTTTATGCCAGCATAACCCATTACGTTAATTTCATGAAGGGAAGCCAGTATATAAAAATAGTCCAGAGAATGAGACTCTTTATACTCATTTAAAAGTGTCTGAGGATTGTATATAAACGCTCGTTTGACACATGACATATACAAATGCTTCACACCGAGCTACACTTTAAAAATATTACATAAATGACATCATAATTGCTTCCACTGAGCTTTCACATTAAAACCAACCCAGTACCGACTCAGAGCTACTGACACCGGAGGAGGTCTTCCCTTGCTTTTCACTGTAAAGCCAGGTGGTATTAAGGGAAAACCGCCTCCCCCCCCTTCCCCTTGTTCTGGGTCACACAACCACAGAACGAAGAGGGCAGCAGAACAGCGTCAATGCTGGAACGGAAAGCCTAAATAAATATAGCTGTAACCCTTTAGTGGATGACATTCTAAGCAACAGATAGAGGACCTAAACTTCTAAGGTCACCGGAGATGGACTCTATATTTCTAAGGTAAAACCTAGTGAATGTAGAAGGCTGTGTCCAGTACGCAGCTTTCATGAGATCAGTTATGGCTATACAGTGAGAATAAGCCCAAGAAGTTGACAGCGCTCTTCTTGCGCTGAAATCTTATTAACCCTTTACCCAATGCAGTCGATATCAAAATTTATTATTTTAAATATGATTTTTAAAATTTTTTCAAAAATTTTCAACAAAACTATATCATGTGACCCCTCGTTGGAATGAGCTTGACAAGCTCATTCAAACGAGGGGTCACATGATATGGTTTTGTTGAAATTTTTTGAAAAATAATATTTTTTCAACCGCTGAATTTGCATATTACGCAGACAGATGCGGGCGATTCGTTGGGTAAAGGTTAACAGAATGCTGATCTGGAGATCATAAGCAATACGTATTGCTAATTGAATCCATCAAGCTATAGACTGAACAGAAATATCTTTTCTGTTTGGCACTAATGATAGAAAGAAGCGTTTTCTTCCTTTCCTAATAAAATCAGATCAGCGTTTATAAATGCGCATAGCCCTGACAAGACAAAGCAAAGGTCTACGGTTTTCCATAGAAGGCAGAGCCTTTATGATAATAGGCTCTGGCCTTACATCAGGAATCTGATTCTTAGCCAAAAATCCTACTTGTGTAGTTAAAGTGATGGTATTTCTAACACTGCGGTAGTGAGATTCGCCCACAGATAACGCATGAAGTTCACTAACTCTTCTAGCGAACACAAAGGCTGAGAGAAATGCAGTTTTATAGGTCAAGAATTTGAACTCTACAACAGATCTATGCTTGCCGCATAGTCGTTCGCTCGCATGCTTGCCCTTATCGACCGAATGGTTTCCATATAGAACTTCGGAGCCACGATAAGTTTGTCTATCCAGCGCAAGTCTATTACTGGTCGGAACGAGACGTCTGGTTTCGGTACGAGGAACAGGCGACTGTAGAAACCTAACAATTCCTGGTTTTCTACGACCTCTATTGCGTCCTTTTCTAGAAGAGATCTTACCTCCGAAGGGAGAGACTCTCTTTTTGAAGGATTTGGTGGAAGTTGAGTCCACTGTGGATATCGTGTTAGCGGTGGTTTGGCTCGGAATGACAGTCTCAGTCCTTCCAAAATCACATTTCTCACCCACCGATCTTCTGTTATAGTTATCAAGTTTCTCTCAAATCTTGATAACCTCCCACCAACTGGGACACAATAGAGGTCCTGACCTTCACCTGTAGGACCTGCGAGGCTTGCAAGAGGAGAAACCACGTCCGCCCCGTGATGAGCCTTGACCCGCCAGCTTGGGGGTGTCTGACCGGTTGCCTCGGCCACACCCACACCCCGACCTGAGTCGCTAAATTGATGATTTTGTGAGTAATTGTTAGAGGATTTCTTATATCCTCGCGAGGAGTTCCCTCTGAACGATCATTGTCCAGAACCTCCTGCCTTACTCTTCTCTGTAGGTGCGGGTTTATTTGACGCCAACTTTAAAAGCAGAGTATTTGATGCTTTCTTTGTTGCTTGGTCATAGACCAAAGAAAGCTTATCGTCAAACATATCATGTCCTGATACAGGAGCAACTCTAAGAGAGTTTTTCACCTTGTCATCTATGAATGATGACGACACAAGGGTTCCATCACGTAAGGGCGGAGTTATATGTGGTATACAGTATAGCCCTGGAAAGAACCCATAAGGAAGAACGAACATCCTCAAATTCCTTTCCATTGAGACGTTGTGTCATAGCTCTCGTCATGTGATCTGCGTAAAACATAGCGTCTAAATTTGCTCTATTTGCAGAAATTGCTGTCTTGTATCCGAGCGAAGAGCGAATTGCAAATGATGGAGGTAAGGCCAAATCTAGGTCCTCAGCCTACTCATTTAAATGCACAGGAACTCTCTGTACACCTTCCCCTACCGTTTTAAATGCATGTGGTCCAACAGACGGTATCCGAACGGAAGATGAGGATAGAAAGCTGGCTTTTCTCTTTCCACTTGAAAGACTAAGTATAGGGTCATTAAGGACAGCAAAAGTATTAGAGACTTGTTTCGACTGCACCGGGAAGGAAAGGTCTTCCTCCCTTGACCTGATATACTCAGCATCTAACGACGCTAGCAGCTTTTTATGAGTAGTCGCAGCAGTCTGATTCGCTGGAACAATCTCAGGAAAGTATTGATGGATGAAATCCATCGCTATCATGTGTTGTTCCGAAAGGGATGGGTCCATATCATCCATTTCCCTTTCTGCATCCGACAGAATCAGATTCTCCTCATGGTCTTCTGCATCTGAATGGGCAGATGACTGGACCGCCCCAGCGTCATCGGACAGCTCGTGTTCTGAGACTGCAGTAATTTGCTCCTAATCATGCTGGGATGATGCGATGAGTTGTGCAATCTGCGACAGCAGGTCTGTAACCGAGGCCCGAGGAGAAGCGGTCTTTTGTTGCTTGGCTGCTGGCTGCTCCTGGGACCATGTGTCCGAGACGGCTCTTTTCAGCAGATGTTCCATCGAACGAGGCCTCGTGTCCTTGGCTACTGGATGGTGTGACTTTTAATGGAAGAGCGGTCCTTGCTCGGTGATTCCGGCTGGATATCGGACGTCACATAGCCAATGTGCGGTTGTGTGTGCTGCACAGTATCAGAGGAAGCCCTACTTACAGCCATCCCCTGCTGACTATTTGACGGAGCGACCCAGACCGGATACGTGGATGTAAGCTCCGATTGATGCAAGTTTCGAACTACAACATCTGGTCCCAGATGTTGTTGATGAAGAGAGGGGACTCTCTCGCTCATGTTCCTGCTAGACCTCGCCGAGCTGACAGTCGAACTTGCTGGCTTCCTCCTTTCCGCCGTTGCTGGGTGAGCCTGATTAGAGATTATAGTGCTCGCTCTACCCTTATTCCTTTCCTCGACTGCAATGGGCACACCTGGTGTCGCGGTGCCCACTGCTTCACCGGTTGAGTTAGCTGACGACAGGGCTTTGTAACCACCAGTGCGTGGTTTATTGCTCTGTCTAATATTTGAGAACACTTTAGATGCTAGCTCAGATTGACTATCATTACGCAATGACGGAAGCACACTATCGGACAGAGTCACGAAACCGTAACCATGTTCATGTTCCTCTGAAATGGAAACTGAAAAACTAGAGTGACTGTGCGGTGGGAGAAATTTGACATGAGCCCAAGAATCCTGAGCCCAAATGGATCCTGATAGAGCCCAAGTGTGGACAAAAAATTTTTTTCACTGCCAAAAATTAAGGCTACACTATCGGAATAAAGTATGTATCTTACACTGGTCCTAACATGAATAATTCAGAGGAAAATTACATGTCTAAGGAAGCGTTGTCAATGTAAACAATGCCACAGAAAAACTAGAAACAAGACTCCAGGCACTAAAAAATAGGGCCCGAAGTCAGTAACAGATTTAACAACACTATCCGATGCAAAGCAAGATCTTCATCAGAAGAAAATGCAATACATCAGATGGATGATGCATGACTACAAATGCCTAAACACCCCTAGGGTGAGGATGTAACCATGGGGATAAACAGAATAAACATTCTGTGAAAAACTTTAAACTCCCAAGAAATTTAATAAAAAAATTTAAATAAAAAAGCCAAAAAGCCTGGGAGTTTAACTGGAGGGCTTCAGGGAAGGATAGGGAAGAAACACTTAACAAACATTGGCATAATCATTAGGAAGAATGATAATTTCAGGCCATGGCCTGAAAATGGGGAACTAGAAATAATTTCGTCAAAAAATTATAAAGTTACAGCCCTGAACATAAAAACCATTGTTTCTTCCTTCCATGATTCTATTCTTTCCTCTGATCCACCATAATGAGGGCATAATCATCTTTGATCTGTGTCTGGCATCATCAAAACAGAGATTTAAAAGCACAAAAGTCAGTTTGTTGTTATCTGACAGAGGGCCAAACAAGGAATGATATTTGGCGGCAATTTCGGTACTTCCCGGACACTGCGCATGCATATGGAGGGCCACATAGGACATTAAATTTTCGGTTTTTGATACAAATATTGGGGTTTGGGGGGCAAAATTTGTGTTTGGCCCTGGATATTTTAGAGTTAGCACCAGCTATGTCTGAGCCATTGGTTACTGTGTAAAAATATACACCCTGAATTATGCCGGGACTCAACAATAACATGCTTCACTTCAAAAGTTAGCAAACAGTATACAGATCGCCTCCCTTTTCTAAAACCTAAAGACCAGATGGAAACAAACTGTACAAACTATTTACTGAATCCCATAATTTTCAACATTACAAAATACATAACTACATAAGGCTAAAGAAAATGAATCTTTTGATTCTCAGACAACGGCGCATTCGTTTTTTCGTCCCGCGTTCGTCATTTTTATTTCAGAGGCAAAATTTAAAATGTACAAAACTGTGATTTTAGTGGTATCACATCGTCGTAATTTGCGATGCATTATGTCGTTTTCATTGATGCAGTATTGTTATTCTCTTCGCAAAATGCAACAAGATAAATACGAAATGAATATTTATTCAACTGGTTGAGGACTGGATTATTTTTGGTGGTCTGAATTTGTTCATAAAAATTGTTCTATTACAAATTATTGGAAAGTGCCAACAGGCACTCTCCAATAATTTGTAATAGTACAAATTTGTATTAACAAATTGTTATTTACATTTGTAATAGTGCAAATTTGTATTAAATTGTTATTTACGTTTAACTGAATATGAAACATGGGTAAGGAAAATGTTACTTTTGCACTGGTACCCTCAGTTTTTTGAACGGCCTGATTGTGTCTTCTCGCACCCAAGCAGTTGAAAAACTCCAATTTTGATCTCCATTTTAGTTGTTCTATATTGATTTTGTGTTGCGTGATCCCTGTTACAAAAATAAAAAAACTATCAGCAAAACCAATATGGAAGCTCTTGTATTTAACTTTAGGCTCTCACAACTGGATTTTAGGCATCGGCGACCATTCCATCAGGAATGAAAAAATAAAAATAAAAACTGCCCTCCCTCATTTGGTTTTAAAAAAAATTGCCTGAGAATCAATTGTTTAATTTTGTTTGGCCTAAACTAAGAATATTCCTGAAAAAATGTGTTATGTCAAGGTTGAGGTCAGACATGTTAACCAGAGAAAAACATTTTCAGAGAACTTGAGGATAATTTTCAGGGAAATCGATCAATTTCAGGGAAAAGTATGTGCACGAACAATACACAAGAACTACAAATTTTCAGCTCTTGGACCGCCACTGCACCAGGCTGCAGCAAAACATTTACTGAAGCCTTTATGCCATGTAAAAAAAATTACTGATTCAATTATCCTAACCTCCCTCTTTTCTTCAAGCCAGTGCCCCTCCCCTACTGTGCCTCCCCACCACCACATGCGGTTGCCATTTTACATAAGAGCACCAAGAATACATATAATTCACTTCTGAAATGGGCAATCAGGTGCAATTCCATTTTTTTCTTGATGCACACAAGTTAATCCAAGTTTCCCTTTTTAGACGTGGTGTTTCTTTACATGCACCAATTTCATTGAGGGGATGTTTCAGCCTTTGGTGCTGAGATATTTTCTCATCGGTAGATTTACCTAATTTGGTTTTAACCTGTGCAAATACCATACGGAACTTTCTGGGAATAGACTCCTCAACTATGAATTGTACAACAGGACCAAAATGATTCACATTCATTATTACTTTCCAAATTGTCATTTACTGGGATTTACGGGTTTGATTATAAATGATAACTTCATAAGTGAATTATGCAATCAAAAATTGGGTCATGTATCCATGTTTTTTTAACCCTTTACTAACGTGAAAAACAGACGACACTTTGCAAAAAATATTCTTGAATAACTATTATTTTCATTTTTGTCTCAAAAACATAGGTTATGACCCCTCATTGGAACGAGCTCGATGACCTATGTTTTAGAGACAAAAATTGAAAAAATAATGAAAATTAATTGGCGATTTTTGAGAATAGCGCTGGCCGGTTTTGGCCATTACGTTAGGTAAAGGGTTAAATAATATAATTATCATTAATAATGAAAAGTAATAAACAGAGTAATCACTTGACTGGGCTGGTTATGTGAAATAATTCATTCGAGACGAGGGACTACATTGTAAAACACTCGTGCGCATTTGTGCACTCGTGTTTGTACAACGTCCCTCACCTCACATGAATTATTTCCCGTAACCAGTCCAGTCAAGCGATTACTCTCTGTCTATTCCAAAATATGCCCTTCGTTTATCAATTTTCAGCTGTAACTGTTTGGCATATCAAGGAAGCAAGGGGAATTTTGAGGCGCAAATTGTGACTAAATTTTTAAACTACATTCTTCTGCTCAGCTACAGTGGATTACAGATTGAGCCGACAACTGAATGAAAAAATAAGTGGATACCAGAACTAAATAAATAAATTTATCATATGACTCGCCCATTTTGTTCACTTTAAAACATTTGATATTTTGTTTTCATATTAATCAGTGATAAATAAAGCCTTCCGTCAATTTCATTGGTCAATTTCAAAACTAGACAATTTGACTGGCTGAACAAAATACAACTGGGCCACATTTTCATAATTTGCATAATTAGAGTTGGGAGCTTTCATTGGTCAATTTCAAAACTGGACAACTTGATTGGCTAAACAAAATACAACTGGGTGACATTTGCATAATTTCAGTAGGGAGAATTTACGTTATCTGTCCTATTTAGGGTGGGTTATATTGTATTAATCTTTTACCTACAAGAAAAACGCCATTCATTTTTTTTTATATTTTCACTTTTTGCTTCCAAAACATAGGTTATGACCCCTCAATGGAATGAGCTCGACGACCTCGTTCCAATGAGAGGTCATAACCTATGTTTTAGAAGCAAAAAATGAATTTTTTTAGTTATACCAGGATGTTTTTTCCAAGTGCCATCTGCACTCAAGTTAGGTGATGGGTTAAAAAGTCATACTAAGTGGCTAATTTGTGCGTGTGTGTGTCATATGATAAAAAGAATATGAAATGAGTGTTTTTCTCATAAAATATTTAAACTCGTCCAAATTTTTCGTTTGGGCTTGCCAGAGGTTCGCTAAAACGGAAAATTCTTAGACTCGTTTCATAAATATTATATGAGAAAAACACTCATTCCATATCCTCTATATACAGTTAAAACTAGAAGTCCTGACATAAAATGTGCACAAATAGTACGTTGATATGGGCGTTAAGGTACGCGTTATGGCCCAAATAAAGCTATCAAATTCTGTACATATGGCCTGTGCACAAGCAATGTTTCAGCCAATGGACCTCCAGGTAACCCGGAGGTCCATTGGCAGAAACATTGCATGTGTTTGCTATGAGTAACAAGGAGAACCTGCCGTGCTTTGGATGCCATTCGATATGGCAATTGCGCGCAATTCGAACGCGCAATTAAGCCTAGATAAGCGCACTATTCGTGACAGGACTTCTGGTTTTAACTGTATATTGTTTAATTTCTTTTCACACATTTTATTCATCAGGAATGATTATTTAAGTGAAGGCGGGTGTCAAGAGGTGATGTTCTTAATTTACCTATTTTAGCTTCGGCACTCGTACTGAGTTGTAATTGACCAAGCAGCTAAACTGAAATAAACAAGGACAATGCAAAGTGTGGGCCACTGTCCCCGACCTGTATGCAGGGTTGAAGTAGCCTTGAAGGTACATGTATTGTGGGATAGAAACATTATCTACATGTAAGTCGAAAAAGTGCCATAACTCTGGGAAAAATTAATGAACGGAACTCGTTCCTTGTGCATATCCGTTCTCCCATGCAGGTCTATCAGCATACCTAATGATATCCAAATCTGAGGCAGGACTTTGAAATTACAATGCAAAATGTTTGGATGGACACACGGACAGATGGACAGACAGATGGAGGGCTTCACTAGATACCACCGATTCCTCCTTCAGAGGTCGGGGGCATAGTAAAACAGAAAAGAATGCAGATGTAAGTGAAAAATTTATAATAAAATACTCTTTTACAGGCCTGGCATTCTTAAAAATGCAGGAGGGCTAAAAATTGCTCCCCTCGCATAGCCTAGGGGAGCGATTAGATCTCCTCAAGCTATCAAAAGCTAAAAGTGTCAAAATGAAGTTGTACATGTACTATTAATGAATTTTGTTTAGTGAGCTTTGCTCTTTTTATTTGGTGCTGCTAACAAGATAGAGTCTGTGAGACTGTTGCACTGCGCCTTCCAAACCTCCGGGCCTCAACAAGGCCCGGAGGTGAGGGAGGGGCAGTGTGGCCGTCTTACAGACACCAATAACATACATGTAGCAGAGGTTTGAAAAGATGTGGGTTTTAGGAATAGGCTGTTGTGGTAATCATTATTTTCTAAGGCCAGGAGGGCTGGTTTTCGCCCTCCTTAATGTTTTTAAGGTGAGCAGCAGGCAAGCGAATAAATCGCTCTCCTGAAAACGCCAAGCCTGCTTTTGTTAATATAATTCACTTGAATGCACTTTTTTATTTCATTTATTATGATCGGAGTTCCGAAGGCATATGATTTGACACTGAACATCTTGAAATGTAAAAATATTTTACAACTATTTTTGGAGATTTTTGCCCAAAATGGATTCCTTTCCGGGATACAGGGAACTATACTGAATTTACATGATTTTCCCAGGCATTCTGGGAGTTAACATCTCCGGTTGAGGTATGTGGTTTTAGACCAACATATGGAGGTGTGTGTGTGTGTGTCCGAAATCCTGAGGTACCCTTAATATTTTACCATGATATTCTGCACCAATTCTGAAATCGCTTACTTCGGTATTTAGGGAAACCTTGATGTGTTGGAGTTTTCTTCAATCTACCTCAGAAGGATAGCTGCACCAAACCACCCTCACACACAAACCCAAGCACACTTTAATCACTATATGCTATCCAACCTAATTCATAAAGACTGTTGTTGTGGAACCTTGTTAATTGAATAGCTCTTTGCTGATGAAAATTATTCATTTAACAGGAGTGTTCAATTAACATTGATTTGGTCACTTTCCTCTAATCTAGAGATAAATGGAGCAGTTTTTCTATCTTGTTTGACAAAGCATGTGGAACTCTGTCAAACAAGATATAATAAACTGATTGTAATCCTCATGTGGGCAGTGATGTCCTCTCATGCATTTACCAGGTAAGACAAATCATCATCATCAGCAAAATTTTAATTAATGAAGCACCTGGTTGTACCCGGTGCTTCATTAATTAAATTTTTGATGATTATTCCTATAATTAGTATTTGGAATTAAATATTATTGCATCTGTGGAAATATTGCCCACCTGTGGAAAGTGACCAGTCAATGGCGGCCATACTGTAAATGCCTGTATTTGATACACTAAGGCCAAATAGGTCTATAAACAAGAGAAATTTGGTGACTGTCACGGTAATTTCTCAACATATTGTAATACTTTTTATTCAATTAATATGAGTTGACTTTATAACCGATATGGAATTAACAGGTCAGATTTGTATTGAAGGTCTAAATGGTTTGGTGATTTGATATTATATTCAATGAACAGTTATTCAGTAAAGAGATATCTAACTGACTGGGCTTGACTGTACAGTACAGTGGCAGTGAACTGGTTACAATTCACCTGTAGGCAGTGATGTCCACGCATGCGTTTACCAGGTAATAAAAATTATCATCTGCGAAATTTTAATTAATGAAGCACCAGGAATTTTGATAATTATTCCTATAACAGGTGTTTGGAATCCAATATTATTGCGTCTGCGGAATTATTGCACACCCACTGAAAGAGAGCAGTTCACGGTGACCAGGCCAGAAAATAAGCAGACTGACATCTGCAAAATGAGGTACCCAGAGGGTGAATTTAGTGATGCTACCCTGCAAAGCAGGGTAGCATCACTAAATTTACCCTCTGTGAACCTCAATCTGAATCAGGGTCTCAAGAGTAAACAGAAAGAGGTACCCAAAGGATAAATTGGCCCACTGTATGGGATATCATCATCAAATTCACCCTCTGGGCACCTCATTCTGCAAATTTCAGACTGCTTATTTTCAGGCCTGACAGCGGCTGTCATGTAGCTCTTTAGTGTCTATACATCATTGCATGTTGAAAATTAATGTACTAACCTATATCGATGGCAAAGCATTTTGCATTCTTCAGATTTCTAAAGACTTGCTCTGATGGCAGTTCTATACTCTTTGCATATGCTCTGTCTGTCATCTTGAACTAACAATTTCCAATCATTTTGACACATTCATCCATGACCAGTCTACCTAAACAAGAACATGAAGCTGGTTGCTCTCTGCTTTCACATGTCTCCAAAATATAAATCTTAATAAACAAAAAAGAAGAAAGTACATTACATGAGAGAAACTTGTTTAATAAATGAAACAGAACACTGAGAAATTTTTCTGTCAAGTAGATTTCTTCCAAGCAGAAGTTTAGTTAAATTTGTCAATCTGATTCCTGTTATTTACAGTATTAGCACAATTTAGCAGAAATTAGTATACTACATAGGCAGAATAACAAAAAAATGAAAGTGTCAATGACACTGCAGCTCAACTTGTGTAAGACATGTACATGTATAGTGTGTGACACAGCATTGAGCAATGACACACATCTAGGTAATGTCCTGATAAAAAAAGGTACATGTAAAGTACTGTAAAGGTCTGTACATAAATACTGACAGTAGTCTGCAACAAATGTACAGGTAAGTATTGTAAAGGTGGGTGACAGTTAGATGCTAAAGTAGAAAAGAAATCTCCATGGGGTTAATGTTACAATGGGGGTCCTTGTATGGTGCACCATAAACCAAATGTCAGCAATTGTTTTGGCCTGTTTGATTCCAACGCTTCTGAGGTTGATTCATACTAATTAACCCTTAAGCCCCCATATAGCCCCAAACCGCCACTTTTATATTGCATTGAAGCAGGTGCTCCCTTGTGTAATCTTTTTTATTACTCTTGTGTGTAGACTGAATTTTCCCTGGCAGTGGTTCTACATCACTGCTGGCTGCCTGTATAGGCAGCCAGCAGTGATGTAGAACCACTGCCAAGCCATCAATAACTATGAAAGCAGAAAAAGGCCATAAATACTTTAAAATTAATCTGAGGACTTAAGGGTTAATAAATATTTGTCCAGTCCTTCTTAAAATATAGGTACGTGTATTTGAATTTTTTATCTTTAGCTGATAGGGTTCCCACGGGCGAGGAGGTTTTATATCTTTATATTTTTCATTGGAAATAGAAAATTGTGTTGTGCTAATAATGTTTACCCTCCCCAAACAACATCAAATATTAACACAGGAACTTGGCTTCAAAACATTTGAATATACACATCCTAGGGATGCTGAATTCAAGAAACATTATTTTGTCTAGTGTTTTTGGCAAAGATTTTTAATTATCTCCCTTTTTGAGTTCCCAAGTGGGTCTGACTGAACCTAAAATATTTGTTCTCACACCCCAGTGACAACAAAGGCACACAATAAATTTATAGCAAACATTACTGACATAAAAAATCTTCTTGACAGGTTCTGCACAAAATATGTAATACACACAGTTTCTGTAAATATGACTGCCGTCAGGCATTTTAAATTTTAGACCGAACCCCAAAACACTTGTTCTTGTCCCACTTCTTGGGTACCTTTCACAAAACTTCAAAGATACCCAAGAAGTTTTGTGAAGATCAGTTCTTAAATACGGCCTCTAGCCAGAGCTGTATTGAAATGTGCACTTACTGTGTATAAGTAGCACTGAATAAATCAAAGTTTGTCTAATTGGCCGCCGGGGGCTATCTTGAAATTTTGGACTGCATCCCAAAACACTCGTTCTCAACCCAAGGTGATAACAAAGGTACCCAAGAAGTTTTGTGAAGATCGGTTCATAAATACAGCCTCTAGCCCGAGTCATATTGACATCTGTACTAACTGCATACAAGTAGCACTGAATAAATTAAAGTTCATCTAATTTGCATAATTTATGCACGAGAAAAAAACTTGTATTATATGTGTGATATATTCCATGTTACTAAACATTCATACAAAAATTTATTCAAATCAGAATCTTCATATAGAAGTTCTGTACATAAAACTGATTGCACCTAAATTTGGTATAAAATGGCCACCCGCAGCCATCTTGACTTTTGGACCGCACCCAAAAAACCTGTTCTCATCCCAAGGTTATAACAAAGGTATCCAAGAAGTTTCATGAAGATCGGTTCATAAATACAGCCTCTGGCCTGAGCCATATTGACATGTGCACTTACTGTGTATAAGTAGCACTGAATAAGTCAAAGTTCATCTAATTTGCATAATTTCTGCACGAGAAAAAACCTGTATTATATGTGATGTATTCCATGTTACTAAACATGCATTCAAAACTTTATTCAAATCAGAACCTTCAAACAGAAGTTCTGTACAAAAAACCAAAATGGTTACTGGCAGCCATGTTGAATTTCGTACCGCACCCAAAAACACTGCTTCTCTCATCCCAAGGTGATAACAAAGGTACCCAAGAAGTTTTGTGAAGATCGGTTCATAAAAACAGCCCCTAGCCCGAGACGTATTGACTGAATAAATCGAAGTTCATCTAATTTGCATAATTTCTGCACGAGAAAAAAACTTGTATTATATGTGATGTATTCCATGTTACTAAACGGTCATAAAAAAATTATTCAAATCAGAACTTTTACACAGAAGTTCTGTACAAAAAACTGATTGCACTAATTTCAGTACAAAATGGCTGAAGGTGGCCATCTTGAATTATTGGACCACACCCCAAAACACTCATTCTCGTCCCACAGTGATGACAAAGGACTTTCGTAAGGAACGGTTCAAAAATATGGCCTCTAGCTTGAGCCGTATTGAATTGTTGACAGACAGACAGAGGGACGACGGGCCATGACAAAACCTCAAATTTGACTACGTCAAAGTTGAGCTAAAAATTCTAAGTTACAGTAAAATTGCCATGGTCTCATAATCCACATGTGGGCAGTGATGTCACACATATGTTTACCAGTCAATAAAAATCATCAACAGCAAAATTTTAATTAATGAAGCACCAGGTCGTACCCGGTGCTTCATTAATTAAATCTTTGATGATTAGTGTTTGGAATCTAACATAATATTCAAAAAAAGTAGGGGATATCCAAACTGATGTTGATATTTTCGGAAAATGGTATTGGATACGTGTGATTGGACACATCAGTGTGTTATCAAGTTTAGTGTTGATCATGGATGTCTCCAGCCCACTAAAACTTCGGGCATGTTTTTCGCACTAATGACGCTTTAATGTCTGTGGGTACGTTTTGAAATTTTCATTTCAACTAGATGGGCTTTTTCGGAGGTCTCATCATTCTTTTCTTGGTATAAACTCATTCATTAATAGTTTCTGGTCGAAACGTAACTTTTGAGGTATGCAAAGACTGACATGCAGCGAACGGTTACATGCCGTTGGCATGTTGGAACCTGGCAACAGACAAGACTGCAGAGGCTCAAATTCTCTACATTACTCAATCGGTGATTAGCAGGTTGTGGTCATGCTATCATCAGGCAGGCAATATTGATGACAGACTTCGGTCAGGTCGTCCAAGGGCAACAACTGTTAACCAAGATTGTTTCATCCGAACCACAGAATTACGTAACCGCCATCAAAGTGCCTCAGAAACTGGACAGCAGCTGCACCAAGCGACAGATCTGCGAGTCAGTGGTCAGACTATCTGAAATCGCCTACATAGCTGGAATTTTTATGCTTGGCGACCTCGAATAATTTCACGTTTGACTGAATGTCACATCGCAGCAAGGCGTAATTGGCGTGGAGCACGACAGTGCTGGGACAATCATTGGTGGAGCAACGTCGTGTTTTCCGATGATTCAAGGTTCACTCTCGACTTCCACCACAGGCGAAACAGCTGCCTTACCTAACTGTCTCTATCATTATTAATCCTGACCAACAGGTCAATACGTCGGATAACCGAAGAGACACCCACTCACCTGGGGTTGGTTTTGTAGAAATACCACTGAAATCCAACAGATCTCTGTATTTGTTTGTTTGATAAGGCCGAACAGGTCGTAACCTTGGTTACACTTTGTGGGAGTTAAATCAGGACAAACACCAATAGAGGTCCACTCACTTATCAATTCTTCTACCTCTCCTCCGCAATGGAGTCCTTACACCCTGAAACACACTGTAAGCTCCTACTACAACTCAATAATACTCGGAGGCTCATGTTTCAGGAAGCTGATACACACCACAAACGCCGCATTTACCAACAATGCAGCTCGTGAAATGTTGTGCCAGCAGATCTTCTCAATACCATAAATGTAGATCTACGCCGCACTGTCAGTGGGGTGTGCAAATTTGAGAATGACATATGATCGGACATCGACGAGCTACCTCTTCAAACCATGCAGCATTTGATTCAACTTCTACAGACAGAATACGGGAAGCATATCTCAGACCTAGAAGTCGAGATATCTGAGTACTTCAATAACCCGCTTCCTCCTAATATCATTGAGCAGGACCAGCCTGCCTTTCTTGAGCTCTTCCACAACACAATTGCACTTTTTTCCAGCACTAACCTCACCAAATATCGGCTAACCAATGCCCAGCTTTATAAAGAGACTATGGCCACAGCTGTATCAGCCCTTAACCAGGGCTTGAACATAGTAGCAGCTGTCATTGTATACCCCGGAACACACAAGGGACCACAATCCTCTGATCAACCAGGGACACTCCTCCCAAAGCGAACTCACCAGGCAATTTTACCAATGGACACTCATCATACCTCAGCTGATTTACTTCTGAGTGCACCCAGATGTCTGAACTTAGGAATGATCAACATTTAGAAGGATCAACATTCTTCCCCCGAGTACAATGCCTTGGGGTAGTGCACGTCAGGTGCCTGAGGCTCTGCCACCTCTGTCAAACACATGACAGGGCATTGTACCATGACATGCGTAGCTACCACAACAAACGCAGTTCTAACACCTCGCCTAGCGTCGGCAACCTCCACCTCTCCTGTACTCGGTACACTTATGACCTCTTGTAGTACATGTAGCTCACCACCATGGTCACAGGTCACTATGCTGGAGGAGGTTTGGCATGTAAACTTGAATATTGACTACGAGTCCAATGGTGACACCAATGCCACCGCCTGTACCATCACGGATATACAGTCTGTATTAAGCCAGCCCCAAGCCACTGAACATCACCCTGCCCACCAACAAGTCCACTCATGTCAGTCCTAGGGACCATACCTGTCCCTTGGTGTCTGAATCTAACCCCTCATCATCGGAGCATGATGACGGTTCCTCCACTGGAACCATCAGTGGTCCTACCATGACCTCATCAGAGAGCATAAGGTTCTCCATTATTACTTTGGATGAGCAGGGACCCTTGTCTCCTTCGGCTTCCGCTAAACCTAATGCTTTGGACGCAGGCCTCTCACCTGCACTTGCTGCCAAGCCAGATGGATCTTCCCATCCTTCTTCCCCACATACACAAACCATGGCCAGCCATGTGTGGGTAACACCGATCAAGGCAAAATGCCAATTTTCACTTCTACCTTCACCAAGTTTGCCAATAAATGTACCAGAGAGGGCATATTACGGAACCTAACCAGGATAGTCGATACTAAACAAACATGACTGGGCCACTGTACTCCTACCAGCGAAGCTCACTCTTCCACAATCCGCTGTCTATCCCAGCACCGCCACACGACTAACAAACAAGTAGTCTGACACGTCAAACACATCTGTAGGTGGCATACATGACGTCAAATGGAATGACACTCTTACCTCACTGCACAGGCTAGCAAACATATTACCAACTTATCGTCTTACACCCTCAGTACACATGAGAAGAAGGTACTGGGTAAGGGGTTAAAATTTATACCTCAAAAACCTTCCAGGTCCTTCCTCAAAGAAGACATACCATTGCTTCATAATAGAGTTTTTCTTTAATATGGGCCTTTGCCATGAAAGAAGTCATTATTCAGCATGGACAATGGAGCGTGACATTTTTGAATGCAATTAATAGTCGCTTACGACTTTGAAAACCTGTGGGTGTAAAATTAACATAAAAATTCTTAACTCATAACAAATTCATATATTCTTAACAAATAAATTATGATACACTAAAATCTTAAATAACAATATATTGCAAGCTACACACTGGACAGGATGTGCGCTTATAGAGAAGCATTGTATTTGCCAGATTGTTTTGCTCTCAGTTATGTAATTATCATTGAAAAAGGAGTCACGTTAATAAAAACCCATCAGGATTTATTTGCACATATGCAGGAGCCAAGTTCAGCAAACCCATATGTCAGCAATGTCGGGGGATTAAAATTAAATAACTCGGAGTAGTCATCCTTTGTATGCAATTTAATTACTCAATACAGTTGACTGCCTTTACATGTGTCATTTTTATCTGTATAATTGGGGAGTGCGGTAGCTCAGTATGTAGAGGTGCAGGCTGCAAGCCGAGAGGTCCTCGGCTCGAATCCCATCTGCGGCAACCGCGTTGTGTCTTTGGGCAAGACACTTCATCTCGGTTGCCCGCGTGGGGGAACGATGACGCTGTGTACTAAGGCGTACTGCACGTAGATGGTACGCATATCTTCATCCAATCTAACCCTGCTTGTGCTGCAGTGCGGAGTTACAATGTTGGTTGAGCTGACAGCTGCTCGTCATTGCTCGGTGGTTCTCTTCGGGTACTCTGGCTTCCTCGACCCGTAAAACTGTCACGGTCATGATTAGCCATTGTGCATAAATATGTGACCTTAAACATCAATAAATCAGTCTGTATAATTGGCTAGCTGCTCTACATAAGTACAGTCGCCATGGACTGGTCACTTTCCATGTGAGGGCAATATTTCCACAGACACAATAATATTAGATTCCAAACACTAATTACAGAAATAATCATCAAAAATTTAATTAATGAAGCACCGGGTACAACCCGGTGCTTCATTAATTAAAATTTTGCTAATGATGATTTTTACTACCTAGTAAACAGATGCGTGGACAAAACTGCCCACGTGTGGATTACAACCAATCCACGTCGACTGTACTGTATGTCAAATTTAAAGTTCGCAACTTCATTGTATGTTTGAGTGATATTTGAACACAAACAAGAGAAAAATGTCCATTTTCTGCATTAGTTTGGGACTTTAATGAAATGTTAATCGATAATACCAAAAATTTTGGAAAATCGAATGAGTGAGAATTTTCTCGGAATGCAATTGGTATTTAAAAAATATTGAGTTTTGGTACAAATATCAAAATACTGTGAAGGCCTACTTAATAAACTAAATAAAACAATGGTGCAGTGTAACACGTGGTTCGAAATAAGTCAACGGACAAGTTGGATAATACTTTATGACTGTTCAGTGACCTCCCATTCTTCATATAAAGTACAGTTTATCATTTCTTCTTTGTAACAAACTACCATGCTTTTATTTAATGTAGATACAGTTAAAACTAGAAGTCCTGTCACGAACTGTGTGCTTATCTAGGCTTAATTGCGCGTTGGAATTACTATATCGAATGGCATCCAAAGCATGGCAGGGTATCCTGGTTACCCTTAGCAAACACAGGCAATGTTTCTGCCAATGGACCTCCGGGTTACCCGGAGGTCCATTGGCTGAAACATTGCTTGTCACATGCCATATGCACAGAATTTGATAGCCTTACTATGGTCATAACGCACAGATCGACGTGCTATTTGTGCACTTTTCATGACAGGACTTCTAGTTTTAAGCAAATACATGAGGTACTATTTGCACCAAGCGAGAACTATCGAAAAGTACGAGCAGTATTGTGTGTGTTTGGCATTCTGCATTGTCATATCAAACAAAGATTGTCAGTTTATAAATATTCGATATTTACTCACATCGCGGTATTTAAAAAAATTCCATACTCGGTATTACAAACTGGAATACCGTGAAGCCCTACCTGCCTGTATGCCATAATCCCTATTCACTGTTCTGCCTGCACAAAAATCCCCAAAGTTTATAGTAGTGTTTCACTTGTATGTTTCTTTGTTTTATTTTTCCAGTTTAATGCATAGTAGGCCTCTTTTAACAATTGTACTATGATTCGTTTCTGGGTTATGGCTGAGACACGAATATTGACTGATTTTTAGTGTGACCTTGAAATGTGACCTTGACCTTGAAGGTACGAACCCGGCTATGGTGTGTGACACATCCCCCCATGGTCCTTTATGATTGTGTGAAGTTAGATGACTGTGGCCCTGACAGTTTTTGAGTTATTGGCACACACACACACACACGGACGGACACACGCACACTTCAATCACTATATGCCACCCAACCTAAGTCGGGGGGCATAAAAATGTGAAGGCAAAAAATTATCCAGTCT
Organism: Pictodentalium vernedei; assembly: GCA_031216915.1. Taxonomy (NCBI): domain Eukaryota; kingdom Metazoa; phylum Mollusca; class Scaphopoda; order Dentaliida; family Dentaliidae; genus Pictodentalium; species Pictodentalium vernedei. Next base: position 421,642,392 of record CM062290.1, read on the forward strand.
AATAAATTTCGTTGAGTTGGTGATCTAGTTAATTACAATTATTACTTTTATCAAAAACATTGGCTGTGACATATGTAATCAGTTTTCATTGGGTGGAGGTAAAACAAAAGTTCTCTTTCTGAATCGAATGATCGCATGTGCAGTTGCTTCACTCAATACAGATTTGTATTTGGTCTAGACATTTTTACTTGAGGAAAATACGTTCTTGATGTAAGATATATAAACATACATACATGTTAGAGCTGAAATGGTTGACTGATTAATCAATGATCAACATCTTGATCGATCCAAAAGGTAATTGTACTTTTGAACGACTGTATTATATGGATCAACAAAGGAACAGACCTGCTCCAAAACAGGCAAACATTGTCACACTGACTCACATCAATTATATGAGACAGAATAAAGCATTACTTGTTGACATACTTGTTTATTTGCATGATCATCATAGTGTATCAGTGGCTGGAAATGGTCATTCTTAAAACTTTACCCATTGCAGGCAGCAGACGATACTTGCAAAATAAATTCATGAATTACTAAAAATTTTCAATTTGTGTCTCAAAAACATAGCTTATGACCCTTCATTGGAATGAGCTCGTTCCAATGAGGGGGTCATAACCTATGTTTTTGCGACAAAAATTGAAAACATTATAAATTTGAATGGAGATTTTGTATAAAGGTCTTGTCGGTTTTGTTTGTTATATTGGGTAATGCTGTAAATCCTCAACGGTATGGCAATTATTCAGATTTTTATTTGTACAACTGATTAATCGGTTAACCATGGTTAATCCACATGATTAATCGATCAAGAAAACTCCTTAACCGTTTCAGCTCTAACACATGTATGTTTATTTGAAGCCAAGAATTGTGGGCCTGTAGGCTATCTGTTTGAAAATGTGAACAGCATAAGTTAGAATATTTTGGGTATTCTAAGCATACCAATATATGGTGAAAAATGTATCGGCAGTAGGTTTCATGATAGGCTAATGCATCCTTGCACAAAGGAGTCTTTAACCCTTTACCCAAACGTAACGGCCAAAACCGGCCAGCGCTATTCACAAAAATCGCCAATTAATTTTCATTATTTTTTCAATTTTTGTCTCAAAAACATAGGTTATGACCCCTCATTAGACCGAGCTTGATGAGCTTTTTCCAACGAGGGGGTCATAACCTATGTTTTTGAGATAAAAAATGAAAAAAATTAGTTATTCAAGAATTTGGTTTGCAAGTGTTGTCTGCTTTTCAGGTCAGGTAAAGGGTTAACCCTTTACCTGATGAATTGGGTGCATGAAATTAAGTAGTTGAAAAAAATATATATTTTTTCAACAAAATCATATCATGTGACGCATCATTGGAACAAGCTCATTGAGTCTGTTCCAATGGGGGTGGGGGGCTGGGTGGGGGGAGGGGGGGTCACAAGATATGGTTTTGTCAAAATAAATTTTTTAAAAATCTGAAAAAAACAATAATTAAAAAATTTTTATATTCTGTGCATTGGGTAAAGAGTTAACCCTTGAAGCCTCATGATTCAAGTTTGCTATAATAGTTACCTTATATGCATGTACACTGCAGTTGCCATGGATTGGTCGTAATCCACGCTTGGGCAGTGATGTCCACACATGCATGTGTCAGGTAATAAAAATCATCAGCAGCAAAATTTTAATTAATGAAGCACCGGGTTGTACCTGGTGCTTCATTTATTAAATTTTTGATGATCAATTATTCCTAAAATTAGTGTTTGGAATCTAATATTATTGCGTCTGTGGAAATATTGCCCACCCATGGAAAGTTGCCAGTCCATGGCAGCTGTACTGTATGCATGAACATTGCTGCAGACGACCCAAGAGTGTTTCTATATCATTGTTGGATTACCAGTATAGACTTATTTTTATTTCATGACATTTTTTTTCTCATTATGAAATTATGGAGGGGGGGAGAGTGGGGGTAATGTTTTGGTTCATTGACTGATTTGAAATATGAAAGATAATAGTAAGACGATAATAAAGCTTGAATTATGTTAAAAAAAAATTGTGTGAAGTGGTTGCGGTGGGGTGGTGGGGTAAGGATGTTCTTCTGCATGAAAATTGGGGTGAAACGATGATTTTGGGATGGTATATAAAGAAAACGTCCATTCTGTGTGCGCGTATGGGGTTGGGGGCATATGTCTCAAGTCGGAAATATTTAAGGCTGGTCAGAGCAAAGGAAACACATCCATGAGGGAAATATCATCAAGGAGGTTGTCTGGTTCAAATGGGGCACAGGGTCTTGCATTGGAACTCTTCGTCGTAGAAGACTATAAACCACTCCCAATACTTACCGTCCCCCGCCACCTCTCATATAAAACATATATGCGTACTGCATGAGAGAGGGGAAGTAAGGAGAGGTGTTTTTGTCTTCCAGAGCGAAGCTTCATTCAAACTCCTGTGCCTGTGGGCAGTGGCAAGTGTGGGTTGGGCCTGGGGGAACCTTCTGTTCCAGGAAATAAATAACCGTTATCTCCAATACAAGATTGATTTCATAGTGCAGTGGTGTTAATGACCCGAATTGTAATTCTCTTTGTAAATCTTCAAGGCTGTAAATCATGTATCACTTTTGTTTTGTAAACAAATCTCAAGACCGCCTTATAACCTTTGATCCTGAAATAAGTTTTCAAAAAAAAAAAACGAAACCTGCAGAAGATCGAGCAACTCCCCACTCTCTGACAACGCGGAAATTACAGTTCCGTTTATTCCGGGGTAAACATTGTGAGAACTTGTCAAGGGAAAGAAAATATGGACGGAGTACGCCATCACAGGCGGGATGGCAACGGTCTCGAGTTTTTCGATTCGAAGCTTTTCGTCCTCGTGCTTTCAGTCTCAGGTTCTAGTGCTTTCCGACCTCGGTATTTTAGCGTTGATCCATGTTAACTTCATGTGTTTAGAAACAATTGCAAAACAAGCAATTTCAGTGAATTCAGGTCTCCCACTGGGCAGCAGTTTCAAGGGGAATTAATGCATCCAGTGGAATACAGTTGAGTTGAAAGTGGAAGTTATTTTGAAGAGACAGAACAGACAGTGCTTCAGACAGTGGTTATCAGATTTATTTTCTAGGAGGTCACTGTCAAAGCAAGTAAAGTGATGTGGAGTATAACTGTGAGAATCACTAAAAATTAAGACTGTATGATAAGACATATTACATTAAACTGATGTGAAAAGTGTAACCAACCTGTAAAGCTTGTGCTTGGAAGTTAATGAAACCTTGGAAGTGATGTCCAGATAATATGGTGGTCTGCATATGGTACTAGGAGCGTCTGACTTTGTAGAGTTGCAAAAGAAGTAATGATGAAGACATATTCTGGTCTCACAATGATAGCAAAGATACGCAAGAAGTTTCGTGAAGATCGGTTCATAAATACGTCTTTTAGTCCGAGGTGCGTTAATGCATGGGCAGACGGACAGGCAGACGGACAGATTTTGGGTACAAAATTTCCCACATTCGAACTTGAGCTAGGTATTGATAAAAATAATCCATATATGAAATTTCATTGAAATCGGTTGACTCTAAGGAAAGTTAAGAGTCTGGAAACCATCAGCCAATCAAATTTAAGCAACCTAATTAAATATGCGCGGAAAATGCCCATGTTCGAACTTGGACCCACAATTGATGAAAGTGATCTATTACACAAATTTCATCGAAATCGACTGACTGTAAGGAAAGTTAGAGTCTGGAAACGAAAAACGCGGAAGGTGTGCACATACTGTGTATTAGTAGTTGCACTGAATCAATCAAAATTTCCCTAATTTGCATAATTTTTGCACGAGAACAAAACCCGTATTATATGTGATGTATTGCATGTTACTAAACATTCATACAAAAATTTATTCAAATCCGAACTTTCATATAGAAGTTCTGTTCAAAAAACTGATTACACCCAATTTCGGAACAAAATGACCGCTGGCGGCCATCTTGAATTTTGGACCAAACCCGAAAACTCATATTCTGGTCTCACAATGATAACAAAAATACCCAAGACGTTTCGTGAAGATCGGTTCATAAATACCGCTTTTTGTCCGAGGTGCGTTGACGCACGGGGCAGACGGACAGAGTTTCGGTACAAAATTTCCCACATTCGAACTTGACCTAGGTATTGATAAAAGTAATCCATATGAAATTTCATCGAAATCGGTTGATTTTAAGGAAAGTTAGAGTCTGGAAACCGTCAGCCAATCAAATTTCAGCAACCCAATTAAATATGAGCGGAAAATGCCCATATTCGAACTTGGACCCACAATTGATGAAAGTGATCTACCACCAAAATTTCATCGAAATCCGGTCACTGTACGGAAAGTTAGAGTCTGGAAACGAAAAGCACGGAAGGACGGAAGGACATCCCGAATTTAATATCTCCCGTTATTTTTCAAAAAGCGGGAGACAATAATTCCGAAAAGCTGACCAAATATATCAGTGCAAAAATATTGTTCATATTCCATCCCTGACCTTATATTTGTAAACTTAAACTGGCAGCTTTTTAGGTAACTGAGTCGTTTTAAGGCTAGGTTTCACATAGAAAAAACCCAGTATATATTACACAAGTTTGCAGGTCATATGACAGTTTATGAACATACCACTCAACCTGTAATGTGTCTATTACCAGAAGTAAAGGCTAGGTTAATATGCACATTTAGGGGGTTACTGACCGGTCAGTAAACTACCATATGGCTTGCAACCCCGTGAAATATTTGTTATATTAAACCGACATTACAGAGAGGGATGAGTTAGGAGCAATTGTCTCCTCAGTTTTGTTATCTACTCACACTGTTTGTTGCATCACAATTCTGCAGGAAGATCATTTCCATGGGAAGAATCGTTTGCATAGACCCCCCTAGAAGCGGGTAAAACCTTCAGAGGGTTCAAGTTGTCATTAAGAGGTAAATTATGCCCCATAAAAACATGGATACCCCTATTTTTCATTGCAGTATTTCACTAACCTCTTCAGACTCAAACGTTTCGCCGCCATGAATGCTTATGACATTGTCGTGTGCATTAAAACTTTCGGTCCGTTGTCATTCGACTACGGGCCATATAGTAAGTATGGACAGGAGAAAGTATAACAGATTAGGATGGAAATAAAACAGCGGAGGCGTAATATGGGAGCTATATAAAAATATATGCAAAACGAATCACAAATACAAACATACGAAAAGAAAATAATAAATGAAAAATAGGCTAATAAAAAACAGATTGTGCTTCTCGGCTTAAATCGATTGATTTTTTTTTGGGGGGGGGGGGGGGGAGGGGGGTATTTTTGCGCCATCTGTTAATAGTCTGCTAAGTGGTATTCAGGCGCATAGCCAGGTGACCAGCCGGGAGCCCTAAAATTATCACTGCTCCCTCATCCTCCAAAACAAAAGTAGAGAGCCATTATAGTTCAAGTTCGCCATGTACACACGCTACAAAAGGTTCATATTAGCTCCGAGGAATTGCTTTTTGTAAAATGTTCCCGAAGACGAGTAGATAGGTAGTTTCACGTAATGGAGAGCCCCAATATGGTTAATGGCCTACACACACGTTACGATAAACTATTTTCGGGAAGTCCCTACCAGTTGGAGGAGATACCCTCTCCCGTACCTACGCTCTTCGGTTTTTGCCCAACCAATGGGAGGTAGATAACCCCTCTCGTACCTTCTCCCGTTCAGTCACCCGTTTTAGTGTCGAGTGGGCCACGTTTAATTACCACCTATCCTCCGCCGTTCAACCCTTCGTCTTATTGAGAGTAAAATGGAACAAATTTAATTGTCGAAATCTTTTTAGGAACGTTTGACGCCCCTCCCCAATTGGTCCAACGCACGATTCACGCAACGGAGAGCCCCAATACGGCTATAGCCTCAATGGCCACAATCATACAATTTTCTCGGAAATGGCCCCCTACGATCAGGAGGGAGATACCATCTTCCGTATCACCCTCCCCGCCTGCTCAGCCCTTCGGTTGTTGAAAGTAGAGTGTGTTGTGTAATACCCTTTACCCAACGTAACGACCAAAACCGGCCAACGCTATTGTCAAAAATCGCCAATTAATTTTCATTATTTTTTCAAAAACATAAGTTATGACCCTCGTTGGAACGAGGTCATCGAGCTCGTTCCAACGAGGGGTCATAACCTATGTTTTTAAGACAAAAAATGAAAAAAATTAGTTCTTCAAGAATTTTTTTTGCAATGTCGTCTGCTCTCCTTGTTAGGTAAAGGGTTAACTGTTCGGAATATTTTAGGAGTGTTCAATCAGATATCTCTGATCAGATATCAGAGATAGCTGGGCTAAATCTCAGCTCGATATCTGAAAATATGGAAGTGCAGCCATACCAGAAAATAAGTGGTCAGACAAGGACAATGTCAGGTACAAAAAGGCCAATGTCAGAATGAGGTTTAAAATCATCAGTCAATATGTCTGATGCCAAAATTATCAATGAAGTTCAGTGATCAGAACATCATGCATGCTGAAAATCATGTAAATAACTAGCAAGCCGAAAATTAATAACTGTTGTGATTTCTGGTCCTGGCAAGTTGGGAAGTGTGAAGAAAGTGAATGTACAGCTCATCAGTATTAACAGCATGTGAAGGAATAGGATTTGATATAGCCATACATCTAAATTATGTCTGAAGGGTAATTCAGTTCCAATTCAGAATGAAACCAATCATACCTTGTTTGGCAGGGCTCACTTTGCCCTGCCAAACAAGGTATGGTTGGATGAATTCTGAGCAGTTTTAAGATGAAGGTACATGTGCACTCAAAACACATTATTTTGGAAACTCAAACTCCATATTGTAATATGTCAGATATCATTCTTAAATGACAGACATGATTCATTTGGTGTCTGACATTTTGTCTGGAAGCGCAATGAAAATTATGTTCATGTTTGAGTACAGCTCGGCGTTGCCCAGGCCATTTGAAGTTTTAATGCGACAGTACTATATCATGTACCCAGACGTACCTCATCACCATGCGACGTCATGCCATGTGACCCAGTTACGTCATGTTGTGTTGTCATGGTATCGCGCATTACCGGCCATGTTGTGACATGATTACCATAGTGATACGTGTTTCCGTCGTCCATTTTATTTATTGGTGACCGTCATCTTAGTTTCTATGGTTTCTAAGTTTATATAAAGGGACAAGTTCGGAAGTGTGTTCGATTGAATAGGAGTAAATCTAATTACCACAAACAACCCGACAATCATTCCAAATCGATAAAAACTGTCTAAAATCACTCACCGAAAAGAGCTTTATTTGGTATGTATTCCACCATTTTCCCCATCTTGGGCTTACAGGAACTGCACGTAGTGCTATAAGACGTGTCCTTTTGTATAATAGTCAATCTAAATACCCAAAAGAGACACCCAAAACTACCGAAACGGTCGTGGATCCCCCCCCCCCCATTTAAGGTTTATAAGCATGTAGTGCTATAAGGGACGTTCCTGTGTACAAGAGCAGTGGAGTCATGCCAACTGTACGCGGGGGGGGGGGGGGGGGGGGGGGCGCCCCTCCGCCAAAAATTTTCGGTGAAGGTCTGAGAAATGCCATTTCCGGCAATCTGGGAGGCATTTTTTACCACGATTTTAGGGCATGCTACGCGCCAACCGATGGTGGCGCTCCGCTTAGATGGTGTTACCGATCCGGGACCCCCCCCCCCCCCCATATATTTCCCTAGTATGACGCCCCTATACAAGAGTACTAGTTCGGATTTTTCCCAGATCCTTGGTTTCTACCTATGCACCTACTCGCTATGTTATGACTTCCCCCATTTCATTATAAAGTATTCCTACAGGCGAGTATTTAAGGATGCTTAAGACATGACAATGTATCAATTGAGGATGCCTTTTGAGGAGACCTTTAACGGACCCCTTTCTGAGGACATCTATTTAAAGATAGTTATGACTCCTAGTATGCCCTTGTAGGCCACCTCACACCATTCATAACTCCAAGGCCATCACTGTCCATAGTCACCACCATCTGTCATATGATCCAATACTGTTGAATTCACCCTATAATATAGTCTTCTGCCGCCTTTGTAGTCTTATGCCATTACTACCATTGGAAATTATTGGCTACCACTAGTCTGTCATAGAGTCTTACCATTACTGACTTGTGGCACTAATACAAGCTTAGTAGCTACCTTCGATTCTGGCTCGACATCTGCCTTTGGCCAAATCTAGTTTCAATCAGATTACTCCATTTATCTAAGCCTGTATCCGCCTATACAATGCCTAGGCCCAGTGCAAACTAGTTGCCTTACATATAAGAAAGTGTATATTGATCGTACTGAGGTGTGCTTATGTGTTAGTACATATTGTGTCACAATGTTTATACATTACAGGTAGCACATAATCACATCTTGGATGAGTTGATATATGATTGTGTGCTAATGCATTAGCACATAGGCACATACAGGTATTTGAGGATACCTATGACATGGTAATGTGTCTTTTCAAGATACCTTTCGAGAATACCTTTTGGATGGTACTTATAAGATAGATGTCCTCAAATAAGTATCCCCAAAAGGTATCCTCAAAGGGTATCCTCAAATGATACATTGCCATATCACAGGATCATCAGATACCCGTGATGTGCGCATATTGTGCTAAAGCACAAGACCCATATCGACACATGTGCCTATGTGCTATCTATATTGTGTACACATTGTGCACTAGAACATAAACACATAATAATAATAACACCACTTTGGCCAGCCGCTGATTTGTCGCGGTTCTCGGACGAGAAGGCCATGGCTACCCCTGTACTCCCAACTGCCTCCCTATTCCCACGCTTCTCCTCTCCTCCCAACACTCGGAGACGAACTGCTTGATGATATCCCTTGTCCCATGCTTCCCAATCTCTCCGATTAGCATGTCAACCCTCTCCTTTGAGTCTCCCCCTAACCACATGTCCTTCATTCTCCCATCCCACTTCCCCATTATACTCCCAGTGAATCTCATTCTTTTAGGCTGATACTTTGGGCAATCTAGAAGAAAGTGTCTAACGGGAAGTCAGAATACCCTATAAGGAGAGTGGGGAAGTCATAACATAGCTTGTAGATACATAGGTAGAAACCACAAATTTGGAAAATCCGAACTAGTACTCTTAGATACAGGAACGCCCCTGCATGCTACCCTTATAAACCCATAATGGGTGAATCCAAGTCCGCTTCGGTAGTTTTGTGAGGTTTTTGACAATTTGGAGAAAATATCTGGTCTATTTGGGTAATTAAATTGACTCGTATACAAAGAGGCGCGTCTTATAGCACTACGTGCTATTCTTATAAGTCCAAAATGGCGAAATCCATACTAAATAAATCCGTTTCGGTGAATTTAGACAGTTTTGGTGATTTGGAAGGATTGTCGGGTTGTTTGTGGTAATTAGAATTACTCCTATTCAATCGAACACACCTCCCGAACATACCACTTTCCTTCGAGAAAGTTTTGGGTAACATAGTAACCACGTCCTACCGTAGAAACTAAGATGGAGGCCTCCAATATACAAAATGTACGACACGGAAACATGTATCACCCTACAACACACGCTGCGCATGCGCACTAACACCACGTATCACTATGGTAATTACGTCACAACATGGCCGCTCATGCGGGCACCATGATAACATATGGTGTAACTGGGCCACGAGACATGACGTCACATGAGATCCGGGTGATGAGGAACGTCCGGGTACATGGTATACTAATCGCGACGTCGCACACATCTACATGCAAACCCAAAACACCCTAGGTGGGTCTCTAAAGAGAGATATCTGAGAGTGTGGAAATTTCAGATCAATATCTCTGAGAATGCAAGAGCCCATCGCGGTATTACTCTGGTTGAGGGGTTAATGATTGATACGCTATCGCGACGTTGCGCGTAGAATTAACCATGCATGCCAATGATACTCCAGATAAAACATAACCCCTAAGTGCCCATTTTCATCTCCACATCTCTAAAATGTAGAAGTGCATTCTTGAGTTGCTGTGATTGAAGAGATAACGCGATGTCGGAGGCGATCGGAACCCATCTGAGGCCATTTTCCCAGTCAAATTACTCCAGGTGCCAAATTTGAACGCGAACAGTGCATCGTGGTAGGACTGCGACTGAGGAGTCGACGCGGCGTCGGACGTAACCGGGCCAACCTGAGGCAAATGTCCTGGTCAAATTGCCCCAAAATACAAAGTTTGCACGTGAGTGGATGCCCACAAATCCATGCGTTGCTCTGATTGAAGGATGAATGGTGAATCAATTATACAATGAAAAATTCACCTCACAAATACATTATTGTTGTGTTCCCTGTAGTTCTGTTATATAATATGCAATTTCCTTGTTTTGTGTGTGTGTGTTTTGCAATAAATCTATTCAAATGTACCCTGGTGTAAACTTTCTGTTGAGGGCGTGCCTTTCTTGAAAACCCCAAATGTCAAAATTCATGAAGATTTAGAGATGTTATGATTTCCCCATCTACATCCAGCTGGCGCACATGTTCTATATGTAATGTGTACACATGACATAAACACGTCTGGGGAAGTCAGAATACTTTATAGTATTGGGTGACTACAATAGAGCCAGATCATATGACAGATAGTTGGAGACAAGATGGAAGCCGTTGGTAAGACTACCTGTATTGGAGCTAGACTGCATTTATTATTTTATCCTTCCTGTATATTGATACTGGATTTACCCATCTCACTGCAAGTGTACACAGAGGAGATGCCATTCGAGGAAACGTGGGTTTCAAGGGTTAATAATGATCCAAAGCGTGGTCATGCCATGGTGGGTAACTTCAATCCGAGTCAGGAAAACTTTCTTGACGAAAAACTACCACACCTGAAAGGCATGCAATTTGCATTGTTATCATATCATTTTTTAACACTCCGGATCCCAGCCATGGCTCTCATCGCTAAAATGGCACAACGCATCATCAGCGATAACTAAAATGTTTCAGCTGCTCTTGCTCAAACTTTAGAAATGACAAAGTGCAGCGAGGAATAAAGGGCATAATATGCAATGAGGACTGAGGTGTAAAGCGAACTTTAAGGACGTTTGGGAACTTAGAAAGGAAGCTGATTGATGCAGTTTGATGATGAATTAAATTTTGAGATTATAGGTAGAGAGGGCAAGGAAGGAAAGAAAAGAAGAGCTGCATGGAGTGTCGACACAACAGAGCTAAGTAGAGTCCTGTGAAAATAGCATTCCCACCCCGGCCTTATGGATTTACTGTTGGCAGAATGGCTTGAGGCACGATTCATTAGTGGGTCGGTGTCATTCTCTCTTGAGAAACACAGCAGAACACTAAATGTTAAAAATGATATTGTTACAGTATACTTTAAAATAGGCCTATGGGTTATTTGGCATTGAAAATTATATCATTGAGATCTGACTACGACGAGTGTGTTCCAATCCCGTCCTTTTGAAAATCAAAGAAATGCTACTAATATCCTCCTGGTCGTTATGGGAAAGATTTTACATGTAAGAGAACGAATGCCCCCCCCCCCCCCCCCCCCCACCCCCTCCCCAATGTATGTATAACAGTCCTTTCACTGTTGTGGAAATCCTTATGAATTCACGTCATATCACTATTTTTTCGTATTGAGATGGTTAATACGAGATAGGGCTGTGGCGATTAATCGATTAATCGATTGTCGATCGGTTACGCCGAAATCGATTAATATTTTTTGTTGTCGAAGAATTGATAAATTTTACCCCGTTTTAGACGTTTTGTAATAAAAAAAATGGATGAAAAAAGTATTGTTTCTAAAGGTAAAAGGTCAAGAACGCCGCCGTTAAATCTCAAAAAACCGTTCGCGAAGTTCGCAACTGACGACCGGTCTTGATTATATCACTGAAGGTTTAAAAGTTGAGAACATAAAAGCTTTGAATGTACCTAAAAGAGGGTCGTCTTCGTTGTTTACTTTAGGTAGGTCAACTGACTTGAACTTCATTTTTAAAGACTTCAAAGAGAGATAGGGGTGGGGTCATCTAGGTACAATTAATCGATTATTATCGATTATTTGCGACGTTTAATCGATTCCCAATTTAAAAAATCGTGACAGCCCTAATACAAGACACTGGTGCTAGTTTACTATCGGAGATCTTTGTTCGAGTTTGACACATTCTTTGGTCTCAGAACAGGTACCGTAGTTTAGAATGCGTTCAAGAGAAGGTCCTGTGTACAACAGACAAATTAACCTGCTAGCGGTTTCTCGTCAAGTCTTGGCTGCCTCTAGAAGCATCTTTAGAGGCAGCCAAGACTTGGCTAGAGATAACTGATAAGGTGCTCTAATGACAAGGTGTGGTAAAGTAAAATTTCAGAAAACATTACTGAGCCTCAAAAGGGGTGAAAGGGATTTTGTATGTTTCCATTAGATTTATCGTGCAATGGATTTTAAAATCAGGGCCGCAACTGAGACGTTTTTTTCTTTGGATGGGGTAGGGGTGGAGTGGGTGTTGTGTGGGGGCGGGGGGGGGGATGTCCGACGGCTCGATCATGTCGCCCAACTGTTTGGAACATACCTATAGTTGCTTTTATCAAAGGTTTATCTGCTGCCAATGCACTTTCCATAAAAAAAAAATATTCACATGAGTAGTATGTAATGTGGTTTTGAGTACTCATTTGGATGACCCCCGGTGGATGACCCCGGAAGTGACGTCATGTCATGTTGTGTTGTGATGGTAACCCGCGTGAATACCGGGTCATGGGTATCCTCAAATACTGAAATGAGTTGAAGAGTCGATCGAGGAGTCACTCAATCGAGCAGTTGCTCGATAGCTCATTTGCTCGATGGGCTTAGAGTCGTTTGAGCAATGACTTATCAGTAACTGCTCGATAGCTTATTGGCTTTGGGACTGCTTTTGTTATACACAAGGGAGATAATCCTGCATACAGACTATGGGAAATCAAGCAATCTGATTGGTTATAAATGATCTAGATAAATGAAACAACAAGAGTACACGGAATAGGGTCAGAACTAACAAGAATAGAACAAAAATAGCTAAATATAGTAACAATAAGCAAAGCTGTTCCAACTGATAGGCTCTTCTATGCTATTGGAGTATACTCTAGAATAAAGGAACATGACCAGATAAACGATAACTCTTGCATATATAGATAGAAGCAGAGAATTCTGGAAGAATTCGAAATAGTAAAAGTTGGGGTGGATTTTGGTGATTTGGGGGGATTGTCGGGTTGTTTGTGGTAATTAGATTTACTCTTCTACAAAGGAACATACCCTCAAAACATACCCCGTCTTATTGCAGAAAAATTGGGTAACATAGCAATCACGTGCTACCATAGAAACCAAGATGGCAGCCTCCAGTATACAAAATGGACGACGGAAACACGTATCACCCTAACAACACGCGCTGCGCATGCGCACTCACACCACGTATCACTATGGAGATGACGTCACAACATGGCCGCCCACGCGGGTTACCATGACAACACAACATGGCGCCACTACGTCACGTGACATGACGTCACTTCCGGGGTCATCCACCGGGGTCATCCAAATGAGTACTCAAAACCACATTACATACTACTCACATGACAGGGAATTTTATTGAAGTTTTATGACAGTGCTGTCAATTACACACCAGCTTGGTAGAGGTACCCCGACCATCTGGGTGCTTTCAACAAGTTATGGTCATAAAAATCATTTGTTATTAGTTACTCTCTCCCAGCATGTAGGATTCTACCGATATACCGAGTGGGCCATTTGTTGCATTTTCTAATAATCTGTGTATATATTTGTCGAGCAATCCGGAGATTTTGCCCAACCAAGTACTCCAAAGCGTAAGAATATTTTCGTCGGGCATTTCATAAGTTCTTGCCCAACTTCTGCCCGACAAAGCCCATGATCGGGAATTTTTGTTAATTTTTTTTTTTGGGGGGGGGGGGGGAGGCACCCCTGCACATACACGCTCCACCAGAAGTTACGCCCCTGTTTAACATTCCGTAGTTTGCAAAGATATATTCGTCGCTTACTTTATTTTCAAATCAGGTGAGCTACAAAGGGCGATCACTTAACCCAAAACGACAGGATTGTGTTACTGAGGGTTTAATAGAAATTATGTTTATTCAGCACGTTGAATCGATAAGATTCTTGTCATTGCAAGCTTATGTGTCGCAACACATTATCAACAATCTATACCGTCTGTCTCGTCAACATTTAACCATCACCATTGGTAATGGCGAAACAAGCTGAATGTTCGTTTCTTTTAAACGTTGTTTTTATTCCAAGTCTTCCAGTTTAAACATTATAAGCAACAGACAGATAGGACCAGACACATTTTTGTGGAGAAGATATAAAGCAGAGAATTTGTGAAAAAGGTAATTATTTTCTTGAAAGCGTTAAAAACATAAAAATCTTCGCTGTTCTGCACAACCGTGAAGGTGATGTAGGCCTAAACGAACCTTGAATTGTTGAAGTGTGTATCAACATATTCAAATAAAACTTTCTATTAAATTGTTACACCCGTGATGTGAATAGTTATTTTGCGCCGTGTATCTGTTATATTTAACCCTTTCCAAAGTAACGGCCAAAAACGGCCAGCGCTATTCTCAAAAATCGTCAGTTAATTTTCATTATTTTTACATTTTTTGTCTCGAAAACATAGGTTATGACCCCTCACTGGAACGAACTCGTTCAAAATTTTTCGAAGAGTCACGTGATCGTAGAACGTCACTTAGCGCACATGCCAAACGTGTAGCCAGGATATTATTTAGTTATTTATTGGTTTTTAAGGTCATATACTTATGCACAATAGCTAATCGTGACCGTGACAGTTTTACGGGTGGAGGAAGCCGGAGAGAACCACCGAGCATCGACGAGCAACTGCCAGCTTCTCAACATTCTAACTCTGTTCAAGCTCCGGTCAAGCAGGGTTACAGCGGTTGAAGACATGTGCACCATCGACGTGCAGTACGCCTTAGTACACGGCGTCATCGTGCCCCCATGTAGGCAACCGGGATAAACTTGCCCAAGGACACAACGCGTGAAGCCCGGATATCAAATTTAGGGGGCAAGAGTAATATCTAGTGAGGCATACAGAATAAGATTCGCTGCATGATCCGAGCCTCGCAGTGGCAAGATGGGAACGAGCACAAGAGTGAGTGCCCCCCTTTCGTTGGAGGGGGGTTTGAATTTTTTTTCAAAATTTAACTTCCTTGACTCTGAGTCCGTTTGTGTCCATAATTTATAAGTTGTGAAAGGCATTAATAATTAAGCCACAAGGCGGCCTAACAAGTTGTGAAATACATCAATAATTAGGCCACAATGTGGCCTAATTATTGATGCCTCTCGCAACTTATAAATTATAGACACAAACGGACTCAGAATCGAGGTAATTGCTAGATATTAAAATTGCTTGTCTAATGTACCCTATATGGGTTAACATGGGGAGGGGCATGACTGAAGTTGGGGGAGGGAGCATATGCCCCCCATGGCTACGCCACTGGCACCTCCCCAGCAAAAATCATGGCAACGCGCCTGATATCTATAGTGCCCCAGTCTCTTAGCCCCTTGCAGCTTTAGAAGTACAACCAGTATGGGGTATTGTGGTACAACAGACCTGTCAGTTTTCACTGTATTTCAAGTCGGTTTTAAATTATACGTTTCCAGGCTTATGTGAATGGTACGGATGTAACTAGAAAGAAGTGGTGGACATGGGGGTGGGGTGGGGGGTGTGGGGGGGGCTGATAATTTTTCCAGTTGGCACATTTTCTTCTGATTTGGAGTCTAAGGTGTCGATTCCCTCTTGCAAGTAATCGTGTTTTTTCTTATGAGTCAAGATTTGCTATTTGGATTTATGTCACACACACATGTAGCCTGTGGTTCCCACCTTGAAGTGTCGTCTCCGATTTATTTCGTTATGAAAATCGACTCAAAATTATTAAAGACGCGAGGAAGATCCAGGTAAGAAGGAAGTAATTGTTGAGAAAAACCTATAACATCAGTAGAAAATAAGGCCAAGTTTCCGTTTGTTACTTTTAATAAACGAAAACAACAGACAGCTGTCTGTTGCTTGACGAATGTTGATAGCGAATGTCGAATAAGGAACTGGGAATAAGTAACGATTGTCACGTCCCCCACGATAACACGGGTTTTTTTTGTCAGATAACGTGTCGTCTAACACAACTCAAACGAGATTTTTATAAGCTGCATTCTCATTTCTTTTTGCGGTTGGACATCATGAAGGCATTATTTTTTTCACCTCGTCAGCATTCAGGGAGTTAAATGACACGCAAGATAGGAGGCGTCGTATAGAATACATCCAGTCTTATAAATGCAACACTGGAAAAACATCATATACATCTTCTCGGTGAGTATTCTTCTTCATTTTGAGAACATGAGCTTATTGTTTATTTACCACACACGACTAATAAATTACTCTTATTGACATTTTAACACATTTTTGACAAATAAATTAAGCTCATGACTCCTCACTCCTCATTAACTTTCAGAAAACTCGTTCCAATGAGGGGCCAGAACCTGTGTTTAAAAAAAAATAGTTTTACCAAGACGTGTCGTCTGCTCGTTCTTCGTGTTTGCTATAGGTTTATGCTCTCGACCTCATTAGGAGGTTTGCGGGTAAAAAGTCGAGGTCTCCGCCCGTACATCTATCCGTACGTCCGCCCTCCGTCCCTACAAATACTTTGTATTATAACTCTGGCATCGGATGTCGTATTTTGATGTCCTTTGGTATGATGATAGTCCAGCATGGAAAATGATAACCACGAATCGCGAGTTTCGCCCACACATTCATACAAGACTTATGGTCCTTGTTTAGAAAAAAATCTCTGTTCGAACGTTTTGCATTACAATTCAGTCATTTGTGTGCGGATGTTGATGACTTTTTGGTATGGTGAGAGACTGGCATGGGGAGAAGACATCCACATATTGCGGCTTTCGTCAATGCACACAGACCAGAGTTATGGCTCTTGTTATACACTTAGAAAACTATGTGTACGAACGTTTTGTATTATAATCAGACATTTGTATGTGGATTTTGATGCCCTTTGGTATGGTATGGCGAGAGGCTAGCATGAGGGAGAGGCATCCACATCTTGCGGGTTTCATCTCTGCATACAGACCAGAGTTATGGTCCTTCTTACATTTATATAAAACGTTTCATACGAACTTTTCGCATTATAATCACGGCATCGGTTGTTGCATTTTGACGTCCTTTGGTGTGGTGACAGACCATTCTGGGACAAAGGACATCCGCATATTGCGGATCATGTCCCATGAATGCTTACCACAGTTATGCCTTTTGTTAGACTTAGAAAAATTGTTCGTGTGAAGTTTTGGCATTGTTTTTATGTCCGCGGAAATAATTTTTGTTGAAAGGCAGCAGAAAATTGATTAACTTTTGTATTGTCCATGCATGTTCACATTGCAGAAGGGGCATATGCAATGCCTCGTGTTGTTATCAACTCCACTAGAAGACGACACTTGCCATAACAATTCTTGATTCTTGAATAATAAAAAATCTTCATACAGTTTGCCTTCAAAACAAAACTTACAAAAATCGCCACAAAACCAGTTTTATTATTTTTTTCAGTTTTTGCATTGAAAACACAGCTTATTGCCTCTTATTGGAACGAACTCGTCGAGCTCGGGTCCAATAAGTGCTTTTTAGCTATGTTTTCGAGACAAAAAATGGATATATTTAGTTATTCAGGAAATGTTTTCTGCCAATGTGGACTGCTATTTGTTTCAAATAGAAAAATAAAAGAAAATTAATTCAATCCCACTTCCGAAAGCAACTCACTCACAATGTTTCTATATCGACTTCTGACGTCATTCTCGTATTCGACATGCTGTGAATGATATTTTCCATAATGGGCTTTTGATGGTGATCATGTAATAAGTTTTTTTTTATCAGCAAAGTTAATATCTGTATTTTTCTAACAATCAACTTAATTTTCACCCCAAAACTCGGAAAAATGTTTGTATCATAAACCGCACCCCCCCCCCCCCCCCGTTCCGATTCCGTACCAGACAGATTCAATTTCCGGTAAACACCGAATTATCACATATATGAATTAGTATTACGCATTAAAATATAGTTCCTGATATTCAGAATTTTGACCAGTTTTAACCCAATTTAAACTGAAAAATGTGGGAAAGGGGCTTTATGTAATGGGATTGTTAGATAAATGTATTATCATGACCATGTGCATGTCCTGTAATTTGTATCAGATTCGAGGTCGTGCGATCCGAATGTAAACACGACCTGCTGAAGGGCTCGTGGCGATCCGATTGTAAACACGACCTCGAGTCTGATACAAATTACAGGACATGCACATGGTCATGATAATGTATATTTATTTTTTCTATGTGGCGGTACTATGCTTCTATATTGGAAAAAGTACAAACTGAAACAAGAAATCATCGACTCTAATTTGGCGCATGAACCGTTCAATGATTTTATGTTTCGATTTTGGACACTGGACGCAGTTTATTTACAGATTGTCTGTGTTCGACAGCAAGGATCAAATTGAAGGAATCACACGAGGTCGAAATTTCAAATAGCTAGAGAATAAAAACAAGAGGGATCTTAACCTTTTACCCAACGCAACGGCAAAAACCGGCCAGCGCTATTCTCAATCGCCAATTAATTTTCATTATTTTTTCATTTTTTGTCTCAAAAACATAGGTTATGACCCCTCACAATAACGAGCTCGTCGAGCTCGTACCAACGAGGGGTCATAACCTTTGTCTTTGAGGCAATAAATGAAAAAAAATAGTTATTTAAGATTTTTTTTTGCAAGTGTCGTCTGCTTTTCACGTTAGGTAAAGGGTTAACGCCCCACCGCTAACCCAAAATTTGGGTCTACAGCAGTTACTTCGCCAAAGCGGAATGTAGGTGAGCGGTGGTTCTATCTTGAAATGACTAACATTATAAAGAATTACAGCTAAAATGAAAGTCGTTTTTGGCAGAAAAATGTTAAAAATGTCAAAAAAGAGCACCTAGACAAGAAGGTTAGTAGAACTGATCACGACCAAACGAAGATTTGAAAAAATAACTTCCCGCAATAAAAGAACCTGAAGCTACTATAATGCTGACCTAAACGCAGAATGTCAACTGAGAATGTCAAAGAGTTAACATGACGAAAAAAACACAGCAAATTATACACAAGGAATCAGCGGTTCCAACAGGGGTGGGAGGGGGGGGGGGGTGGGGGGAGGGGGGGTCTTCCAAAAAATTCCTGACACAAGGCCGGTGTGGGTGGGTGGTCGGATGGGGGCCAAAACACCTTTTTTCCTGGAGTTGCAATTTTTTTCCTGGTGTTTTTTTTTTTAAATTATTTTCACATAACAAGGCTATATTGTTGTTTTGTAGTCTAATAGGCACCTGTTTGTCAGGTAGGGTTAGTGAATAAGGCCCCACTAGGCTGATTAGTGGATTTGTTCTCTTTTTGTGAATTAAATTAGATGCATTAGAGAATTGTGTACTCCAGTTTGACTAAAAACAATCAGTGGAAATTTATGAATTTTAATTTGGGAATGGTTAACATAATTTTCATAGCTGAATCATCACGGCACAATTTGGGTTTTATAATGAGTAGCAATGTGTTTAGCAGAACATCTAAAATAATGTAAAAAATTTACGGAAAATAATCTAAATGCCCAGTTTCTCTGAGTATAGCTCTTGTAACCTGAAACTAATGAAAATTCTCACTGTGCATCTTTGATATAAAACCCCACTTACTCAATTCAAGCTCATAGTGATAGTACCAGGGTTTTCACAGAGGGTTTGTCTGGCTATCTCGTGAAAACATGAAACAAAAGTTACAGTTAATATTTGAATTGAAAACTGACCCTGACTGAGCCAGAGTATATAGAGCATAATACTATGCAGCAAAAGAAGATTATTTTAATCCTCTATTTGATGTTCACAAAAATAGTCTAATTCTTACATTATATGCTGTTATATGCAGAAATCAATACTGACATTTTCTCGCGACGGACCAGGACGGACAGTGAGATTTTAAATAGTGTTAGGTGACAGATTTTCAGCTTTCCTACACTATCTACTATCTTTTGAGTAATGACAATTGGCTGAAACCTCAAGTCTAGACACTTAGCCTGTAGTAAGGTCATTAAAATTAAAACTTCTTTACTAAATTTAAACTGTTTCTTCAGTCTCGGAACTTAACACATGAATGATAATTTTTATGAGAGCATTAAGGCCAGAACTTTCAGTTCAGCATTTGTAATTCATGCATTTCAATAATATGCCAGTATACACTACGCCATAGTGTATATAGGCATATTATTGAAATGCATGAATTACAAATGCTTAACTGAAAGTTCTGTCATCAGGTATTAGATACTGGTTGATGTGTACATAATTAGTTTAGACAGTGGATTAGGATTCAAATTAAGGCAAGGATTGACAACTAGAAGCTCAGTGCAATAATTTTTCATTACCCACTGTGGTGATACACTGAAAAAATATAGGTGGTGGGGTGGGTGTCCAAGTGGTCAGAGGAAACAAATATTTTTTTTGCACGTGGGTGGGTGGGTGGTGGTAAAAAGGTGGAAAAAAATATTTTAGGCCTTGTGTCCGGAATTTTTTGGAAGCCCCCCCCCCCCCCCCTTCCTGGTTCCAATGCTCTTTTATGGAATTTAATTGGAGTCCAGCTATTTTCTACGGTATTAACAGTATATATATCAGCAGGAAATCCTAGCCTAATGTCTACTGTGGATGGATTTTTTCTAAGTGTGTGTTCGGGGGGGGGGGGGTTCGGAGAGTGGGGGGCGGGGGTTACGTACGTTTCGACCGTCAGCCGAATCGTCCGCTTGCGATTTTACCCAAATCGTCCGCCAATGCCCCGAATCGTCCACTTGTAATTTTACCCAAATCGTCCGACAGGGGTGTGAAAATCACCAAAACATGAGAGGGAAAATAACTTTAAAGATATTTATTCAGTGTCAAATAGCACAATATAATAAATGGTTAGCTTAGTATTTTTTTTTTAATGTACAACATAGCACATCTTTCAAATATGTTTCTTAACATAAATTCTTATCAGATATTTGTGCATCAATTTTTATGATTATTCATTGACCAATTATAACAATTTAAAACAATTATAACAATTTCCTTTAATCTTTTTTATAATTTTTTCTATTATTCATGGTTAAGCACGGTGGTGCTTTTCACTGAATAATTGCAAAATTATAAGAACTTAATATACTTTAACCCTTTACCTAACATGAAAAGCAGACGACACTTGCAAACAAAATTCTTGAATAATTAATTTATTTTCATTTTTTATCTCAAAAACATAGGTTATGAACCCCTCATTGGAACGAGCTCGATGAGCTCGTTCCAAAGAAAGGGTCATAACCTATGTTTTTGAGACAAAAAATGAAAATATAATAAAAATTAATTGGCAATTTTTGAGAATAGCGCTGGACGGTTTTGACCGTTACGTTGGGTAAAGGGTTAAAAAGTTTTGATGTGTTTTTTAATATAATTAGTTCTTATAATATATTAGCCAGTTTGCTACCAATAAGCTTGCAATTATTCATTGTTAGGCGCCAGTGGCGCCTTTCAATGAATAATTGCAAAATTAAAAAAAAAAATTATGGAGCTTAATATACTATTAGTTTTGATGCGTTTCTTAATATAATTAATTATAATTCTTAATTCTTAAATATTTGCTAATAATTTGCAATTATTCCCCGTTAAGCGTCAGTAGAGCCTTTCAATGAATAATTGTAAAATTATAAGATTTTTTACATGGAACTTAATATTAGTGGCATAACCCCCATACATCGAGGTTAGGGCGTCTCCTAAGGGCCCCCAACAATTGCACACTTTTAGGGGCCCCCAACAATTCCAACATTGTGGGAAATCATTATTACGGGTCTCAAAACAGTTTTGCAGCTGAAGCATTGAGGTTGGATTCTTCAATACCAGCTTCCATAAAAAATCTGGGACCACATTCCCTGAAACCAATTACGGGGTTGTGTACTTGGAACAAGACAACATGAGACTGTAGTTCAAATGACGGAACAGTTTTAATTTTAAATCATTAACAAATGCGGATGCATTCTGTAGACGTTGTTACATCAAACCGTCTAGGCAATATCCGAGAACAACCAATGCCAACATGACTCCTTCTCGGTTAAGGTGTTGACCAACTAACGAAGGGACGAGCACAGAAACGAACGAAAGGCCGAACGAAAATCACCATCAGGGAAAATTTAATCATTGAAGCACCTGGCTGTACCCGGTGCTTCTTTAATTAAATTTTTGACTGTAACTCCTATAATTAGTGTTTGGAATCTAATATTATTGCGACCGCGGCCCACCCATGGAAAGTGACCAGTCCACTTCGGCTATACTGTAACCATTAACTTTCACCAGAACTTCTTATGCTCGTCAAGGCCGGATGGATTTAGTACTGAATAAAATGTTTGTACCAGTCTGTGTGCTAGAATATAACATTATAATGTACTGAATAATTAAAGAATGTGGCCCAAGGACCCCCAGTATTACTGTTACGCCACTGCTTAATATACCATAAGTGTTGATGCGTTTTTATATATTTAATTCTTCTAGTTCTTAATTCTTATAATATATTTGCTAATACTTTTGCGATTATTCATTGTTAAGCGCTGATGTTCCAAGAGCCCCTGCATGGCTTGCCGACATGGTTGTGGAACTTCATTTTGGACATGAAACAATCACCTATATCTGTTTTACTGTTGCCGTGACGTTGCGTTCCAGATGTGACAATTGTGTGTACAACCCAGTTGTGACAATTGTGTGTACAAACCAGTTGTGACAATTGTGTGGACTATGGGTCGATTGTCAGTAAATACTTTCACATCTCTTATGGATTCCACTCTTGCAGCACTTTCACCCAAAGCAGGTGGTCTATGAAATTCTCGTTGCGTGGCTATTTATTTTTTATTGGGGTGCAACGACACTTTCGGCAGCCAGTGTCACCGCGTGTCGGACAGTTTCACGTGTGGAGGAAGCCGGAGTACCCGGAGAGAACAGTGAGCAACGCCGATCAACTGTCAGGCGCGAGCAAACGTAAGGCTCCCCAACATACTAACTCCAAACAAAAAGGGTTAGCATTGGTTAACCCTTTACCTAACATGAAAAGCAGACGACACTTGCAAAAAAAATTCTTGAATAACTAATTTTTTTCATTTTTTGTCTCAAAAACATAGGTTATGACCCCTCGTTGGAACGAGCTCGACGAGCTCGTTCCAACGAGGGGTCATAACCTATGTTTTTGAGACAAAAAATGAAAATATAATGAAAATTTATTGGCGATTTTTGAGAATAGCGCTGGCCGGTTTTGGCCGTTACGTTGGGTAAAGGGTTAAAGACAAGTGCACCATCGACGTGCAGTGCCCCCAAGTGAAGTGTCTGCCGTAGGACACAACGCGGTTGCCGCAGGTGGGATTCGAACCGAGAACCTCTCGACTTGCAGCCTGCACCTCTGCCTACTGAGCCACCACGCACCTCGTTGCGTGGCTTCCTCAACGTGGAGGCACATTAAGATATATCACAATAGATACTATACGATAAAACAAATCAATAAAAAATGATTCCAAATACAATAATTCAAAATTTTCCCCCAGTGGACGAGTTTGGGACGATCTGGGTAAAACTACAGCGGACAACTGAGGTAAAACCAGAGGTACTCGGCACAAGCTGTGAAATCGAAAGAAAAATGATATTTTATAGCATTTTTGAGTCGGTGCTGACGTGCCCCCATAATGGTATATAAATATTAATAACTGATAACTGGGAGAAGTCGCAGAAAAGGCCGAAAAACATTTAGTCGGACAAGATAGCGTACAGTGGAAAGTGGGTTACGAACGACAATTATCCGATTTATTATAAATAATTCGAGGGGCCATCGTCTATGGAGGACATATTCAAACATTATACCTTTATCAATACTACGGGACTCGCCTCACAAAAATTTTCCCCATTAGCCAATGGGATGTTTTTGTGAGCATCTCAGCTTCTATGGCCGCCGTTGGCTTCTTGAGTTTCCAAGAAAAGGTTAAAAAATGTATAAACGGCAAATGTGATTATCAGAAATAAATAAATGTGGATCCGAGATGAGTAATTGATAAAGATATACGGTTAATGTTTGAATCTGGCATTCACAGATAGTGGGACCTCGAATTATTTATAATAAATCGGATAATTGTCGCTCGTAACCCACTTTCCACAGTACACTATCTTGTCCGACTAAATGTTTTTCGGCCTTTTCTGCGACTTCTCCCAGTTATCAAGAACAACCCAAGAACACCCAACGGTCGTGTAATACACCACTATAAAGCTTATCCATTCCCCTTTCCACAGACACCGGGTACTGTTGGATACGTTATATGAATCAAATTTGAGGGGGTGGGGGGGGGGGGGGGGGCGAAGATCAGTGCTATCGTTTTCGAAAAGCGAGTTGTGTACCTTGTCAATATATATATATATGTATATACCGTTATGGGAGCACGTCAGAATCGATTAAATAATGATATCAAATATCATTTTTCTTTCGATTTCACAGCTTGTGCCGAGTACCTGTGGGTAAAACTACAGCGGACGATTCGGTTTGCGGACGATATGGATATAATTCGGACCGGGCAGGGGAGAGGGGGGGGGGGGGGAGCTTGTTACTTCTATTATCCCGCCATCTCCCTTACACCGTTGGTAACCGTGACAGGGCTTCCTAACATTCAGTTATACACAATGAATCAGCGGTCCCAATGCTCCTTTTAGGAATTTAATTGGAGTCCAGCGATTTTCTACAGTATTAACAGTATTAGTAGGGGATCTTAACCTAATGTCTTCCATCCTTTTCTAAGTGTGTGTGTGTGGGGGGGGGGGGGGGTAGTTATTTCTATTATCCTGCCATCCCACCTACACCGTTGGTTAACCGTGACATGGTTTTCTAACGTTGGGCTCAGCACTAATAAATACAGAGTTCCAACTTTCAACATCTCTTTCAGATTACTGCGATAACACAGAGGAAACCGAGACAATAAAATGTCGGAGGAGACAACCAACGCCCAACACCTTGTGGCTTCGATCAACAACTTTGCAGTATCCATGTATAGGCGAACAGCTGAGGAGATGCTGGATAAGAACATTCTTTCGTCGCCCATCAGTGTGTTTACTGCTCTTGCGATAACTTATTTGGGAGCCAAGAACAACACAGCTAAGCAATTAGCCGACATTGTTGGCTTTGGTGGCGTACCGCATTTTCACGAAACACTCCAGGAGTTCTTAGAACGCTTAACATCTTTGTCAAGTGAAGGCGTGACAGTACAACTATCAAACTACATTTTGCAGAGGAAAGGCCTCCAGACACGGAAAGAATTCGAGGAAGGCTGTAAGAAGCATTACGAAACCGATATACACGTGTCCAACTTTAGTGAACCCATGGAAGTTTGTTCACTCGTAAATGATCGAGTCCTAAAAGACACCAATGGGCGAATTAAGGAACTTCTACAGAAAAAGCACATTGAGCCAAGTACAGCAATGCTGCTTATAAATGCTATTTATTTCAAGTCCACTTGGTTTACCAAATTTAACCAAGAAGCGTCAAATGTTATGCCGTTCAGAGTGAACCCACAAACGACCATGGACGCAGAGATGATGAATCTAAAGGAAATGTTCAATTTTGGAGTCTGTAGGTCCATGCGATGTCAAGCACTGGAACTACCTTATCAGAACAAAAACCTCAGCATGATAATCTTACTGCCACTGGAGGATGACGGGATTTCAGGACTAGAAAAAAGTCTTACAAAGGAGGCATTGGATAACATTTTTCAAAACATGATGCTTATGAAAATCAATGTAACAATTCCAAGGGGCCACATGGGTTGCATGTTACAGCTGAAGCCAGTGTTACAGCAGCTTGGAGTACTCGATCTATTCGATGAGCACAAAGGAGACCTATCTGGCATCGAGTCAACTCGTTCGCTTTTTGTGTCCGATGTCATACAGAAGTCATTCATTGAGGTCACGGAAGAAGGCACAGAGGCTGCAGCCGCTACGGCCGTTGTTATGAAGAAAAAAACTATGTCAAGAGTAGAGCGATTCAATGCTGACCACCCATTCATTTTTCTGATAAAAGAAAACATTACAAATGGTATCCTTCTTATTGGCCGATACATGGCCCCGGAGTGATGGCGGATATTTTATAAACAAAACTCCACATTTTTCTCTTAAATTTTGAAGACAGACGGCCCAGTAAATGTCACCCCACAACATTCTGATATCCAGAAATCTCCACTTACAAATCTTTATTAAGATATAATAACACATTATGCTGGCTGCTTTGATGTATATATTCGCTGATCAAGCCAACCAGAGCGTGTGGAGAGAACACTCACACCGACCCGTCTCAATAATCACTCATAACAAGAAATTAAACAAGCAGAACTTTGCTATCATTGTGTAAAGTTTCCACAACAAAAACGCATGCTGGTATTGAATAAAAAAAAGTTATTTAACACATCAATACGGTACGTAAAACTTATTGCAGTTGACGGATAGGCGAAAAGAGTGAGTAAATATTGGAAAGAATGATTAATAATAATTTAACATGTAGAGACTAAACTATTTTTGATTATCAAACGTTGTTATAATTTATAGGAGAGGGCATGTTGCCACTCCCCCGTAAATTCTAACAAGGCAAATCCATAGACTAAATAATTTCACTTCAGAGATAATACGCATGTCCACAGAATAAGAAGCCTTTAATTTGCTCGACCTGCATTTCAGAATAAATCCCAAATATGGGCTTCCAGCACTGTTAATCAAACAGCCCCAAGGGGATTGTGTGATTAATTTATTACTAAATGTCCCTACAAAAGTTGAATGGGAACGTGAGGCCTCTCGTTTTATCCTTCCGCGCTAGCACTCGTGCCTTATCGATTAACCCATTCACACGCGCGCGTCGTTCTGTGTTTATTATTTATAATAACAAGGAAATTTTATAAAGAGTAAAATCAGAAAGTGCTCTGAAACGCTGTACAGTTAAATAAACAAAGAGCTCATGTCTATCAAGGCAGTACACAGACCGAGAAAGGTGTGAAGGTCAGCAGGCCACATACCGCCAAAAGCCTCTCCGAAAAGACGCGATTTCAAACCCTTTTTGAATTGGCCGCGATCCCCCGATGCCTGAACCCGAACTGGTAAATCACTCCAAAATGCAAATCCATCGAAAGAGAAAGCTCAGCCACCCACAAAAGCGGACCCAGAGAAGGGCATCTGCAGTCCGACCCACGTGGAGGAGCGCAAGTTCCATCCAGGCTTTCCAACCGCCAGAAGGTCCTGTAAGCACACAGGCGCCGAGTCACGAATGCACCTAAATACCAAAACCAAATCCCCCAAAACAATCCGCCGTCGCACAGGGAGCCAGCGCAATCAATTTTCCCAGCAGTGGTGTCATATGATCATAGCATTTAGAGCCAGTGACGATTCGTGCAGCCGCATTTCGAATACCCTGTAGTTTTGTAATACATGACTGTGGCAGCCCAACAAGAAGTGAGTTGAAAAAATCCAAGTGGGACAAAACAAAAGCACGAATTACAGTTCCCAATGACCCATGGGAGAGGCAACGACGAAGACTGCCCAGGCTCCCAACTTGCATGAAACAGCGCTTGCAAACAGCACCGACACCTTCCCCCATTAACAGACGAGAGTCAAATATCACACCAATGTTACGAGCACTGTTTGGTACATTTTGTGTAAAATTTCCGATAAGGAGGCCAGGTGTTGGGCTCACAGAGACTAACTGGTAGCCATTTTGCTTACTCAACTGATACTGACAATAACTGTCTGGCTACATACATAATTCAGATAGAAATCCTGATATGTTCTGCAAGAAATTATTGCATTTTTCAAACCTACATTAGATGCTATATGCACAACCCAAACAATAAGACACAAAGATAGGGTAAAATTACCAATCCCAGCAACAGACCGCACTAGCTCCCCGTGTCAAGTTAAGGTGGACCAAAAATAGTCCTCCTAAGTTCATTTAAGGCGGGCTACCTCTGCTCTCCTCCCATTTTGAAAATGACAGGCCTGTTCGATAGAGCTCACTGAGATATTACAGCAGAAATGCTTAATTGTGAGTACTGAGGTCAAATAGGTCTGTAATGCTTGGAAATTTGAGGATTCTTAGAATTTTAAATTCAGTTAACAGGGAATTATTCTGTACCCTCTGAGCAATTAACAGAGGAAATTTGTACTAAAGGAATGGTAAATGGTCTGGTGTTTGAAGATCACATGCAGTTAAGAGGGTTGTTCAATTAGGCTATATCCAATTAAGTGAGATCAACTGTACCAGTAAATTTATTTATTTATTTGTTAGTCGTGTTTTCAAAAAAAAAAACTCGACTCTTGCTTTGGCGAGCGTCGGTCAATGGTTGGGCGGCCATTTTTGCTTTTAACTTAGTTGTCTCTGTACGGATTTTGATAATATTTGGTATGTGACTTGATATGCACGTTCAAAACCTGATGGCGTGACATAGGGCGTGTCCATGCTTTTTCACAAGAGTTATGACCCTTTGTTAAAATCGACTAATTTTGAGCTATCATAATTTTGAGCTTGATAGCGCGACACCTTCAACAAACGTCAACCGATTTGACTGATATTTGACACGTGGGTTTTAAGGAACAATGTCTTGATCAAGTTTGAAAATGGGCTCGGTCTGATGTATAGTTTTCAAAAGATTTATGGTCCTTTGTTAGAATCAACTAATTTTGAGCTTTTGCTTGATAGTGTGATAACTTCAACAAGAGTCAACCGATTTGACTGATATTTGGCACACTGGTTTTAAAGAACAATGTCCTGATCGAGTTCGAAAATGGGCTCGGTCTGATGTACGGTTTTCACAAGAGTTATGGGCCTTTGTTAAAATCCACTAATTTTGGGCTGGATTGCGCGATAACTTCAACAAACGTCAACCGATTTGACTGATATTTGAACAATGTCTTGATCAAGTTAAAAAATGGGCTTGGTCTGAAACAGGATTTTCACAAGAGTAAGGGTCTTTGTAAAAATAGACTTCAACAAACGTCAACCGATTTGACATATTTGGCACATGGGTTTTAACCCTTTACCCAACACAGACGACATAAAAAATTATTATTTTAAATATCATTTTTTTATTTTTTTCAAAACGTTTCAACAAAATCATATCATGTGACCCCCTCAATGGAACGAGCTCGATGAGCTCGTTCCAATGAGGGGTCACATGATATGGTTTTGTTGAAACTTTTTGAAAAATTTTATTTTTTTTTCAGCTGCAGAATTTGTATATTACGCGGACGGTTGTGTCCGATTCGTTAGGTAAAGGGTTAAGGAACAATGTCTTGATCGAGTTCGGAAATGGGCTCGATTCTATTGATGGTTTTCACAAGAGTTATGGGCCTTTTGTTAAAGTCGACTAATTTTGAGCTTGATAGCGCAATAACTTCAACTAAACCGTTCCCTAAGCTCCAATGTGTTCGATGGGCCTACTAGCACACAGAACACATTGGAAATGAGAGGACGAAACGTTATTTTCAATCTCACATTCAGCCCTATTCTTTCGAGTTTTCGGGAATATAATCTCCGCAAAAAAAAAAAACACATCTAAAAATATATTGCCGCCCTGCAAAAATAAAACCCGAACGCTGGGATGAACGTCATAGAGGGTCATATGGTCAAAAATTCAAATTCATCAGATTTTTCTGAAATTCTAGTGTGTTGTAGTGATAAAAAAAAATCACAGATATATATTTTTTGTTTTTCGATTTGGTGCCTTTTTGACGTTTTTACAACACTTCAATGTTCAGCCTATTTTTCACAAATTTCATTAAAAATGGATAAAATGGACTAATTTAAAGTGATAATGACTAATGATAATCCAGTGCTATGCAATGTTATTTGTACAATGGTCCCGCTCTTCCTTCACAAGAGGGACGTATCTGTAATATGATTTGTGTCTGTCATTTAGAATTAGTATGTTTTATAATTCTGTTTATCTTGATTTTGTAGGTACATAGCAATCTGCCTTTGTTCTGGAGTATTTGTTAAATAAATCTTATGTTAAAAATGAGTGGCGCTATGCTTTATTGGGCGGCTTAGTACGTTAAAAGACACCTTCCCATCGTTGTTGGGGCGTTCGGCGTTGACCGTGCTTCGTTGGGTGTTTTCTGGAAATTCGCTTTTCGAAAAAACCTTCTCGTTTATTTCATTTTATTGTTTAATGTCACATATTTCCACACAATGGCTAATCTTGACCACAACATGAACATAAAACCAAGTCTAGCCAATCCTTTATACTTACGTTGATCATTTAACCCTTTACTCAACGCAGACGATATCAAAATTTATTATTTTAAATATAATTTTTTTTTAAATTTTCAAAAACTTTCAACAAAACCATATCATGTGACCCCTCATTGGAACGAGCTCAATGAGCTCGTTCCAATGAGGGGTCACATGATATGGTTTTGTTGAAATATTTCGAAAATTTTTATTTTTTCAACTGCTCAATTTGCATATTACAAGGGCGGGTGCGGGCGATTCGTTAGGCAAAGGGTTAATTAAGAGGACTTCCACTCCAAGCACTGGTGGCTGGACCCATTTTACCAGTAAAACGTTACTTGTCTAGCATAGTAAACATGCACTGCTTCACATCCTGAGATTCCCATGGGGTTACAATACAGTATTATTCTTTGTCATTTTATTGGGTTACTATTGGTAAATATATTGAAAGTGCACCCAGTGGACATTCTACTTTACCACTACTCCACTTCCCAGAAGGAAAGCTAAGTAACAGTAGTGACAGTTACGTGATTCTTATTTATTACACGCCTGTTCTATGAAATCCCCATCTACAACAATAAAAACCATGCGGAAAATGAAAATCCATTCCGCACACATGTGTGGAACGGAAATCGTTGACGGACTATTGTTAAACAGAAGCGAAATTTCACTGGAATTTTCAACAAATCGTGCACCGCAATTACAATTTGAATCGCGAGCGTCAGCTAAATATAGTAACACGGGTTCCCCTCGCAAATTTGATTGACGATAAAATTAGTTCTTTTTGTTGTCAAAAGAATTGCTGAATGTCCTCCTAATAATTGCTTTTATAGTCGGGAAGACGTGTAATGAACACACAACGACACGCACGTGTGAATGGGTTATTCGGCCTCTCGTTTTATCCTTCCGCGCTGGCACTCGTGACATATCGATTGACCCATTCACACGCGCGTCGTTCTGTGTATGTTTTGATGTCTGGGGGGTAAATATAGCATTTCCACATGGCTTTAATATCGAATCGAATACAGACCCCAAATTTTTACCTCGAGACTTTCTGCAGTGCTTTCGTTATCCATATTCGAAACTTTCCATATTCGGATCTCCGATTTCGACTGCCCAAAATGGACTCGAATGTGTAGTGCTTTAGTCGTTACAGTCTCAGTATATCGCGAGATCTGCTCTAATTGATATACGCTTGTTTATCAGGGTCCAACGACACTTTCTACAACCTGTGTCATATCAGATAGAACAGTTTTACGCATGGAAGAGTTCAGAGTACCAACGAGAAACTGCAAACAACTATCGCCTGAGTGCTAGAATGTTCTATGTCCCCTATGGGACATAGAACATTCTAGCACTCAGCCGACGAACTGTCGAACTCTCTCTGACTTACTGCTCCGGCATAATCAGGGGTAGCATTGGTTGCAGGTGGCATGCGCACCATCGACATACTGTACACTTCAGTGTAGGTCACCATGCTCACGATTGGACAACCGGAATTGAGTGTCTTGCAAAAGGACACACTGCTGTTGATCCGGTTCAAGATCGAAGCATTGTATTGATTTATTTATCGGTGTTTAAAGTCACATATTTCAGCACAAAGGCTAATTGTGACCATAACATGCATAAACAAGTCAAATTTAGCCAAACGTTTGTACCCATGTTGCTTATTTTTAACCCTTTACTCCAAAACTGGCCAGCGCTATTCACAAAAATCGCCAATTAATTTTCATTATATTTTCATTTTTTGTCTTAAAAACATAGGTTATGACCGAACAAGCTCGTCGAGCTCGTTCCAATGAGGGGTCATAACCTATGTTTTTGAGACAAAAAATGAAAATTAGTTATTCAAAAATTTTGTTTGCAAGTGTCGTCTGCTTTTCATTTCAGGTAAAGGGTTAAAGGACTTCCACCCAAGCATTAATTACTGGGGCTTATTTTACCAGTAAAACAGAGCTTGTCTACCTCAGTAAACAAGCACTGCCTAATTTCCTGGAGTTCCCACCGAGAAGCGTTGACCTTTCGATCTAAGTCCACCCGTGGTATATTGTTACGTTTTCTCATAGAATCCTGTAAAACCGTGCTGGAACGAGCTGACATAATCCCGCAAACAGAATGTTGCACAACAGTATGTATATTACACCAGAGTTCCTGCATGCAAGGGCTGATAAATTTCGAGGCAATTTAAGGCCGTTTCATTTCAGCATTTTTCAGGGCCCTACAACAGAAAATGGTTTCCCAAGGCCCTATTTCCACAAGTCCTAACTAGAAACTCCAGCCAATACCCTTCCTCCAACTTCCCAACAAGAGAAGTGGGAGAAGGAGTAATGGCCGGAGGGCCTAGTTAGGACTTTTGCCTTCACAAACTCTGGCATATAAAACTGTATAATTATGATTACTTGCTTCATCAGCATTTTTGAATATTCAAGGCTTTTCAAGGCCTCCTGACACATTTTCCGGGATTTTAAGGCCTTGAATGACCTCAGTTAAATTCAAGACCGTTCCTTGAACCCAAGGCCCTGCAGGAACCCTGTAACACACAAGTCATTTTATTTTCAATTTCACTCAATGAATTGTATTTTTTCCAAGCACACGCTTAGTCCGAGTTTTATAATAGGGTGTGCCCAAGCCATTTATTTTGCGAGGAGTGGGGGGGGGGGGGGGGGGGGGGCTCAGAATTTGGGAGGCCATTGTGTGTGTGTGGGGGGGGGGGGACACTCCCCAGTCCCTATCAGGCCTGAAAATAAGCTGTCTGACATTTTCAGAATGAGGTCTCAAGAGGATGAATTTGCTGATGCTGTCCAATACAGTGAGCCAATTTATCCTTTGGGTACCTCTTTCTGTTTAGGATTGAGGCCTTGATTCAGATTGACGTTCACAGAGGGTAAATTTGGTGATGCTACCCTGCTGTGCAGGGTAGCATCACCAAATTTACTCTCTGGGG
Organism: Pictodentalium vernedei; assembly: GCA_031216915.1. Taxonomy (NCBI): domain Eukaryota; kingdom Metazoa; phylum Mollusca; class Scaphopoda; order Dentaliida; family Dentaliidae; genus Pictodentalium; species Pictodentalium vernedei. The sequence goes on from CM062290.1 coordinate 421,675,665, forward strand.
ACCTCATTTTGCAGATGTCAGTCTGCTTATTTTCTGGCTTGGTCCCTATTAGGATCTTCCGGTCAGGGTCAGGGAAGTGAGCGGAAGGGGGTAATGACCTGAAGGCCTGCGCGGAGAAAATTTTCCAAAATTCAGTGCTCAGAGTGGGTATACACGCACTTACACTGAGCTGCTGCCGTCTACTATTATCCCTAAGATACTACATTGTCAGCATGGTTACTCAAGGTGGTTTTGCGCAATGCTACGTGGCATGGGCCTCAGTGAGCTACCATGGTAGGACCACGATTCGAATCAATATTAAAGGCATCAAAGCCACCACTCAATTATATTCATTTACCGATAAGGTTTAAAAACCTTTCATTGTCAAGGTACATGTATTCCACCAATGTTTCCAGTGAACAAAAATGGAAGAAACTAAAGTGGCCTGTCATTAAAGAGGCTGTGACCCCAAAGCAGGTGCACCAAAATCATAAAAGTATAGGGTGGCTCAACTTTTGTGAGGACACTTTTTGGAAGTGTAACTAAGCATGCTGGTAGGTATCGAGCTGACCCACATATGAGTTAGCCATTTACCTTTAAGGATTAGAAGATGAGACTTACAAAATATTTTCTTTTGGAATTAGAAGATGAGACATGCAAAATATTTTCTCCAGTAACTAACAGAATTAATGTTTTTGTCTCAAAACACAGATTATACCCCATCATTGGAATGGACATAAACAGACCATTCCAACAGGGGATGTGAGCTATGATTTTAACCCTTTATAAGTCATCATTCTATAGTAGGTTACCAAAAATGAAATCATTCCATTGAAGCATTTCCAAAAAAGTTTGGAAAACTGATATTTTGGCGCTTTTCCATATTTCCAAGGGCCATAACTCACACAAGAATAAGGCAATCAGCATGAAACTCAAACTTGATCTGTAAGTCATCATTCTATAGTAGGTTACCAAGAATGAAATCATTCGGTTGAAGCATTTCCAAAAAAAGTCCTGAAAACTAAAGTATCACTGACAAACTGACTGACAGACTGACGGATGGATGGACAGAGTGTAAATGAAACTTGATCTGTAAGTCATTGTTCTATAGTAGGTTACCAAAAATGAAATCATTCCATTGAAGCGTTTCCAAAAAAAGTCCGGAAAACTGATAGTTTGGCGCTTTTCTATATTTCCAAGGGCCATAACTCACACAAGAATTAGGCAATCAGCATGAAACTCAAACTTGATCTGTAAATCATCGTTCTATAGTAGGTTACCAAAAATGAAATCATTCCGTTGAAGCGTTTCCAAAAAAAGTCCGGAAAACTGATATTTTGGCGCTTTTCCATATTTCCAAGGGCCATAACTCACACAAGAATAATGCAATCAGCATGAAACTCAAACTTGATCTGTAAGTCATCGTTCTATAGTAGTTTACCAAAAATGAAATCATTCTGTTGAAGCGTTTCCAAAAAAACTCCGGAAAACTAAAGTGTGACTGACAGACTAATAGACTGACAGACAGACAGACTGATGGATGGACAGAGTGCAAACCTATAGTACTAAAAATAAAAAATAAAATAAAAAAGCACCGCCCACATGAAATTTAACAAAAGTTGGCCTGAGAAACAGAAGATCTACTTTGTGGGGCCTTAGCCAATTGTTTATACCTATGCTGCCCATTTTAGAGGACTTCAACCCCAGGCATTGGTTACCATTTATGTAAAAAAAAGAATATGTTTTCCACAGTAGACAAGCACTGTTCCATTTCCCATGGTTCCAACTGGGATGATCCCTTAAGGGAAAGAATACAAAACAAATGTTTGAAAATGGAAGATATATCTATTTAAACTATAACATTCAGAAAATTATTAACAAATGTAAAAAAATGAAACCAACAGGACACACTCAACTGTCAAGAACATTAAAAACTTTATATAAATCCCCTTTAACCCTTTACCCAACAAATCGCCCGCATCCGCCTGTGTAATATGCAAATTCAGTAGTTGAAAAAATATTATTTTTCCAAAAATTTCAACAAAACCATATCATGTGACCCCTCGTTGGAACGAGCTCGTTGAGCTCGTTCCAATGAGGAGTCACATGATATGGTTTTGTTGAAATTTTTGGGAAAAATTGATATTTAAAAAAATAAATTTTGATATCATCTGCGTTGGGTAAAGGGTTAAATGTATTATGTGTTTCTAATATCAGTAGCTTAAATGCTACTAGTTCTGTTAAAATGTCAACGGCAATGAAGTTCGTCAAGCTATATATATACATACCTTTTACCTTTTGATATTGATATTTATTATATGACTTCTCAGCTTTCTTGGCTTATAATATTACTGTTTCATATTTTCAATAAATATTAATTAGTGCTTCATAACACCTTCAGTTGATTTGATTGGTCAATTTCAAAAGAATGCTTTCTAACTGGTTATCATCAAAAAGATCTGTGTCATATTAATGTGCGTAAATAGAACTATTTCAAAACATCAACAAAGTCATGATGCTCGATTTTATTTGTTACAAACTTTCACTAAAATCCCAATATGAAATGTATAAATACTTGAAAATTAGCATTTATACTGCCGAATTGTGGAACTATATTTTGTCGCAGTTATGATGTATGACTGCACGCAGCTGTGATGTGTCACAGTCAAATGCATGACGTTCAAGTTGAAATTCCATTCTTTAACCCTTCTTTTCTATCTAAAGATGTGTTTTTAGTAACTGTGGTGCCATATGATAAACAGAATATGAAATTTGTGTTTTTGTCATATTTAACTCTATTTATGAAACTCGTCAGGGCGCGGTGGCACAGTTGGTAGAGGTGCAGGCTGCAAGCCAAGAGGTCCACGGTTCGAATCCCATCTGCGGTAACCGCGTTGTGTCCTTGGACAAGACACTTCACCCCCATTGCCCATGTGGGGGCACGGTGACGCTGTGTACTAAGGCGTACTGCACGTCGATGGTGCACCTGTCTTCAACCAATGCTAACCCTGCTTGTGTGGAGTTAGTATGTTGGGGAGCTGACAGTTGCTCGCCATTGCTCGGTGGTTCTCTCTGGGTACTCCGGCTTCCTCCACCCGTAAAACTGTCGTGGTCATGATTAGCCATTGTGCAGAAATATGTGACCTTAAACACCAATAAATAAATAAATAAATATGAAACTCGTCTATGAATTTCCTGTTTTGCCAAGCGGAGGACAACTCAAGTTCTGGACAATTTGTACCTTCCCAGACTCAGAAATAAAATGGCTTATATCGTAACTTGTTGGTGGGTTATGCTGTATAGCATGCTTATAACCCATAGGAAAAGGGAGTTCATTCCCACTAGACCAATTCCCTGTAGACCAACTCCCACAAGGCCAATTCACAAAAGACCAATTCCCCTTAGACCAACTGGTGTGTTCTACTTTAAAAATAATTCTATATCAATAATTTGATATATTTATAAATATTTATAAATGTATTTAATGTTATTGATATTCAAGCCTGAAAATAAGCAGTCTGTCATTTGCAGAATGAGGTCCCCAGAGGGTGAATTTGCTGATGCTATCCCAAACAGTGGGCCAGTTTATCCTCTGGGTACCTCTTTCTCTTCATGTTTGAGACCTTGATTCAGGTTGAGGCTCACAGAGGGTAAATTTAGTGATGCTACCCTGCTGTGAAGGGTAGCATCACCAAATCCCCCCCCCCCACCCCCTGGGGACCTCATTTTTCAGATGATAGTCTGCTCATTTTCTGGCTTTTCGATATTCTAAAGATGTTGGGCAGATTTTTATAAATATTTGTTTTCCTAATTATCCTTAATCAACCCTTAATCAGAAACACTATGTAGTTGGTCTAAGGTGAATTGGTCTATTGGGAAGACATTGGAAAGGGTGTTGTGATGGTCATATATTTCACACAATAGCTAATTGTGACAGCAACATGGATGTGAAGCAAAGACCAGCCAATTGTTTATACCCATGTTGTCCATTTCAGAGGACTTCCGCCCCAGGCATTGGTTACCAGGTCCTATTTTATCAGTAAAATAAAGCTTGTTTACCACAGTAAACAAGCACTGCTTTACTTCCCAGGCTTCCCACAGGGACAGAAATCAGTTTCATAAGCTGAGAGTAGATGCATGTTTCTTGGCATTTAAAATCATTTTCAGCATCTGTGGCTATATAACGACTACAACATGAGCATAAAGCAAGTTTGACCTATTGTTATAATTTAGATGCCTATTTCTGAGGACTCTTGTATAAAGTACTGTTTACTAATTTCTATTAAACAAGTAAAGCAGAACTTGTTTACCACAGATTAATTTTTCGTTAATAACTACAGTATACACATTCCCAAAGCTGCAGATGACTTAACAGTGTTTATACATTGTTGGTGGCTGCCTGTAAAGGCAGCCAACAATAATGTAAAAACATTGTCAAGATAAATGCATCCTACCAGTAGATTTATTTATTTATTGGTGTTTAAGGACACATTTTTGAACAATGGCCAAGTATGACCGCAACATGTGTGTCAACTCCAGCCTATCATTTATACCCATTTAAGTGAGGAATAAACCTCCAGGAATTGATGTTTTGCAGTGAAGTTCAAATGTTATATTTTGTGGATTATTTACAATGCTAATGTCCACCTGGTAGTGAGAGCAATAAATTCAATCACTTACTATTACATTTTGAACCCTAACATTGTTTTTCAATTAAATAAAAGGAAACTTGACTCCAGCTTTCCAATCTGTAGTTGTTAGTTTTGTGTTTCAGGATTTCCTCAGACATAAAATAAAAACTAATATGACCTGTTTTTAAAGAACATGAAACTAAAAATGGTTACATGAACAATACAGAACTCAGGACATAGCTCTCATATTTTTTCAAGAGCCAGAATGTTGCCAGTACCATTTGAAATGCTGTATTGCTCAAATGACAAAATACAGTGGAGCCCACTTAATTGGATATCTCTTAATTGTATATCCCTGTTAATTGAATATAATTTTCAAACACAAAACCATTTACCATACCTTCAGTACAAATTTGATCTGTTAATTGCATATGGGTTGTAGAGTAAACTCCTGTTAATTGTATAAAATTTTTTGTAATATATCGAAAAAATTATTGTCACATGCACCAAATTCCCCTTATTTATCAACCTTTTTGTCCTAACTACATCCAATACAGGCATTTATTCTATTATATCTTGTTTGACAGAGCTCTATGAGCTCTGTCAAACAAGATATAATAAAATAAATGCTCAGTTTACCTCCAGGACACAGGAAACTCACCAAATTCCTGTTAATTGTATACTCTTGTTAATTGAATAATTTTCACTGGCAAAATGGATATTCAATTAAGAGGATTCTACTGAACCATATTTATTTGAGTTTAACAACACTTTCGTCAGCAAGGGTCACCTTGTGATGGACAGTTTTATGGGTGTAGGAAGCCAGAGTACCCAGAGAGAACCACCGATCAATGGCGAGCAGCTCTCAGACTCCCCAATGTACTAACACCACACAAGCAGGGTTAGCATTGGTTGAAGACAGGTACGCATCAGATATAGACCATCAACAGTATGCCTTAGTACACAGTGCCACCATACCCCCAAGTGGGCAATCAGGATTAAGGGCCTTACCCAAGGACACAACACAGTTACCCCTGGCGGGGATTGAACCATGGACCTCTCGGTTTGAGAGTGAATGAATATTCATTTCTGACTCCATGAGTGTTTTGGTGAGATCTATCTACTATAAGACACATACTGACGGCATTTCCAGAAAACTTTTTCTGCAATATCTTCATTTTTAGTCTTGAAAACATGGTTTTTGACCCCTCATAGGAACAAGTTCATTTCAATGAGGGGTAATATATGTTTTTGGGGTAAGAATGAAAAAAAAAATTTGGATGGCGACATTTGTGGACAGCGCTGGCCAGCTTTTGTAATTACATTAACTAAAAGGTTAAATAACACATTATGTGATAAAAAGCCTCTCAATTTCGTCATGATTTGTTATAAAATTTCTGACCCCCGGAACTCATTCCAATGAGACGTAATAAGCTATGTTTTCGAGGTCAAAATTAAAAAAAAAAATTTGGATGGCATCGTTTGTGAACAACGCAGGCCAGCTTTTGTCGTTGTTACATTAACTAAACAAGAGGCCCCAAATGGCCTTAATCGCTCACCTGCCAAAATGGTTCAAAGAAGTATTTGTGGTCACATTCAGTTAGACATGGTTCATCAACACTACAAAGGAATGAAATCATGAAAGGCAAATTTTATGGAAAAACACTGAGGAATAGATTTGAACAAACCTGAACCTAACATGCACGCCCAAATATTAAGCCAGGGACTTAAATTGAACAAACTTGAATCTCACCCCCTATGGATGCTGGATACCAAATATCAAAAGATTCTGATAGGTGAATCGGAAGAAGATATTTAAAGAATATTTCTCATATTGCACTGATCTGAACATTTGGGCTCCAAATATGGACCCATTGATTTGATTTCAACAAATGTATGAATGAATCTTCCAAAGATGTTATATGTGAAATATGAAAGCCTTTGGAGCAGTGGTAAGGGAGAAGATTTTTTAATGTATTTCTCTTTACTCACAGTGTTAAAAAATGATGACTCAGCATTTTTTCAAAAGTCCTGGAAAAGTACCCTTTGATAAAACCGATGGCAATTTTTTTTTACCATTCCTTTCTGCTGTTCCAAAAGAAGTTTTGAACAAAATAAAAATTCTCAATGCCATGTAGTTTTAGAATTATGGGCGTTTTAAATTTTTTCTATTTTTAGCTCCTGTGGTTCCAATGGGGTGACGAGAAAAATGTTTTTGGCATAAATTAGGTACTTATGACCCAATACACCCTCATATCAAATTTGGTTCAAAATGGCATCTCAGTTTGGAAAATAGATATTTTGGTACAATTTGGGCTCCCACAGGAAGCCCAAATATGAACCCAGGGACTTGGCTTTAACAAACTTATATCTCACCTCCATAAGGATACTGTATACCAAATATCAAAAGATTCTGACTGGTGGATGTGAAGAAGAAGATTTTTGAAGAATATTCCTCATATTGAACTAAGTTATAATTCAGGCTTCCACACGGAGCCCAAATATCAAGCCAGGGACTTGGATTGAACAATCTTGAATCTCACCGCCCTAAGGATGCTGCATACCAAATATCAAAAGACACTGATTGGTGGATCTGAAGAAGAAGATTTTTAAAGAATATTCCTCATATTGCACTAATTTGAACATTTGGGCTCCCATAGAGAGCCCAAATATGGACCCAGGGAATTGATTTCAACAAATATGTGAATCAATCTTCCAATGATGTTATATGTGAAATAAGAAAGCCTTTGGACCAGTGGTTTGGGAGAAGATTCTTGAATGTTTTCCCATTACCCACAGTGTTAAAAAATGCTGACTCAGCACTTTTTCAAAGTCCTGAAAAAGTACCCCATGATAAAACCGATAGCAATTGTTTTTTACCATTCCATTCTGTTGATCCTAAGGAAGCTTCACACCAAATAAAAATTCTCAGTGCCATGCAGTTTTGGAGATATGAGCGCTTTAAATTTTTTTCTATTTTTAGCTCCTACTTCACAGCAGCCATGACTAGATTTGATGAAAAATATCAGGAAAATACTCAGAAGGTTAAGAGTTAACCCTTTACCTAACATGACTTGAAGACAACATTTACAATATATTTTCCAGAAAAGGATGAAACATTCATTTTTTCTTCAAATATAAAATAGCTTTTGACACTCACAGAAATGAACTTAAAAAGCTCATTCTAAAATGGTGGTGATAAATATGTCTCAATTGTAATGAAAAATGCTGCTTCACAGGAGATAAAAGTAGATAAAATTACTGTCCAATAATATTAGTTTACCATAGAAAAACTTCGACATATTCTAAGATAAAGATTGAAAATATCACCCAAACAGAGTGTGTACAATAATGTAAAGAAATAAACTCTCTGTAGAATATTCTATACTAAAAAATATAAAACAAGAGGCCCAAAGGAAGCTGAAGTGCTCACCTGACAAAGGCCCACTGATTTTTCACAAAGTAATTTAACCCTTAAGGGACTGGAGATTTTTATTTATATTTATTTTTTTTTATTGGGGTTTAATGACACATTAACAGCCAGGGTCATATCATGTTGGTGACAGTTTTATGGGAGGAGGAAGCTGGAGTACCCAGAGAGAACCACTGAGCAACGACGAGCAGCTGTCAGCTCTTCAACATCGCAACTCTGAACTCTGTATCACAGCACAGACAGGGTTAGATTGGTTGAAGACATGCGCACCATCGACGTGCAGTACGCCTTAGTACACAGCATCATCGTGCCCCCATGTAAGCAATCAGGGTTTAGTGCCTTGCCCAAAAACACAATGCGGGAGCACGAATCAGTCGCTGAAATGGTCACTCATCCAACTACTAACCGTGCTTGATGTTGATTAACTTCGGTGATCTGACGAGAACCGGTTACAGTAACGCCACCACACCCCCAGGAGATTTTTATGCATTTTCGCTATACTTTGCAAGTCTACCTCCTGTGGCTTTGCAGTCGTTTCTACAGTGATAGCCAATACTTGCCTTGAAACAACTGTCAAGATACTAAGAAAACAAGTTTTGAGTTTACCCAAACAATGCATGTTGGGGCAACTTTTCCTTTGTATTAAAAAGTTACCAAAGTAGAAATTAGGCCCTAGAGGGTTAAGTATTTAAAAAAAAATTAATTGTCAATTATATCTTTTTTTTTAACTGGTAGAGTGCTGAATTATTTTTGGTCTTCAAGATTTATCGACATGTCTTTGCCTTGTTAAAATTTATGGGAGAGTGCCCAGGCACTCTCCCATGAATTGTAACAAGGCAAATCCTCAAAGACTAAATAATTTCACTTCAAACATAATATGAAATACATCCACTGAATGTGAAGTCTTTAAGATGGCTTACCAGCACTTTAGATCAAAGCCCAAATATGGGCTTCCAGCACTCTACCAGTCAACTGACTGGGGAAGTGGTTTGAGAGAACAAACATCCGAGTTCCCACAAGGAAATTACATTATTACAAATAATTTATATAAACAGAAAATTACCAATTTCCAAGAAATACAGAGTAATTTCAGGCCTGGCATTCTTAAAAATGCAGGAGGGCTAAAAATTGCTCCCCTTGTGTGGCCTAGGGAAGCGATTAGCTCTCCTTAAGCTCACAAAAGCTAAAAGTGGCAAAATGAAGTTTTACTTTTAATGAATTCTGTACATTTTATTTAGTGCTGCTAACAAGTTAGTCTATGTGAGATGGCTACACTGCCCCTCCCACACCTCCGGGCCTCGGTAAGGCCCAGAGGTGTGGGAGGGGCAGTGTGGCCGTCTTACAGAGACCACTAACATAGCAGGGATTTGAAACGTGTGGGCTTTAGGAATAGGCTGTTATGGTCATCATCAACTTCTAAGGCCAGGAGGACTAGTTTTCACCTTCCTTAATTTTTTTAAGGCGAGCAGTAGGCGAGCAAATAAATCGCTCTCCTGAAAAAGCCAGGCCTGTAATTTAAGTAAGGTGAAAAGGTTAATATGACCTCACTAAGGATTTCATAAACAGTACGGCCGCCATAGACTGATCACTTTCCACGGGTATGTAATATTTCCACGGATGCAATAATATTAGATTCCAATCACTAATTATAGGAATAATCATAAAAAATTTAATTAATGAAGCACTGGGTGCGACCAGGTTCTTCATTAATTAAAATTTGGCTTATGATGATTTTTATTATTTGGTAAACCCTGCATGGACATCACTACTGCCCATGAAAGGATTATAACCAGTCCATAGCAACTGTACTATACCAAATATCAACAGACTCTGACAGATGGATCTGAATAAGATTTTGAAATAATTATACTCACATTGTACGAAGTTAAAATTCCGGCCTCATTAGGGAGCCAAATTATGTTCTTGGGGATTTGATTTGAACAAATTTGAATCTGACCCCTATAAAGATGCTGTATACCAAATATAAAATTATTCTGAATGGATGGTTGGAAGGTCATTTTTAAGGAATATTCCTTTTGACTTGATTTGAACAAACTTAAGTCTGTCCCTCCTGAGTATACTATATAGTAAATACAGTGGAACCCACTTAATTGGATATCTCTTAACTGAATAACCCTGTTAATTGAATATAATTTCCCATCAAAAAAACATTTACCATACCTCTAATACAAATCTCACCTGTTAATTGGATATAGGTTATAGAGTAAACTCCTGTTAATTGAATAAAAAACCTTGTAACCTGTCGAGAAGTTACCCTGACTCTCCCTAGTTTTCCCATTGTTTATAGACCTATATGGCCTCAGTGCATCCAATACAGGCATTTAATCTATTGTATCTTGTTTGACAGAGCTCATGGAGCTCTGTCAAACAAGATGTAATAGAATAAATGCTAAGTTGTAACCTGTCGAGAAGTTACCCTGACTCTCCCTAGTTTTCCATTGTTTATAGACCTATATGGCCTCAGTGCATCCAATACAGGCATTTAATCTATTGTATCTTGTTTGACAGAGCTCATGGAGCTCTGTCAAACAAGATGTAATAGAATAAATGCTAAGTTTATCTCTAGAATACAGGCAAGTGACACAATCCCTGTTAATTAAATAGTTCTGTTAACTGAATAATTTCCATTGGAAAAGTGGTTATTCAATTAACAGGATTCCACTGTATAAAAAATGTTTGACTGGTGTATCTGAGGGAGAAAATATTCAAACAATATTTCTTAGGCTCCACAAAGAAGATCTTTGGTTTGTTAGGCCATTTTTGTTTGTAAAATTACATGTGGGTGGGTGGTTTTCATTTTATTTTTGTAATTATTTCTTTGCTATAAAAAAGTACATGTTCTTGGTTTGTTTTGTTTTAGGCCTCATAATCTACAGAATAGGTGGTGTATTTCATCCTTTCAGCACAAGATGGCTTTGCAATGCTTAAGCATTGCAAAGCCTTGTTGCACTCAAGGGACAAATTTATCAATTTTATTAACTCGGGTAAAACATCAGACATAAACCATTTAATTTTTGTTTTTATTAAGTTTGCCTTAGTTATAAAAAAGAGAGCATACGGCAGCCAAAAGGACCATGTGGGAGGGCCTGAGAAACAGATTATTAAATTATTTACGCCTTATATAGCAATAAGTTAAAATTCAGGATTCCACAGAGAGCCCAAATATGAACCTAGAAACCTGCTTTGAACAAACTTGAATCTGACCTCCATAGGTATGCTGAGTACTAAATATCAAAAGATTTTCACTGGTTGATCAGAAGATTTTCAAGAACTTTCTCACATATTACACTATGTTCAAATTTTGGTGCTAATAGAGCAGTCAACTATGAACCCAGGGACTTGATCTGAACAAACTTGAATCTGATCACCATAAAGATGCTGCATACCAAAAATTATCTGATTCTAACAGGTGGATCAGAAGAAGATTTTCAAACAATATTCCTAATATTGAACCAAGTTAAACTTTGGGCTTCCACAGAGAGCCCAAATATGAAACCAGGGACTTGATTTATACAAACTTGAAACAGATCCTCCTAATTATTTTGTAGATCAAATATCAAAAGATTCTGACCTACGGCTTCTGGAGAAGATTTAATTTAATTTTCAACTCTGCAATTTTTCGATTCTTCATAGGGTACCTTAAATAAGGATAACTATCTTATAGTGCGTATCGGGAATTATTCACTAAAATAGCGTAGATTTTCTTTTTATTATATGCTATGTGACATTTTACTGCGCAATATTCAGTCCAATTCGACTGCAAACAGTTTCAAGACAATAATAAAGATCTGCTGATCATTCCTTCAAGGCGATGTTCAAGGAGACATCATCCGCTGTCATTTAGGAAGTTACTGCAGGATATTCCTCAATAGCCATCAAGTCGATGGATATCGAGAAATATCTTTTAGATAAATTACTATAATTCACAGGCTAGCATATAATAATGCAGACCGTTTTATCAAGAGATTGAAAACGATAGCAAATAACTTGAATTAAGCCCTATGTGCACACGTCATCCACTCCAAGCTTGTCACTGATCCTTGGATATCAGCTTATTCATCTTCCCCACTCTCAATGACTTAAATAAACTAAACCTAATGCAACTGTGTATCTGCCTGCATTATTTACAAACTGAAAGGTTGAAAGCAAAAAATTTTCAAAAAATTTTAACAAAATATCATGTGACCCCTAATAGGAACAAGCTTGTCAATCTATTATGTAACTAGTGATGAGTTTTATTTTACCAGCTACAGAATACATTTGACCATTTCTACTTTAGGTTTCACATGTCTGTTAATTGTTTATACATGTGCTTCTTGTTCCTATTTATAGAGTGACACATGACTTGCAGCCGCCCTAACTATTAGCTAGCTGATCACTGACTGTTCACTGCATATGCATGATTCTTTAACCACAACTCACTTTTACCCACCAAAAATCTCCCCATTCTTCTTTCCGATTTCAAACCGTTCGCTTCATATATATATATTTAACAATCAACTGCTGTAACCTCAATTTACTTATCTGCGAAGATTTGTTAATATATTATTCTGCCACATATCTGGTGAGTGTGATTTATGTTATTACCGGCTTTCGATTTTCGATATAATCGCGTATTACTTATGCAATATATATTTTTGTACATCGATTCACTTCGCTTTCTGTCCTGTGTAATCAATCTGTGATTGATTGAAGTTTACAACTGTGATTTGTATATATTTGTAGGTTTTTGTTATGGCGTATTGAAGATGACTGCCTGGTATTCATTTGAATAAATCTTCATCGTATCCACCTCATTAACTGTTTCGTTATTTGAGAACACCGAGTTACATATGGCGCCCAACGTTTCATCACCAGAAAACCAGATGTAACGGCGATGGAATTTAACTTCCAGGAGTGAACAAACAACAAACTTCAACTGTGCAGCGATGTTCGCGTGTGTGTTCACCAACGGATATTGTACCAGGTACCTCCCGTACCTTGTGTGAGAATAACAAATGGCCTTTTAAAATAAATATGTAAAGTATCTAGCTAGATAAAATTTCCACTTACATCAGTGAAAATATAATCAATTTACTGTGCGCAATGTGTTAACACAACTTGCAAGCTACTGTTTGGACGGATCAGCTGTTCTTCAATCGACTTTTGTGAAAGCGACTATAACTGTGCGTGCGTGACAAATTTCCTGTGGTCTGTGCTCTGACCTGTTGATGTCCAATGACTGTGTTTTCATTTTGGATTTAAATTCATTTATTCATTTATTCTTGGGACTGTGGATATTGGATATGTTTTTCATTTCTGTTTATTTTCACATATTAGGATAAGGTAAATAGTTAGTGTAATAGTAGTTCGGTACATTGTGTTTTATACTGAAACACGGCAAAATGATACTTTGTCACTGACAGGTTATTTTGAGTCAGCTGTACGGTATTTCCCAGTCTCTGGTTCAAAGGTCAACGCATTGTTTCCTCCAGCTGTTAGTGTAGAAATGTGATAAATTTTGCTGTAAAGGTTTAGCCCCAAATTTATTTCATCTCAAGACATGTTATAGTGCTCGTCTTCTGCAGCAGACAAGAACTATTTCACATCTGTTATTTCAAGTGATTTGTTTTGGCTGCCTTTAAAAATTTAATTGCGTGAATTTCTGTGTATAATTTCTGCAGCCAATAGAACGATCAATGATGGGCTATTCCTGAATTCATTCTTCTATTGGTTAACTGTTTGTTTACATTTTTTTTTCTCTGTATTGAGAATTGATGGAAAGATGAATGATTGGCGGGTCATGAGTTCATTGATCCATTGCTAGGGGCAAATGATTTAGGGATTTAGTGCATCTATATTAGTTGTACTGCATCTGTTATAATAGCCTACTGACAGTAGTAGGCTAGTACAAATTTTCAGCAAGTATAAATAGCTGGCTAGTAGCAATAATATTATTATTTATAGGGTAGTAGCGTATCACTGGAAGAACTTGGCTTGTTCTACTGATACACGGCTCTCAGTGTTGTGAACAATTGAATACATGACTTCATAACTCTCCTAGTCATCAGCTACTTTTGTAGTGATTTTGTTTTGGTGCTTAGGGCTCCAGTCATATAGAGGTTGGCTAAGAAATCCAAACCATGTTATTATAATCAATGCAGATTATAAAATGAACTCGTTCATTTTATTCTGAATTGCTTTCCTTAGATTTCTCCCCCCCCCCCCCCCCCCCCCAGCTTTACCTTGCTGTTGCACTTAAACTTTGTTGTTTACTAATACTTGCAGTATTTCACAGTGACTGACTTAAGCTGAAAATAGGTTTGCTCTGACTGAAATTGACTTTGAAAATATTCCGTAAATATTTGGGTGATATAAGGATGGATACACACATTATTTTGCACTTAGCACACATGTGTTTCAGGTTTTCTGGAAAGATGTAAATACTAATTAATTATTTGATTTTGCTTGCATTGGTATTTTTTTTTCTGAAGGTTCAAGGTCACTTCAACATTGTACATTGCTGGAATGAGCTTCAAAATAAATTATGATTTTTTTTTCAGCTGCTTGGATTTGAAACTTAGTTTGCTTGCACATATTTTTTTTTTACTTGTGCAGTTGTGCTGAAGCTACATTGATCACTTCGAATCAGTGGAATTCTAGATACCTTTTTATTTTCAGCTGCTGATTCCAGGTTGACTGTGAAACAGAAAACTTGTTAGTTTTTTTTTTCTCTTCAGTTTGGTCACCTCGATTTTTTTTTAAGCTTCAGAGTGCCATGTATGTAAACATATGACTGTGTCACATGGAGAAAGACCTGATTAAGTGGAACTGAAGTTGAAATTTTTTTTTTTCTCTCGACATTTTTTTTGTGAATTGCATTTTTCTTCCAGTTTTCACAAATTTATTTTTTTTTCAGGTTTCCGTGAATTGAATTTTTTTTTTCAGGTTGATTGAAATTTGCAGATTGATATAACTTGATTGTAAATTTTCGGATTTAATTTTTTTTTCAACATCCATATTTGACTTTGCTTGAAATTATAGGTTGAATTTACATACAATGTCACTTAGTGTACTTTTGTTTGTTTACATTGTAAACAAATATTTAGCAACCACAACTAATTAGGATGACACCAAATTAACCCATCACCCACTCATAAGTAATAACTTTGTGTGAAGCACATAATTATAATAAATTACTGGGGTATAGGGAGCCTCAGTGATCATTACTTTATCTGGTGAAGTAGCACAAACTATTGAAAATATTATTTGAAGTTTAGTCTTTCACTGAAGAGTAATTTTGCTTTTGAGAATTGGTTTTGTTAACCAATTTTGTACCAGTGAGTGACCCAATTACATGTAATATATTTATAAATATTTGTTTTAGGGGCACTCATGTTAATAGTGTCTTTGTTTAACATGTAACTGTGTGTGACCCACAAGTGACAGTATATCAGTATACTAATTGAACATTACCATTTCATATCTGATTTGGTAACACTCTTGTCACACAAATATCATAATATCAAGGTTATTGATCATGGCTAATTCCATGACAGAGGAAGATATGCTAAATGCATTAAAAGCTACTGGAAAGTATTCAATTTCTTTAACTGCTGAAAAAAAAACTGGCACAGCAGTCACAACTCCTAAAACTCAAAGTTTATATACATGGAGAGATGATATTGGTACGAAACACAAATATGCTACTTCATCTCCTTCACCAGTAGTTGATTTTAATAGATCTCAGATCATAACATCACAGAATATTCCTAGTATTCCTCAATTTTCTGGGGATGACCCACCACAAAAGAATGACGTCTCATTCAGAGAGTGGAGATTTGAAGTTCAGTGTCTTGCAAGTGACCCAGAAATGTCAAATAATACTTTGTTGAGAGCTATAAGGAAATCTTTGAGAGGTACAGCTAGGAGAATGTTAATACCTCTTGGAGAGAGAGCAACAGTTGATGAAATTTTAAACAAACTTGACACTCTGTTTGCAGAAATCTCAACAAATGAAATGATTATGCAAGAATTTTTTAATGCTTACCAGAAACATGATGAGTCGGTCACAGCATTTGGCTGTCGGCTAGAGTCTATGCTGCAAACAGCAATTGACAGTGGATATCTACAGAAGCATTCCAAGAATGAACTTCTACGCCACAAATTTTGGACATCACTAAGTAACGATAAGCTGAAAAGTCAGACTCGCCATAAATATGACACGCTAGATGATTACAATGAACTTTTAAGAGAAATACGGAAGGTCGAAAAAGAAATAAGTATGAATATACATCAGACTTCATCAAAGAAAGTTGTGCACCAATCAGTAGTCTCTGACACTTCAGAATCTACATCTATAGATGCATTAAGCAAAAAGTTTGATGACAAGTTTATTTCTCTTGAAAAAAGATTACAGGATCAAATTAATAGTAAATTTGACACAATCCTACAAAAATTGGACAACACTCAAGGCAACACCAGAGGAAATTACGGTGGTCCAAGGGGACGCTATCGTAATAATTATCAAAATTATGGAAGTCGCCGAGGAAATAATCAGGGTTATCGAGACAACAATATTTCCAGGAATAACCCAAACGCCTAGCGGTTCCTGTTAATGGTCAGACAGGAATCGATAATTCCAGTGGCCAAACATTACGTAACAGACTAATAGGATATTCCAATGTAAGTGATGTCATGATTGATGGCGAAAAGCTGGAAGCTATTATTGATAGTGGTTCCATGGTTACGACCATATCGGTTTCTGGATATGAAAGTCTGCCCAGTAAACCAACTTTGTATTCTTTAGATACACTTGGCTTGACAGTATCTATCGCTGATGGATCAACATTAAAATACTTGGGTTATATTGAGTGTACACTCAGTGTGCCATTTATGGAAAACTTTACTGTGTCAGTTCCGATATTGGTTGTTCCTGATACCAATTTTAACGTGACTTGTCCACTCATAGTTGGAACGAATGTCATTCGATTATTTCGAGATGTTTTGAAGTCAACAGATGAATTGAAACACAGTTATGTACCAGATGAATGGAATATAGCAATGAATGGGATAGAAAATAGCAGTTATAAAATGAAATCACTCAACAATAAGCCTTTGAAGATTTCTCCATACCAATCAGTGATTGTTGATGGTTTAGCCAGAAATGTTGATAGTAACATCAGTGAAGTAGTAACAGAAAATTTGGAAGATGGATTGAATTACATGGTGTGCCCTAGAGTAGTAAAAGTGAATCAGTCGTCCAGAAATCTTAGAATTCCAGTCAAGATTTGTAATATTTCTGCAAAGGACTTAATCATCAAACCAAGAGAACCTATCTGTAAAATATCTGAGGTCAGAGTTGTAGACGCATTAACTTCAGATGCTATTTCTGATGTTCAGCATTGTGATTCTGCTAGTTGTTATGATCCTGTTGTTAATTTTGACTCAGATGTTTTAACAGATAACCAAATTTCCACAGTAAAAAATGTTTTATCAAAGTGGAAACATGTATTTTCTACAAGTCTGTTGGACTTGGGGAATACTGATATTATTAAGCATCAGATTGAGCTTGAAGATGAAAGACCATTTAAACAGCCTTACAGAAAGATTCCACCTGGTATGTATGATGAGGTTCGTCAACATATTAGAGAAATGTTGGATGCCGGAGTGATTCGAGAATCAAAGAGTCCGTATTCATCCAACATTGTTCTGGTACGAAAGAAAGATGGTTCTCTTCGCTTCTGCATAGACTACCGTATGCTCAATTCGAGGACAAGAAGAGACAGTTATATGCTTCCACGATTTGATGATGTTGTTGAGCCACTTAATGGAGCCAAATATTTTTCAAAACTTGATCTTAGATCAGGTTACTGGCAAGTGGAAGTTGAGGAGAAAGACAAACCTAAGACAGCATTTTCTGTTGGTAACCTGGGCTTTTACGAATGTAATTGTATGGGCTTTGGGTTAACGAACGCACCGGCCACTTTTCAGAGACTGATGGAGAAGTGTATGGGAGAGTCACATTTGAGGGAGTGTTTGATATTCTTGGACGACATTTTAGTATTTTCAAAAACTTTTGAAGAGCATATCGAACACTTACAATCTACATTTAGTAGGCTCGTTCAGCATGGTTTAAAACTGAAGCCCTCAAAGTGTGAATTTTTCAAGACTTCGGTCACGTATCTTGGCCACATTGTGTCACAGGAAGGGATATCTACTGATCCTGAAAAGCTGGCAGCAGTTAAAAATTGGCCAAGACCAAAAAATATTAAAGATCTTCGCCAATTCTTAGGATTTGTTGGGTATTACCGTCGATTCATTGAAAACTACTCGAGGATAGTGGAACCATTAAATAATCTACTAAAGGGTCACGGTAATGCCCCAACGAAGAAAAAAATGAACAGGAAAAATGCTGCAAAAAAATGTGTGAAAGCCAAATGGGTTTGGGAAGATTTACAAGAAGATGCTTTTCAAAGTGTTAAAGACAAACTTCTCCAGCCACCAATACTGGCATATGCTGACTATAAACACCCATTTGTTCTTCATACTGATGCCAGTAGTTTAGGTTTGGGAGCAGTGTTATACCAGAATCAAGATGGTGTTGACAGGGTTATTGCATATGCAAGCAGAGGATTGAGACCAAATGAACGCAATTACCCTGCACACAAATTGGAATTCTTGGCATTGAAATGGGCTGTGACGGACAAATTCCATGACTACTTATATGGTAATACATTTCAAGTGGTGACGGATAACAACCCACTTACCTATATTTTGGATAAAGCCAAACCTGATGCCACCAGTCACCGCTGGGTAGCTGCATTGGCAGTTTACAATTTTACCATTCATTATCGGGCTGGAAAGCAAAATGGAGATGCTGATGGTCTTTCTCGAAGACCTGATATGTTTACTGATGTTGTTAAAGCAGTGTGTGAGTCAGTAACAGCATCAGTTCCATTTGTGGACAGTTTGTCACACGATGGTGGTCTTCATTCGGCCGGTGAAGATTACTTGTCTTGTGATAATCTGAATAAAGTGGATTGGGAAACAGAGCAAGAGAAAGATCCCATCATTTCCAGAGTTGTTCACCTTTTGAGGAGCAGTTCTCTTCCTAGGAGGGGAGGGGGTAGCTTGGACGAGTTACCTGAAGTACAGAAGTTCTTGCGGGAACACAGAAAATTTTTATTTGAAAATGGTGTTCTGTATAGAGCTGCTTCTCTTGACGGTGAACAGATACAGCAGCTTGTTTTGCCAGAATCCTTCTGCCAGCTTGCATTGAAGGGTGTCCATGATGATGTAGGTCATCCAGGAAAGGAAAAAACACTTTGGCTGGCAAAGCAACGCTTTTATTGGCCAGGTATGGAGAAGGATATTTCAAACAAGATTGACCATTGTGGAAGATGTATTCGGCGAAAGACACCAGTCCGACCTGTTGCTGAGCTAGTTCCCATCAAAACTAGTAGACCCATGGAATTGGTTTGCATGGATTTTCTGAGCCTCGAGCAATCTAAGGGTGGTTATGAAAATATACTGGTTATAACGGACCATTTTACCCGTTATGCACAGGCTGGGCCCTGTCGTAACCAGACTGCTCATACCACAGCTAAAGCTTTATATGAACATTTTATAGCATTTTACAGTTTTCCGGAACGATTACATAGTGATCAAGGTCGTAATTTTGAAAGTCGTGTCATACGGGAACTCTGTAAAATTGCTGGGGTTCAGAAGACTCGTACAACACCATATCACCCCATGGGTAATGGTTCTGCTGAGCGTTTCAACCAGACTTTGCTAAAAATGTTAGCAACATTGGATGAACAGAAGAAGTCGGATTGGAAATCCTACGTTGCATCAATGGTTCAAGCTTATAATGCTACAAGAAGTGATGCAACCGGCTTTTCTCCGCATTATTTAATGTTTGGATGGCACCCGTGTCTATCTGTCGATGCATTTCTTGGTATAGATGCTGCAAAAGAATCAACGTCCAGTAAATGTGACTATGCCGGGAAATTGCGTCGCCGGATGGAATTTGCATACAAAGCTGCAGCAGAAGTCAGTAGCAGAAGTGCCCAGCGGAATAAGAGAAATTATGACAAAAAATTCAAGATCCAGGAATCGAAACTGGAAGTGGGTGACCGAGTATTGGTCAGGAAAGTCAGTTTCGATGGTAAGCACAAGCTTGCTGACAGATGGGAAGAGTCAGTGTATTTGGTGTCTGGGATACCAAACAGTGACATTCCGGTGTACCGTATTGTGTCAGAAGTGGGCAAGGGGAAACCTCGAACCCTGCACCGGAATATGCTGTTACCTTTTAATGCTCTTCCATCTGAATTTCCAGTTATAGAGGAACACTGCAAAGTGAAAGATAAGCAGCAAGTTTGTGCAAAAACTCGACAAGATTCTTCTGGATCAAGTTCAAGTGACTCCGAGAATTCACAGTATCTGCGGTACATAATTCCTCAGCGAAGACAACCAGCAGTCATTTTACCAGTTTCCCCGTCACTTAGTGAAATAATTCCAGCTACAGCAACCACTCAAGATCAGGGAGTTTTGGATTCCGAGCTGAGGAAAACTGGTGATGTAAGTACTATGGATAATGAGAATACTGCTGGCTCATCTGAGGAAGTTACCAATGTTCAACCTAGAAGGCCAGAGAGGACACGTAAGCCACCTGAGCGTTATGGTCAGTGGGTTTACACTCAAAATGCTTCCACAGAATCCACAGATGAAATTTTTGTATAAAATATATTTTTTTAATTTCAGGTCTATTTTTAAAAAAATACAAAGTAACTTTTATTTATAAACCTTCTTTTTAACACAGGTGCTTGTGTGATAAATTGTGGGACAGAATAGAAGCGATTTTTCTATTGCTTTCATTGCAGTAGATTTCGGGATACAAACAGATGACAAATCCACATACCCATTTTCAGCTAAAATCTAATTATTATTTATTTCTTCATGCAGGATAATGGTAAAAATTGTCAGGAGACAATTTCCTCGATCAGGGGGAATATGTAACTAGTAATGAGTTTTATTTTACCAGCTACAGAATACATTTGACCATTTCTACTTTAGGTTTCACATGTCTGTTAATTGTTTATACATGTGCTTCTTGTTCCTATTTATAGAGTGACACATGACTTGCAGCCGCCCTAACTATTAGCTAGCTGATCACTGACTGTTCACTGCATGTGCATGATTCTTTAACCACAACTCACTTTTACCCACCAAAAATCTCCCCATTCTTCTTTCCGATTTCAAACCGTTCGCTTCATATATATATATTTAACAATCAACTGCTGTAACCTCCATTTACTTATCTGCGAAGATTTGTTAATATATTATTCTGCCACATATCTGGTGAGTGTGATTTATGTTATTACCGGCTTTCGATTTTCGATATAATCGCGTATTACTTATGCAATATATATTTTTGTACATCGATTCACTTCGCTTTCTGTCCTGTGTAATCAATCTGTGATTGATTGAAGTTTACAACTGTGATTTGTATATATTTGTAGGTTTTTGTTATGGCGTATTGAAGATGACTGCCTGGTATTCATTTGAATAAATCTTCATCGTATCCACCTCATTAACTGTTTCGTTATTTGAGAACACCGAGTTACAATTATCACAAGATGAAACGTCTCAGGTCTGAAGTGCCCCGATTTCAGGGAGGGGATGTTTTGGCTTTGGAGGGAAGGGGGGGGGGGGGGGGAATCTCATCGTCAGTAATTCAGAATTTTGTTTTCACCAGAGGAAATACAATTCAGAAGTTTACAGGAATAGATGCCTCAACTACCGGTATGACCCATATAACAGAACAAAAATCAGTGTTATTGACTATTTGAAAATACGTCTGTTGTGTATTGATTTTCAGCCATAATTTTTTACCTTTTCATGACAGCAAAGTGAATTTCTGTGAGGAAATTGTGATCCATTTTTTAACTGTGTATTCTACTGCTTTTTGTAGTGGATTACAGATCAAGAGGGTGATTGAATAAAAAAAAAAGCCAGTGGATATTTAAACTGAATAAATAAATATATATCGTTGAATTCCTTTTCGTACATTTTATTCATTGCAAATCATTATTTAAGTGAAGGTGGATGCCAAGAGGTGATGTGCTTAACTGGTAGAGTGCTGGAAGCCCATATTTGGACTTTATTCTTAAGTGCAGGTACTCAGACTTGAAGGCTTCATATTCTGTGGACGTGCTCCATTTAATTTTTGGATTGAAACTACTTTGTCTGTATGGATTTTCTTTGTTAAAATTTATGGGAGAGTGCCCACTGGCACTCTCCCATAAATTGTAACAAGGAAAATACAGGTGAACAAATTTTGTCAACTAAAAATAAATCAGCACTCTACCAGTTAAGTAACATATTTTTGCTTCGGCACTCGTAAATTGACCACACAGCTCAACTGAAATGAAAAAACAAATATTTTTGGTTTCATTTGTAATAATCAGAGCTACAAAGGCATATCAACAGGAAACTGTGATAGTACCTAACCCTTTACCCAACGCAGACGATATCAAAATTCATTATTTTAAATATCATTTTTTAAAAATTTTTCAAAAAATTTCAACAGAACCATATTATGTGACCCCTCATTGGAACGAGCTTGATGAGCTCGTTCCAACAAGAGGTCACATGATATGGTTTTCTTTAAATTTTTTGAAAAATAATATTTTTTCAATTGCTGAATTTGCATATTACGTGGGTGGATGCGGCCGATTTGTTGGGTAATGGGTTAAGACCTGTTTTGAAAAGTGACAAAACGGGAGAAAATCGACTGTTATTTTGCAGTTGGGAAACTGGGCATCAAACCAGGATGTCTCACACTGAAATCGGGAGACTTAACAGGCCTGGTTGAACTTGGGGAAAATTTTTTATATTTTGTTCGTAGAGCTCAGATCGTTAACCCTTTACCTAACGAATCGCCCGCATCCGCCCACATAATATGCAAATTGAGCAGTTGAAAAAATTAAATTTTTCAAAATATTTCAACAAAATCATATCATGTGACCCCTCATTGGGGGATCACATGATATGGTTTTGTTGAAACTTTTTGAAAAATTTAAAAAAATTATGTTTAAAATAATAAATTTTGATATCGTCTACGTTGGGTAATGGGTTAAGCTGTGTAACAAAAACTATCAGTTTATGAACCTGCATTGAAGTTCCTCTTGGAAATGTGTGATGCAATAAATGAATTCAACATTTGTCTTTAAGGTATTTATCTATGATAAATTATTACAAAATAAAATAATTAACTAAATTATCATAAAAGTTCACAATATGCTCTAAACATTAAAAATCCATCAGAAAGTACATCAATGTCCACACTCTCATTAGCAGATACAAAAAATACACTGCCACGTGGTATTTTTAATGGTGTTTCTAGGGTTGAATTCTTTGCCTGCCCTGTACCCTGTATCACAATGCATATACTAGCACTATCAATAGCATTTAAATTGAAGTGTTTAGTTCCATCAGCCACCTGTAAGTATAAAATAGAAAAAAAACTGAGCAAACATGCACATTTGAGTACACTCATAAACAGACATGTCAACATTCCTGGAATACCCCCAAAAAATCCCAAAATTTTAATGTCGTTTCCAGCCTATTGGAAAATAATCAGTTCCAGCCAAAAATCTGGGAAAATAATACCTGGAATTTTTTTTTGCATTCTGAAATGTTCAGGATCGAATCACAAGCCTTCCAAGTTCTGATTATTATGAATAAAACCACAAATTAAGATACAGTAAAATCCTCTTAATTGGATATCCATTTTGCCAGTGAAAATTATTCAATTAACAGGAGTTTACAATTAACAGGGATTTGGTCAGTTTCCTGTGTGCTGGAGGTAAACTGAGCATTTATTCTATTATATCTTGTTTGACAGAGCTCATAGAGCTCTGTCAAACAAGATATAATAGAATAAATGCCTGTATTGAATGTAGTGAGGCCAAAAAGGTTGATAAATAAGGGAAGTTTGGAGCATGTCACAGTAACTTTTTTGACATATTACAAAAATTTATATACAACTAACAGGAGTTTACTCTACAACCCATATGCAATTAATAGATCAAATTTGTACTGAAGGTATGGTAAATGGTTTTGTGTTTGAAAATGATATTTAATTAACAGGGATATACAATTAAGAGATATCCAATTAAGTGAGCTCCACTGTATAAGGTAAATAAATATTTCTGAATGAGTCTTTTATATGTATTTCACATATATCTACATTTATATATTATGAATGGGTCTTTTATATGTATTTCACATATATCTACATTTTTATTAGATAAACAGAGATTCGAATACCAGTGATCGAATGTGTGAGTGTTAAGATTTTTTAAATGATATATCTGCTTCCCACAGTAAAAAGAACTGAGGGTCCAGCTCCGGCTATTTGATTTGAACAAACTTACAAAGATGTTATATATATCAAACATGGAAGCATTTGTGCAGTTGTTTAGAAAACCTTCAAGTCTTTTCTCCACTGCCAATAGTGTTGAAATCTGGGACCCCATTTATACCCTGAATTTTACAACAGGATCTTGGTTTGAACAAATTTGTGAATGATCCTTACAAAGATGTTCTATATCACCCATTAAGGCATTTGGTGTAATTGTTTCGGAGAAGAATTTAAAAATATTTTCTTCATTAACTATGGTGTTAAAAGTGTTAGGGGCTCTGACTTTATTATGACTGACTAACCCTTTACCTAATAAATCGGGGGAGCACTGTGGCTCAGTGGTTACGGCATTGAACTTCATACCAAGAGATTCATGGTTCAATCCCCGCTAGGCAAGGCACTTAATTCTGATTGCCCAAGTGGGGGCACGGGGGCACTGTGTACTAAGGCGTACTGCACATCAATGATGCAACTGTATTCAATCAATGTTAACCCTGCTTATCTATTGACTAAAGTGAATTTTTTGATTTGATTGGTTGATAGATACGTGGTATGAGACCATATTCATTGAAACCCATGATACGTCCGCCCAGCCACTGACAAATTTCCCATACCCAGTGGAAGCCTCGTTCCGAAATCTACAAATTGTCCATACCCCGTAGAAGACGTGTTCATCGAAATCAATTTATTATATTTATACAGAAACCTGTATAGCTCAACAATGGAAGATAAAAGATCACATGCTGTGTGTGTTCACACATGAAATAGATTGTACTTCTAAAACGTAAAGTCAATAGATAAATTCGTTACCCCGTGTCTGATCACGTGGTACGGGTTTTTACCTACCTGAAGCCAGCCGTATCCCATTCGGGGTAACTAATATTGTCTGGAATTAGTATGTTGGGGAGTCTGATAGTTGCTCGCCGATGCTCGGTGGTTCTCTCCTGGTACTCCGACTTTCTCCACCCATAAAACTGTCTGACATAAGGTGACCTGGCTGTCAAAAGTGTCATTAAACTCCAATAAATAAATAAATAAATAAATAAATGCCTAATGAATCAGCTGAATCGACCCACGTAATTTACTAATTAAGCTGTTGAAAAATTTTTTTTTTTCAAACAACTTCAACAAAACCATATCATGTGACCCTTCATTGGAACAAGCTTGTCAAGCTTGCTCCAATGAGGGGGCCACATGATATGGTTTTGTTGAAATTTTTGGAAAAATTTGAAAAAATATTTAAAATAATAAATTTTGATATTGAGTGTGTTGGGTAAAGGGTTAATAAAGGTTTTCACCATATTTCAGATTGGGAAAGCATATGTTTGCATTTTGAACCCAAAATTGGATTGTGAGTAAAAATTCAGTCCGAAAACATATACCCTTCAAAAAAAGTAGTGGATATTTGATAAAAGTGAGATACATGAAGAAACATATTTATATTTTCATCAAAAAAACAGTTGAGGCATTGCGACATGACATACTCCTCACCAAACGTCCAATATCAGCTTGACTGATGTTATTCCATTCTTCCTGCAGTGCAGTGGCGAGTACATGGACATTGGTAAGGGGGCTGTTGGTGTTGTCGTAGGCGCCTGCCAAGCATATCCCAGACGTGCTCGACTGGTGAAAGGTCTGGACTTAGTGCTGGACAAGGCAGAGTAGTGATGTTCTACTCCTGGAGGAACTTTGTAGTGACACAGGCCCTGTGTGCTCTTGCACTGGCATCTTGGAAAATGAATCAACGGACGTGATGTCACACAAATGGCACCACATGAGTTGCTAACATGTTGTCATGTTAGTACTGCCCTGTGACATGCCCTTGGATGACATGTAATGCTGTTCTGCTTGTCATGATTATGCCTCCCCACACCATAACCGATCCACCACCAAAACGGCTGTGCTGCCTAACGGTTACGTCATGGTATCATTTGATAAAGTGCTTGATTTGAACAAACATTTCAATTCTCATCATGAGTTGATGGAGGACAGCCTTTGTCATCCAGCTCCCTTGACAGAAAATATCAAGGGGAATACTCTTTGCTGGACATGACAGTTTGACATCTCATTGTTTTCAAAAACTGAAAAGTCAAATCATGCATATCATAATACCTGGAATTTAGAGACACAGAAATCAGGAACTGGTGGATTGAAAACAGTTGTCTTAACATCTCCATGTTCTTCTACTCCTTCAAATCGAACTTTATCTGGTGATCTACTACTGTAATCCAACATATCAATAAGAGTTTCAACATCAATAAACTTGGGTGTTAAACCAGCTCGAACAACATTATCTGAACATGCCATACATTCCATGCAATCTGAAAATAGTTACAAAGTAGAATATTGTCAAACCAGCTCGAACAACATTATCTGAACATGCCATACATACACAGAATGTTTTGTCCTCCCGCGATAGCACAAGTGCCATATCGATCAACCCATTCACATGCGTGTGTCGTTCTGTTTATTACATGCCTTCCCATAAAAAAAACAATTATTAGAAGGACATTCAGCAATTCATTTGATCATTTGAAAACTATCAACATAAAGAACACATTTTATCACCAACCAAATTTGCGAGGGGAACCTGTGTTACTATTTTGCCCCCTGAGTTCCAATGTGTTCTATGTGCCTACTGGCATATAGAACACACAGGACCTTAGGGGACGGTTCTCAGCTATTGCTGGCAATTCAAATTGTAATTGCGTTGCAAGATTTGTAGAAAATTCCAGTGAAATTTTGCTTCTATGTAAAAACAGTCTGTCCATGTTTTCTGTTCAGCACATATGTGTGGAACAGATTTTCTTTTTCCACATGGTTTAGTGTTGCTGTAGATGTGGATTTGATAAAACAGGCATGTAATACATTCGATGCAATCTGAAAATAATTACAAGGTGAACTAGAGGTACTGTGAGCAAGCTCACAAAGTGATACCGCGCCTGTCAGAACGGAATTATATTGCTTCATGCCCATCTTCATATGGAGTTCTTCCATTGTGTAAAGTTTCATGAAAATTCTTCAAACGGTTTAGGAGGAGTTGCGCTTATAAGGATGGACAGATGGATGGACGGACGGACAGACAGACGGACGGATGGACGGACGGACGGACAGGGTGATTCCTATATACCCCCCCAAACTTTGTTTGCGGGGGGTATAAATATCATAAAGACTTCAATTACAGTCACTTCACTCCATCATGTCGTCCCTGTGTGTGTTAAAAATTAGTGCTGAAACATATCTACAAAACATCATAGGATATTTTAACAAGAGGTGTGCATCGGAGGTACAGGCATCGAGTAGTGGTGGCAATCGGAGAGTGTTGCATGTCCATAACCCAATTATCAAGCATTCCAGTTGTCACATCTGGAACCTTTGTTCAAGTTATAATTATAGCAAGTTCAAAATTCGTAAAAATATTTAATTAAGGCCCATAACTCTGTAATGAAAAATCAGATCAGGCCAGTTTTCAAAGTCACTTGAGATATTGGAAAACATGAGTCAAATCAGAGAATTTCAAGTTATTGTACCGACAAGCTCAAAATTTGTAAAAATTTACTAATTAAGGCCAATAACTCTGTAACAAAAAATCAGGCTGGGCCAGTTTTCAAACTCGCTTTAGATATTATTGGAAAAGACCTGCATGGCAAATATTAGTTAAATCAGAGAACGTTTGTTCAAATTATTATGATAACAATGTGAGGACGCCTGGATGACTGCCCAACCACCCACCCTGACATCCGCGTGCACAAGAGCACACTGACCATCACCAAACCATAGGTCTCAGCTGTTAACACAACTCAAGCAAACATTTTTGACTGATGCTTGGAGCCCTTCAAATCAGAAATTTCCAGGTCAACGTGGTGGGACCAAGCTGCATTTTTTATTTCGATGTGGGCCTACACTCCAACTTTTGCATCTCCTTGGAAATAAACAGGGCTTATCATACTTGCTATGAGTGTCCCAGGATCCCATGAGGCCACCGTGGCTGAACCCCTGTTGAAAACTGATAACACATGTTAACCCTTTACCCAACACAGCTTTTTAATATTTTAAAACATAAACTGAATTTGATAATTTAAAAAAAAAATAAACAATATTTAAAATAAAACCTTACTCATTAAGCCGATTCCAATGACAGCAATATTTAAACAATTTTAATGACAAAGTGTCAGGATATTTCAGGTCATGTTTGCCTTGTAATGGTTAATTTCCTGCTGCTGTGTTAACCTTTAAATTAAATTTTTCTATGTAAATCCTAGCAGAGGTGTAGCGTGAATCTACATGGATTCTCGCTGGTTTTGTTGCACGGATCTTTGCATGAATCGATTCTCAGATTCTTGTTGAAATATAAGCCCTGAATAATGACTGGATGCTAAAGCTGTAGCGTAGATCTGCACTGAAATATGGTTTTGGTTTCCCACCAATTTTGCATGTCGTGACCATTGTTGTCACGTTGTTTCTTGAGGTTCAGAGTGGTCTCATGCACCTGCAAAATGCTCTATGTGACTATGGGACTAATATGCTACCAGGCACCATTCTGGGTGTGGATGAATGTGTCTGTGCAAAGATTAAAACATACTTGAAGTCTGAGATTAAATGAAAGTGTCAATGACACTGTAGCTCAACTTGTTTAAGACATGTACATGTATAGTGGGTGACACTGCAATGACAAACATCTAGGTAATGACCTGATAACAAAGGTACATGTAAAGTATTGTAACGGTCTGTACATAAATGTAACAAATATATAGGTAAAGTATTGTAAAAGTGGGGTGACTGTTAGATGCTAAACTAGAAAAGAAATCTTTGAGTCCCAGAGTGGGTCTGACTGAACCCCAAAATATTTGTTCTCATAGCACAGTGATAACAAAGGCACCCCAAAACACTCGTTCCTGTCACAAGGTGATAACAAAGGTACCCCAAGAAGTTTCATGAAGATCCGTTCATAAGTACAGAGCTGTACTGACATGTGCACTTACTGTGTATAAGCAGCACTGAACAAATCAAAGTTCATTTAATTTGCATAATTTCTGCATGAGAAAAAAACCTGTATTATATGTGATGTATTCCATGTTACTAAACATTCCTACAAAAATTTATTCAAATCAGAACTATCATACAGAAGTTCTGTACAAAAGACTGATTGCACTAATTTTGGTACATCTTGAATTTTGGACTGCACCAAAAACCCTCATTCTCTTCCCAAAGTGATAACAAAGGTACCCCAGAAGTTTCGTAAAGATAGGTTCATAAATATGGCCTCTAGCCTGAGCCATATAGAAGTTGTGTACAAAAAATGATTGAACCTAATTTCGGTACAAAATAGCCACTGGCAGCCATCTTGAATTTTGGACTGCACCCAGAAACCCTCGTTCTCATCCCAAGGTGATAACAAATATACCCAAGAAGTTTTGTGAAGATCGGTTCATAAATACAGCCTCTGGCCCAAGCCGTATTGACACATGCACTTACTGTTTATAAGTAGCACTGAACAAATCAAAGTTCATTTAATTTGCATAATTTCTGCTCGAGAAAAAACCCCGTATTATATGTGATGTATTCCATGTTACTAAACATTCATACAAAAATTTATTCAAATCAGAACTTTCATACAGAAGTTCTGTACAAAAAACTGATTGCACTAATTTTGGTACAAAATGACCACCGGCAGCCATCTTGAATTTTCGGACCCAACCCCCAAAACACACGTTCTCGTCCCACGGTGATAACAAAGGTACCCAAGAAGTTTCGTAAAGATCATTTCATAAATACGGCCTCTAGCCAGAGCCGTATTGGCATTTGCAGTTACAGTGCTGAAAGTAACACTAAATAAATCAAAGTTAATCTAATTTGCATAATTTAAGCACGAGAAAAAAACCCGTATTATATGTGATGTATCCCATGGTACTAAACATTCATACAAAAAATTATTTAAATCAGAGCTTTCATATGGAAGTTCTGCGCAAACATCTGATTGCACCTAATTTTGTACAAAATGGCTGCCAGCGTCCATATTGAATTTCAGACCGAACCCCAAAACACTTGTTTTCGTCCCACGGTGATAACAATGGTACCCAAGAAGTTTCATAAAGATTGGTTCATAAATACGGCCTCTAGCCCTAGCCGTATTGGCATTTGCAGTTACAGTGCTGAAACACAAAATAAATCAAATTTAATCCAATTTGCATAATTTAAAAGGAAAAAAAGGTATTATATGTGATGTATCCCATGGTATTAAACATTCATACAAAAAATTATTCAAATCAGAGCTTTCATATGGAAGTTCTGCGCAAAAATTGGATTGCACCTAATTTTGTACAAAATGGCTGCCAGCGGCCGTCTTGAATTTCAGACCAGACCCACAAACACCTGTTCTTGCCTCACAGTGATAACAAAGGTACCCAAGAAGTTTCGTAAAGATCGGTTCATAAATACGGCCTCTAGACCGAGCGGTGTGTACGGCGTGACAGACAGATGACGGCCATGACAATACCTCAAATTTGGCTTCGCCAAAGTTGAGCTAAAAATTAATTGAATGGAATAGAAGTATTCTGATTGTTAATAATGGCTTTAATGCTTTCCACAGGTTTTCCATAACTGCAAAAATCCTTGTTGAGTCAAGGTTATATTTTTCATTTATGTATTGGTGTAAAGACCTAGAAAGGCCTAGTTCTGACTTGATCACTTTTCAATGCACAGCACAGGTGCCCTTACATGCAGTCTTTAGGAAAACTTGTAAGTTTCATTCCACGTACCATGGCAGTTATTTCTAGGTAAGTCATGGCTGCCTATTTAGGCAGCCAAGACTTGCCCAGAAAGAACTGCAATAAATGAATGATTGAATGAATGAACTTTATTTTGCACTATACGTAACACTGAGAATATACAAAATTGTTTGAGTTACAGTTTAAACAGAATCAATAGAACAAATACATAGATGATATCTACACTATTTTTGTGAATATCGGGAATTATCTCATGAGTGTGGACCTGAAAGTTTTATTTTTCACAAGCGCTTGTGCAAGTGAAAAATAATACTTTCAGGTCCACACGAATGAGATAATTCCCAATATTCACTAAAATAGTGTAGATTTTCTTTTTATTATATGCTACTTGACATTTTACTGTGCAATATTCAGCCCAATTTCACTGCAAACAGTTATGTTTCAGGACGACCTTCAAGGCGACGTCATGCGTCGAAGTGTAACGTCATTTAGGAAGGTACTGAAAAAAATTCACCGTGTGGACCTAAAAGTATTAGGGTCCACACTCATGTGAGGTCCACACTCATGAGATAATTGCAGATACTGACTAAAATAGAGTAGATTTTCTTTTTATCATATGCTATGAGACATTTTATTGCACAATATTCAGTCCAATTCGATCCCAAATGCGTACCTTTCAAAACAATAACAAAGATCACCTGATCGATCCTTCATGGCGTCGTGATTCGGCGTAGCGTGACGTCATTTAGGAAGCTACTGAGAAATATTTCTCGATATCTATCGAGTCGATAGATATAAAGAATATCTTTTAGATAATTTGCGATAATTCACAAGCTAGCATATAATACATTTTAAGTATGGAATAATGCAGAGTAAATATTTATTATTTATTGGTGTTTTAAGGTCACATATTTATACACAATGGCTAATCATGACTGTGACAGTTTTATGGGTGGAGGAAGCCGGAGTACCCGGAGAGAACCACCGAGCAACGGCAAGCAACTGTCAGCTCCCCAACATACGAAACTCCACACAAGCAGGGTTAGCATGGTTGAAGACAAGTGCACCATCGACGTGCAGTACGCCTTAGTACACAACGCCACCATGCCCCCACGCGGGCAATGGAGATGAAGTGTCTTGCCCAAGGACACAATGCAGTTGCCGGAGGTGGGATTCGAACCGAGGACCTCTCGGCTTGCAGCCTGCACCTCTACCTACTGAGCCACTGCGCTCCTTGCAGAGTAAATATAAATAATTACAAGAGTCTGAAGCATATATACTTATTTATTTATTTATTTATTTATTTATTTATTTATTTATTTATGTTTAAGGTTACATATTTATGCACAATGGCTAATCATGACCGTGACAGTTTTATGGGTGGAGGAAGCCGGAGTACCCGGAGAGAACCACCGAGCAACGACGAGCAGCTGCCAGCTCCCCAACATCGTAACTCCGCTCTGCAGCACAGGCAGGGTTAGATTGGTTGAAGACATACGTACCATCGACGTGAAGTACGCCTTAGTACACAGCGTCATCGTGCCCCCATGCGGGCAATGGAGATGAAGTGTCTTGCCCAAGGACACAACGCGGTTGCCGCAGGTGGGATTCGAACCGAGGACCTCTCGGCTTGCAGCCTGCACCTCTACCTACTGAGCCACCGCGCTCCCCAGCATATATACATACATATCCGTGGGAAGAATAAAACAAACATTGAGCTAAGGATTATGGCAGTTGTCTATCTGAGGACAAACACATGGGTAGTTGATACATATAGGCAGCCAACAATACCAAGAAGCAACTGCAAAGCCATACGATATAGACTGTCAAAGTGTAGCAAAATTGCATACAAATCTCTAGGTCCTTTAACTGGTAAAGTGCTGGATGCCTATATTTTGGCTTTATTCTGAAGTGTAGGCACTGCAAATTAAATGTTCGTATTCTGTTAATGCGTTTTATATTATCATTAAAGTGGAATTATTTAGTCTGTATGGACTTGCCTTGTTACAATTTATGTGAGAGTGCCCATAGGCACTCTCTCATATATTGTAACAAGGCAAGGACATGTGAACAAATTTTAACAATCAAAAATAATTTAGCACTCTACCAGTAAAGGGTTAAAGTACCGTTTATCACACATGGTAAGGTCATGTTGGACAAGTAAAGGAAGAGGTATCGAAATATACAATCAACTGTTGTGTATTCTTCATTTTTAGCACCGAGGTCACACTATATGAGGAAACACAGGCACAAGCCAGAAAATAAGCAGACAGTCATCTGCAAAATGAGGTCCCAGGAGGTAGCATCACTAAATTTACCCTCTGTGAACCTCAATCTGAATCAGGGTCTCAAAACTAAATAGAAAGAGGGACCCAGAGGATAAATTGGCCCACAATATGGCATCATCAAATTCACCCTCTGGGGACCTCATTCTGCAAATGTCAGACTGCTTATTTTCAGGCCTGCACAGGCATCCTGTTGAATCAACTGTACGGCGCATATAGAATATACCCATAGTAGCTTGGTGTACCCAATGTTCACCACGAATGGAGAAGGGGTGTTAACCATGAGCCTTTGGCGCACGGTTAACACCACGAGTGGTGAACATTTGGAACACCAAGCTACTTTGGGTATATTTTATTTATACCACGATCGTCAGATTAATAAGAGTTTAAATGTTAAATAAATCAATATTCTGCTTTTGTTTACATGAGCACTGGTGGGCAGTACTTTCGCTGGAAATTTTAGCGCCGAAACAAAATAGAAAATGAAACGCGAAAATTACGGGGCCTTTTTTTCATTTTAATAACATAACATACTATTTCGAGTTATGGATGCTTTATTAACATGAGACAACGTATGTTTGTTAATTTTTTGGTATCTTATGAGGTAAACTTATTTAAAAACGTAATAAATAATTCCCGGTTTCATTTCACTCTACACAAGGC
Organism: Pictodentalium vernedei; assembly: GCA_031216915.1. Lineage (NCBI taxonomy): Eukaryota > Metazoa > Mollusca > Scaphopoda > Dentaliida > Dentaliidae > Pictodentalium > Pictodentalium vernedei. The sequence goes on from CM062290.1 coordinate 421,709,813, forward strand.
GACGAGTGATAAATTTAGACAAGTTTCTATTCAAGGCGAGGCCACCAAAGGTCAACTTGGATGTAGTTCCACTGTAGATGTAAATTGTTGCTACTGAAATCCCATTGCTGGCGTGTTCACCACGGTGTGCGTGTAAAGCTAAAATTTATGTCATAGGCTTTTTATATACAATAGAATAGGTATCATGGTATAAAGTCATTTTAATACATACTAACCTCCTGATAAATATGCATGTGGCAAATTAGCTTCAAGAAACATTGCTTCTCCGGGCTGCAGTGTTACTATGTTGAGGAAGTATATAGAAAAACAACCAACATCTCCTGGAAATTCCCTGTTCAGCTTCAGCAACATTTCTCCAACGTATTCTTTTGTGTCTTTTTTGTCATCAGCTGTGAACACAAAAGCAGTGATTATAATTTGAACAGCGCTAAGATGCATGAAGGAAGAATAGAAGATCAAGAAAACGGAAGAGCTGGGAATGCTAGTGTTATGGAGGAAACATATGCCATATGCCCTCCACAACTCTTCAGTATGACAATATATTATTACCACTTTTGTAGGCATTCCTATCACATTATCAATTTTTTACTAGCCTTATTGACTATAAGGGCCCGGCAAGTCAATAACGCCCGACACGTCTGAATATAGACAATGACGTCACATCTCTCAGCCAATCAATAATACTTTTTACCAGATTTCCATTTGGATCGAAATTCAAATTTGGATTTTTAATTTATAAACACATTTGTTTCAAGTGTTTTCCTTTGTGTCACGGATAGATAATGTATCAAATATAGGAAGCGATACACACGAAGTAAGTAATGCCATCTTTGATGAATAAACTCTTTGCCAAAAGTTCACATTTCGAAGATACATTTCATCATCTAACTTTCCATATTTCGCCATAGACTGATCAGACGATAGTCATGTTACCTGGTTTGTTTGTTAACAAATCAGATGATAGTTTCGCTGTTTTTTTAGTTCGAAAACGTCAAACTTCATTTATTTATCTTATTTCCCGTGATTCTGACTTTGATCACTTTTACTGGGAGCACGGTGGCTTAGTGATAGACTGTTGGACTTCAATGCTAGAGGTCCAGAGTTCGATCCCCATCCGGGACGATCTGCGTTGTGTCCTTGGGCAAGGCACTTTATCCTGGTTGCCTACATGGGGGCGCAATAAAGCCGTGTACTAAGGCGTACAGCACATCGATGATGCACGTCTTCAACCACTGTAACTCTGCTTGAGCGGAGCTTGAACAGAGTTAGAATGTTGAGGAGCTGACAGTTGCTCGTTGTTGCTCGGTGGTTCTCTCCGGGTCTCCGGCTTCCTCCACTCGTAAAACTGTCATGGTCACGATTAGCCATTGTGCATAAGTATGTGAGCTTAAAAACCCCAATAAATAAATAAATATAAATAAATAAATAAATAATATGACCACTTTTACTGTGACAGAACTTGATAGTAGTATTATATCCTTGTGACAGCAATCAATACATATTCCAAATTGAATAACAAACCACATAATTTTATATTTACCAGAGTTGAACCCTTACCATGAGGGGCCCATTTCAGACTTTACCAGATTCTGTGGCCATGGAAGATGTGCCCCAACATGCAGAATAAAGATGTCTTCCAGAGAATCATCAGACTACCATGGCAGTGGGCTTCTAGTCAAGTCTTGGTCGACTATATACTTTTCTATCATGGGCTTCTAGTCAAGTCTTCGCCGACTATATACTTTTCTATCATTATCAAGAACTTGGTAACATTTTACCAAAAGAACTGCCTTAACGGGTCCCAGCAATATTTACAAAAAATGGTGTTCAAATCTGATTATTTATAAAAAAAAGTTGCATCAAAAACATAGATTATCACCATTCTCTAAAACGAGTTCATTTAGCACATAACATTGAGTGATCATAAGCTATGTTTTTGAGGCAAAAGCTATTTATAAAAGACTTTTGTTTGCAAGTGACCCTACTTGCATAAGTTAAAGAGTTAAGCATTTGAAAAATGTAGTACTGGCTAGTAAGAGTTTCCAGTATAGTAAGTACTTGACAATGTAGAATTTATCACATAATCACTATCAAATACAGAAAAACCTGTCTTGAGAGACCACATCTGCCATGCACCGATTGGTTTTACTCTATAATGGACCTGCTATGGGAGACCACACCTGTCTTGAGAGAGCACCTGTCTTGAGAGACCACTGTGACCGAATCAAATGGTTTTGCGCGCCAAAGGTGCGCAGGGACGTTTTAGGGAGCAAGCCCCTTTCGACCCTTATTAGCTGTAGAATTTTGAAGTGTCAGACCGTGGTAAAGGAGGAGAAGTTGTGGGTTGTTAGCGGCGCTTGTGTCTTTTCTGCTTCTTTTTCAGAGGTGGAGGTTTGGAAGGAGAGACAGTGGTAGTTGGTGTTGTTGGTGGGCTGCCTGATGGTGGTTGGTGAGTTTTGTAGGGTCTGGTCCAAGCCGAGTCTGGAGTGGTTGTGGATGATTGCGGAGTCTTTTGTTGTTGTTGGTTTCTGGCGTGTATTAGTTTTTTGGTTTCTTCGACTTGTTGGAGGAAAAGTTGGTACTTCCTGTCCATCTCTTGCCTGTGAAGGTCCCCTTGTATTTTGTTCTCCCGTAAGATGTTCTCCAGCCTGTTGTCCGCGTCCTGGCATTCTGGTTTAGAAGGAAGAGGCGAATGGGTATCAGGAAGAGGCGAGAGGGCAGCTTCCATTTCCACCTCAGTCTCCACAGACTCTTCCACATCCGACAATACCGGCTTGGAAGCTGGCATTTGGATGGGGATGTCAGTGGGAGTGGGAAGGGAAGTGGTGGCCTCCTCTGGCTCTTTCTTTTCCTCACCGTTCTCTTTCTTCATCTCCAAGAATGCCTCCAAGCGTCGGGAATCCCTCCGCTTGGTGGACAGGCTCTTCTTTTTTCTCTTTCTCTTTCCAGGGCCTCCTGACCTACTCGGGTGAGGACCAGTGTGAGAGGGGATCCTCTCATCAAAAGTACTACCTCTCCCCGAGTAGGGTGGTAATTCTTTCTCTTCAACCTTGAATTCACGGTTCAGATGAACGCTCTTGCCTATCTCCTGGATGGTCCAGGTGATAGTGCAAGAGACGCCCAGAGCTGCTATCGTTCTCTTCAATCGCGCTGGTAGTGCCAGTGTTTCCATAATTAAGATTATAATTAGGATGCTCACACTGGAAAAAATGAAATGTTTTGAAAAGAAATGTGTGACCTGGTACCAACTTGTATTTTTATGCTATAATGACCTGTCCCTTTAAAGACTGAAACCATGACAAAAACTTTTTAAATGTTCTGGAATTGGAAAATCTATTGTGGTTATACTAACATAAGTAAAAGCATTAAAAGCTCTTAATTGGGTTTCAATTGCTATTCAGTTACATAACTCATTAAAGATTGAGATGTTTTTATAAGACCCCTGTGAAAAGATTGAGATTATTACTGAATAAACAATTTCATACATACCTGAAATGTGACAGATAGGATTATAAAAATAAATTTGTGTTGAAAATCTTCAACGAAGATTTTCAACACTAATTTATTTTTATAATTTTTATAACAGTCCATTTCAATTTGTTACAAAAACTTCATAAAAAAGAACAACTACAAAGTAATTACAAAAATCCATTCTTCTCCATTTCTGAATTTTGTGGTTGGTTATTCATTGACTTGAGAAAACCTGAAACCTGTTATGAGAGACCACCTGTCTTGAGAGACCACTTTTGTGTGGCCCCCCCCCCCAAGGGTGGTCTCTCAAGACAGGTTCTACTGTAGTTCATTGTGGAAAACATCATTCACAACACATCTAATATGGGTATGATGTCAGTAGTCAACACCGATGCAAGTGCCCCGCTTTTGGAAGTAGAATTTAATTAATCTTATTATTCCCTAACTTTCTATGTAATTTATTAACCCTTTACCTAACCTGAAAAGCAGACGACACCTGCAAACAAAATTCTTGAATAACTCATTTTTTAAATTTTTTGTCTCAAAAACATAGGTTATGACACCTCATTGGAACGAATGAAAAAATAATGAAAATTAATTGGCGATTTTTGTGAAAAGCTCTTGCCGGTTTTGGCCGTTACGTTGGGTAAAGGGTTAAAGCACAAAAATTGTTCAGGAGGGTCTACTGGTACTAATTATACCCAATTAGTTCTCAGAGTATATGTTATAGTGAAGATTTGCCTGACCAGTTTCGTACGAGATTGTACTCATCAGAGGCTGTGTGCTGCGCAAGCTGAGGTGGTGCCTTATACACCTTGGCAAGAGCTCTGGTGCCAAAGATAGGCTGCCAGCGAGAACTGAAATCACAAAGATGCGCATACAAGACGTTCTAGTGAAAGCCAGCGGTGAGATACTCCAGATTACAGTGGAAGATCTCCAAGGGGATATTAGCAATGCAAAGAAACGGCTCGCCACTGCCAAAGAACACATTGCAGATATCCGCCACAAACTGGAGACACTTTTCAATACACTTCAATGACGAAAGCCATTCTTTAAAAGACTTTACTTACAGAATTAAACAAATCCTCCAATCGGATCCAGATAATGTCGCCTCAACGCAACATTGACAAAAATGCGAAATAGAGTGGATCTACACTCTACTTACGTTCACACCAATCGGCATGAACAAGAAGGATTTCTGATGAAAATATTTTTATTAACTTTCTACGTAATACAAATAGCAGCCAACATTTGCAGAAAACATTTCTTGAATAACTGAACATTTTCATTTTTTGACTCGAAAACAAAGCTTATGACCCTGTACTGGAATGTGCTTGACAAGCTCCTCATTCCAGTGAGGGGTCTTAAGGTATGACTTTGAGGCAAAAATTAAAATGAAAATGTCAGTGACACTGTAGCTCAACTTGAACTTGGTAAGTTTTAAATGAAATGGCAAAATTGAAGATCATTGGTACCAATGTTATTTGATGAAATTTCAACATAACAGCATTGTGTGTGCACAACGTCAGAGTAATCCATGCATTTTTAAAAGTAAGCTGTAAGACTAGATAAAGGAAGAATGTTGATACACAAATGCAGTATGTTCAGAGGTTATTGTAAATGGCAACTTTTTTCACAGAAATGAATGCTAATCAATAGCTCTTATCTAAAGGTCTTGCCTAATGAGCACACCAAGTTCAAAAACAATCATATGATAAATGTGGCCTTAGGCTATGTCAAAGAATGTTGATGCACAAATGCAAAAAATTCAAAGATTGTTGCTAACAGCAACAGTTTTTGATGGAAATGAGAAGAAAATCAATAGCTCCTATCTTTGTCACCCTGCATAAGCATACAAAGTTTCATAACAACCTGATAATGAACGTGCCCTCTGAGGCATGCCAAAGGAAGATGTTAATGCATAAATGCACAAAGTAGAAGGTCATTGCTTGCGGCAATGGGTTTTTTCAATTTTTTTTTTTTTTTATGGAAATTCATAAATATACCCTGCAGAGAGTGCAAAAGGGATAAGTTGATGCACAAATGCAGTAAGTTCAAAGACTTGTGATAACGATAATAATTTTTTATGGAAATGAAAAAAAGCAATAGCTCACATATAGAGGTCACCCCAAACACACATACCAAGTTTCAAAGTGATCCGATCATAAATGTGTCCTGAAGGGTGTGTTAAAGGGAAATATTGAGGTCTGACTAAAATAAGTTCAAAGGTCAGTGGCAACATTTTTTGACAGAAATGGAAGAAAATCGACAGCTCCCATATAGATGTCACTCCACACAAGCACACCAAGTTTTCAAGCGATCCAATCATAAATGTGCCCTGCAGGGTGTGTCAAAGGGAAATATTGATGCTTAACTGCACTAAGTTTTTACTAAGTTCATCGAAGGTCATTGCCAGTGGCAATATTTTTTGACGGAAATCGAAGACAATCGATAGCTCCCATCTAGGGGTAACCCCAAACAAGCATACAAAATTTCAAACTGATCTGATCATAAATGTGCCCTGCAGGGTGTGTCAAAGGGAAATATTGATGCTTAACTGCACTAAGTTTTTACTAAGTTCATCGAAGGTCATTGCCAGTGGCAATATTTTTTGACGGAAATCGAAGAAAATCGATAGCTCCCATCTAGAGGTAACCCCAAACAAGCATACAAAGTTTCAAACCGATCTAATCATAAATGTGCCCTGTAGGGCATGCCAAAGGAATATATTGATGCCTGTCTAAACTAAGTTCAAAGATTGTTGCCAGCGGCAACATTTTTTGACGGACTGAAATGGAAGAAAATCGATAGCTCCCATCTAGAGGTCACCCCAAACAAGCATGCCAGGTTTCATAGCCATCCGATCACAAGTGTGCCCTGTAAGGTGTGCCAAAGGGAAATATTGAGGTCTGACTAAACTAAGTTCTAAGAACGTTGGCCACAGCAACATTTTTTGACGGAAATGGAATAAAATTGATGGCACCCATCTAGAGGTCTCCCCAAACAAGCCTGCCAGGTTTCAAAGCAATCCAATAATAAATGTGCCCTGTAGGGTGTGCCAAAGGGAAATATTGAGGTCTGACTAAACTAAGTTCTAAGAACGTTGGCCGCGGCAACATTTTTTGACAGAAATTGAAGAAAATCGATAGCTCCCATCTAGAGGTCATCCCAAACAAGCATGCCAGGTTTCAAAGCAATCCATTCATAAATGTGCCCTGTAGGATGTGCCAAAGGGAAATATTGAGGTCTGACTAAACTATGTTCTAAGAACGTTGGCCATGGCAACATTTATTGACGGAAATGGAAGAAAATCGATAGCTACCATCTAGAGGTCACCCCAAACAAGCATGCCAAGTTTCAAAGCAATCTGATCATAAATGTGACCTGTGAGGTGTGCCAAAGGAAATTGTGGACGTACGTACTTAACGCATATGTACGTCAACGGACGAGAAGTGATGGCAATAGCTCAGCTTGACTTTGTCAAGTTGAGCTAAAAAAAATAATACAATTTGGATGGTGATTTTTGTGAACAGCACTGACAAGCTGTAGTCATTACGTCAGCTAAAAAATTAAATTACACATTATGTGATAAAAAGAATCTCAAATTCATCACGATATGAAATGAAATTTCTGCACCTTGATCACTAAAATTGATATAAGTCTCAGTAAACAGTTTTAGTGAACTTGGTACAGAAATGTTATATGAAATCGTGACACATTAGATATCCGCTATATAATACAAACCTAGTGACTGTACTTTATTCACAAGTTGTCCCAACTGTTCTGTCACTACTTTTTTATCCCTGGTCATCATACCACTAAAACAAGTTTTCAATGCTTCTCTTTTCATTTTTTCATCTGGTGTTTTACTTGCATCTAATAATTTCTTAGCATTATCACTGCCAACAACATTTTGAAACTCAATGATATCTGTAAAAATAGTTGAAAGTATTTTATCCACGAGTTAGTATTGAAATGATTTATCGATAAATCTAAATGGCCACAAGCTTTTTCAAGCTATGATTTCTGCAACCAGTTAACCACTCACTAATGACAGAATTGTGAAAATCTTTTGTATTACTGAATTCAGACAATGGGAAATATGAGAAATGCGATGAAAATATTGCATAACAGGCCTGATCAATCTTTCCATTCTGAAACGAGCTGTCACTTTTGCGTGCCATCACACCTGCAATTTTTACTTTTTGCAAACAGACAACATATGCCCCAGTTCCACTTAGACAGTGGAGGCCGAGTGGATAAGTGCCAGGCATCTCGGGATCGACCCTCGGTTGGGGAAAGTTCTTGAGGTGTCTGAAAACTCTCTGTCAGCATCAATTGTGGGGTTGATGTTGTCACTGTATACCATCCTATCGGGTGGGTACGTAAAATGACTGACCTCTGCACAGAAAGAGACACACATCGAGGCTAAAGATGCCTTTGCAGCATTCGAGAAAGACGAGGCCATGAAGTTGCCACTATGAGTGTCATTCCACACATTGTGCCATGGGGCTAAGGAGAGGCATTAATATAAGTTGCATAATTTGTTTGACATTCCTTGTAAAACAAATAAGCTTAAAACAAAATCTTGAGAGTGATAAATCCTTAACTAATGAAAATGGTGCATCCATCATGTGATATACAAATTGCGCAGTTGAAAAAAGTTAAAAAAATTCATCGAAACCATATCATGTGACCCTCTCATAGGAACAAACTTGTCGAGTTCATTCCAATGAGGGGTCACATGGTTTTGTTGAAATTATTTTAAGAATGGTGGAAAGAAAATAAAACAAGACATTTTGATACCATGTGTTTTGTAAAAGGTTATAATCTGTTGATGGGAAAATAGGCCAAATAATACAATGCAGACAGGAAAATGTGAACAATATTCAAGATTCGAATATATTTTTTTATTATACGCTAAATAACAGATTATCGAAGAAATTGCGGAAAGATAGAAATCGTATCCTCCACTGTGAAGATATCACTTCAAGGTGAATACGAGTCAAATTATCACTGGAAATGATCAATTTGTTCTAAAAACGTATAATGAAAAGTAAATCTAGTGTTTTCGAGTGGATACCGATCATTTCCAGCAATAATTCAACACATATTCACTTTGAATTGATGCATGAAACCCGCTAGTCCAAACATGGACTGGAATTCCGAAATATATGTTTTTGGTTTGGTACGTCCTTTCAAAGGACGTACCAAACCAAAAACTTATATTACAGACTTTCAGGCCATGTTTGGACTGGAAACCCGCCAGATAAATCAGATTGCAAGGCGCTATTTGTTCCGAGTATCGCATATAATAAAAAGAAAATCTAGTGTTTTTGAGTGGATACAGAAAATTATCTCACTTGTGACTGTGACAAATGGCTATTTTCACTCGCGCAAGCATTTGTGAAAAATAAACATTTTTCTCGGTCACTCATGAGATAATTTTTGGTATCCACTCAAAAAAACTAGATATCCTCTATATCTCGCTCGTGATTATGTTGTCACAATTCAACATACTAGCATATCCATAATCTCTGTTCCCAAGTAATGGGAGTTAATTCATAATCGAATGGTTATAACTAAAACATTAATCACTTACAGCATTGACCCTTTACCCAACGTAACAGCCAAAACTGGCCAGCGCTGTTCTCAAAAATCGCCAATTAATTTTCATTATTTTTTCATTTTTTGTTTCAAAAACATAGGTTGTGACCCCTTGCTGGAATGAGCTCATCGAGCTCGTTTCAACTAGGGGGTCATAACCTATGTTTTTGAGACAAAAAATGAAAAAAATTAGTTATTCAAGAATTTGTTTTGCAAACGTCGTCTACTTTTCATGTTCGGTAAAGGGTTAACTAAACATTTCAGCGACACCTGAAGTTTCTAATGAAACAGTTTAACATTCTCTTCTATCTGGAAACTGTACTCACCTTCGCTGGATACAGAGACAATATGAACAAGGATAGACATTTTCTTGGAAGGTCATGGTCTATTATTACCATTTTAAAATTACACAAGCTTCCTGTCTGGTAAGTAACCAATGCAACCAGTATGGCACATTTAACTCCAGCGAGGAGTATGAAGTTCAACGGGGTGCAGAGAATATCATGTGACAGCTAAAATAGGTGTACAGACATTCTATGGTACACCTCACTGATTTCCCTTACACCCATCACCTCAAATATTTTAGTCAGGAATAATAAACATTCAGACTCACACACAAAATGAGGACAACATTATTTCATTAGAATATTTTGAAAACTTGAAATAAAACATGTGTAAATACCATCACTGTCCGATTTTACTGACGAAAAGAGGGATTCTGTTGTGGAGTTTCTACACCACAGATTGGTTGTCTCCAAGACAAACAGCACACCACTATATCGAATAAAACACTTATAAAGTCAACTTGTGTCCCACAATAATCATGCAACATTTCCCAATGTAATTGAATTGAAGTCTCCCAAATGTTTGAGTTCAATCGAAGGGAAATAACTTCAAATAGTTCTTGTTCAATAATAAAGAAAGATATGTTTTTTTCAGTTCCTCAAAATAATACTTTTATCAAGGTTTTCATCACTGGAATACCATTTGGGGATTATACAACAAAACAAAATTCAACACACTAAAGGGGCAGGGTAAATGATTCATCACACGCTGTTTCAGCAGGGTGTACGGGACTATACAACACTTCGGAGATTCATATTTTCTTTGGCTTTCAGCCTCTGGAAATACGGATCGCAGGAGGGTAGTACAGTCCCATATACCCTACTGTAACTAAATATGGGCACAGTGGCTGGGGAACACTGATTCATCATAATATGACCTATAGGATAGAAAAACTCCATTATTTTAAAAATAATAACAAGAAAGGGCAACGCAAAGCGTGGGCCAATGCATAGCCTGAAATCCACACATGGTGCTCCATGGCTGCAAAAAAACAAAAGTGTCAATGACACTGTAGCTTAACTTGTGTGTTGTGTTTGATGAAAAGGATAATGTTCAATGTTTATGAAAGGATTATGAAATAAGACAAGAATTGTGATAATTGGGAATATGTTCATTTCTGTTCCTGTATGCTATGTTTTTGATAAAAATAATATGAGGTGTACATTGTACTAAAGAGCTGAGGGGTGGGTTAATATGACCTCACAGTTAATGTATGTGGCCCTCACAGTTAACGTATATCAACAAAAGTTACCAAATTACAGTGAAATTATTCCAAAACGAGTCATCCTATCAAGTTACATTGAAATCCCTTCATAAATATGGCCTGTAGACTGTGCTAAAGGTTTTTGGGCTTTGGGCCCCTGTAGCCGTCAGTTTCCCAATTACGTCCAAAGGGGATGTTTTCATCTAGACATTATATGAAGTCAACCTACCAAGTTACAATGAAATCCCTTCATAAATATGACCTGTAGACTGTGCTAAAGGTTTTTTGGGCTCGGCAGCTATCATGGTTGAATGATCGCAACCAAAAGGGGACATTCTCATCTGGGCATCATCTGGAGTGATCCTACGAATTTACAATGAAATCCATTCATAAATATGACCTGTAGACAGTGCTCAAGATTTTCGGGCTTCGGGCACCTGTAGCCATCACAGTTGACCAATCACGACCAAAAGGGGATGTCATCATCTAGGCATTATATGGAGTAAACCTAACAATTTACAATGAAATCCTTCCATAAATACGACCTGTAGACTATGCTAAAGGTTTTTGGACTTGGGCATCAAGGCTGAATGATCGCCACCAAAAGGGGACGTTCTAATCTAGACATTATTTGGAGTCATCCTACCAATGTACAATGAAATCCCTCCATAATTATGACCTGTAGACTGTTCTAAAGGTTTTCGGGCCTCGGGCCCCTGTAGCTGTCACAGTTGCCCAATCGTGTCCAAAAGGGGACGTTCTCATCTAGACATTATATGAAGTCAAACCTACCAAGCTACAATGAAATCCCTTCATAAATATGACCTGTAGACTGTGCTAAAGGTATTCGGGCTTCGGGCTCGGGCAGCCATCATGGTTAAATGATCGCAACCAAAAGGGACATTCTCATCTGGGCATCATCTGGAGTGAGCCTACGAAGTTACAATGAAATCGCTTCATAAATATGACCTGTAGACTTGCTAAAGGTTTTCGGGCTTGGGGCCCCTGTAGCCGTCACAGTTGCCCAATCACGTCCAAAAGGGGACTTTCTCATCTAGACATTATATGAAGTCAACCCACCAAGTTACAATGAAATTCCTCAATAAATATGACCTGTAGACTGTGCTAAAGGTTTTCGGGTTTTGGGCTCAGGCAGTCGACACGGTTGGCAGATCATGCCCAAATGGGGAAATTCTCATCTAGACATCATAAGGAGTCATCCTACCAAGTTACAATGAAATCCCTTCATATTAAACATGACCTGCAGACTGTGCTAAAAGTTTTGGAGTTTTGGGCTTGAGCAGCCATCGCAGTTGACAGATCATGCTCAAAAGGGGGCATTCTCATCTAGGCATTATACAGAGGCATCCTACCAAGTTACAATGAAATCCCTTCATAAATACGACCTGTAGACTGTGCTAATAGTTTTCGGGTTTTGGGCTCGGGCAGCCATACCGGTTGACCGATCGGGACCAAAAGGGGAAGTTCTCATCTAGACATGACCCCAAACCTGCATATGAAATTTTGTGACGATCAGACAAGAACTGCGGGTGTAGACCGTGCTAAAAGAAAATGTGAACAGACTCACAGACTAACCGACTTTCGCACACGTGATGGCAATAGCTTATCTTGACTTTGTCAAGTTAAGCTAATGAAGAAAAAAAAACAAAACAGATTAGGCCTCACAAAGTTGATCTTGTTTCTCAGGCTATATTTTGTAACACGGCATGCAGGCAGTTTTTTATTTTATTTTTGTAATTATTTCTTTGCCATCAAAAGATCAGTTTATTGGTTTGTTTTATGTTTAAGGTCTCATAATCTACAGAAGAGCATGGGTGGTCATGTATTTTGTGATGGTGTGTTTCATCGCTTGCGGGTAAGAAGGCTTTGCAATGCTTGTTGCACTCAAAGAGACAAATTTATCAATTTTATTAACTTGTGTAAAATATCAGACATAAACCATTTAATTTATATATTTTTAAGTTTGCATTGGTTAAAAAAAGAGAGCATGCGGCTGCCAAAAGGACCATGTGGGAAGGCTGGAGACAGATTTTTAACATTTTTTGGCCTCAGAGTGTGTTGCTCTGATTAGAAATGTCTTGTGAGTTGGTCGAGGCAGGGTCAAGCCACGAGCTGCGCCCAACAACAAATGATGGCAACTGTTCTGGGAAGGAGAGAAGAGGGAGGGTGCATTGAAGAGAACAGAGTTTATTATGCTATTCATTGCTATTGCCTATCCATATGTGCCCTGGTGTGAATGCAAGTGCACATTTGTAGCTGTTCTGGAGTTGATTTTGTCAGAGTGTGCTCAAGTGTAAGGTGAGTTTGTAGTGTGATCCTTATGAGTTGGTTGAGGCAGGGTCAAGCCTCGAGCAGCACCCAGCAACTGAGCTGGAATCTGTTCTGGAGATATGGGTAGAGAACTGAGTTCATGCAGCTTGTTGCTATTGCCTATCCGTGTCAACTCTGATGCGGCTGCATGTGTGCAGTTTGTAACTGTTCTGGAGTCGATGTCAGAGAGTATGTGAATATGGTGTGATTTGTGATTCTCATAATGATAATACTATTTTTAACCCTTTACCCAATGTAACGGCCAAAACCGGGCAGCACTATTCTAAAAAATTGCTAATTAATTTTCATTATTTTTTCATTTTTTTCTCGAAAACATAGGTTATGACCCCTTGTTGGAACAAGCTTGACGAGCTCGTTCCAATGAGGGTTCATAACCTATGTTTTTGTGACAAAAAATGAAAAAAATTAGTTATTCAATAATTTTTTTTGCAAGTGTTGACTGTTTTTCATGTTAGGTAAAGGATTAAAGCATTGAAAACACAATCCTTCTTAGCAGGGGGCGTGGTGGAGTTGCGTTAACCGGTTCTTGTCAGATCACCAAAGTTAAGCAACGTCGATCCCGGTTAGTCCACAGATGGGTGACCATCTCAGCGATCAATTCGGATTCCTGCATTGTGTCCTTGGGCGAGGCACTTAACCCCGATTGTCCACTTGGGGACACGATGACACCATGTACTAAGGCGTACTGCATGTCGATGGTGCGCATGTCTTCAACCAATCTAACCCTGCATGTGCTGCAGTGCGGACTTACGATGTTGGGGAGTTGGCAGCTGCTCGTCGTTGCTCGGTGGTTCTCTCCGGGTACTCTGGCTTCCTCCACCCGTAAAACTGTCACGGTCATGATTAGCCATTGTGCATAAGTATGTGACCTTAACCCTTTACCCAACGCTGACGATATCAAAATTTATTATTTTAAATATCATTTTTTTTAATTTTTCAAAAAAATTCAACAAAACCATATCATGTGACCCCTCGTTGGAACGAGCTCGTTCCAACGAGGGGTAACATGATATGGTTTTGTTGAAATTTTTTGAAAAATAATATTTTTTCAACTGCTGAATTTGCATATTACGCGGGCGTATGCGGGCAATTCGTTGGGTAAAGGGTTAAACACCAATAAATAAATCCTTCTCAGCATATTTCCAATATTTTTCAAGAAATCACTGGTGAAAACAATCATGCAAATTACAGGTAGGAAATTTGATTAAATTTGTCCAAATTATACTTATTTCATTGGCAAGAGAAATCCTGTGCTGGGCAGAAATATTTGCCAGCAGCATGCAAGGAGTTAAGCATTGGAGACATGTGCCTAAAAAGTTGGCCAGTGAAAAGCAGTCTTCATCGACAGTGTCAGGATAGCACACTGTTAACCCTTTACCCAATGCAGACAATATCAAAATTTATTATTTTAAATATCATTTTTTCAAATTTTTGATTAAAATTTCAACAAAACCATATCATGTGACCCCTTGATGGAACGAGCTCGATGAGCTTGTTCCAACAAGGGGTCACATGATATACTTTTGTTGAAATTTTTGGAAATATAGTATTTTTTCAACTGCTGAATTTGCATATTACGCAGGCGGATGTGGGCGATTCGCTGGGTAAAGGGTTAACACAAATTGGTTTCCTCTGGAGATAGGCCTAAAACTGTTTTGTATGCTTGAGCAATACGACCAACCTAGGGGCAAAATGTTATTATTTATTGGTGTTTGGGGTCACATATTTCTGTACAATGGCTAATCGTGATCTCAGCAAGGAGTTAAAGCCAAGTTTAGTCAATTGTTAAAACACATATTGCCTATTTTAGAGGACTTTCACTCCAAGCACTGATATCACAATCAATGAATTACACAAAATTCAAATAAGCTGACCGATGCCAAACCTTTCCCTGATTGTGTAGGCTATTTTTAAACTGATGCAACAAGTTTTTGTTCTCTAGTATTTCCATCAAAATGTTTACAAATGGGTTATTTTAGAATAAGAAGTAAAGAAAAATCCAGTTTAGGCCTAAAAAGTTAAACATCTATTTCTCAGGCCCTCAGGTCATTTTGGCTGCTGCATGCTCTCTTTTTATAACCAAAGCAAATTTGAAAAAATAAAAATATTTTACCCAAGTTAATAAAAATGATAAATTTGTCTCTTGAGTTCCATAAGGATTTGCAAGACTTTCGCATTGCAAAGCCTTCTTGCACTCGAGAGACAAAATTCACCACCACCCATGCTATTCTGTAGATCATAAGGCCTAAAAAAAGAAGAATATTCCTCATACTGCACTAATTTAAACATTTGGGCTCCCATAGAGAGCCCAAATATGGACCCAGGGATTTGATTTCAATAAACATGTGAAGCAGTCTTCTAAAGATGTTACATGTGAAATTTGAAAGCTTTTGGAGCAGTGATTTCGGAGAAAAGTAGTCTTAAATGTTTTTCCCATTCCCCACAGTGTTAAAAAATGCTGACTCAGCACTTTTTCAAAGTTCCAAAAAAGTACCCCATGATAAAACCCATAGCAATTTTTTGGACCATTCCATTCTGTTGGTCCTTAGGAAGCTTCATGCCAAATAAGAATTCTCAGTGCCGTGTTGTTTTGGAGATATGAGCATTTTAATTTTTTTCTATTTTTAACTCCTGTGGTTGCCATGGGGTGACAGGGAAATTTTTTTTTGCATAAATTAAATACTTATGACCCAATAAGCCGTCATATCAAATCTGCCTCTCGGTTTGGAAAATAGAAATTTTGGGTAAGGCAAAAATTCTTGCCCCTCCCATAACGAAGGCAAATATAGCTCCTCGAACTTATCTTGAACAAATCTGAGTCTACACCTCAAAAGGAAGCTGCACACCAAATATCACATCTCTTCTACTGCCTGTTCATGAGAAGATTTTTAAAGATTTTAGCACACTTTTTGGGCGTGGCCCTACCAAGGGGCGAGGCAACTTGATTTGAACAAAATCAAAGTGCGAAGTCATAACAAACTATTCTCTCAAATATCAATTAAATTTGTTCAGCAGTTTGGGAGGAGAAGATGCAAACACCATGTTCACGGACGACGTACAACGGAAGGTGAGTGATCACTATAGCTCCCCTGACTGAAAGGTAGTAGATGCTGATATAATTCTGGAAGCAGAAAAACAGAAACAGAAATAGATTTTTTTTTGTTCCAATGAGAGGGTCATAAGCTATGTTTTTGAGACAAAAAATGAAAAAAATAATGAAAATTGAATGGTGATTTTTGTGAATAACACAGGCTTGTTTTGGTTGTTACATTTGGTAAAGGGTTAACCCTCTGCATACCGATGTCAAAATTATGAAATTTCAAGCTGCAAATTTTTCCCATAATGCAACTCAAAATTTAAGCAATTAATCCTGTTTTACATGAGCTCTGTTAGGCAATATTGAATTGGTTGAATTCATAGTTTGCATAATGAGAAAAATTTGCAGCTTGAAATTTT
Source organism: Pictodentalium vernedei (assembly GCA_031216915.1). Taxonomy (NCBI): domain Eukaryota; kingdom Metazoa; phylum Mollusca; class Scaphopoda; order Dentaliida; family Dentaliidae; genus Pictodentalium; species Pictodentalium vernedei. Next base: position 421,726,248 of record CM062290.1, read on the forward strand.
GAAATATTCGAATTTGGCATGTAGAGGGTTAAAAAAATTTGAGAATACTTTGATCAATAAATATTACTGAAATCAAACTTCATACGTATTACTCACTTAACCCTTTACCCAATATAACAGCCAAAACTGGCCAGTGCTATTCTCAAAAATGTTTAATTTTCATTATGTTTTCATTTTTTTGTCTCAAAAACATAGGTTATGACGCCTCATTGGAAAAAGTTCGATGAGCGCATCACGAGGGGTTGTAACCTATGTTTTTGAGATCAAAAATGAAAAAAATTAGTTATTCCAGAATATTTTTTGCAAGTGTCGTCTGCTTTTCATGTTAGGTAAAGGGTTAAAAGGAATAGTATTTATCCATAAACTCATTGGAAAAAGTCATTAGTCTCAAAACATAGCTCCTCCTTACCACTGGAGTCTTTAATTTCTAAGTTCTTTTTTAATTTAACCCTTTACCCAACGTAACGGCCAAAACCGGCCAGCGCTATTCTCAAAAATCGTCAATTAATTTTCACTATTTTTTTCATTTTTTGTCTCAAAAACATAGGTTATGACCCCTCGTTGGAACGAGCTCGTCGAGCTCGTTCCAACGAGGGGTCATAACCTATGTTTTTGAGACAAAAAATGAAAAAAATTAGTTATTCAAGATTTTTTTTTGCAAGTGTCGTCTGCTTTTCACGTTAGGTAAAGGGTTAAAATAACATGCAGTTTGTCTTCACATTATTTAATCACACTTGGAGAATCACAGAAAAAATTATTAATCTTGTAACAGGAGGAGAGATAAGTGCAGGAGCCGGGGTTCGAACCATCGACCTCTAGCACACAAAGCGACCGATTTACCACGAGACTAAGAGATCCGGACCAACCAGGCTGGTTGGTAAATGGCCTTTATATCTCGACCGCTACACTACTCTCCCCTTCTTTTGAGATTCACCACAAGTGAATCTCACCCAGGTTCCTCCCTCAGAGCGGTCGAAACACCCGCAGTGCCACCTACTGCTGAGGATCGGATGAGCCCCGAAATGTAACAGGAGGAGAGATAAGTGCGGGAGCCGGGGTTTGAACCGTCGACCTCTAGCACACAAAGCGACCGATTTACCACGAGACTAAGAGATCCAGACCAACCAGGCTGGTTGGTAAATGGCCTTTATACCTCGACCGCTACAATCTCAAAGGTTGAGGTTACTCATTGATATACAAATTGTCAGAACTGGCAATGGCTTGAAATGTCCCAAAAATGTAAAAGCTAAGAAATGTTTGCTTGAAGGTCAACTGCTCCAAGAATGACAATGACACAAACCATTTCATCAGCACAAGTGTTATTTGTCATTTACACGAGACAAGCAAATACTGAGCTGACATTAATAACTGCCACATTTTATTTGAAAAATCCAATGAGAGGATAACAGATCCATATGTTCAATAAGACTAAAATGCTTGCCCTCTTATTGGATAAGAGCTCACTTAGTTTCTAAGTTTACGGCTTCAGTGACATACTGTCTGACATCAACAAGTGAAATATTTGAAAAAATGATAATGGGAGGAGATTCAAAGTGCATGCTGCTTATGAAATCGTATTTTCAAGGCCAGTGATCATTCTTTGAATGTATGCTTACAACCCCCTTATAAAAAAATCAAGGTTACTCCATTTCAGTTCAAATCATGAACTTGTTCCTGCTTTGAACAGAGATGGAAGTAACCTCAGCCTTTATTGATTTTTTGTTGTTCAGTGATGTTGTGAGGTACACAAGAGGTTTATTTACTAAATTTGAATTTGTTATCGTTAAAGCCGCCCTTGTTCACTGAAGTTGCCTTGTTCATTTCACGATGTGGGTTTTGGGCTTTGAGTGGGATCTTATTGGAACATATACATTATTATGATGAACTGACAGTAACAAGGTCTGAGGTTTGTGGCTTCGAGTGTATATTCAACCTCAACGCTTTGCATCTTGAACATAAGCTCCGAGACGCAAACCTCAGACCATATTACCATCAATTCATCACAATAGGGCATGCACAATCTCCCAACATGTAAATGTGATTATTTATTGATGTTTAAGGCCACTTTCAGCATCTCTGGCTATATCATGACTAGGGCTGCACGATATTCAAAACTGAATACTGATATCGGTATTGAAAAAAATACCGCGGTATACCGGTATATCGAAAACTGTTCAGATATATGAACACAAGTACCACAATCGAGACTCGAGTCATTACAGTCAGAACAAATTAGCATGCCTTGATGATGCAATTCGAAAAACCTTTACCCAACGCAGACTATATCAAAATTTATTATTTTAAAAATTAGTTTATCAGATTTTAACCAAAGATTTCAACAAAACTATATCATGTGACCCCTCCTTGGAATGAGCTCAACGAGCTCGTTCCAATGAGGGGTCATATGATATAGTTTTGTTGAAACTTTTGAAAATTATGTTTTCAACTGCTGTATTTGTGTATTACGAGGGCTCAAGCAGACGATTCCTTGGATAAAGGGATAATATTATTCATTCGGAGCCACATTTAAAAAACTCACGACATCTTGAAAATTAAATTGAGGGTAAATAAATAATGACGACAAATCAATATTTTTGTAATTACACCGGTATTCAATCGATACTGGTTTGAATACTGGAATTTATTACATGCCCATGCAGTCTCTCTTATGCAATATGGCGTGCAATACGGCTGTGCAATACGGAATTCTGTATTGCACACCAACCTGTTCACGCCATGTAGCAATGCGACTGCATAAAGTGCATGGTGTTTACCACCATTGATAGAAAAGAAAATTAGGTCAGTAGGTGCTTGGGTCATGTAATAAATACAAAACCACATGTATGTTTCAATGAGTCGTTTTGTATTCAATTCGTCAGATGTGCGTAGAAAGAAAACGTCTCGACCTTCGGTCTCGACGTTTTCTTCCTACGCACATCGGACTCATTGAATACAAAACGACTCATTGAAACATACATGTAGTTTTGTCTATATATCGGTTTATCGATATACCGTGCAGCCCTAATCATGACTACAACATAAGTTTGAAGTCAAGTTTAGCCAATAGTTTATACCTTTGCTGCAACCTTTAGGGGATTTTCCAAGCATTGGGTCAGGTACTATTTACCAATAAAACAAAACTTGCTTATCACAGTAAACAAGTACCGCTCCACTTCCATGAGTTTTTTGCAGGGGGGGGGGGAGGGGGGGGAGGAGGGGAGGCAGCAAGTTTGATTTAGATGTGATGAATCCTAATGTCACTGCTTGAAAGTCATGAAGTATTCATTTTAGTAATAATGACCTTCACCTTTGAATGATGAATCCCAACATCAATAGGGGTACTTAGTACTTAACCTGTGCATTTGCTAACACAAGTCAAATAGAAATTAATTTTAGTCAAAGTTCTATTCAAAGTAACAGTCAAATGACCTTCAGCATGTTGGCCCTCCCATTCCAACGTTCAAAACTTTGGAAAACTTATGGCAACTCATAGGTATTTGTATTGAAAACAGCCATGAGATGATCCGCATGAAATATAGCAGTGTGTGAACCAGCTGTTCTTTAATGAAAGTGTCAATGACACTGTAGCTTAACTTGACTGTATGTAGTGTTTGATGAAAAGGAAAATGTTCAATGTTTATGAAAGAATTATGAAATAAGACAGGAACTGTGATAATTGAGAATATGTTAATTTCTGTTCCCTACATGCTATGTTTTCAATAAGAATAATATGAAGCAGTAGACTGTACTAAAGAATTGAGGCCTAGGTTGATGTGGCCCTCACAGTTAACGTATGTCAACCAAAGTTACAAAGTTACCATAAAATCATCCCAAAATGAATCATCCTACCAAGTTACAATGATATCCCTTCATAAATATCAAATGAAGACTTTGCTGAAGGAATCTTTGTCATGTAACGGTTCGGCAGTCGATCATGACCAAAATAGGAGAGTCTCATCTAGATATCATAACAAATTATCCTACCAAGTTACAATGAAATCATAACAAGAGGCCCCAGGGGGCCTGAGGGCGCTCACCTGACATGGTAGTCTAAATATCAAACCAGGGACTTGACTTGAATAAGCTGCATACGCCCATCCTAAGAAAAGCATATAGCAACTAGATGAAGCAGTTGTGCCCACACAATACACAGGATTTTCCTTCTATTTTCAGTTCCTACACTTTTACGTCCCAAAATTGAGATAAACGCATAACAAACAGATTTTTTTTTTATTTTTGTTCGGAAATTTTCGAAGTCCCAAACAAAATATTTTCAGACTAAAATTTTTTTTTCCTCTTAAAATTGACCAAAACGCATAAAAAAACCCAAAACTAATTTTCGGATTTTGGTCCAAAATTTCGAAGTCCAACCCGGCCCCTAAATTTTCAGGGTAAAAAAAATTTTTTTTTTTTGTCTTAAAATTGACCGAAATGCATAAAAAAAACAAAAGAAAAAAAATTCCGGATTTTGGCCCAAAATTTTCAAGTCCCACCCAGACCCCAAATTTTCAGTGAAAAAAAAATAAAAATTGGGTCTTAAAATTGACCAAAACGCATAAAAAAACAAAAAACTAATTTCCAGATTTTTGGTCCAAAAGTCCAGAATGGGACCCCAAATTTTCAGCCTAAATATGAACCCAGGTACTTGGCTTGAACAAACTTTAATCTCACCCCCCTAAGGATGCTGCATACCAAATATCAAAAGATTCTTATTGGTTGATATGAAGAAGAAGATTTTTAAAGAATATTCCTCATACTGCACTAATTTAAACATTTGGGCTCCCATAGAGAGCCCAAATATGAACCCAGGGAATTGATTTCAATAAACATGTGAAACATTCTTCCAAAGATGTTATATGTGAAATTTGAAAGCTTTTGGAGCAGTGGTTTTGGAGAAAGGTAGTCTTAAATGTTTTTCCCATTACCCACAGTGTTAAACAAGAGGCCCCATGTGGCCTTAATCGCTCACCTGACAAAGTGACTCTAAGAAGTATTTTAGGTCACCTTCACCATGTCATGCCTCATCAACATTAACTGGTTGAGTGATAGATTTTGTTTGAAGTTCAACATTTGTTACCTAAAATTAGTTTTATTTAAAATCGTTGGTGTGTGGCCAATCTCCAATGATTTTTAATAAAGCAAATTTATCTCTGCAGACAAACTGGTTTAGCATGAGGCACAAACAAGGAATGTGAAGAGATAGCCTTGGACATCTCTCCCCAACTGTGGATATCTTCCATGTGCTACATGTATATATTTGCATGCAAGAAAACAAAAATTTTCACAAATTTTCCAAAATATTAGTTTTTTTTATCATCATTGGAACAAGCTCAAACAGCTTATTCCAATAGGGGTATGGGAAGATCAGGTATATTTTTGAGACAGAAATGTGAATATATAAATAATGGTGTTTTTTTGTGAATGATGCTGGAGGATTTTGCGTAAAGATATGGTAAATGGTTTGTTCTAGATACAGAATGATGCAAAAGTATTTAAATTTGATTAGGCAAGTTGTTCCTATAATGCATTTAAAAATTGAAGTAACTGTTTTTTTGCTGACAAACTTTTAGATGTGTGTGTCTGTGTTTGTGTGTGTTTGTGTGTGTGTGTGTGGGGGGGGGGGTGGGGGGGGGGGGGGGGTAAGAGTGTTCTTGCAAACAAAATTCCTGAATAAATGGAAAATTTTATTTTTTGTGTGAAAGACATAGTGCGTGAATGTTGATTGGAACAAGCTTAGAGAGCTCATTTTAATGTGAAGTCATAAAGCTGTGTTTTACGTACGAAATTCTGGAATAACTAAAAAAATTGCTTTTTTGACTCAAAAAGCATGGTATGCGACCTCTCATTGGAATGAGCTCAAAAAGCTCATTCCAATGGGGTATTTACAAACGATAAGTACATGTATGTTTAAGAGACAAAAATTAAAATTTGAATAGCGATTTTTGCGAAGAATGCTGACAAGTTTTGGCAGTTATGCTGGTAAAAAGGTAAGATATGCAAAGTGGTTGTTTTTTAGAGGCGACATTTAATTAAGGGGAATTAACCCTTGATTACTGAGGTAACTTCTAAAAGTACTGAAATTTCATGAAGCAATGTGAATAACAGACAACAGTTGCCTAAAAATTTCCTGAATAACTAAAATTTGTATTCCTTTGTCTCGAAAACATGGCATATGACCTTTGTTGGAATGAGCTGAATGCGTGTGTTCCAATGAGGGGTCATAAAATTTGAACGGAGATTTGTGTGAATAATGCATTAGTACTGCTAGATTTGGGTAAACGGTTCACCCTGGATACCACCCCTTCTATAGTAGATCTTTTCTGCAAATTTTGTCTAAGATTCTATCAACTTTACAAATAAATACGTTCATGAATCACAATCAGATCCACCCCACAATGTTGCATACCAAATATCAAAAGATTCTGCCTGCTGGATCTGGAGAAGAAGATTTTTTAAGAAATATGCCTGAAATGGACTAAGTTAAAATTTGGGCTCCTATACGGAGCTCAAATATGAACCCAGGGGGCCGATTTGAACAAACTTGAATCAGATCCACCCCGCAATGTTGCATACCAAATACCAAAAGATTCTGCCTGCTGGATCTGGAGAAGATGATTTTTTAAGAAATTTGCCTGAAATGCACTAAGTTCGAATTCGAGCTTCTATAGTGAGCCCAAATATGAATCTAGGAAGCCGATTTGAACAAACTTGAATCAGATCCACCCCACAATGTTGCATACCAAATATCAAAAGATTCTGCCTGCTGGATCTGGAGAAGAAGATTTTTTAATAAATTTGCCCGAAATGCACTAAGTCCAAATTCGGGCTTCTATATTAATCCCAAATATGAATCCAGGGGGCCGATTTGAACAAACTTGAATCAGATCCACCCCGCAATGTTGCATACCAAATATCAAAAGATTCTGCCTGCTGGATCTGGAGAAGAAGATTTTTTAATAAATTTGCCCGAAATGCACTAAGTCCGAATTTGGGCTTCTATATTAAGCCCAAATATGAATCCAGGGGGCCGATTTGAACAAACTTGAATCAGATCCACCCCGCAATGTTGCATACCAAATATCAAAAGATTCTGCCTGCTGGATCTGGAGAAGAAGATTTTTGAAGAAATTTGCCCGAAATGCACTAAGTTTGAATTCGAGCTTCTATAGTGAGCCCAAATATGAATCCAGGGGGCCGATTTGAACAAACTTGAATCAGATCCACCCCGCAATGTTGCATACCAAATATCAAAAGATTCTGCCTGCTGGATCTGGAGAAGATGATTTTTTAAGAAATTTGCCTGAAATGCACTAAGTTCGAATTCGAGCTTCTATAGTAAGCTCAAATATGAATCTAGGGAGCCGATTTAAACAACTTTGCATCAGATCCATCCCACAATGTTGCATACCAAATATCAAAAGATTCTGCCTGCTGGATCTGGAGAAGAAGATTTTTTAATAAATTTGCTTGAAATGCACTAAGTTCAAATTTGGGCTCCTATACTGAGCCCAAATATAAACCCAGGGGGCCGATTTGAACAAACTTGAATCAGATCCACCCCGCAATGTTGCTTACCAAATATGAAAAGATTCTGCCTGCTGGATCTGGAGAAGAAGATTTTTTAAGAAATTTGCATGAAATGCACTAAGTTCAAATTCGAGCTTCTATAGTGAGCCCAAATATGAATCTAGGAAGCCGATTTGAACAAACTTGAATCAGATCCACCCCCAATGTTGCATACCAAATATCAAAAGATTCTGCCTTCTGGATCTGGAGAAGAAGATTTTTTAAGAAATTTGCCTAAATGCACTAAGTTCGAAATCGGGCTCCTATACTGAGCCCAAATATGAACCCAGGGGGCTGATTTGAACAAACTTGAATCAGATCCACCCTACAATGTTGCATACCAAATATCAAAAGATTCTGCCTGCTGGATCTGGAGAAGAAGATTTTTTAAGAAATTTGCCTGAAATGCACTAAGTTCGAATTCGGGCTTCTATAGTAAGCCCAAATATGTATCCAGGGGGCCGATTTGAACAAACTTGAATCAGATCTACCCCGCAACGTTGCATACCAAATATCAAAAGATTCTGCCTGCTGGATCTGGAGAAGAAGATTTTTGAAGAAATTTGCCTGAAATGCACTAAATTCGAATTCGAGCTCCTATAGTGAGCCCAAATATGAATCTAGGGAGCCGATTTGAACAAACTTGAATCAGATCCACCCTACAATGTTGCATACCAAATATCAAAAGATTCTGCCTGCTGGATCTGGAGAAGAAGATTTTCAAAGAAATTTGCCTGAAATGCAGTAAGTTCAAATTTGGGCTCCTATATTGAGCCCAAATATACACCCAGGGGGCCGATTTGAACAAACTTGAATCAGATCCACCCCACAATGTTGCATACCAAATATCAAAAGATTCTGCCTGCTGGATCTGGAGAAGAAGATTTTTTAAGAAATTTGCCTGAAATGCACTAAGTTCGAAATCGGGCTCCTATACTGAGCCCAAATATGAACCCAGGGGGCCGATTTGAACAAACTTGAATCAGATCCACCCTACAATGTTGCATACCAAATATCAAAAGATTCTGCCTGCTGGATCTGGAGAAGAAGATTTTTTAATGTTTTTCCCATTGCCTACAGTGTTAAAAAGTGCTGACTCAGCACTTTTTCAAAGTCCCGAAACTGTACCCTATGATAAAACCGATGGCAATTTTTTTTTACCAATCCTTTCTGTTGGTCCTAAGGAAGCTGCACACCAAATAAAAATTCTCAGTGCCGTGCAGTTTTGGAGATATGGGCGTTTTAAATTTTTTCTATTTTTAGCTCCTGCGGTTCCCACGGGGCTGCGGGAAAATTTTTTTTTGCATAAATCAAGTACTCATGACCCAATAAGCCCTCACATAAAATTTGGTTGAAATCAGCCTCTCGGTTTGGAAAATAGAAATTTTGGGCGGGGCAAAAAATTTTGCCCCTCTCATAACAACGCCAAGTATAGCCCCACAAACTTCTCTTGAACAAATCTGAGTCTACACCTCAAAAGGAAGCTGCACACCAAATATCAAGTCTCTGCTACTGCTGGTTCATGAGAAGAAGATTTACAAAGATTTTGGTGCCCCTTGGGGGCGTGGCACCACCCAGGAGGAGGGGCAACTTCATTTGAACAAATCTGAATTGGCATTAGGGAATAATCATTTAGCCAACATTTGAATAAAATTGGGCTAGTGGTTTAGGAGGAGAAGTCGATAATGTAAAGTTAACGCCGGACGGACGACGACGGACGACGGACGACGGACGCTGGACGACGGACGACGGACGACGGACAGAAAGTGATTAGTAAAGCTCCCCTTGAGCTTCGCTCAGGTGAGCTAAAAATGCTGACTCAGCACTTTTTCAAAGTCCCAGAAAAGTACCCCATGATAAAACCGAAAGCAATTTTTTTTACCATTCCATTCTGTTGGTCCTAAGGAAGCTTCACACCAAATAAGAATTCTCAGTGCCATGTAGTTTTGGAGATATGGGTGTTTTAATTTTTTTCTATTTTTAGCGATAGGGAAAAAAAAAAATTTGGCATAAATTAAGTATTTATGACCCAATAAGCCCTCATATCAAATTTGGTTCAAATCTGCCGCTCGGTTTGGAAAATAGAAATCTTGGGCGGGGCAAAATTCTTGCCCCTCCCATACTGATGGCAAATATAGCCCCTAGAACTTCTGTTGAACAAGTCTGAGTCTACACCTCAAAAGGAAGCTGCATACCTAATATCAAGTCTCTGCTACAGCTGGTTCATGAGAAGATTTTTCAAGATTTAGGCTCACTTTTTGGGCGTGGCCCTACCGAGGGGCGAGACAACTTGATTTGAACAAACTTGAATTGACATATGATAGGGAACATGCACACTGGATTTGATTCAATTTGGTTGAGTAGTTTGTGAGAAGAAGTTGATAATGTAAAGTTAATGCCAGCCGACGGACAGACGACAGACGGAAAGTGATTAGTAAAGCTCCCCTTAAGCTTTGCTCAAGTGAGCAAAAAATAAATCTTCATGGGGTTAATGTTACAATGGGGATCCTTGTATGGCACTCCATAAGCCAAATGTTAGCAATTGTTTTGGCCTGTTTGATTCAAACCCTTCTGAGGTTGATTCATACTACCGGAAAATTAATAAACATTTTTGTCCAGTCCTTCTTAAAATATAGGTATTTGAATTTTTTATCTTTAGGTCATAGGGTTCCCACGGGTGAAGAGGTTTTATTTGTCTCATTGTAAATAGAAAATTGGGTTGTGCTAATAATGTTTACCCTACACAAACAACAACAAATATTAACACGGGAACTTGGCTTCAACACATTTGAATATACATATCCTAGGGATGCTGAATTCAAGAAACATTATTTTGTCTGGCGTTTTTGGAAAAGATTTTTAATTATCTCTCTTTTTGAGTCCTGAGTGGGTCTGACTGAACCCCAAAATACTTGTTCTCATACCACAGTGATAACAAAGGCACCCAATAAATTTATAGCAAACATCACTGACATAAAAAATTTTCTTTACAGGTTCTACACAAAAAATGTAATACACAGAATTCCCGTAAATATGACTGCCAAGAGACATTTTGAATTTCTGACCGAACCCAAAAGCACTCATTACCATCCCATGATGATAACAAACGCAGTCCTAAAAGTTCTGTACAAAAAAATGATTGCACTTAATTTCAGTATAAAATGGCCGTCGACAGCCATTTTGAATCTGGGACCACATCCAAAAACACTCGTTCCTGTCCCAAGGTGATAAAAAAGGTAGCCAAGAAGTTTGGTGAAGATTCAAGATCGGTTCATAAATACAGCCTCTAGCCTGAGCCGAACTGACATGTGCACTTACAGTGTATAAGTAGTACTGAATAAATCAAAGTTCATCTAATTTGCACAATTTCTGCATGAGAAAAAAACCTGTATTATATGTGATGTATTCCATGTTACTAAACATTCATTCAAAAATTTATTCAAATCAGAACCTTCGAATAGAAGTTCTGTACAAAAAACTGATTGTACCTAATTTCGGTACAAAATGGCCACTGGCAGCCATCTAGAATTTTGGACTGCACCCAAAAACACTCATTCGCGTCCCAGGGTGATAACAAAGGTACCCAGAAAGTTTCGTGAAGATCGGTTCATAAATACAGCCCCTAGCCCGAGCCGTACTGACATGTGTACTTATTGTGTATAAGTAGCACTGAATAAATCAAAGTCCACCTAATTTGCATAATTTCTGCACGAGAAAAAAACCTGTATTATATGTGATGTATTCCATGTTACTAAATATTCATACAAAATTTATTCAAATCAGAACTTTCATACAGAAGTTCTGTACAAAAAACTGATTGCACCCCAAAACACTCGTTCTCATCCCACGGTGATAAGAAAGGTATCCAAGAATTTTTGTAAATATCGGTTCATAAATATGGCATCTAGCCCGAGCCGTATTGAATTGTTGATGGACGTCCAGATGGATGATGGGCCATGGTACAACCTCAAATTTGACATCAAAGTTGAGCTAAAAATACAGACACCAAAACTGAACTCGAAATTTCAATACCGCTTAACTCTACTCAACAGATCCTACAAACTTAGTTTCTGATCACCATTCTACGCTTTATAATTTCATTTGTTGATATATCAGTAATGGACTGAACTCTTCTGATTTTTAGAACTGGGAGGTTTTGATTTTTCAGATTTGGTTTTGGTTCATTTTCAGTAAAATACCGTGGTTTTGGTTACATTTTTCTATGTATTAAGAACCTATAGCAAATAACTTCAGGCTGCTTAACTTGGAAACAATCCACAACAGTTTGTACAACACCATAAAAAGCCCTGTCTGTAAGTATCTCCACTGTGTTCAGCCTAACATCTCTTTGATCATTCTAAGGAGTTCTAGGGAATCAGTGAATCAGAAAAAAACATAAATTTAGGTAACAAATGAATAAAGTTCATCTAAGGCCTAGCCTAAAAATAATAAAAAATCTGTTTCTCAGGCCCTCCCGCATGGTCCTTTTGGCTGTCGCATGCTTTCTTTTTATGACCAACGTAAACTTAAAAAAATAAAAATTATATTGTTTATGTCTGATATTTTGCCCAAGTTAAAAAATTGATAAATTTGTACCTTGAGTGCAAGAAGGCTTTGCAATGCTTTAACATTGCAAAGCCTTCTTGCTCTCAAGGGACGAAATACGCCATCACCCATGCTGTTCCGTAGAATATGAGGCCTAAAACACAAACCAAGAACATGAACTTTGATGGCCAAGAAATAATTACAGAAAAAAAAAAAAAAAAAAAAAATCGCTCGCCCGCGTGCAATTTTACAAATAATGGCCTGAGAAACAGATCTACTTTGTGTGGCCTAATCTATGTTTTGTTCTCACTGTGTCCGGTAGATGAGTCAACAAGGAAGAAAATGTGACGAGAACATGACATATTCATTCCTATGCCAGACTAAGTGATGACAATCCATAGTCCAGTTCCCTCCCAGTAATATAGTTTGACTGATATATGCACAAACATATTAAAACTGTCGGTCACTTTTGCTGTATCTTACAGTTTGATTTTCCGGCTTTCCACAAAAATGGAATTGAACCAAGAAACAAAAAAAAGTGCTCAGCTCTACTAATTTTAAATACCCATGTCATATTCAGGTACACTACAATCTCATGCATGTCTTTCTGTAATAGCTCAAACCGATCAGAGTCATAATGAATCTATCAGTCGGACAGGACAAATTTCATCCAAATTCTAACTTTGACTACATAGTGGATCATTTCTATTTGAGGTTTAACCCTTTGATACTTTTGTATGTGTTATTATGTACAAAATCTTTTGTTTAACTTAACCCGTTGATACTTAAATACATGTTATTACGTACGAAATCAAACAGCACGTTGATACTTTGTGGTCATTTGTTTTGTTATTATTTTTCGATTTTTTAAAGTTCTAACCTCAATTCCTATTTTCTCCTGAATGGTGCTCAGTGATAACCATTGAGCCAAATGTTATCGGAGCTTAAAATACTAATATAATCCTGCTGTCAAGACTTCTTAACTGGTTGAGTGCTAGAAGCCACTATCAGGACTTTCAAAAAATGAGGATACCAAACCAAAAGCCAACACTTTCCTTGCTTATATTTTATAGTCAGTCAAACACAAATAATATTTTGTTTATATAAATTTGTTTTATTACATATTATTGGAGAGTGCCTGTAGGCACTCTCCAATAATTTGTAATAAAACAAGTTTTGAATAACAAATTCAGACCACCAAAATTAATCTAGCCCTCAACTAGATAATCACAAATGTGAAAAATATCTTGTTATTTGTACTTTTCCGACGTTTGACGTAGCATTTTGAAAAACGTTGAAGAAACTGAATTCTCAGTGACGTTTGAACATCAGGATAATTAAAGTCTCAATGGGTTAATAATTTATACCATCGCTAAAATCATTCAGACGTTGGTACTCAGCTATACAGTAAAACCCTGTTAATTGAATAACAACTTTGTCAGTGCAAATTATTCAATTAACAGGAGTATTCAATTAAGAGGGATTTGTCACTTTGCTGTATTCAAGAGATAAAATGAGCATTTTTTCTATGATATCATGTTTGACAGAGCTCAAGGAGCTCTGTCAAACAAGATATAATAGATTAGTTGCCTGTAATGGATGTACTGAGGCCAAGTATGTCTATAAACAAGGATAATTTGGTCATCTTCAGGGTAATTCCATGACATGTTGCAAGATGTTTTATTCAATTAACAGGAGTTTACTATATAACCCATATGCATTTAACAGAGCAAATTTGTACTAAAAGTATAGTAAATGGTTTGGTGTTTGGAAATTATATTTAATTATATTCAGTTAACAGGGTTATTCAATTAAGAGATATACAATTAAGTGGGCTTCACTGTACTACAATCTCATGCATGTCATTCTGTAATAGCTCAAGCTGATCACAAACTGATCACAACGTCATAACGAATTGGACAGGACAAATTTCAGCCAAATTCTAACATTGACTGCAAAGTGACTTATTTCTATTTGAGATTTAATAATTTATGCCATCACTATTTATTTATTTATTGGTGTTTAACACTTTCGACAGCCAGGATCACCTCGTGTCGGAAAGTTTTATGGGTGGAGAAAGTGGGAGTACCTGGAGAGAACCACTGAGCGAAGACAAGCAACTGCCAAACCCCCCAATGTACTAACTCGAGCAACTATCAGACTCCCCAACATACTAACTCCACACAAGCAGGGTTAACACTGGTTGAAGACAAGTGCACCAACAACGTGCAGTACGCCTTAATACACAGTGCCACAATGACCCCAAGCAGGCAATCAGGATGCCCAAGGATGCAACACAGCTACTCCTGGTGGGGAATGAGCAGTGGACCTGTAGGTTTGAAGTGCAATTTCCACTGAGCCACCACATTCCCTATACCATCCCTATAAAATCATTCAGAAGTTGGTATGCCGCACTTTAACAATTGGAGCCAAATACACACAGTGCAATATGAATTAAACCCACAAAAAATATACAGGTTTTCACCTGCAGCATATGGAAATATAAGGGATAAAACAATCCATTTAAGAGGTGTCCTAACACAATGTTAAAAAGAAAGTAAATGTTAGTAGACTGGTTAGAGATTGTTAACTACAGTATTCAGTCAAGACTGAATCATACAATTACCGAATAATAATATCATTGATATTAAATGTTTTCTGTTGCATTCTAAGTACCTATAATGCTCCAAATCTGTAATTATAGTTTTACCTGCTGATACACTAATAAAAAAACAAAATATAACAATTATAATAATTCTATCTATATTCTATACATATATCTGATGTTCACACTAATCTCTATACAACTGAAAGGTTGGAATGTCAGTGAAAAATGTAACTTAGACAGCCACCCTCCCCGAATCCCACCCCCTCCACACCTCTAAGCAAGTCTAGAAATTAAGAGCTTATATCTTAACCCTTTACCCAATGCAGACGATATCAAAATTTATTATTTTAAATATCATTTTTTCAAATTTTTCAAAAAATTTCAACAAAACCATATCATGTGACCCCTCATTGGAACGAGCTCGACGAGCTCGTTGCAACGAGGGGTCACGATATGGTTTTGTTGAAATTTTCTGAAAAATAATATTTTTTCAACTGCTGAATCTGCATATTACGTGGGCGGATGCGGGCAATTCGCTGGGTAAAAGGTTAACCCGTTAGTGGGCTAAGCTAGATGACAAGGTGGTAACGTATCAGAAAAAAGTACTGTGATGCTTTTCCACTTTCTGTTTTTACTACACCAGGCACGCTGTTTATAATTAAACAAACTTTCTGCCAAAATAAATTGCAACAACTTATGATCGATCTCGTTAGTTATTGCTATTTACTTTCATGGAAATGGGGACAAATTTGCCAACTATATTTCTGCTCAGCACGATTGTTTCTGCGGTCACCACCTGGAAGATGCAGAACACTTCTTTCTTGTCTGTCCTCTCTATAGTCAGGCTCGGTGTGACCTGTTCGAGAGATTATCAGATCTCAGTATCAATCAAATTCAACTGAATGTAATTCTCTTTGGAGATCCCAATTTGTCCGATACTATCCACACTTCCATTTTTTTGGCTGTACAAAGGTTTATAAAAAATACTCAGAGATTCGCCATCATGTGACTATTTCTATTTATTTATTTATTGGTGTTTAAGGTCACATACTTATGCACAATGGCTAATCATGACCGTGACAGTTTTACGGGTGGAGGAAGCCGGAGTACCCGGAGAGAACCACCGAGCAACGACGAGCAGCTTCCAACTCCCCAACATTGTAACTCCGGACTGCAGCACATGCAGGGTTAGATTGGTTGAAGACATGCACACCATCGACGTGCAATACGCCTTAGTACACGACGTCATCGTGCCCCCATGTGGACAATCGGGGTTAAGTGCCTTGTCCAAGGACACAATGTGGGAGTCCGAATTGATCGCTCAGGCGGTCACCCATCCGAGGATTAACCAGGCTCGACGTTGCTTAACTTCGGTGACCTGACGAGAACCGGTTATCGCAACGCCACCGTGCCCCCAGTGACTATTTCACCTGACCTGTACATATGTTATCCAGGTCTGGAGTGATTAATATTATTATTATCTTTACTATTATTATTATTTGCTGATACAGTCAAGCCCACTTAATTGGATATCCCTTAATTGTATATCCCTGTTAATTGAATATAATTTCCCAACACAAAACCATTTTCCATTCCAGTACAAATTTGACCTGTTAATAGAATATAGGTTATAGAGTAAACTCCTGTTAATTGAATAAAAAATATTTTGTAACCTGTCGATAAATTACCCAGACTCTCCCCAGTTTTTCTTTGTTTATAGACCTATTCGGCCTCAGTACATCCAATATAGGCATTTAATCTATTATATCTTGTTTGACAGAGCTCATCGAGCTCTGTCAAACAGGATATATAGACAATAAACATATAGTGTGTTTTTATATCTGTGTTATACAACGGGTTGAAATATGGTTTATATTTTCGAGGCTTCGCCGAGAAAAAATAAACCATATTTCAATGAGTTGTATAACACAGATATAAAAACACACTATATGTTTATTGTTTTTATCTGATAACACACAGACACCCGTCTCGTGCGTCTACCCAACTTATATATGCTTCCCACGGGCCTCCAAAGAAAACCAGTCTACGAGACAAAAGAAATAGGACAAGATGCATAGAGTTGTGTCCCTTACATTACAAAATCGATGACGGCGATTGTAAAGTGCGATTGCACTTCTTGCATCATGTAACTGCGCTGGAACAAAATAAATTTCAACTATTTTATTAACAGTAACAAAACGGTGTTTCAGTAGAGTTATTCTTTTTTTGACATAGTTCCAGTTTTCTTCCGTGTTTTATGCTGTAGTCCCAATATAACAAATAATTTTGCGTTTGTTTACAATTTTTACGAAGTGTTTTTTTTTCAGGTAGAGCAAACGAACTTTTAATTAGCGCAGTTCCGCGAGTACTTTTGATCGAGGCCGTGACTATAAATAGTTCACAGTCGCCGCATACTAATTACTATTAACATTCAAGTAATTTCTACAATGTTTTGAAGCAAAATTTTAGGTTGCCTTTATTGAAGCAAAATAAATAAGAAATGACACCATCAGAGGATTTTGACAAAGTGCAATAAGCGTACAATTAAAACCTGCCCTGTGATATAACGATGTTTCATGAATGAATGAATGAAAATGGAATTGAAAGAGGTCAGAGGTCGTTCGCATAAATTATAATTATATACAACACCCGTTGTATATACTTCAAGTATATACAACGGTTGTTATACTCTATGGTTATCAGATAAAATAGAATAAATGCCAAGTTTATCTCCAGAATACAGGAAAGTGACACAATCCTTGTTAATTGAATACTCCTGTTAATTGAATAATTTTCATTGGCAAAATGACTATTCAATTAACTGGGTTTCACTTATTACCTTTTTGGGAATTGACTTGGGGCTAAACAGGAAGCAACGTCGAGAGCTTGGGCTGGGGTGGGGGAGGGGGGGGGGGCACCACCAACAATACAGACTTAACTTTTTTTCCATCTTTTTCAGGTTTCTTTTTTGTTTTGTTTTTTATTCCAAATTATACATATTTTGTTTATCTAACTGCCATTCGTATAATCTAAATTCATGTAAAGGGGAGCGAAGGGTGTTCTAAGTGAATAGCACTTGTCCTTCAATCGTCATTTGCTTTTCTTTTATTGGCAAATAAAAATATGTTTAGTAAAAATGGAAATGCTCTTGAGATGTAAATGGCATGCCACTCTACTCATATCAGAATGCAATGCATAAACCTTTGTGTCAATTAGTTCCGAAAGACTTCAAGTCTGACTGTCAAAACTTTATGGGATTAGCTATTTAATTTATCTTGTATTATTTTGTTGTAACCTGTAGTCTGTTTTCACATATTTTCTGATCAATGCAACCCCCACGTAACCAAAACCATCCGTTGCGGTTTATTTCCAGGCTTGTTAATATGGCATTAGGTCAAATCATTACAATATCACTAACTTTACATCAATGACATTTGATGATGTGAAAGATGTTACACTGTGATTGTAGTTACAGTGCGACAGCTTTTACTTCAAAATCATGGTGTTTTCCTAGCACAAAAACTAGTTCCACAGTACAGTGGAGCCCACTTTATTGGATACCTCTTAACTGAATAGTCCTGTTAATTGAATATAATTTCCCAAAACAAAACCATTTACCATACCACCATTACTAATTTGACCTGTTAATTGAATATAGGCTATAAAGTAAACTCCTGTTAATTGAATAAAAAATATTGTAACCTGTTGAGAAATTACCCTGACTCTCCCCAGTTTTCCTTTGTTTATATACCCATTTGGCCTCAGTACATCCAATACAGGCACTTAATCTATTATATCTTGTTTGACAGAGCTCATGGAGCTCTGTCAAACATGATATAATAGAATAAATACTAAGTTTATCTCTAGAATACAGGAAAATGACACAATCCCTGTTAATTTAATAATTCCCACTGGCAAAGTTGCTATTCAATTAACAGGGTTTCACTGTATCAACTTTTAAATTTCAGTACTCTTTTTTTGTCAATAACAACTAAAATTTGTGATAATTATTCAATTTGCATTGCCTTGAAAAATGTGAATATCCAAAACATATTCATTTTCGACACTAAAGTATATTTTAAAAAAGTGATCGGTGATTGCTCATCCTCTTTTCTGCCCCAGAAACATAATACATCATAATTGTATTAAGTGGGAATACTAGGATGGCTGCAAAGTTAATGTGTGGGATAGACCAATCAATATTTTGAATGTGCAGCCCCAAGGTTGCACATTGAAAAAGACCAATCAATATTTTGAACGTGCAGCCCCAAGGTTGCACATTGAAAATATTAATTGGTCTACCCCCAAATAATGAATAGGACTTTTCCAATTGCTGCCATTGAACTTACATGGAAGATACCACCAGTGTCCAAAGGGTTAAGAAAAATTTCAGGAAATTTTGTTCTGTTGAGCATTGTTTATTTATAGCAACATCCCCCCCTCCCAACCCCAAAATGCTGACGGTTGAGACATTTTTCTACATCTGACAAAGCAGCATTCCAGCAATCCTGTTGTATGGAGATCAGTGCATGTTCAGCACTCAAAACATTTACTACTTTCTATATTCTGTACAAGCAACAAATGATTTGTATCTATTTAAACACTTTACATTAACCCTTTCCCAACGCAGACAATATCAAAATTTATCATTTTAAATATCAATTTTTTTAAATGTTTAAAAAAATTTCAACACCCCAATATCATGTGAGCCCCCCCCCCCCCCCCCCCCCCCCCCCTTTTCTGGAACGAACTCGACAAGCTCGGTCCAAAGAGGGGTCACATGATATGGTTTTGTTGAAATTGTTTGAAAAATAATATTTATTCAGCTGCTGAATTTGCATATTACGCGGGTAGATGTGGCCGATTTGTTGGGTAAATGGTTAACCCAATTACCCGACACACACAGCATCAAAATTCATTCCTTTAAACATCATTTGTTTTCACTTTTTAACAAATTTTTTAATAAAACCATACCAAGTGACCAATCACCGGAATGAGCTCATTTCAATATGGGGGTCACATGATATGATTTTAATGCAATTTTTTGCACAATATTTTTGTTCAACTGCTCAATTTGTATATTAATTGGATGGACATGGCCGATTCGTTAGGTAAAGGGTTAACAACATTTAGGTACCAAACCTCTAATCCCTCAAACTTTTCCAATGCAGACAGCCAATTACAACAATCGAGTCCTTATTGCTTATGGAAAATATCAGCAGGACAGGATATCAGTGCTAATATTATATGAGCTGTTATTTGGGTGTCTTCCCACTAGACCAATTCCCTTTAGACCAATTCCCATTAGGCCAGTTCCTAAAAGACCAATTCCCCTTAGACCAACTACATAGTGATATTGATTAAGTGTTTGACTAAGGATAATTAGGAAAGCATTTATTTATAAAAATCTGCCCAACATCTATAAAATATCGACAAGCCAGAAAATGAGCCGACTATCATCTGAAAAATGAGGTCCCCAGAGGGTGAATTTGGTGATGCTACCATGCACAGCAGGGTAGCAGCACTGAATTTACCCTCTAGGAACCTCAACCTGAATCAAGGTCTCAAACATAAAGAGAAAGAGGTACCCAGAGGATAAACTGGCCCACTATATGGGATAGCAACAGCAAATTCACCCTCTGGGGACCTCATTCTGCAAATGACAGACTGCTTATTTTCAGGCTTGAATAATCAATAACATTAAATACATTTATAAATATTTATAAATGTATCAAATTATTCATATAGAATTATTTTTAAAGTAGAACGCACCAGTTGGTCTAAGGGGAATTGGTCTTTTGGAAATTGGCCTCGTGGGAGTTGGTCTAAAGGAAATTGGTCTAGTGGGAATGAACCGTTATATGTGAAGCTTTCTCAGATCAGTATGTTAAACTACCTGTTCTTGTGGGTAATAAGCAACCAGTATCGGAATAAGGTTTTTAACCCTTAAGTCATACACAACCACAAACAGCCCTTTTTATATTTCTCTCAAAAACTTGTCTCAAGTGTATTCTTCCTTGAGAACTCAATTGGCAGGATGTATTTATCTTGACAGCTTTTTTTGTGAAACAGCCATGACTAGATTTGATTAAAAATTCATTTAAGAATTGAATGCAATTTTTATAATCTTTATTGGAGTAAGAACGTGTGGGAATGGGTACAAATTATGTATGAATCCCAAAGGGATTCATACAATTTGTACCCATTCCCACACGCTCATACTCCAATAAAGATTATAAAAATTGCATTCAATTCTTATAATTACATTCCGTAACTGTTTAAACTACTTCTTTTTTTTTCCCATGAATCGTCATTCGCCATTGTTGATAATCATATGGCTTTCAGTCATTGGAATCAAGAACTAGCGGGGGCCTTTGTTCCGTCAAAATGATATCGCAAAGGCAAATAAGCTTTAATTTTCACAACTTTAGAAATGGAAATGAGTATTTTAGTAACAGGCTTTATACCACAGTTGGAAAATGTCACCAAAGAAACAGCAGCGGAGTTGATCACTGCGAGAGGCGTTAAAAGTTAAAAACCCGCCCAAACACCGGCCGAATTACATTCTGTCAACTGCGCTCTACCGTAAATGCGGGTCAAAGTTCGACCAAATGTATTCATTAGAAAATGAATTACATTTGGTCATGACGTTTTCATCCAGCTGACCAATGGGAATTGAGTATTTGGACCCAAAACGTATAACTACATTAACAATGTAATTATTAAAGTTAGACTCAAGTAATCACTGGGAAAAAAATCAGCACAATTTGTAGGTGACAATTTGGTTTAGTGTGCTCAAATTTTACTTATTTTAGTGGCAAGACATTTCCTGTCCAGGGCAGCAATATCTGCAAGCAGCGTGCAAGGATTCAAGTAATGCCCATTTGATTTACTTGCTGTTCATCCCACCACCTGTAAGTCAGCATGTAAGGAGTTAAGTAATGTCCATTTGATTTACTTTCTGTTCATCACACCACCTGTAAGTCAGCATGTAAGGAGTTAAGTAATGTCCATTTGATTTACTTTCTGTTCATCCCACCACCTGTAAGTCAGCATGTAAGGAGTTAAGTAATGTCCATTTGATTTACTTCTGTTCATCACACCACCTGTAATGCAGCATGTAAGGAGTTAAGTAATGTCCATTTGATTTACTTCTGTTCATCACACCACCTGTAATGCAGCATGTAAGGAGTTAAGTAATGTCCATTTGATTTACTTTCTGTTCATCCCACCACCTGTAAGTCAGCATGTAAGGAGTTAAGTAATGCCCATTTGATTTACTTCTGTTCATCACACCACCTGTAATGCAGCATGTGAGGAGTTAAGTAACGTCCATTTGATTTACTTTCTGTTCCATCACACCACCTGTAATGCAGCATGTAAGGAGTTAAGTAACGTCCATTTGATTTACTTTCTGTTCATCACACTACCTGTAATGCAGCATGTAAGGAGTTAAGTAACGTCCATTTGATTTACTTTCTGTTCCATCACACCACCTGTAATGCAGCATGTAAGGAGTTAAGTAACGTCCATTTGATTTACTTTCTGTTCATCACACTACCTGTAATGCAGCATGTAAGGAGTTAAGTAACGTCCATTTGATTTACTTTCTTTTCATCACACCACCTGGAAGGCAACGTGTAAGGAGTTAAGTAACGTCCATTTGATTTACTTTCTGTTCATCACACCACCCGTAATGCAGCATGCAGGGAGTTAAGTAACGTCCATTTGATTTACTTTCTGTTCCATCACACCACCTGTAATGCAGCATGTAAGGAGTTAAGTAACGTCCATTTGATTTACTTTCTGTTCATCAAACCACCTGTAATGCAGCATGTAAGGAGTTAAGTAACGTCCATTTGATTTACTTTCTGTTCATCACACCACCTGTAATGCAGCATGTAAGGAGTTAAGTAACGTCCATTTGATTTACTTTCTGTTCATCACACCACCCGTAAGGCAGCATCTAAGAAGTAAAGTAATGCCCATTTGATTTACTTTCTGTTCATCACACCACCTGTAATGCAGCATGTAAGGAGTTAAGTAATGTCCATTTGATTTACTTTCTGTTCATCACACCACCCGTAAGGCAGCGTCTAAGAAGTAAAGTAATGCCCATTTGATTTACTTTCTGTTCATCACACCACCTGTAATGCAGCATGTAAGGAGTTAAGTAATGTCCATTTGATTTACTTTCTGTTCATCACACCACCTGTAATGCAGCATGTAAGGAGTTAAGTAACGTCCATTTGATTTACTTTCTGTTCATCACACCACCTGTAATGCAGCATGTAAGGAGTTAAGTAACGTCCATTTGATTTACTTTCTGTTCATCACACCACCTGTAATGCAGCATGTAAGGAGTTAAGTAACGTCCATTTGATTTACTTTCTGTTCATCACACCACCTGTAATGCAGCATGTAAGGAGTTAAGTAACGTCCATTTGATTTACTTTCTGTTCATCACACCACCTGTAATGCAGCATGTAAGGAGTTAAGTAACGTCCATTTGATTTACTTTCTGTTCATCACACCACCTGTAATGCAGCATGTAAGGAGTTAAGTAACGTCCATTTGATTTACTTTCTGTTCATCACACCACCTGTAATGCAGCATGTAAGGAGTTAAGTAACATCCATTTGATTTACTTTCTGTTCATCACACCACCTGTAATGCAGCATGTAAGGAGTTAAGTAACGTCCATTTGATTTACTTTCTGTTCATCACACCACCCGTAAGGCAGCATCTAAGAAGTAAAGTAATGCCCATTTGATTTACTTTCTGTTCATCACACCACCTGTAATGCAGCATGTAAAGAGTTAAGTAACGTCCATTTGATTTGCTTTCTGTTCATCACACCACCTGTAATGCAGCATGTAAGGAGTTAAGTAACGTCCATTTGATTTATTTTCTGTTCATCACACCACCTGTAATGCAGCATATAAGGAGTTAAGTAACGTCCATTTGATTTACTTTCTGTTCATCACAACACCTGGAAGGCAGCGTCTAAGAAGTAAAGTAATGCCCATTTGATTTACTTTCTGTTCATCACACCACCTGTAATGTAGCATGTAAGGAGTTAAGTAACGTCCATTTGATTTACTTTCTGTTCATCACACCACCTGGAAGGCAGCGTCTAAGAAGTAAAGTAATGCCCATTTGATTTATTTTCTGTTCATCACACCACCTGTAATGCAGCATGTAAGGAGTTAAGTAACGTCCATTTGATTTACTTTCTGTTCATCACACCACCCGTAAGGCAGCATCTAAGAAGTAAAGTAATGCCCATTTGATTTACTTTCTGTTCATCACACCACCTGTAATGCAGCATGCAGGGAGTTAAGTAACGTCCATTTGATTTACTTTCTGTTCATCACACCACCCGTAAGGCAGCATCTAAGAAGTAAAGTAATGCCCATTTGATTTACTTTCTGTTCATCACACCACCTGTAATGCAGCATGTAAAGAATTAAGTAACGTCCATTTGATTTACTTTCTGTTCATCAAACCACCTGTAATGCAGCATGTAAGGAGTTAAGTAACGTCCATTTGATTTACTTTCTGTTCATCACATCACCCGTAAGGCAGCGTCTAAGAAGTAAAGTAATGCCCATTTGATTTACTTTCTGTTCATCACACCACCTGTAATGCAGCATGTAAGGAGTTAAGTAACGTCCATTTGATTTACTTTCTGTTCATCACATCACCCGTAAGGCAGCGTCTAAGAAGTAAAGTAATGCCCATTTGATTTACTTTCTGTTCATCACACCACCTGTAATGCAGCATGTAAGGAGTTAAGTAACTTCCATTTGATTTACTTTCTGTTCATCACACCACCCGTAAGGCAGCATCTAAGAAGTAAAGTAATGCCCATTTGATTTACTTTCTGTTCATCACACCACCTGTAATGCAGCATGTAAGGAGTTAAGTAACGTCCATTTGATTTACTTTCTGTTCATCACATCACCCGTAAGGCAGCATCTAAGAAGTAAAGTAATGCCCATTTGATTTACTTTCTGTTCATCACACCATCAGTAATGCAGCATGTAAGGAGTTAAGTAACGTCCATTTGATTTACTTTCTGTTCATCACACCACCTGTAATGCAGCATGTAAGGAGTTAAGTAACGTCCATTTGATTTACTTTCTGTTCATCACATCACCCGTAAGGCAGCATCTAAGAAGTAAAGTAATGCCCATTTGATTTACTTTCTGTTCATCACACCACCTGTAATGCAGCATGTAAGGAGTTAAGTAACGTCCATTTGATTTACTTTCTGTTCATCACATCACCCGTAAGGCAGCATCTAAGAAGTAAAGTAATGCCCATTTGATTTACTTTCTGTTCATCACACCACCCGTAATGCAGCATGCAGGGAGTTAAGTAACGTCCATTTGATTTACTTTCTGTTCATCACACCACCTGTAATGCAGCATGTAAGGAGTTAAGTAACGTCCATTTGATTTACTTTCTGTTCATCACACCACCTGTAATGCAGCATGTAAGGAGTTAAGTAACGTCCATTTCATTTACTTTCTGTTCATCACACCACCTGGAAGGCAACGTGTAAGGAGTTAAGTAACGTCCATTTGATTTACTTTCTGTTCATCACACCACCTGTAATGCAGCATGTAAGGAGTTAAGTAACGTCCATTTGATTTACTTTCTTTTCATCACACCACCTGGAAGGCAACGTGTAAGGAGTTAAGTAACGTCCATTTGATTTACTTTCTGTTCATCACACCACCTGTAATGCAGCATGTAAGGAGTTAAGTAACGTCCATTTGATTTACTTTCTGTTCATCACACCACCCGTAATGCAGCATGTAAGGAGTTAAGTAACGTCCATTTGATTTACTTTCTTTTCATCACACCACCTGGAAGGCAACGTGTAAGGAGTTAAGTAACGTCCATTTGATTTACTTCTGTTCATCACACCACCTGTAAGGCAGAGTGTAAGGAGTAAAGTAATGTCCCTTTGATTTACTTTCTGTTCATCACACCACCTGTAATGCAGCATGTAAGGAGTTAAGTAACGTCCATTTGATTTACTTTCTGTTCATCACACCACCTGTAATGCAGCATGTAAGGAGTTAAGTAACGTCCATTTGATTTACTTTCTGTTCATCACACCACCCGTAATGCAGCATGCAGGGAGTTAAGTAACGTCCATTTGATTTACTTTCTGTTCATCACACCACCTGTAATGCAGCATGTAAGGAGTTAAGTAACGTCCATTTGATTTACTTTCTGTTCATCACACCACCTGTAATGCAGCATGTAAGGAGTTAAGTAACGTCCATTTGATTTACTTTCTGTTCATCACACCACCCGTAATGCAGCATGTAAGGAGTTAAGTAACGTCCATTTGATTTACTTTCTGTTCATCACACCACCTGTAATGCAGCATGTAAGGAGTTAAGTAACGTCCATTTGATTTACTTTCTGTTCATCACACCACCCGTAAGGCAGCGTCTAAGAAGTAAAGTAATGCCCATTTGATTTACTTTCTGTTCATCACACCACCTGTAATGCAGCATGTAAGGAGTTAAGTAACGTCCATTTGATTTACTTTCTGTTCCATCACACCACCTGTAATGCAGCATGTAAGGAGTTAAGTAACGTCCATTGGATTTACTTTCTGTTCCATCACACCACCTGTAATGCAGCATGTAAGGAGTTAAGTAATGCCCATTTGATTTACTTTCTGTTCATCAAACCACCTGTAATGCAGCATGTAAGGAGTTAAGTAACGTCCATTTGATTTACTTTCTGTTCCATCACACCACCTGTAATGCAGCATGTAAGGAGTTAAGTAACGTCCATTTGATTTACTTTCTGTTCCATCACACCACCTGTAATGCTGCATGTAAGGAGTTAAGTAACGTCCATTTGATTTACTTTCTGTTCATCACACCACCCGTAAGGCAGCATCTAAGAAGTAAAGTAATGCCCATTTGATTTACTTTCTGTTCATCACACCACCTGTAATGCAGCATGTAAGGAGTTAAGTAACGTCCATTTGATTTACTTTCTGTTCATCACATCACCCGTAAGGCAGCGTCTAAGAAGTAAAGTAATGCCCATTTGATTTACTTTCTGTTCATCACACCACCTGTAATGCAGCATGCAGGGAGTTAAGTAACGTCCATTTGATTTACTTTCTGTTCATCACACCACCCGTAAGGCAGCATCTAAGAAGTAAAGTAATGCCCATTTGATTTACTTTCTGTTCATCACACCACCTGTAATGCAGCATGTAAAGAATTAAGTAACGTCCATTTGATTTACTTTCTGTTTATCAAACCACCTGTAATGCAGCATGTAAGGAGTTAAGTAACGTCCATTTGATTTACTTTCTGTTCATCACATCACCCGTAAGGCAGCGTCTAAGAAGTAAAGTAATGCCCATTTGATTTACTTTCTGTTCATCACATCACCCGTAAGGCAGCGTGTAAGAAGTAAAGTAACGTCCATTTGATTTACTTTCTGTTCCATCACACCACCTGTAATGCAGCGTGTAAGGAGTTAAGTAGTGTCCATTTGATTTACTTTCTGTTCATCACACCACCCGTAAGGCAGCGTGTAAGAAGTAAAGTAACGTCCATTTGATTTACTTTCTGTTCCATCACACCACCTGTAATGTAGCATGTAAGGAGTTAAGTAATGTCCATTTGATTTACTTTCTGTTCATCACACCACCTGTAAGGCAGCATCTAAGAAGTAAAGTAATGCCCATTTGATTTACTTTCTGTTCATCACACCACCTGTAATGCAGCATGTAAGGAGTTAAGTAACGTCCATTTGATTTACTTTCTGTTCATCACATCACCCGTAAGGCAGCATCTAAGAAGTAAAGTAATGCCCATTTGATTTACTTTCTGTTCATCACACCACCTGTAATGCAGCATGTAAGGAGTTAAGTAACGTCCATTTGATTTACTTTCTGTTCATCACACCACCCGTAAGGCAGCATCTAAGAAGTAAAGTAATGCCCATTTGATTTACTTTCTGTTCATCACACCACCCATAATGCAGCATGCAGGGAGTTAAGTAACGTCCATTTGATTTACTTTCTGTTCATCACACCACCTGTAATGCAGCATGTAAGGAGTTAAGTAACGTCCATTTGATTTACTTTCTGTTCATCACACCACCTGTAATGCAGCATGTAAGGAGTTAAGTAACGTCCATTTCATTTACTTTCTGTTCATCACACCACCTGGAAGGCAACGTGTAAGGAGTTAAGTAACGTCCATTTGATTTACTTTCTGTTCATCACACCACCTGTAATGCAGCATGTAAGGAGTTAAGTAACGTCCATTTGATTTACTTTCTTTTCATCACACCACCTGGAAGGCAACGTGTAAGGAGTTAAGTAACGTCCATTTGATTTACTTTCTGTTCATCACACCACCTGTAATGCAGCATGTAAGGAGTTAAGTAACGTCCATTTGATTTACTTTCTGTTCATCACACCACCCGTAATGCAGCATGTAAGGAGTTAAGTAACGTCCATTTGATTTACTTTCTTTTCATCACACCACCTGGAAGGCAACGTGTAAGGAGTTAAGTAACGTCCATTTGATTTACTTCTGTTCATCACACCACCTGTAAGGCAGAGTGTAAGGAGTAAAGTAATGTCCCTTTGATTTACTTTCTGTTCATCACACCACCTGTAATGCAGCATGTAAGGAGTTAAGTAACGTCCATTTGATTTACTTTCTGTTCATCACACCACCTGTAATGCAGCATGTAAGGAGTTAAGTAACGTCCATTTGATTTACTTTTTGTTCATCACACCACCCGTAATGCAGCATGCAGGGAGTTAAGTAACGTCCATTTGATTTACTTTCTGTTCATCACACCACCTGTAATGCAGCATGTAAGGAGTTAAGTAACGTCCATTTGATTTACTTTCTGTTCATCACACCACCTGTAATGCAGCATGTAAGGAGTTAAGTAACGTCCATTTGATTTACTTTCTGTTCATCACACCACCCGTAATGCAGCATGTAAGGAGTTAAGTAACGTCCATTTGATTTACTTTCTGTTCATCACACCACCTGTAATGCAGCATGTAAGGAGTTAAGTAACGTCCATTTGATTTACTTTCTGTTCATCACACCACCCGTAAGGCAGCGTCTAAGAAGTAAAGTAATGCCCATTTGATTTACTTTCTGTTCATCACACCACCTGTAATGCAGCATGTAAGGAGTTAAGTAATGTCCATTTGATTTACTTTCTGTTCATCACACCACCCGTAAGGCAGCGTCTAAGAAGTAAAGTAATGCCCATTTGATTTACTTTCTGTTCATCACACCACCTGTAATGCAGCATGTAAGGAGTTAAGTAACGTCCATTTGATTTACTTTCTGTTCCATCACACCACCTGTAATGCAGCATGTAAGGAGTTAAGTAACGTCCATTTGATTTACTTTCTGTTCCATCACACCACCTGTAATGCAGCATGTAAGGAGTTAAGTAACGTCCATTTGATTTACTTTCTGTTCCATCACACCACCTGTAATGCAGCATGTAAGGAGTTAAGTAACGTCCATTTGATTTACTTTCTGTTCATCAAACCACCTGTAATGCAGCATGTAAGGAGTTAAGTAACGTCCATTTGATTTACTTTCTGTTCCATCACACCACCTGTAATGCAGCATGTAAGGAGTTAAGTAACGTCCATTTGATTTACTTTCTGTTCCATCACACCACCTGTAATGCAGCATGTAAGGAGTTAAGTAACGTCCATTTGATTTACTTTCTGTTCCATCACACCACCTGTAATGCAGCATGTAAGGAGTTAAGTAACGTCCATTTGATTTACTTTCTGTTCCATCACACCACCTGTAATGCAGCATGTAAGGAGTTAAGTAACGTCCATTTGATTTACTTTCTGTTCATCAAACCACCTGTAATGCAGCATGTAAGGAGTTAAGTAACGTCCATTTGATTTACTTTCTGTTCCATCACACCACCTGTAATGCAGCATGTAAGGAGTTAAGTAACGTCCATTTGATTTACTTTCTGTTCCATCACACCACCTGTAATGCAGCATGTAAGGAGTTAAGTAACGTCCATTTGCTTTACTTTCTGTTCATCACACCACCTGTAATGCAGCATGTAAGGAGTTAAGTAGTGTCCATTTGATTTACTTTCTGTTCATCACACCACCTGTAATGCAGCATGTAAAGAGTTAAGTAACGTCCATTTGATTTACTTGCTGTTCATCCCACCACCCGTAATGCAGCATGTAAGGAGTTAAGTAACGTCCATTTGATTTACTTTCTGTTCATCACACCACCCGTAAGGCAGCGTGTAAGAAGTAAAGTAATGCCCATTTGATTTACTTTCTGTTCATCACACCACCTGTAATGCAGCATGTAAGGAGTTAAGTAACGTCCATTTGATTTACTTTCTGTTCATCACACCACCCGTAAGGCAGCATCTAAGAAGTAAAGTAATGCCCATTTGATTTACTTTCTGTTCATCACACCACCTGTAATGCAGCATGTAAGGAGTTAAGTAACGTCCATTTGATTTACTTTCTGTTCATCACACCACCTGTAATGCAGCATGTAAGGAGTTAAGTAACGTCCATTTGATTTACTTTCTGTTCATCACACCACCTGTAATGCAGCATGTAAGGAGTTAAGTAACGTCCATTTGATTTACTTTCTGTTCATCACACCACCTGTAATGCAGCATGTAAGGAGTTAAGTAACGTCCATTTGATTTACTTTCTGTTCATCACACCACCTGTAATGCAGCATGTAAGGAGTTAAGTAATGTCCATTTGATTTACTTTCTGTTCATCACACCACCTGTAATGCAGCATGTAAAGAGTTAAGTAACGTCCATTTGATTTACTTTCTGTTCATCACACCACCCGTAAGGCAGCATCTAAGAAGTAAAGTAACGTCCATTTGATTTACTTTCTGTTCATCACACCACCTGGAAGGCAACGTGTAAGTATTTAAGTAATGCCCATTTGATTTACTTTCTGTTCACCAAACCACCGGTAAGATAGTATGTGCAGAGTTAAGTAAAGTCCATTGATTTACTTCTGTTCATCACACCACCTGTAAGGCAGAGTGTAAGGAGTAAAGTAATGTCCCTTTGATTTACTTTCTGTTCATCAAACCACCTGTAATGCAGCATGTAAGGAGTTAAGTAACGTCCATTTGATTTACTTTCTGTTCATCAAACCACCTGTAATGCAGCATGTAAGGAGTTAAGTAATGCCCATTTGATTTACTTTCTGTTCATCACACCACCTGTAATGCAGCATGTAAGGAGTTAAGTAACGTCCATTTGATTTACTTTCTGTTCATCAAACCACCTGTAATGCAGCATATAAGGAGTTAAGTAATGTCCATTTGATTTACAGATTATACTTGCCAGTGATGGCCATCACTCATAATCATCCTCGAAGCGGCAGACTATACTTGCCTGAAAATCCTGATCGACTGCACCCTCGGGGAGAGGTAGTACCTTTGTGAGAGGACCCAACCACCCACACTGGTCCTCACCCGAGGGTCCAACCGACATCAGTCAACGAGACCGCCTACCCACAACTGGAGACACCTGCCGAGTACCGGATCTTTTTCCTCCTTCAACACGCCTAGACATGTGACAGCCATCATATACAGCCATCGAGGGTCGAAAGGGGCTTGTTCCCCATACTGTCCCTGCGCACCTTTGGCGCGCGAAATCATTTCGTTCGTTTACTTACTGTTCATCACACCACCTGTAATGCAGCATGTAAGGAGTTAAGTAATGTCCCTTTGATTTACTTTCTGTTCACCACACCACCGGTAAGATAGTATGTTCAGAGTTAAGTAAAGTCCATTGATTTACTTCTGTTCATCACACCACCTGTAAGGCAGCGTGTAAGGAGTTAAGTAACGTCCATTTGATTTACTTTCTGTTCATCACACTACCTGCAATGCAGCGTGTAAGGAGTTAAGTAACGTCCATTTGATTTACTTTCTGTTCATCACACCACCTGTAAGGCAGCGTGTAAGGAGTTAAGTAACGTCCATTTGATTTACTTTCTGCTCATCACATCACCTGCAATGCAGCATGTAAGGAATTAAGTAATGCCCATTTGATTTACTTCTGTTCATCACACCACCTGTAATGCAGCATGTAAGGAGTTAAGTAACGTCCATTTGATTTACTTTCTGTTCATCACACCACCTGTAAGGCAGCGTGTAAGGAGTTAAGTAACGTCCATTTGATTTACTTTCTGTTCATCACACCACCTGCAATGCAGCGTGTAAGGAATTAAGTAATGCCCATTTGATTTACTTCTGTTCATCACACCACCTGTAATGCAGCATGTAAGGAGTTAAGTAACGTCCATTTGATTTACTTTCTGTTCATCACACCACCTGTAAGGCAGCGTGAAAGGAGTAAAGTAATGTCCCTTTGATTTACTTTCTGTTCATCACACCACCTGTAATGTAGCATGTAAGGAGTTAAGTAACGTCCATTTGATTTACTTTCTGTTCATCACACCACCTGTAAGGCAGCGTGAAAGGAGTAAAGTAATGTCCCTTTGATTTACTTTCTGTTCATCACACCACCTGTAATGCAGCATGTAAGGAGTTAAGTAACGTCCATTTGATTTACTTTCTGTTCATCACACCACCTGTAAGGCAGCGTGAAAGGAGTAAAGTAATGCCCGTTTGATTAACTTTCTGTTCATCACTTCATCTGTCTGATGGGGGTTAAAATTCATGGATGCATCCCACATCATAATACAGTAATGTAATGCAAGCTTTATCTGAGAGAAGACTTGGTATGGAAATCACCTATTCAGTGTTGGCTCAACAAAATCCCAATAAACAATTAAACATTCCAGTACAGTAAAATCTGTCTTGAGAGACCACTGTCTTGAGAGGTCACCTGTCTTGAGAGACCACATCTGCCAGGCACCAATTGATTTTACTCTATAATGGACCTGCTATGGGAGACCACCTGTCTTGAGAGACCACTGTGAGCTGGTACCAACTTGTATTTTTATGCCATAATGGACCTGTCTTGAGAGACCGCCCCTTTGAAGACTGAAACCATGACAACAACTTTTTACCTGCTCTGGAATTGGAAAATCCATTGTATTTATACCAACATAATTAAAAGTATTAAAAGCTCTTAATTGGGTTTCGACTGCTGTTCAGTTACATAACTCATTAAAGATTGAGATGTTTTTATAAGACCCCTATGAAAAGATTAGGATTATTGCTGAATAAACAATATCATACATACCTGAAATGTGACAGATATGATTATAAAGATAAATTTGTGTTGAAAATCTTCAATGAAGATTTTCAACACTAATTTATTTTTATAATTTTTATAACAGTCCATTTCAATTTGTTACAAAAACTTCATAAAAAAACAACTACAAAGTAATTACAAAAATCCATTCTTCTCCATTTCTGAATTTTGTG
Organism: Pictodentalium vernedei; assembly: GCA_031216915.1. Taxonomy (NCBI): domain Eukaryota; kingdom Metazoa; phylum Mollusca; class Scaphopoda; order Dentaliida; family Dentaliidae; genus Pictodentalium; species Pictodentalium vernedei. Next base: position 421,759,431 of record CM062290.1, read on the forward strand.
GTTGGTTATTCAGTGACTTGAGAAAACCTGAAACCTGTTACGAGAGACCACCTGTCTTGAGAGACTACTTTTGTGTGGCCCAAAGGCCGGTCTCTCAAGACAGGTTCAACTATAATGTTGAAATGAAGCGCCTTCAATTCGCCAATACATTGTTTTTCAAGGGTTTTCAAGGAAGCTGACACTATTCAACGAGTTTCTAGATCTTTGGCAAGTGATTTATCATATAATCACCATCAAATAGGTCATTGCCTAAAATACTATTCATAACACATCTCATACGGTCATGATAATGATGTCAGAAGTCAATGTTGACATCATAATGTTGTGAGTTGGTTTTGGAAGTAAAACTGAATTAATCTTCTCTTATTTTCCTTTTAATGTCTACCTAATACAAACAGCAGATGATATTTGCTGAAAACATTTCATGAATGACTAAATATTTTCGTTTTTTTGTCTCGAAAAATAGCTTATGACCCTTTATTGAAACAGGCTCCATCAGATAGTTCTACAACGGGGTCATAGCTATGTTTTTGAGGCTAAAATTGAAAAAATAATATATGGATGTCGATTATTGTGAACAACATTGGCCAGCTTCAGTCGTGACACCAGCTAAAGGGTTAAATTACACATTAGGTGATAAAAACAATCTCAAATTTGTCACGATTTGATATGACATTTCTGAACCTTGTTCACTAAAATCGATCTGAGCCTCAGTAAGCATCGGTTCAGGTTGATTTTAGTGAACTCTGCACAGGAAATGCATATGAAATCGCAGCTCATTAACACTTTACCTAATGAATCACCCGCATCAGCCCGCATAATATGCAAACTGAGCAGTTGAAAAAATAAAATTTTTCAAAATATTTCAACAAAACCATATCATGTGACCCCTCATTGGATGGAGCTCATTTAGCTCGTTCCAATGAGGGGTCACATGATATGGTTTTGTTGAAATTTTTTGAAAAAAATTAAAAAAATGATATTTTAAATAATAAATTTTGATATCGCCTGTGTTGGGTAAAGGGTTAAAGATGCTCTTCATACATGATCTGATGCTGCAATTATACTGTAAAGAAGTCAGAAAATGAGGGATGCTAAGATGAAACCAATGTTAAAAGATTTATTTGAAGCAGTGACAATGCAGAACTAAGCATCTAAAAAAGTAGTAATTAGTGCAAATAAAAAGCAGTCTAGCACAGACTAAATAATCTGAAATCATCAATTTAAAGTTTCTTTCATTAAAATGTTGAATTCAGAAATTACTCAAGATTTGCTTCATGCCTATTCAGCACTGCAGTACAGTTGCCAGGGACGGGTCATAATCTATGCATGGGCAGTGATGTCCATGCATGCGTTTACCAGGTAATAAAAACCATCATCAGCAAAATTTTAATTAATGAAGCACCAGGTTGTACCTGGTTCTTCATTAATTAAATTTTTGATGATCATTCCTGTAATTAGTGTTTGGAAACTAATATTACTGCATGTGTGGAAATATTGCTCACCTGTGGAAAGTGACCAGTCCACAGTGGCCATAATCTACAGGTAGAAATTAGAAGTCTTTTCAGGTATACAATGCATCAGGTTTTGAAATTTTCCTTGTTCAAAAGAATCAGTTTTGATTCTTGCAAACTCCTGATGTATGAATCAATTTTCAGTTCTTAATAATTCAGAATAGAGAGTCCTGTTATATCCTTGTGAGTGCAACCAATACATATCCACAGTACAAAAAACAACCTCAAATTTACAAGAGTTTAACCACTAGCAGCCTAGTTCTAATGTTTGAGTCTTACATGTGAAATAGAATAAATGTTCCAACATATAGGCTTTTGGTGGGCTTGCTCATGGAAGTATGTTGGCAGTGGTTTCTAGCGAAGTCATAAGCTGCCTGCACAGAACCACTGCCAAGTCACAGTACAACCTTCTCATGAGGGAGCAAATGAAAGTGTCAATGACACTGTAGCTTAACTTGTCTGTGTGCTGTGTTTGATGAAAAGGATAATGTTCAATGTTTATGAAAGGATTATGAAATAAGACAAGAATTGTGATAATTGGGAATATGTTAATTTCTGTTCCCTGTATGCTATGTTTACAATAAAAATAAAATGAGGTGTAAACTGTACGAAAAAAGTGAGGGGTGGGTTAATGTGGCCCTTACAGTTAATGTATGTGGCCCTCACAGTTAATGTATGTCAACGAAAGTTACCAAGTTACAGTGAAGTTATTCCAAAATGAGTCATCCTATCAAGTTACAATGAAATCCCTTCATAAATACGGCATGTAGACTGAGCTAAAAGTTTTTGGGCTTTGGGCCTGTGTAGTAATCACAGTTGACCGATCACAACCAATGAAATCCCTTCATAAATATGACCTGTAGTCTGTGCTAAAGTTTTTTTGGGTTTGGGGCTCGGGCAGCCATCATGGTTGAATGATCATGACCAAAAGGGGACGTTTCTCATCTAGGCATTATCTGGAGTCATCCTACCATGTTACAATGAAATCCCTTCATAAATATGACCTGTAGATTATGCTAAAAGTTTTCAGACATTGGACCCCTGTAGCCATTACAGTTGACCAATCACGACCAAAAGGGGACGTCCTCATCTAGACATTATACTGAGTCATCCTACCAAGTTACCAAGTTACAATGAAATCCCTTCATAAATATGACCTGTAGTCTGAGCTGAAGTTTTTGTGTTTTGGGCTCGGGCAGCCATCATGTTTGAATGATCGTGACCAAAAGGGGTCATTCTCATCGCGGCATTATCTGGAATCATTCTACCAAGTTACAATGAAATCCCTTCATAAATACCACCTGTAGGCTGCGCTAAAGGTTTTTGGGCTTCGGCCTCTGTAGCCATCACAGTTGACCAATCGCGACTAAAAGGGGATGTTCTCATCTAGACATTATATGGAGTCATCCTACAAAGTTACAATAAAATCCCTCCATAAATATGACCTGTAGACTGTACTAAAGGTTTTCGGGTTTTGGGCTTCGGCAGCCATCACAGCTGAATGATTGTGGCTAAAAGGGGACATTCTCATCTTGACATTATCTGGAGTCACCATACCAAGTTACAATGAAATCCCTTCATAAATATGACCTGTAGACTGTGCTAAAGGTTTTTGGGCTCGGGCAGCCATCAAGGCAGAATGATCGCGATCAAAAGGGGATGTTGTCATCTAAACATTATATGGAGTCACCCTATCAAGTTACAATGAAATCCCTCCATAAATGTGACCTGTAGACTGTGCTAAAGGTTTTCGGGTTTTGGGCTCGGGCAGCCGTCACGGAAGAATGATCGCAATCAAAAGGGGATGTTCTCATCTAGACATTATATGGAGTCATCCTATCAAGTTATAATGAAATCCCTCCATAAATATGACCTGTAGACTGTGCTAAAGGTTTTCGGGTTTTGGGCTTGGGCAGCCATCAGGTCCTGTAGCCATCACAGTTGACCAATCGCGACCAAAAGGGCACGTCCTTTCTCGAATCATTATATGAAGTCATCCTACCAAGTTACAATGAAATCCCTCCATAAATACGACCTGTAGACTGTGCTAAAGGTTTTCAGGTTTTGGACTCGGGTAGCCGTCACGGCAGAATGATCGTGATCAAAAGGGGATGTTCTCATCTAGACATTATATGGAGTCATCCCATCAAGTTACAATGAAATCCCTCCATAAATATGACCTGTAGACTGTGCTAAAGGTTTTCGGGTTTTGGGCTTGGGCAGCCATCACGGCGGAATGATCGCAACTAAAAGGGGATGTTCTCATCTAGACATTATTTGGAGTCGTCCTAAAGGTTTTCAGGCTTTGGGCCCTGCAGCCGTCACAGTTGACCAATCGCGACCAAAAGGGGATGTTCTCATCTAGACATTATATGGAGTCATTCTACCAAGCTACAATGAAATCCCTCCATAAATACGACCTGTAGACTGTGCTAAAGGTTTTCGGGTTTTGGGCAGCCGTCACCGCTGAATGATCGCGACCAAAAGGGGACATTTTCATCTAGACCTTATCTGGATCATCCTACCAAGTTACAATGAAATCGCTTCATAAATATGACCTGTACACTGTGCTAAAGGCTTTCAAACTTCGGGCCCTGTAGCCGTCACAGTTGACCAATCACAACCAAAAGTGGACATTTTCATCTAGACATTATATGGAGTCAAATTTGTGCAGAAGTATGTGACCTTAAACACCAATAAATAAATAAAAATATACATGGAGTCAACCTACCAAGTTACAATGAAATCCCTCCATAAATACAACCTAAAGACTGCGCTAAAGGTTTTTGTATTTTGGGCTCGGGCAGTGACCAATTGCAACCAAAAGAGGACGTTCTCATCTAGACATAACCTCAAACCTGCATATGAAATTTTCGTGATGATCGGACAAGAACTACGGGGTGTAGCCTGTGCTAAAGGAAAATGTGAACACACTCACTGACTCACAGACAAACAGATTCACAGACTAACAGACTTCCACACTCAAGATGGCAATAGCTTATCTTGACTTTGTCAAGTTAAGCTAAAATGAATAGAATTCTCAATGCCTTCACAAAGACTTTCAGAATCTATTACAAGAATCAAATGAAAATTTTGCCTGAATCAAAGCCGATTTTTATTGTTTTCCATGAAAAAGTAATTTGGCACAATTGATTTTGATTGTTGTGTAAATTTTAAGCGTTATGCATTACCATGCCCATGAAATATAACACAACTAAGCATTTGTGTTACAGAATAAGATGCTAACAATGGGAGGAGATTCAAAGTGCATACTGCCTGTAAAATTGTATTTTTTGAAGCCAGTGATCATTCTATGAAAGCATACTCAGAAGCCACTTACAAAAAAGTTGAAATTTCTCTATCTCTATTAGGGTCACAAACCAGAATTACCAGTCTACTTGTGATGGCAGTGCATAAAAGAAAACAGACTGGAAAGCATCAGACAAGAAAGCATCATTAACCACAGAAAGAAGCATTCAGAACAGTTTTTCCAGACTTTTTTAAAGTTAACGACAGCTTGATGAAGGCAATGCAAGATAAATACAGTAGAATCCTCTTAACTGAATATCCATTTGGCCAGTGAAAATTATTCAATTAACAGGAGATACAATTAAGAGGGATTTGATGATAATGATAATAATGATAATGAAGGGACAGTAGCAACCAGATTCGCTCCCAGGTTTTGGGTGTGGTCATCTATGGGTGGTGCGAGACAGGAGGTGTCCTGGTGAAATCTCCCGTGAGCAGAGAAACGGTGGTAGCTGCGCCTGACGGCCTAGGCCCCGGATGGTGTAAAGGTGGTAGTATTTTGTAAAATCCGGTGTCTCGATCCGGTCGGATCGGCATATGCGGTATGGGGGGGGGGGGGGGGGGGGGGGGGGGGGAGAAGGGGGGGGGGTTCGTTTGTGATGGTTGTTTGTTACAATAGGTAGGGTTGGAAGGGCGAAGGTCAAATTCGCACTGACAATTGTTGTCCTGGTGAGATTAAATAGGTGTAAGGTAAATCTCGTGAAGTTGGTTAGACGTTATAGGTAACCTTTGAGACTCAGACACGGGCAGGTAGGAGCCCTGGTAGTGGGTGTGTCCGAAAAGGTTATGGTAGAAACCGATAGCAAAACCTTCGTTGGTGTCAGCCGTCTCAATAAATTAAGACAACCTCACGCTTTTAATGCAGTATGTCGAAGTCAGACTCGAAAGCCTTGAAAGGTGATAATGAAGGGACAGTAGCAACCAGATTCGCTCCCAGGTTTCGGGTGTGGTCATCTATGGGTGGTGCGAGACAGGAGGTGTCCTGGTGAACTCTCCCGTGAGCAGAGAAACGATGGTAGCTCCGTCTGACGGCCTAGGCCCCGGATGGTGTAAAGGTGGTGGTATTTTGTAAAATCCGGTGTCTCGATCCGGTCAGATCGGCATATGCGGTATGGGGGGGGGGGGGGGGGAGAAGGGGGGGGGGGGTTGTTTGTTATGGTTGGTTGTTTCGTTCCAATTTTGGTTTTCGACAGGTATGTTTCAACTGCGACATTGTGACAGGTGAATGGAGCAGTATTGGTCTTTTGGTGGAAAGGGTTAATGAACCGCCGCTGTTGGTCAGCGTGTAGAACCCTCAACTGCATTCTGTTATGAAGCAGTTGGATGTCCCCACTGAAGAATGATCTGGTGGGTTTTGAGGGTGTTGGTATAAACTTTAACCCTTTGCCCAGTACAATTTTTTCATGGGAACTGAGAGTATAGGTGGATAGGTTTGTGATGTGCTTGCTAGCTTTGTCAGCCAACTTGGTAAGGTGTGATTGTCGTTGAAACCGTCGTCATTTGCGACGCTCCAAGGTATTTTTAGTACGTCGGTTGGTACAACGGATAGGGCGTGAGGGTAATTCAATAGCTGTGGGAAGGTATGTGTTGGTAGTGGGTTCTTCACGGTCTAGTCACGCTCGTTCTGTGTCGAGTATGCGGGTTAAATTCCGAAGGATAGTTTCTTTGGTATAGTTATGAGCAAGCCGGGTGGATGTTGACGTGATGGGAAGCGTCAAGCCCGGGTGGTGGTTTATTTCGTCTGGGTGGTTAAAGGTAGAAATCCACGTGAATGGGTGGTTTGTGACGTTATTTACACCGGAGGTAGGTGTTGGCGTGACGTCGGCGCCAGAGATCTGAGGTGTGGAATGTGTGGTTGAAGCTCCGGTGTCATCAGAGGTAACATGGGAAAATTGAATGCTCTCCGATGAAGTGGTAGTATCGGTGTGGGGGCTGTAGATGTATTCCTGGTGCCCTGGACTGATATCAGTGAAAATGTTGGTTTCCGGGCGCCATGTCGACGCTGATTCAGTGGTGTTAGGTTCAGATAGGGTACATACGGTGGCTGGTTTGGCATCGTTTGAGTGGTCACCAGATTCAAGGTCAGAGTCTGGGTGGATAGGCCAAGATTCCACTGGTACAGTGGTTTGTGACCATGGTAGTTGACTGGTACAAGGGGTCATGAGTGTACTCAATATGGTTGAAGTCGAAGCACATTCCGAGGTGGCTGGCTGTAGTGGTGTAGTGGGAATGTAGGACCTGGAGACAACCCTTGCTATATGTCCGGTGGGACGTGTAGATATGCAGCCGGGTGTGGTCGTATGGTGAATGGCCTTGGTGGAGGCAGGGGGTGCGGGGTGTGTATTGCCTCTATCCGATGCTTGTGGAGGAGGAATTATTTTGGTCATTCCTAGCTTCCGGCGCTTGGCTGCGCGGGGAAATGAATCAGTTATGGTGCATTGAATGTCACAGGGGGTGGTTTCCCGTGGAGTGTGGTATGAAGAGCTGTTCACGGGTGAGTTAGGTGTGGTCTCAATTGGTGAGTGGTATGCGTTAATGTCTGATGGTCTAGTGGTGGTGGATTCCGGAATAGACGTACGGTCTTGGACCGGTATAGCGGTAGCCATAACCTCCTTAAAGCTTGTACTGTTGGTTAGTTTGTATTTGGTAAGGTCGCCGGTGGTGAAGCGGTCTATGGTTTTGTGAAAAAGCTCAAGAAAAGCAGGTTGGTCACGCTCGGTAATGTTAGGTGGGAGCGGGTGGTTAAGAAACTCGGACACCTGGGTCGTAAGGTCGGAGATACGTTTGTGGTATTGGGTTTGTAAGAGTTGTACCAGACGCTGGGTGGTTTGGAGCGCTAGAGCGTCAATGTCAGAGGACATATCGTTCTCAAACTTCAGTGTTTTGTTAACGGTCTGGTGTAGATCCGTTTTGATGGTACTGAAAAGGTCTTTAGGAACGACGTTTTGTACGTTGCAATGGTGGTAAATGCGTTGTTTGTGATGTGCATCCGCTTCCCGAAACATGAGGCGCCTGGTATCATTAAGTTGTAGGTGAAGTGTACGGTGTGTTTCGGGGTGTAACTTCTCCATTGTGGAGATGGGTATTTCAGGTTACTGGTGAATGAGGTTAGGTAGACCTCAAATGGTATTTGTCCGGAATTAACTTCCGCAAAGTGTAACCAAGGTTTCGGCCTGTGCAGCCTTATCAAACAAACAAATACAGAGATCGGTGGTAGTGTTACAAAATCGGATTCATGTGGGTCGAAGCCTCTATGGTGATCCGATACGTAAGGTGACAGTAATATGGTACGGGTTTGTCAGATGTTGGTGGTGGTAAGGTGGCAGCAGGAGCGTCAAGAGCTGGTGTAAGTTCGCTCGGAATTGCTTTCAGGGAGGGGGAGCCCTCCGTCGGTGGTCGACTTTAATAAAGTGGTAAAGGTATATTAATGAATATTTCTACCGTGGTGAGTGGTGGGTAGAAAGGATTGTGTTGAAGGTGTAAAGCGACCGTGTCAGGTAAAGACACAGGTATGGGTCGCATAAGCCGGGTCCGGCAGGTATCACAATCAAATAAAAGGTTAAAAATGAAAAAAAGCGAGAAACAATAAAAGCAAAACGCGAACTCGAAATAACTACCTGTATTGGAAACAAGAGTGTGTGTATATATACAAATGTGTTGTACAAACAGAGTGGTAGAAGCAGTGTGAGCGAGTCAAAATTGGAAAAATCAAAACTCGATCGTGGTGAACAAGGTATTTCAAAATGGCTGCCGATAAACAAACTGTCGTCTATGACTGTCATGAACGAAATGGTGAACGGAGTGGTACGAGACTTCGTGCAGGTGAGCACGTGATATCTAGGAATGGTGTGATTGGTTGATGCGACTAATACACATCGCAGGTGTCGGCTGAGACAATGGAGGTGTGTCTTCAATAGCTGATTGTTTTGTTTTCATAAGAGAATTGTCAAGCACCAGGTACATGTGATTACAGGTGGTACAGATTAAAGTGGAGGTGAGGTGTTTGTACAAGCATAACAATAACTAAATTGGTGTTAGAGTTATTGCAATCAGAACAACGACCATAATGGTATTGGAGTCGTGGGTAGAATTAGCCAGAGTAGGTTTATCAAGGTGGTGGGCGGCGCCAGTGAAAGGTGATGGTTAGAGTAGTGAGCCCGTGGAACGTGGGTTGGTGGGCTTGTCCATCAGGGTCGGAAATTTACACCATCCGGGGCCTAGGCCGTCAGACGGAGCTACCATCGTTTCTCTGCTCACGGGAGAGTTCACCAGGACACCTCCTGTCTCGCACCACCCATAGATGACCACACCCGAAACCTGGGAGCGAATCTGGTTGCTACTGTCCCTTCATTATCACCTTTCAAGGCTTTCGAGTCTGACTTCGACATACTGCATTAAAAGTGTGAGGCTGTCTTAATTTATTGAGACAGCTGACACCAACGAAGGTTTTGCTACTGGTTTCTACCATAACCTGTTCGGACACACCCACTACCAGGGCTCCTACCTGCCCGTGTCTGAGTCTCGAAGGTTACCTACAACATCTAACCAACTTCACGAGATTTACCTTACACCTATTGAATCTCACCAAGACAACAATTGTCAGTGCGAATTGGACCTTCGCCCCACCCACCTCACCTACTATAAGGATTACCACAACTCGTTCCAATAGTCATACACTGCTGGTCTCACCTTCACCAACTAACTACTACCACGCCCCTGTTGCTACAATTTAGGCTACCACGCCACATACACCACCGGGCAACTGAACCACAATACAGAACCGACTTCGCTTGCAGCTTTAATCATAGTGTGCCCCTAACACACTGGCTGTTATCGACCTTTGGCCCAACCGGGTCTTGAACAGGCACCATCTTACACCCTACCACCAACGTAACACATGGATTTAGGCAACGACCATGGCCACACATCTAATATTGCCATATATACCACCGGATAAGAGTCGTTGTACCCACATACCACCAACGAACAACCCCCCCCCCCCCCATCACCGGCGGGGAATACGGGGGTGTTAGGCGTGGCCCTAGCAGGTGATCATTGAGTACTACAATTGCCCCATTGTGACCACTCGCACTACCACCTCTTGGGAGCCTTATGTCCGACCCTGATGGACAAGCCCACCAACCCACGTTCCACGGGCTCACTACTCTAACCATCACCTTTCACTGGCGCCGCCCACCACCTTGATAAACCTACTCTGGCTAATTCTACCCACGACTCCAATACCATTATGGTCGTTGTTCTGATTGCAATAACTCTAACACCAATTTAGTTATTGTTATGCTTGTACAAACACCTCACCTCCACTTTAATCTGTACCACCTGTAATCACATGTACCTGGTGCTTGACAATTCTCTTATGAAAACAAAACAATCAGCTATTGAAGACACACCTCCATTGTCTCAGCCGACACCTGCGATGTGTATTAGTCGCATCAACCAATCACACCATTCCTAGATATCACGTGCTCACCTGCACGAAGTCTCGTACCACTCCGTTCACCATTTCGTTCATGACAGTCATAGACGACAGTTTGTTTATCGGCAGCCATTTTGAAATACCTTGTTCACCACGATCAAGTTTTGATTTTTCCAATTTTGACTTGCTGACACTGCTTCTACCACTCTGTTTGTACAACACATTTGTATATATATACACACACTTGTTTCCAATACAGGTAGTTATTTCGAGTTCGCGTTTTGCTTTTATTGTTTCTCGCTTTTTTTCATTTTTAACCTTTTATTTGATTGTGATACCTGCCGGACCCGGCTTATGCGACCCATACCTGTGTCTTCACCTGACACGGTCGCTTTACACCTTCAACACAATCCTTTCTACCCACCACTCACCACGGTAGAAATATTCATTAATATACCTTTACCACTTTATTAAAGTCGACCACCGACGGAGGGCTCCCCCTCCCTGAAAGCAATTCCGAGCGAACTTATACCAGCCCTTGACGCTCCTGCTGCCACCTTACCACCACCAACATCTGACAAACCAGTACCATATTACTGTCACCTTACGTATCGGATCACCATAGAGGCTTCGACCCACATAAATCCGATTTTGTAACACTACCACCGATCTCTGTATTTGTTTGTTTGATAAGGCTGCACAGGCCGAAACCTTGGTAACACTTTGCGGAAGTTAATTCCGGACAAATACCATTTGAGGTCTACCTAACCTCATTCACCAGTAACCTGAAATACCCATCTCCACAATGGAGAAGTTACACCCCGAAACACACCGTACACTTCACCTACAACTTAATGATACCAGGCACCTCATGTTTCGGGAAGCGGATGCACATCACAAACAACGCATTTACCACCATTGCAACGTACAAAACGTCGTTCCTAAAGACCTTTTCAGTACCATCAAAACGGATCTACACCAGACTGTTAACAAAACACTGAAGTTTGAGAACGATATGTCCTCTGACATTGACGCTCTAGCGCTCCAAACCACCCAGCGTCTGGTACAACTCTTACAAACCTAATACCACAAACGTATCTCCGACATTACGACCCAGGTGTCCGAGTTTCTTAACCACCGGCTCCCACCTAACGTTACCGAGCATGACCAACCTGCTTTTCTTGAGCTTTTTCACAAAACCATAGACCGCTTCACCACCGGCGACCTTACCAAATACAAACTAACCAACAGTACACGCTTTAAGGAGGTTATGGCTACCGCTATACCGGTCTATTCCGGAATCCACCACCACTATACCATCAGACATTAACGCATACCACTCACCAATTGAGACCACACCTAACTCACCCGTGAACAGCTCTTCATACCACACTCCACGGAAAACCACCCCCTGTGACATTCAATGCACCATAACTGATTCATTTCCCCGCGCAGCCAAGCGCCGGAAGCTAGGAATGACCAAAATAATTCCTCCTCCACAAGCATCGGATAGAGGCAATACACACCCCGCACCCCCTGCCTCCACCAAGTCCATTCACCATACGACCACACCCGGCTGCATATCTACACGTCCCACCGGACATATAGCAAGGGTTGTCTCCAGGTCCTACATTCCCACTACACCACTACAGCCAGCCACCTCGGAATGTGCTTCGACTTCAACCATATTGAGTACACTCATGACCCCTTGTACCAGTCAACTACCATGGTCACAAACCACTGTACCAGTGGAATCTTGGCCTATCCACCCAGACTCTGACCTTGAATCTGGTGACCACTCAAACGATGCCAAACCAGCCACCGTATGTACCTTATCTGAACCTAACACCACTGAATCAGCGTCGACATGGCGCCCGGAAACCAACATTTCCACCGATATCAGTCCAGGGCACCAGGAATACATCTACAGCCCCCACACCGATACTACCACTTCATCGGAGAGCATTCAATTTTCCCATGTTACCTCTGATGACACCGGAGCTTCAACCACACATTCCACACCTCAGATCTCTGGCGCCGACGTCACGCCAACACCTACCTCCGGTGTAAATAACGTCACAAACCACCCATTCACGTGGATTTCTAACTTTAACCACCCAGACGAAATAAACCACCACCCGGGCTTGACGCTTCCCATCACGTCAACATCCACCCGGCTTGCTCATAACTATACCAAAGAAACTATCCTTCGGAATTTAACCCGCATACTCGACACAGAACGAGCGTGACTAGGCCGTGAAGAACCCACTACCAACACATACCTTCCCACGGCTATTGAATTACCCTCACGCCCTATCCGTTGTACCAACCGACGTACTAAAAATATCTAAATTTTATAGTAAATTTCCTTTCTTATTATACCTACCACAATTGTTTACTACAGGCTTGCACTACAGTGGAAGTCCCTAACTCGGATAAAATACTCTCTATTTTTGTCTTTCCCAAGCAAGTTGGGAAAGAAAAGTGGTGCAAAAGCACCAATAAAAATAAGCCAAAACTGGGTCGAGTGCAACCGGCGCAGACCCAGTACGGGACGCTCTCTCCCAAGTACAACTCCACGACTTCCGTTGCCAGTGTGCATATACTGTCTCTAAAGACTCATTCTTTTTGAATCCGTAAACGTTAGAGTTATGTGATCAGCGGGGAGGAAAGATTCTTTACCCGTAAAGAAGACGGGAGGGCCTCCATGTAAACAATTGTGGTAGGTATAATAAGAAAGGAAATTTACTATAAAATTTAGATTTCTTATCAACCTACTCACAATTGTTTACTACAGGCTGAACAGACAAAAGGCTGGAGGGAATCGCATAACCAACCCCCACATAACCCTAGTGCACTGGAACTGTGAAGCAGAAGGAAGAGGTCCCGAGGCTTATCAACCATAATGTCGCAATCATTGGTAAAGGACAATGAAAAGAGACATATGAGCCTGTGTGACACACAGACAGAAAAAAGGGCAGTAACAGCACAAGGCTGAAACTGACCTTCAAGAAGCCTAATGGCTATGGCAGACAACAGCCTGAGCAGAAGAAAGAGGACCCAAGGCAAAAAGGTCCTCCGACTGCTCCTGCAACTGGCGTAAATAAAAGGTGGAGAAAGTAGAAGCATTTCTCCAGTAGGCTGCCTGCATAACATCCGACAACTTGACGGAGTTAGAATAAGCCCAAGAGGTAGACAGTGCCCGCACCTCGTGGGCAGAAATACGATTGGTAATACAATCGCCAGCTGCTAAACGACTATAAGCCATACGAATAGCAAGACAAATCCATCGAGAAATGGATTGAGGAGAGATCTTCTGTCGACCCGGAATGAGAGACAGAAAAAAAACGTTTTCTGCCCTTCCGTATGAAGCGTGTCCGATCAAGAGAAATGCGAATAGCACGGACCGGACAGAGCAAAGGGCGAGTACCCTCAACAGAGGGAAGAGCCCTGATACAGATAGGAGGAGGAGTAGTATCTGGTAACTGATTCTTAGCCAAAAAGGAGCAATCAGTGGTAAAAGTAACACTGTTGGGAGAACTCCTAAAAAAGGCCGGGTCAACCGAGAGGGCGTGAAGCTCACTAACCCGTCTGGCCGAAGCAAATGCCATCAGAAAAGCCGTCTTGTATGTGAGAAATTGCATATCCACCTGGGATAAAGGTTCGAACGGCGCCCCCCCCCAAGCAAAGCAGCACCCACGAAAGATTCCATTGTGGAGTAAGCTGCAAAGTCCGAGGCCTTTTCAAAGAAAAGTGCCGAACAAGCTTGGAGAGGTAAGGATTAGTGCCGATACGACGCTTCCCCACATAAGAAAAAGTCTCTGAAAGCATAGACCTGTAACCCTTGATGGTAACAGGCTGGAGACCCTGAGAATCAAACAGATATACCAGAAACTCCGCAATCTGTGAAATCGAAGGATTGGCATAATCAACAGAGTGATCAGCACACCATCGACAGAAGACCTTCCATTTAGCTGCATAAGCTAAACCAGTGGAGTGCCTCCTTGAAGAAGAAATGCACTCCACTGCTCGTCTCGAAAAACCTCTACGGAGGAGACAGGACCTGACAAAAGATATGCGTGAAGGCACAATGAAGTCGGGTCGACATGAAACCTCCTCGGGCGACCTTGACAAAGAAGGTCGCGACGTAGCGGGAGACGTGCCGGAACCGCCGCCATCAGCGAGCGGAGCTGATTGATCCACACCCGCTGAGGCGACAGGGGAGCGATCAGAATGATTCGACAACTGCAGGTTCGAATTTTGGCGAGAACCTGAGGAAGAATCGGAACCGGCGGGAAGGCGTAGCCGACTAGACCGTTCCAATCGAGTGACAGAGCGTCCACGGCAAAAGCCAGAGGATCTGGACACGGGGACACGAAAGTGTCCACCTGATGGTTCCAACGAGTCACAAAGAGATCGATGTGGGGACGTCCCCAGAGATCGCAAAGCGACTGGAACACTGCCCTGTGAAGCATCCACTCGGTGGAAATAACCCTGCCCTGTCGGAACAGGGAGTCGGCTAGGACGTTCAGACGACCGGGAATGTGACGAACAACCACTCCGGCGTGAACCTCCTGAGCGAGCAGTAAAAGATCCCGAGCTAACTCGTACATCGGAAGCGAGTGCGTGCCGCCCTGGTTCCGAATGTAAGCAACCACTGTCGAATTGTCGGATAGTAGAAGGACCTGGCTCTAAACTCCGAGCGGTCGCGGACCTGGACTGGGACAGAGTCAGAGCAAAAGCTGAGAGAATCACAGCCTTGGCCTGGGGAACAGCCACCAAATTGAATTTGGTTTGGAAAGACATCCCCAGATGACAAAACGACTGAGAAGGGACCAGGTCCTACTTCTCCTCGTTGACTCTGAATCCTAGCGACGTGAGCAAGCTCAACAGAGTGGCGACATCCGATTCCAGTAAGGCAGCATTGGAATGCCTCTGGAGGATATCGTCCAGATATGCCGAAGTAGTCACCCTGGACTGTGTGCGATGGAACGCTATCACATGCGACATCAGTCTGGTGAACGCCCAAGGAGCCAGGTTGAGGCCGAAAGGCATGGCCTTGAACTGGTAAACTCGCCCCAGAAAAGCGAACCTGAGATACTTCCGTGACGCCCGATGCATCGGAATGTGGAAGTAAGCGTCTCGCAGGTCGATGCTGGCTGCGAAATCTCCCTGGTGAATTGATTGGCGGACCGACCTGAAAGTCTCCATGCTGAACTTGGGAGCAATGATAGACTGGTTCAGGATGCTCAGATCGATAACCGGTCGGAGTCGGCCGTCCTTCTTCGGCACCAAGAACAGGCGGGAATAGAAACCCACTGACTGAACGTTCTTGACGACCTCGATCGCCCCCTTTGCCAGGAGATTGGCAATCTCCGTGGACAAAAGTTCCCGACGTAAAACGTCTGAAGGAACTGTGGTTGGAAGAGGCACCCTTGACAGAGTGGGGTGCCGTCGGAAGGATATGCGCAGCCCGGACCGAACAACATCTAACACCCATGGATCGGATGTGATGGTGGTCCAATGGTCTGCGAACTCTGCTATCCTTCCTCCAACCTGGGACGAGTCGAGGTGAGGACCTTCATTTCGAGCCCCGACGAGGCGAGAAACCACCTCCTCTGCTAAATGAAGAATCCTTTGACTTCCCTCGATTCTGCCGACCCCTACCTTTACCCCGTGAGTAAGAAGTAGAGGCGGCGGCAGAAGGACCAGCCTTTTGCTTCACAGAGGAAGCAGAAGGGTACTTGTTAGGCTTGGAACGGCCCTTGCCTCCCCGAGAAGGCTGATCAAGCTGACGAAACAGCAGCTGATCTTTGGAATGACGTAGGACGTCATCCCGGACCGTCGACACGGAACCATGGAAAAGTTGCGGACCTGCCAAAGAAGCAGATCGAAGAGTAGCACGCTGCTCCTCGGGAAGGGATCGTCCTGTGTCCAGCACAGCATCCCTTCAAACTAATTCCAAATTGGCCGTGTTACAGGCATGCGTGTGAGTAAGGTGCATAAGCGCCTTGGACAGCACACGCAAAGGAGCCTGTACCTCGTCAAACTTATCTGGAGGCAGATAAGCAGTCAAAGCTGAGACGACGTGATCTGAGAGAGAAAGCATGCCAAGCATCTCTCTAGATAAGCCCAACGTGGACTCCAGAGTCGTCACTGGAATGACGGCAGACTTGGGCTTGGAAAGCCCGAGGGAAGTGGAGTCCTGATCCAGAACCGTCAAAGTCTGGCAGACTGACGGATTGGCGGAATCGTAGGAACGATAACGCACAGGAGGCAAAAAGGTGTCAACCCTGGTGAAGAACGAAGTCTTCAAAGCCTTGGAATTCAGCTTGGCATCCAATGCTGAAAAAGCCTCAACCACCTGTACCGACTGGCATGGTCGAAGGCGCCCAGAAGCAGGTTGCTCCATAGGCTGTTGGCGCGCGACCGATGATCGCGGCCAGGCTGACACTGTCGGCTGGTTAGCAGGTTTGAGCTCAGGCAGAAACCCAAACACAAAGTCAAGAGCCGCCCCCAAGTCCGAAGACTGCTGGCCCTCGACCTCAAGCATGTCGGACTCCTCCCCAGAGTCGGAAGACACATAGCCCATCGTGGGCAAACCAGCCGACGCCTCCCATGGTGTCGGGACACCAGAGGAATTGGAAACCGGCCTGTTTCCAATCCCGGGAGGTGGCGCCATAGGAGGCGCCTGGAAACCACCCATAGCCTCGCTGGAAGCAACAGGAAGGCTCTTAGAGAGAACCTGAGTGAGTAAGGAGAGGGCCTCCCTAAGCTCACTGCCTGTACCGACCGGTTCGACAGGGGAGCGAACCGGCAAAGTGGCTTCACCTCTGACCCTCTTAACCAGCGAAGGGTCACGATCCTCCAAAACACCCGACGCGGGACGACGGGCGGCAGCCAAAACATCTGAAGGCAGACGTGTATAGGGGTACGATGCACCCCGAGGATCAATATTGCGAGAACTCATGAGAGTCACCGCGGACCTCTGCAGGGCAGAAGGTCCAGGCTGCACAAAAGGCGTTGGTCCCCCAAAACTGGTCGTGTGACCAGAGTGAGTGGACGGAAACGCCACGGAGTTCAGAGTGTTTCCACTACGAACATCTGAATCCAAAGACACAACTGTGGTACTCGACGGCGATGAGACCACAGCGATGGGCTCGGCCGGCAGCCCCTTCCGACTTCGCCGAGTTGAAGTCAGGGAAGGCTGGGGCCAATATCCCACGTCTACAGTATCGGACAGTTCTGCAGTCCCCTGCAGCGAAAAGCCGAGGCCGGCTGAAACAGACAACGAAGCAGACGGACCAGCAGCAGTAGTAGATACGTCGAGAGTCGTTGAGGCTGGTGAAAAAGTGGAGAGAGCACACCGGCTCGGCTCCGAAGGAGGAGTCACAACCCTAGTGACAGCCTCAGATGTCGACTGGAGGGGGACCGTAGTCCCGGAACCAGGCATCTCTACACCAGAACACTCAACGGCTCCCGCAGTATCCACCACAGGAAAAGACTGCACATCCCCCACGGAGGAGGAATAACTCTCACCAGACAAAGTCGGCTCGGGAGGGCCCGAACGACCACGTTCTCCTTTCCCGCGGGAGCGGGAGGCACGGCCACGAGAACGAACGACACGATTTACTGACGCCCAAAAGGTGGAAGACCATGTTCCACAGACACCACACGGCCGCTCGGCCGAACACCCATTACAGGAGGAACACGACGAATGTACATCATCCACATGCTTAGGCAGCAGACACTGCCCACAAGGAATTGTCCTAGGCATGAAAGAGGTGAGAGGAGCAGAGAAGGTGAGATCAGAAAACAGAACACCCCCAAAGAGAGAAAGGTGACAGAAACAAAGACCCCAGACGGTCGACCGGGAACCACCCAACAGGAAGACTACTCTCAACAGAAAGAAGAAACACTGTAGGAGTGGTACCCCGCTGACACCTAACTCTAACACAATTAGAAAAATTTGCAAAAAAAGCATGAACAATAATTGTGAAAATCTAAGTCCGAACCGCGCGGCCCGCGAAAATCGCGCGCGACCCGAGAGAGAGCAAATAAATATACATTATGGACATATAATAGAAAAAAGAGAATATAAAACACTGTTCCTGAGAATACAAAGGATACACTGTGGTATAATGAATCAGGAATCATCAAACATCGAGCTGGTGGAACACTGATAAGCGTGCAAAGACATCTCAACACGAAGCGGATTTTAAAAAGAATGAGTCTTTAGAGACGGTATATGCGCACTGGCAACGGAAGTCGTGGAGTTGTACTTGGGAGAGAGCGTCCCGTACTGGGTCTGCGCCGGTTGCACTCGACCCAGTTTTGGCTTATTTTTATTGGTGCTTTTGCACCACTTTTCTTTCCCAACTTGCTTGGGAAAGACAAAAATAGAGAGTATTTTATCCGAGTTAGGGACTTCCACTGTAGTGCAAGCCTGTAGTAAACAATTGTGAGTAGGTTGATAAGAAACCTTGGAGCGTCGCAAATGACGACGGTTTCAACGACAATCACACCTTACCAAGTTGGCTGACAAAGCTAGCAAGCACATCACAAACCTATCCACCTACACTCTCAGTTCCCATGAAAAAATTTTACTGGGCAAAGGGTTAAAGTTTATACCAACACCCTCAAAACCCACCAGATCATTCTTCAATGGGGACATCCAACTGCTTCATAACAGAATGCGGTTGAGGGTTCTACACGCTGACCAACAGCGCTGGTTCATTAACCCTTTCCACCAAAAGACCAATACTGCTCCAATCACCTGTCACAATGTCGCAGTTGAAACATACCTGTCGAAAACCAAAATTGGAACGAAACAACCAACCATAACAAACAACAACCCCCCCCCCCCCCCCCATACCGCATATGCCGATCCGACCGGATCGAGACACCGGATTTTACAAAATACCACCACCTTTACACCATCCGGGGCCTAGGCCGTCAGACGGAGCTACCATCGTTTCTCTGCTCACGGGAGAGTTCACCAGGACACCTCCTGTCTCGCACCACCCATAGATGACCACACCCGAAACCTGGGAGCGAATCTGGTTGCTACTGTCCCTTCATTATCATGTTTCCTGTGTTCTGGATGTAAACTGAGCATTTATTCTATTATATCTTGTTTGACAGAGCTCATAGAGCTCTGTCAAACAAGATATAATAGAATAAATGCCTGTATTGGATGTAGTGAGGCCAAAAAGGTTGATAAAGAAGGGGAATTTGGTGCGTGTCACAGTAATTTTTTCGACATATTACACAAATTTATATACAATTAACAGGAGTTTACTCTACAACCCAAATGCAATTAACAGATCAAATTTGTACTGAAGGTATGGTAAATGGTTTTGTGTTTGAAAATTATATTCAATTAACAGGGATATACAATTAAGAGATATTCAATTAAGTGGGCTCCACTGTACAAGATAAAAAACATGCATTTATTTGCAGTTTTCAGTTACCTGCATACTTCGTCATCTAATAGTGATCTACAATACACGTATATAAAATGAAATACAGTCCCTTTACCCGTTAAAAATGTAGCGATTTCATCCAACTGTCGGAAACCACACATTCCTGTAAATGGTGTCAGAGCAATACACATTTCTGGCTTATGGTTGGGATCTTTGTAAATATCTGGCCTATCATTATGAAGCTGTTCAGCATGTTCCTGAAATTACAATGCAGTGGAGAACAGTTAATTGATTATATCTGAATATAATAACCCTGTTAACTGAATATAATTCCCCAAAAATCGAACCATTCACCATACATTCAGTATAAATTTGACCGGTTAAACTGCATATTATGCATGAAATGGTTAAAGAGTTTTCTTGATTGAGTAATCTCATTGTTTAACCTTGGTTAACTGATTAATCACTTGTCCTAATAGGTAGCTGAATAACTGCCGTACCATTGATGATTTACAGCATTAACCCTTTCCCCGATGTAACGTACAAAACCGGCCTGAGCTATATACAAAAATCAATTGTCTCAAAAACATAGCCTATGACCCTTCACTGGAACAAGCTCATTGAGCTCATTCCAATGAGAGGTCACAAGCTATGTTTTTTAAACCAAAATTGCAAATTTTTAGTAATTCAAAAATTTATTTTGCAAGTGTAACAGGAGGAGAGATAAGTGCGTGAGCCGGGGTTCGAACCGTCGACCTCTAGCACACAAAGCGACCAATTTACCACGAGACTAAGAGATCCGGCCCAACCAGGCTGGTTGGTAAGTGGCCTTTATACCTTGACCGCTACACTACTCTCCCTTTCTTTTGAGATTCCCCCTCCGTGAATCTCACCCCAGATTCCACCTCGGAGCAGTCGAAACATCCACTATGCTTCACCACCGCATCCACAACGCCACCACCGACAGAGGATCGGACGAGCCCCCAAATGTAACAGGAGGAGAGGTAAGTACGGGAGCCAGGGTTCAAACCATCAGCCTCTAGCACACAAAGAGACTGATTTACCATGAGACTTGAAGGTTTGGACGGACAGTATCGTCTGCAACCTGCATTGGGTAAAGTGTTAACTGGTAGAGTGCTGGAAGCCCATATTTGGGCTTTATTCTGAAGTGCAGGTACCACATCTTGAAGGCTCATATTCAGTGCATGTGTTTTTTATTATCTTTGAAGTGATATTATTTAATCTGTAAGGGTTTGCCTTGTTACAATTTTTGGGAGAGTGCCCATAGGCACTCTCCCATAAATTGTAACAAGGCAAAGACATGTGTACAAGATTTAATACTAAAAAATAATTTAGCACTCAACCAGTTAAGAATGACTATTTCCAGCTACTGATACAGTATAATGATCATACAAGTGAACAAGTATGTCAGCACATAACTTGCCAGGCCTGTTCAAGGACTCAATTACTCATTTTTATAAACCTTTTGGGTGTCAGTTCATCTGATATAAGGGTATGTTTCAGTGAACTATTCTGGTTTACTTAGTTAACTATTCCATGTAAACCAAAACTAGGTTTAGAAATCACAACAGAACGATATGTTTAATGCGAATAGGCTACTATTCCACATAAACCCGTTTGATGTTGCTAGGAAACGCGACGCATGAAAGTATTGTTAGGAGGGGGACATCCAAAGCGTGGGAAACATATCCCTGCTTTCATTTTTAAACAATCTTAGAAACCCATCATTAAAAAGGCCCTCATCAGAAACTTTCCGGTGATGGTGTCAAAAATTGTGTGACTGCTATCATGGAAATAAAATGGCCAAAAAGGATCTTCTGAAAGTTGTAACAATTTTTTCTGAGAGAAATGCATCCTTTCAGTTGAGAATCGAATATTTTTGAAATGCCGCTTTTATGGGCTAAATAAATGTTATTAACTTTTTTATAGTTTCTCTCTCTTGAGTTATAGCATTTTTCATGAACGTTGCACTGTTTATTTCTTTTTTGACACTCGAAATTGAATGTTTTTTTATTGTCATTGTGCGAGGTGTAGAACTTTTATGTGCGTTCCACTGCGCATGTCAAGAATAGAATGATAAACCAGATAACCCTGCTCTCAAGGAGGTTTAGTTGGTTTAATCCAGAATGATAAACCAGAATATAAACTGCTCAATAAAACAACCTGGTTTTTATTCTGTGTGTCTACGCATGCTCACAATAAACCAAGTAAATTGGAATAGCTCACTGAAACATACCCTAAGAGTTTAAACCATTATATCTTGGTTAATAGAGCTTGATGAGCTCTGTTAAACAAGATATAATAGAATATTCAGTTTATCGCTCAAATGCAGGATAACAACCAAATCCCTGTTCATTGAATATTGATGTTTATTGAATATTTCTCACTGGCAAGGTGGCTATTCCATTAATAGGGTTCCACTATACAAACAAATACAAACTGAAATCTTATAACACATCGGCTTTCAACGTGTCAATGCCAACGAAACTGCTCAATTCATGCCATTATACCCCTATTCTGTTTGCAAATATCAATTGTAACATGTACATATTTATTTATTGGTATTTAAGGTCACAGATTTCTGCTCAGTGACTAACACAACATGGAGATAAAGTCAGGTTTATTCAATCATTTATACTCATGTTCCCCATATTAGGGGACTCCCACCCCATGCATTGGTGACAGGGTCTTATTTTACCAATAAAACAAAGCACTATTTATTTATCAATTGTGTTTAAGGTCACATACTTAAGCACAATGGCTAATCGTGACCATGACAGTTTTATGGGTGGAGGAAGCCGGAGTACCCAGAGAGAAACACCAAGCATCGATGAGCAATTGTCAGCTCAACATTTTAACTCGGCTCAAGCTCCGTTCAAGCAGGGTTACAGTGGTTGAAGACATGTGCACAATCGATGTGCAGTATGCCTTAGTACATGGAGTCATCGTGTCCTCATGTAGGCAACCGGGATAAAGTGCTTTGCCCAAGGACACAACGTGGGTCGTCCCGGACGGGGATCAAACTCGGGACCTCTAGCATAGAAGACCAAGAGTCTACCATTGAGACACTGCGCTCCCCAAACAAAGCACTGCATCACTTCCCAGAAAGGGGGTGGGGGGGAGAGAAGAGGGGACTTACGTAATTAAATAAACAAAGGGGCACGATTCTTTGATGAAAGAATCTGGCACCATAATTTTGCAATGAGAGTATACAGCATATGAATAGCATATGATGGAAAAAGATACAACTAAATGTCACTGCAATCTATCACAATTACGGAAGTCGTTTCAATGAGGGGTCATAAGTAATGTTTGGAAGCAAAAATGAATATATTTTTAGCTGTTTGCATATTCTTTTTACAAGTGTTGTCTCCGGGCATTACCTAAAGGGTTAAACAATATGAAGTCTTACCTTATTGGGATGCGCTTGTATTGATAAAGATGTGTTGACAGAAAGTACTTTGAACAAGTACGGGAGATTGCCTTTGAAGTTTTCTTTCACCTTGCTTCCTAAGCTTTCTGAGTGGTTCTGTATCCAATCTGCCAATGGTATCTCTTCCTTACCAGGTACCACAATCTTGGATGGTCCATTTGGATGTGTGCCCATCCACAACTGAATAAAATTTAATAACAAGTTTTTAAACAAATTTTGCGTTTATTATTTCAAATGTTTAACCCTTTACCTAATGTAATGGGACAAATGGTCAGCGTTAATCACAAAAAGTGCCATTCAATTTTCATTATTTTTTTGTCTCAAAAACAGCTTATGACCCCTTATCGCAATGAGCTCAGTAAGCTCATTCCAATGAGGGGGCATAAGCTATGTTTTTGTTGCAAAAAATGAAAAAAATGAGTTAACCAAGAATTTTGTTTGCAAGTGCTGTCTTCCTTTTGTGTTAGATAAAGAGTTAAGTAAATTAATTGTTTATTTAATTATGTAAGTCCCCTCTTCTCCCCCTCCCCCCCCCCCCCCTTCTGGGAAGTGATGCAGTGCTTTGTTTGGGGAGCGCAGTGTCTCAATGGTAGACTCTTGGTCTTCTATGCTAGAGGTCCCGAGTTTGATCCCCGGCCGAGACGACCCGTGTTGTGTCCTTGGGCAAAGCACTTTATCCCGGTTGCCTACATGGGGACACGATGACTCTGTGTACTAAGGCATACTGCACGTCGATTGTGTACCGGGTACAACCCATTTACCCAACGCAGACAATATCAAAATTTATTATTTAAAAAATCATTTTTTTTAAATTTTTCTAAAAATTTCAACGAAACAATGTCATGCGACCCCCTCATTGGAACGAGCTCAATGAGCTCGTTCCATTGAGGGGTCGCATGATATGGTTTTGTTGAAATATTTTGAAAATTTAATTTTTTCAACTGCTCAATTTGCATATTACGCGAGCGGATGCGGGCGATTCATTAGGTAAAGAGTTAAATAGATTTATTGTATAGGTACAGTACAGTTGCCATGGACTGGGCGTAATTCACGTGTGAGCAGTGATATCCACGTGTGGGTGAAAATGGGTTGTACCTGGTACTTCATTAATTAAATTTTTGATGATTTTTACTATAATTGGTGTTTACAATATAATATTATTGCATCCATACAAATACTGCCACCCCGTGGAAAGTGACCAGTTCACGGCAGCAGTACTGTATCTCATACATGGGTCAAATGTTTATTTATTTATGTTTAATGCTTAACCTGCTGAATATCGTCTTGAATTTCTCATAAAATCAAGCCCAGGCTGTTATGATAAAAAGTGCCATTACTCCAGAAAAAAGCCGAGTACACAATAATTTCTTTTCACATGCATATCTACGCTTCATACTAATACTTCACACCTACTTTTGTAAAAATTCAGCAGGAAATGTAGGAGATGAAAAGCAGACAAACATTTCTGACATTTGAATGTACTGACAAGCAGGGGATAAAAATGGTCAAGTCAACATTCCCAACAGGAGGAAATGATGAAGAGTCATCAACTAACGGCCATAACATAAGTGGGACACATCTGACAAATCTTTATTTCAGTGGCCAATTAAAAGATTATGGTAACAGTATACCAGAAATGGTCATAATTCATTCCAATTTGTTCATGACATCAAACAATGGGCAAATAAATTTGGAAAATCATCAAAGTAAAGACAATACTATGGTGGGGAAACAGACTGGGCAGAGATTTGAACTCAAGACATTTTTGCAAACAAAATCACATACTAAGGCCTAAAAAAGTTAAAAATTTGTTTCTCAGGCCCTCCCACATTGTCCTTTTGATTGCCGCATACTCTCTTTTTATAACCAATGCAAACTTAGAAAAATAAAAACTAAATGGTTTATGTCTGATCTTTTACCCAAGATAATAAAACTGATGAATTTGTCTCTTGAGTGCAACAAGGCTTTGCAGTTCTTCATCATTGCAAAGCCTTCTTGCACTCAAGGAATGACATACACTACCAATCATGCTATTCCAGAGATTATGAGGCCTAAAACTTGAACCAAGAACATGAACTTTTGATGGCAAAGAATTAATGACTAAAAAATAAGACGCCCAGCTGCATGCAATTTTACCAAAAAAAATTGCCTAAGAAACAAAAGATGTACTTTGTGGGGCCTAACTCCATTACATAATGTCACATAAATGTCAAAGTCAAACTTGGTCTGCTTTTACTCAAGTAAGTTTGCTTGTAAAAAAACAGCTTTGTTAATCATAGCTGGGGTGTTCATCCAAAAGTCATATATCAGGATGTAAACCCATGAAAATTCTGAGAAAATAAAGGGCAATAACTGCACAATAGAATGTTGTACAGATATCAAAATTGAACTTGATCTGTCTTTTACTTGTACGCCAAAAATGGATTGGCTAAGTCCAGGATAGCTGAGTTAGCACCTCAAAACCATAAATCATGCAAATTCAAGACAATAACTCCCAACAAAATGTCGGCATTACATCAAAGTTGAACTTGATTTGCAATTTCTGGGGATAAGGTCACACACCACATATGGATTGGGTGTGACAATACACGCAATAAAAAAGTCATCTGGAAATAAAAGAAAAAGAACATTTTGAAGGGGAGGGGAGTGGGGGTGGACAGATGGGCCGACAACACCATTCCACAATATGCCTTGTTTACACAAGCGTATAAAAATTGTTCAAACCAACAAAATTTGTTTAAGTTATGACCCTAACGCATTAAATATCAGAAATTTAAACAAAGGGTATCAACTCTTACCTGAAAAGTCAGACATGACTGGCTTCCATCCTCCAACAACATATCAAGACAATCAATTTGCAAACCCAAAAAGTTTAAACCCTTTTATAACTGAGTTTTCAAAAATTGATACCCAAACCTCCACACCAATCACCAAACCATATGCTGAGTTTTCCTAATTTGATCAACAAATAGAGTTTCAAAAAATAGATGCCTAGCTCCTATCCAGAGGTCCATTTACTGAAACTTCGGTTGTACTTTTTATACAATTATTGTAGGAACTGAGAGTTACTGTTTGCAAGGGGGGGGGGGGGGGGGGGGCTGGGGGGGGGATATGCCACTCCATGTGAGTTTCAGATTTTCAACATACTATACTTGTAGGTCACAGCTGACAGCAATTTGCCTTCTTGTATAAATCTGGCCTGCAATGTAACAACCTGACATTCAGTGAAAGGATAACCATCACTTTGAAAGCACTCGTTAGCAGTGTGTGTATTCATGCTTATATTTTGAAGCTGCAATAATTACCTTTTGAATGTGGGTATATATCACCAATAAAATACAGGAACATGATTGGTTAATTATATCCATATATAATAAGGATATATTATTTACAACAATTCAAAAGCATTTGATGACTTTTGCCCTTTGTCTGCACTTAATAAGTAACTATCTTGGATGCATTTCTTCCAAAGCTTGAAATGATAATCAACTGATGGCTGTATGAAATGGTTATACAATGGCATTCTGGTAACTGAATAGCCACTTTGTCAGTGAAAATCATTTAATTAACAGTTAACACGAGTAGTCAATAAATATAGATTTCACTACTTTTCTGTATTCTGGAGATAAACTGAGCATTTATTCTATTATATCTTATTTGACAAAGGTCAGTGAGCTCTGTCAAACAAGATATAATAGATTAAATGCCTGTACTGGATATACTGATGCCAAATGGGACTACATGTATAAACATGAGAAATTTGGGGATTGTCAAGATACTTTCTGACATGTTACAAGATTTTTTACTTAATTAACAGTTAACTCCACAACCTACGTGCAATTAACATGTCAAATTTGTACTGAAGGTATGGTAAGTGGTTTTGTGTTTGGAAGTTATATTCAGTTAATAGTGTTATTCAATTAAGAGATACCCAATTAAGTGAGCGCAACTGTATTACAGTTAAAACTAGAAGTCCTGTCACGAATAGTGTGCTTATCTAGGCTTAACTGCACGTTGGAATTGCGCGCAATTGCCATATCGATAGCATCCAAAGCACGGCAATTTTTCCTGGTTACTCATAGCTAACACATGCAATGTTTCTGCCAATGGACCTCCGGGTTACCCGGAGGTCCATTGGCTGAAACATTGCTTGTGCACAGGCCATACGTACAGAATTTGATAGCTTTACTTGGGCCATAACGCACACATTAACGCGCATATCAACATGCTATTTGTGCGCATTTCATGACAGGACTTCTAGTTTTAACTGTACTTGCTCAGAATTCAACATGAGGAAGCAAAATTATCAACAGAAATCTTCTGTTAAACAGGCATTTATTTTGCTCTCCCCAGTTCCCACTTTCGATGAATAAAAACTTACCCTTGGACGTTTATTAATCTACTTTATCATTATTTACAACAGACATTAAGAAATGTTGTAGATACACCATGTGTGGAATACGACCTACGTGTAACAATGCCATACAAGAATAGGGCTGCATGATATTGAAAACTGAATACCGGTATTGGTATTAAAAAAAATACCGCGGTATACCGGTATATCGAAACCTGTTCAGATATATGAACACATGTACCACAATCGAGACTCAAGGCATCACAGTCGGAACAAATCAGCATGCCTTGATGATGCGGTTTACCCAACGCAGACGATATCAAAATTCATTATTTTCAAAATTAATTTATCAGATTTTCCCCAAAGATTTCAACGAAACTATATCATGTGACCCTTCATTGGAACGAGCTCAACAAGCTCGTTCCAATGAGGGGTCACATGATATAATTTTGTTGAAATTTTCGAAAATTATTTTTTCAACTGCTGAATTTGTATATTATGAGGGCACATGCAGACGATTCCTTGGATAAAGGGATAATATTATTCATTCGGGGCTCCAGTTAAAAAACTCAAGACATCTTGAAAATTAAAATGTGGGTAAATAAATAATGACAATAAACCAATATTTTTGTAATTACACTGGTATTCAATCGATATAGGTTTGAATACCGGTATATATCGGTTTATCGATATACCGTGCAGCCCTGTACAAGAATGTACAGGTATATGGTTGTTTTGCATCAGAGTAACATTATGATATGAATGAAATGCTTTGACACAAAACAGCGTAAAGCAGGAAAGTAAAAAAGACTGCAGGAGGTGATATTTTCCTTTATAAATATCAGCTTCTTTCACTTAATTCAAGCCAAATAGTGGTACAAATACAGAACACAACTCGGGTAGAGAACAGAGACAGGAGTTCTTGTTGTTGGTAGTTTTCCTGTATTTCATGCATGCCTTTGGAGCACATGAAATTCTGGGAAAGCTCCAACTTGGGTCATGGATACCAGTCCCCCATATTCCACCCTTGGTGTGTTCGGTCCTATCAATCCTTTGCCTAGCACAAATGGAAATGACACATGGAAACCAAGTTCTAGGGTGATGTAACTATTTTCAATTTTCTAGCTTTTACATCCATCCCTATAACAAACATTGTGAAAATTTTATAACACAGTTTTAATTAATATCTGAAACATTGCATCAACCTTTCTATTTGACAATAGGCTTGAGACATGCCAAAATGAGATCCCAGAGGGTGAATTTGGTGATGCTACTCTGCATAGCATGGTAGCATCACAAAATTTACCTTGTGTGAATCTCAGTCTGAATCAAGGTCTCAAGCTAAAACAGAAAGATGTACCTAGAGGATAAATTGGCCTACTGTAGGGGATAGCATCAGCAAATTCACCCTTTGGAATCCTCATCTTGCAAATGACAGGTTGCTTATATTCAGGCTTGTAAATGTATACTCTTCATACTCGTAATTCATAAAACACTTTGTAAAAAAGAACCCAAGTAAATGTAGCAGGGCTTCTGCAGACAAGGGCTGACAAAATTCAAGGCTACTGAAGGCCATTTCTCAATATATTTAGAATATTTCAAGCTCCTACAATAACCGAATTCAAGGATTCTCTGGTGACCTCTTTCTGTAAATGACAGATTCTGCAAATCTGTCATTTGCAGAATGAGGTCACCAGAGGGTAAATTTGCTGATGCTATCCCATACAGTGTGTCAGTTTATCCTCTGGGTAGCTCTTGCTGTTTAGGCTCAAGACCTTGATTCAGACTGAGGTTCACCGAGAGTAAATTTAGTGATGCTACCTTGCTGTGCAGGGTAGCATCACCAAATTCACCCTCTGGGAACCTCATTTTGAAGATGACAGCCTGCTTATTTTCAGGCATGCACTTCCTTCAAAGGGAAGTGGGAGGAGAGGGTAATAACAGGAGGGTCCTAGTTGGGACTATGCCTTCATAAACTCTGGCATATAAAATTATATAGTTACGAATACATGCTTCGCCATCATTTTTATTTTGTGACTATTCAAGAATTTTCAAGGCTTCCCAAGACATTTTGCAGAATTTGAAGGACTTGAATGACCCTATGTCAAATTCAAAGCATTCCTTGAATCCAAGGCTCCACGGGAACCCTGTGTAGGAGTTGAGCAGACAAACATTTGATACACATTTAGCTATAAGGAGAATAACTGTGGTAAAATTCAGAATAATAAATTGTTTTCCACATGCACATCAACAATTCATTAAAATACAATAAATGAAAGTGTCAATGACACTGTAGCTTAACTTGACTGTGTGTAGTGTTTGATGAAAAGGATAATGTTCAAAGTTTTGAAAGGATTATGAAATAAGACAAGAACTGTGATAATTGAGAATAAGTTAATTTCTGTTCTCCACATGTGATGTTTTCCATAAGAATAATTTGAGGTGTAGACTGTACTAAAGAATTGAGGCCTGGGTTGATGTGGCCCTCACAGCTAACATATGTCAACCAAAGTTACCAAGTTACAGTAAGATCATTCCAAAACGAGTCATCCTACCAAGTTACAATGAAATCCCTTCATAAATATGACTTGTAGAATTTGCTAAAGAAATCTAGGTCACATGCTGGTCACGATTGACCGATCTTGACCAAAATAGGATAGTTTCATCTACCGAGTTATCCTACCAAGTTACAATGAAATCCCTTCATAAAAACAAAAGGCCCCAGGGGGCCTTAATCGCTCACCTGACATATTATTTATTTATTGGTGTTTAAGGTCACATATTTCTGCACTATGGCTAATCATGACCAGAACAGTTTTATGGGTGGAGGAAGCCGCAGTTCCCAGAGAGAACCACCGAGCAATGGCGAGCAACTGTCAGCTCCCCAACATACTTACTCCACAAAAGCAGGGTTAGCATTGGTTGAAGACAAGTGCACCATCGACGTGCAGTACGCCTTAGTACATGATGCCACCGTGCCTCCACGTCAGCAATGGGCACCTGACAAATAGGTTCAAAGAAGTATTCGGGGTGACATTCAGTTAGTCATGGCTTAACAATGCTACAGAGGAAAGAAGTCATGAAATTATTCATAACCAGTGTCCATGTCAGATGATTATCATGGGTCTTCCTGACTGCTTCCAACTCTATCAGCTGTAGACAAGCAGTGCCCCACCCCCCTACCCAAGCCCTAAGATGTTGTATACCAAATGTGAAAGCATTCAGACTGGTGGATCTCAAGATTTTTAATGGAACTTCCTCATATTGCACTAAGTTAAAATTCAGGCTCCCATATTAACCCATGGACTCGATTTGAGCAAACCTGCCCCCCCCCCCCCCCCCCCCCCCCCCCCCCCCCCGTTGAGATGTTAACCCAGATAATCGATTTGAACAAACTTGAATCTGATACACCACCCCACCCCCTCCCCCCAGAGATGTTGTATACCAAATTTAAAAATACGAAAGCATTCTGACAGGTGGATCTGAGGAAGATTTTAAAAGAAATTTCCTCTTATTGCACCAAGCCCCAATATTGACCCAGAGATTTAATTTGAACTATCTTGAATCTGACCTCTGCCCCCCCCCCCCCCCCTCCCCACCCCCCGAGATGTTGTATACCAAATATGAAAGCATTCTGACAG
This sequence comes from Pictodentalium vernedei, assembly GCA_031216915.1. Classification (NCBI taxonomy): domain Eukaryota; kingdom Metazoa; phylum Mollusca; class Scaphopoda; order Dentaliida; family Dentaliidae; genus Pictodentalium; species Pictodentalium vernedei. Next base: position 421,790,565 of record CM062290.1, read on the forward strand.
GTGGTTCTGAAGAAGATTTTTAAAGAAATTTCCCATAGGGAGCCCTAATATTAAACCAGGGACTCAATTTAAACAAACTTGAATCTGGCAAGTTATCAGAGTAATGCCCCTTGTGATGCCCTCTGTGGGTGTGGCGACTTTATTTGAACAACTTGAATTAACATATGATAAGGAACATGCATATCAAATTTGCTTCTATTCGGTCCAGTGGTTTATGAGAAGTCAATAAAGTAAAGTTCACGTCAGACAAGTGACAGATGGGCAGACGACAGACACTGGACAGAAAGCGATCACTTAAGCTCACCCTGATTTTCAGTCTTGTGAGCTAACAACCTGTAGACAATGCTAAAGGAATCTAGGTCACATGACCAGATGGCAGTAAAGGCTGACTGATCATGACCAAAATAGGACAGTCTCATCTAGACATCATACCGAGTTACTCTTCCAAGTCACAATGAAATCCATTCATAAATATGAACTGTAGACTATGCCAAAGAAATCTAGGTCAAATGCCTTTGCGGCCATCGTAGTTGACCGATCATGGTCAAAATTAGACGTTCTCATCTAAACATTATACCGAGTCATCCTACCAAGTTACAATAAAATCCCTTCATAAATACGACCTGCAAACTGTGATAAAGGTTTTTGGGTTTCAGGACTGCACTACCGTCACTGTTGACCAATCAGACCAAAAGGGGTGTAGCCTGTGCTAAAGAAAATGTGAACAGACTAACAGACTCACAGACTTCCACATGTGTGATGGCAATAGCTTATCTTGACTTTATCAAGTTGAGCTAAAAATGAAGAAGGAGTCAAGCAGACAAATTCTTCTGATGGACAGATCAATGGATGAACACAATTTCAACATGTCCAAGTTGTTGCATGTTCGGTTCCCATTTTGTGACTCAGGTCTTAAAATTCAAGACCACCTGTCTTGTGAGACCACTGTGACCTTGTACTGTTTGCAGGGACCAACCTGGGAATGCACCAGTGCGAATTTGGTTCTGAAACATCAGGACCTGGCTCTTAAATCTCATAAATAGGCTTCTCAGTTGGCGCGTAACTTCTCAGATCATATTTTGATATTCTTTCGATGGATAATCGAGAGAGACACTCTTACATATATTATATATATGATTATCATTTATCATTGTTGTAGAGTGCTTAAGTTAATACTTCAAGTCTTAATTACCGAGCATTAATCTTCACTGTGGTTTCTGATCAAGTCTTGGCTGCCTAAATAGGCAGCCAAGACTTGATCAGAAACCACAGTGAAGATTAATGTTTGCTGTAGTGTACTAAATGAAAATGATGAGAGCTATTACATACTTGAAGTGTGTGTTACAAACAGCAGTGTGACTCCGTAAATTGAAATTTGGCGCATGAATTGAAAAAATAGGCTCCGAGGCTAGAGCGTATTTTAAATAGTCCTGATCGGTTCCTGTGTTTGGTTGTTTTATTCTGCAGTGGACCTGTCATGAGAAACCACCTGTTTTGAGAGAACACTTCTGCCTGGCAAAAAGGATGATCTCTCAAGACAGATTCTACTGTATTACGGTGGATCATTGGTTAGAGTACTAGACTTTAAACTGAAAGGTCAACACTTAAATCCTGACCTGTGGTGACTGTGTTGTGTCCTTGGGCTAGACACCCAATCACGCTTGATCAGGTGGGGGCAGCACGGTGGCACTGTAGACTAAGGTGTTATTTATTATTATTTATTATTTACTGGTGTTTAAGGTCACATACTTATGCACAATGGCTAATCGTGACTGTGACAGTTTTATGGGTGGAGGAAGCCGGAGTACCCAGAGAGAACCACCGAGCATCGACGAGCAGCTGTCAGCTCCTCAACATTCTAACTCTGTTCAAGAAGCTCCACTCAAGCAGGGTTACAGCGGGTGAAGATATGTGCACCATCGACGTGCAGTATGCCTTAATATATGGCATCATCATGCCCCCATGTAGGCACTTCACGTTGTACTACACGTTGTTAGTGCACTTGGCTTCAACTACTGCTAACTCTGCTTTCACAGAATTATTAAGTTGGAGGGTTTTGACAGTTGCTCGCTAGTGCTTGATGGTTCTTTTCAGCTTCCTCCATAGGTAAAACTGTCTGACACAATCAGGCCTGGCATTTTCAGGAGCGCGATTTATTCACTCGCCTATTGCTCGCCTTAGAAAAACTGAAGAGGGCGAAAAATAGCCCACCTAGACTTGGAAAATAATAATTACCACAACAGCCTATTCCTAAAACCCACTGGTTTTCATATCTCTGCTATGTTAGTGGTCTCTGCAATATGGCCGCACTGCCCCTCCCACACCCTCAGGCCTTACCAAGGCCCGGAGGTGTGGGAGGGTCAGTGTAGCCATCTCACAGAGACTACCTGGTTAGCAGCACCAAATAAAAAGCCCACTAGGCAGAATTCATTTTGCCACTTTTAGCTTTTGTAAGCTTGGGGAGAGCTAATCGCTCCCCAGTCCATGTGTGGAGAGCGATTTTTAGCCCTCCTGCATTTTTTTAAGAATGCCAGGCCTGCACAATGTGACTGGCTGTTTAATGTGTCATTAAATCACAATTTACAAATAAACTGAAGTTTGCAAGAATCCAAACACTGCGTTAGAACATGAATCAAGGGCCATTTGTAAGAATTTATTTATTTATTTACACAATGGCTAATCATGACTGCACCATGGAGATAAAGTCAAGTTTAGTCAATTGTTTATACCCATGTCGCCCATTTTAAAGGACTTCCACCCCAAGCATTGATGACTGGATCTTATTTTACCAGTAAAACTGCTTGCTGACCACAGTAAACAAGCACTGCTTCACTTCCCGGGGTTCCAACATGGGGTTTGAGAGAATCAAAATGAGAATAATGATTCTGAGTCTTGCCAAACTTTAACCCTTTATCTAACGTGAAAAGTTGGAGCGCAGTGACTTAGTAGGTAGAGATGCAGGCTGCAAGCCAAAAGGTCTTCAGTTCGAATTCCCACCTACAGCAACCGCGTTGTGTCCTTGGGCAAGGCACTTAATCCCAAATGCACACATGGGGACATGGTGGCATTGTGTACTAAGGTGTACTGCACATTCTTCTCTTCAACCAATGCTAACCCTGCTTGTGTGGAGTTAGTATGTTGGGGAGTCTGACAGTTGTTCGGCATTGCTTGGTGGTTCTCTCAGGGTACTCTGGCTTCCTCCACCCGTAAAATTGTCTGACACGAAGTGACCCTGGCTATCGAAAGTGTCGTTAAACCAAAAAAAATAAATAACATGAAAAGCAGACGACACTTGCAAAAAGAATTCTTGAATGACTAATTTTTCATTTGTTGCATCAACAACATAGCTTATGACCTCGTTCCAATAAGTGGTCATAAGCTATGTTTTGTGACAAAAAAATTAGAAAATAATGAAGAATGAATAGAGATTTTTGTGAATAGCGCTGGTCGGTTTTGGTCATTATTTATTTATTATTTATTTACTGGTGTTAAAGGTCACATACTTATGTACTTATGTACAATAGCTAATCGTGACCTTGACAGTTTTACGGGTGGAGGAAGCCGGAGTACCCGGAGAGAACCATCGAGCATCGATGAGCAGCTGTCAGCTCCTAAACATTCTAACTCTGTTCAAGCTCCGCTCAAGCAGAGTTACAGCAGATGAAGACATGTGTACCATCGACGTGCAGTATACCTTAGTACATGGTGTGATCGTGCCCCCGTGTAGGCTTGTCCAAGGACACAATACGGATCGAACACGGGACCTCTAGCATAGAAGTCCAACAGTCTACCACTGAGCCACCATGCTTCCTGTTTTGTCATTACATTGAGTAATGGGTTCACTGATAGAGTCACTGGTAAAGTTATATATTATTTCTCAAAGGTGATTTGTTGATACCATGTGACTGGTGAAGGGAACCTTCATTTAGCAATATTTTGTTCATAAATGTCGTTAAAGTTAATAATAATTTTTAGGCCCTACAAAAAAGTAGATCTTGTTTCTCAGGCCATTTTTTGTAAAACTGCATGGGGGCGGATGTTTTTTTCATTTTTTATTTTTATAATTATTTCTTTGCCATCAAAAGTTCAAATTTTGGTTTATATTATTTTTTTAGGCCTCATAATCTACAGAATAGCATGGGTGGTGGTGTATTTCGTCTTTTGAGAGCAAGAAGGCTTTGCAATGCTAAACCTTGTTGCACTCAAGGGACAAATTTATCAATTTTATTAACTTCGGTAAAATATCAGCCATTAACCATTTAATTTTTATTTTTTAAGTTTGCATTGGTTAGAAAAAGATCGCATGAGGCAGGCTGAAGGACCATGTGGAAGGGCCCGAGAAACAGATTTTAAACATTTTAGGCCTTACAAAACCATTTTATCTGAACATAATTTTTATACTGCTGTGCAAACAACCAGCTGATGTCTGAACCCACTAAACTGGTCTCAGCACTTTTCAATCGAGCCATGATAGGAGCTTCTTGCACTAAGCAGGGAACCGAGTGCTGGAAATGAACAAAACTGATGGGTGCAGTTTTAAGCGAAATGAGAGACAAGAGTAAATTGCACCCGTAGAATGTTAGTATAGGAATTTTCGAAGAAATACTGTCACCAAACACCAGAAACCTAACTCTTTGAACCCGAGCGGCCGTTTTTCCAACCAGGAACATGATAATTCATGACGTCATTAAATACATGTTGGATAGCTGTTCAGTAAATGTGTGGGGTAGACCCATCAGTATTATCAACGTGCAGCCTTAATTGGTCTACCCCAAATAATGAATATGGACTCTTCTATTTGCTGCCATTGAACTGGCATGGAAGATAGCATTGTGTTCAAAGGGTTAAATGTATAAGGAATTGCTGAAAAATGACAGTAACTTACCACTGGCCATAAAGTGCTGATTTCTCAAAACGACACACATTTATATACCCTCACAATATTTTAGAGCGCCACAATATTTTTCAACGAGTGCATTTTTTAGCACACGTAAAATAGAAAACTTGGGTGCTGATGGGAGCAATTGCACTCACACCTGTCTCATTTCCAGGACTGGGAACCTCTTACCTGCTGATGTCAATACACCAAACTTCAAGGAGCAAATTTTACCCAGAATGCAACTTGCAACTTAGCCAATTCAGTCTTGACTGACACAGTTCAGTTTGACTGAATTGGTTAAATTCATAGTTGCATTTGTGCATAATTGAAGAATTTGTAGCTTGAAATCTGGGTATTTCGACACCCATGTGCAAAGGGTTAAGGGAAGGCTACAAAACACTGACAGTGTTGGCTCATCCTGTGGGTCAGGGTGGCCAAAAGCCAGGGAACCCCCATCCCCACTGGGAATTGGGTCCCATTGACTCAATGTTTATTTTTTACGATTTGTTATTCTACTGACTAGCAGCGAGTGTATCTGTATGTCATTAAATAGCTATGCAGTGACCGTTGGGAGCGGGAGAGCAGGAGAGTGGAAATTCACTCTCCACTTTTAGATTTTACGAGAGTGAAAAATTTTAGGAGAGTGATTTTTAAAATAATGCCTCGGGCCAATTCGCCCCCAGGTGGAATAACGAGGATTGGTGGTGATTGCTGTTGAGAAATCAGTAGGCCTAATAACGCGCAATTTCCAAAATAATTGGTTTTATGACGTTTCGGCCTTGAGACGTTTCGGCCCTAAGAGGCCAAAACGTCTTAGAAATTGGGCCGAAACGTCTTCACATTCGGTAATTCTTTTTTAGATGTGATTGTGTGGAGGGGTTAAAGTATGCTATCGCCAGTATCGGCGCATTTCGTTTCTCTCTTCAAGCATCGTGAAGGCGAAACTCGAAATGCACCCCTTCTCAGCAAACCTGTCGTCAGCGACCACCTGTCTTTAACGACCATTTTTGGCAAGTCCCAAGGGTGGTCGCTCATGACCAGGGGTCAGCCTGGCAGCTGATTTTAGGGAGAAGTGACTTCTCCCTTCAGAGACTTTAGGGAGAAGTCAGGACCCAGGAGGGAGAAGTCAGTGGACATGAAGGAGAAATCAGAAAAAAAAAACATAAAACGTATATGACATCGTGACAAAATAAATGAACATAGAGGACACAATTGTGGAGGAAAAAATAAATAAAAGTTTATACAAACACACACAAAACTAAGTCAAGATGGTTACATAACAGAATGTAGGTTAAAATCCCCCACCACACCCTACAAAAAACTGTGTCGTTCATGGTTTCTGAATACCCCCTAACTCTTTGCCTAACAGTGATGACTAAGGTTACCGTGCAGTTGATTTTGTATTTGCCTCAACGATGTGGATTTGAAATTTAGTATGACCCATGGTGAGAGTGTTCTTCTCTGTAACAGAAGGTATATTCTTTTTAAAAAAATATTTAAAGTGTTTAAAATAAATTTCAAGTTCATATAAGAAGCTGGGTCATTCATGGTTTCTGAATACCCTGAGTTGAAAAGCGTAGTTAAAAAAGTTTTCGATATCCTTCGTAAATTAAGCGTTATTAACAATTTGAGTTAATTAATTTCTTTGGTAAATGACAAAACATTTCAGTTGTCTCCCTTCCCGGCTGCGCTGGGTAAACTAATAATACACTGTTCAGAAAACTGACAATTTCTGCCAACCATCTTTCACTGACACGTGCGAATGGTGCTTTGAAGGTCTGCCATTCTTATCCATCCAAATACCTGTGATTTCTATTGTAGCCTTATTACATTTAACCCCCTTCCAACAAACTTCACAAGTTTTCAAAGAAAAACATTCAATGCAAATTGCGGGGCGAATTTCAATGCAGCCAATTTTTCAGTGGAACAGAGCGTAACCGCAAGCAATTTCGATATGGATGAACTGTCTCCAATACATTTTTTTTGTTTTGAAACGATGGTTAACTTTAATAAATTCTAATTAACTCGATGCGTGTCTTGTGTGATTCGTTGTTGTCTGGTACTTTGTTTTTAAATAGCCATTTTGTGCTGGTTGCTATCAGTTGGGGCGAATTGTTCAAACGACTACGCCATTGCAATTCTTTTCAGAAATATAAAATTGGGCTAGTTTAGGCTATTTTCATAGCTGTGTGACGGACTTTAACAGCAACCGTGTTTACTGTTTTTTGCGGAAGCGTGTGTTTTTAAAAAATAAAACATAAGAAAATACAGTAAACTGCCATGTCTCCCAAGGAAGTTTGGGAGGGCGACCTGAATTTCGCCCCCAATGTAAGCCAAGGCGACTTGAGGAATGACAAGGCAACTTCTTCGCCCAAGTCGCCCACTCGGCTGACCCCTGCTCATGACAGGTTCTTCTGTACTTTGCACTTCTCCGACGAAGGCTTTGAACCCGACCGGAAGATAAACGTGCGCGACTAATTACTCGCGGTATACGAAAAAGCGGTGCGCGATGGTGCGCTGGCGCGATCGCTCGCCGTTCCCAACGGTCACTGGCTATGAATTGTTTCATCTTCAATTATTACACTGTTCACCAATTAACAACCCATTTGCCAACAAATATATAGGCAATTCATGCAACACCAGTTATCGAAAGGAAAATATTTGATATTCGCTTTAGTAAGATTCACCACTCATTTAACTCCTCAAGTGAAGGTTTTGGCTTCTTTTGGAATCAATTTTCAAAATTTTCTTCCACCAGGCTAAACCATGGCCAGACGAGCGCATTAATTGCTGCACAGCCTCATGTAGGTTCTTGTGAGGGCTCCCCACCCCCTCCCCTCCAGCTGCCACTACACTCTGTGCAAACTGTATTGCACACTGCTTATACCACAACACATTCTCCACATTGTAGGATCTGAAAATAGCTAGTGAGACTTATGTTTAATTTGTGACACAAAAATTACCAGGATAACTGTTAGTGTACACTGGAGTAATAGTTAGTTGCAAGGAAGATGCAATAATGACATAAATAAATAAATGCATAATAGTTCAGACAATATCAATACTGACTGGAGAAATACATGTAGGTAAATTTTATGATGCGTTCTGAACCATCTCCTGTATTCATTGTTTCTTAGACAGGAGCTATTTTTAACAAATACCCAAGTCTAAGATGTTCCTTTGCATCATTTGGTGATGACTTCTCATGGAGCTGAAAATCTAAGTTTTTTCTGCCCAAATATTCCTGACTGAACCTCTACCTAACACATAAGGGACACATGCCAGGTTTTATTATATGCTAAATGATAGATTATCGAAGGAATTACAGAAAGACAGAAATCATATCCCCCACTGTGAAGATATAGAAATTTTCACTTTAACTGTATCAATCAAAATGGCGGCTTTCAAAGCATCACTTCAAGGTGAATACAAGCCATATTATCACTGGAATGATCAACTTGTTCTAGAAACGTATAATGAAAAGAAAATCTAGTGTTTTTGAGTGGATACCGATCATTTCCAGCAATACTTCAACACGTATTCACCTTGAATTGATGCATGAAACTTGCAAGTACAAACATGGCCTGAAAGTCTGTAATATCAGTTTTTGGTTTGGTATGTCCTTTCAAACTTATATTACAGTCTTTCAGACCATGTTTGGACTAGAAACCCACCAACAGAATCAGATCGCAAGGCACTATCTGTTCCGAGTATTGATCAAATCACTTCTGCATATCAATGAGTTAATGCGCTGTTTACTTTTATACATCAATTCATGGTTGAAATGAGTGGAATTATCAGATTCTTATAAAAAGTGTATAATAAAAGGAAAATCTAGTGTTTTGGGCTTGAATAAACTTGAATCTCACCTCCAATGGGATGCTGTATACCAAATATTAAAAGATTCTGACTGGTGGATGTGAAGAAGAAGATTTTTGAAGAATATTCCTCATATTGAATATCAACCCAGGGACTTGGCTTGAACAAACTTGAATCTCCCCCCCCCCCCCCCCCCCTGCCCATATCAAATATCAAAGCATTCTGACTGCTGGATCTGATTAAAGAATATTCCTCATTTTGAACTAAGTTATAATTCGGGCTCCCATAGTGAGACCAAATATAAACCCAGGGACTTGGCTGAACAAACTTGAATCTCACTCCCTAAGGAAGGATGCTGCAGGCCAAATATCAAAACATTTCGACTGCTGAATCTGAAGAAGATTTTTAAAGAAAAATTCCTCATATTGAACTAAGTTATAATTCGGGCTCCCATAGGGAGCACAAATATGAACCCAGGGACTTGGCTTCAACAAACTTGAATCCCCCCCCAAGGATGCTGCATACCAAATATCAAAGCATTCCGACTGCTGGACCTGAAGAAGAAGATTTTTAAAGAAAATTCCTCATTTTGAACTAAGTTATAATTCGAGCTCCCACAGTGAGCCCAAATATGAACCCTGGACTTGGCTTGAACAACTTGAATCTCACCCCCCTAAGCATGCTGCATACCAAATATCAAAAGATTCTGATTGGCAGATCTGAAGAAGAAGATTTTTAAAGAATATTCCTCATACTGCACTAATTTAAATATTTGGGCTCCCATAGAGAGCCCAAATATGGACCCAGGGATTTGATTTCAATAAACGTGTGAAACAATCTTCCAAAGATGTTATATGTGAAATTTGAAAGCTTTTGGAGCAGTGGTTTGGGAGAAAAGTAGTTTTAAATGTTTTTCCCATTACCCACAGTGTTAAAAAATGCTGACTCAGTCCCAAAAAAGCACCCCATGATAAAAGTGATAGCAATTTTTTTTGACCATTCCATTCTGTTGGTCCTAAGTAAGCTTCACACCAAATAAGAATTCTCAGTGCCGTGTAGTTTTGGGAGATATGGGCATTTTAATTTTTTTAAAATTTTTAGCACTTGCGGTTCCCATGGGGCGAGGGGAAAAAAAAAATTGATGCATAAATTAAGTACTTATGACCCAATAAGCCCTCATATCAAATTTGGTTCAAATCTGCCTCTCGGTTTGGAAAATAGAAATTTTGGGCGGAGCGAAAATTCTTGCCCCTCCCATAATGAAGGCATATAGCTCCTCGAACTTCTCTTGAACAAATCTGAGTCTACACCTCAAAAGGAAAGCTGCACATCAAATATCAAGTCTCTGCTACTGCTGGTTCATGAGAAGAAGATTTTTTAAGAAAATTCCTCATTTTGAACTAGGTTACAATTCGAGCTCCCACAGTGAGCCCAAATATGGACCGAGGGACATAGCTTGAACAAATTTGAATGTCACCCCCCTTAAGGATGCTGCATACCAAATATCAAAGCATTCCGACTGCTGGACCTGAAGAAGAAGATTTTTAAAGAAAATTCCTCATTTTGAACTAAGTTATAATTCAGGCTCCCACAGTGAGCCCAAATATGAACCCAGGGACTTGGCTTGAACAACTTGAATCTCACCCCCCTAAGCATGCTGCATACCAAATATCAAAAGATTCTGATTGGTAGATCTGAAGAAGAAGATTTTTAAAGAATATTCCTCATACTGCACTAATTTAAATATTTGGGCTCCCACAGAGAGCCCAAATATAGATCCTGGGATTTGATTTCAATAAACGTGTGAAACAATCTTCCAAAGATGATATATGTGAAATTTGAAAGCTTTTGGAGCAGTGGTTTGGGAGAAAAGTAGTCTTAAATGTTTTTCCCATCACCCACAGTGTTAAAAAATGCTGACTCCGCACTTTTTCAAAGTCCCCAAAAAGTACCCCATGATAAAAGCGATAGCAATTTTTTTTGAACATTCCATTCTGTTGGTCCTAAGGAAGCTTCACACCATATAAGAATTCTCAGGGCCAACAAATCTGAGTCTACACCTCAAAAGGAAAGCTGCACATCAAATATCAAGTCTCTGCTACTGCTGGTTCATGAGAAGAAGATTTTTTAAGATTTAAGCACACTTTTTGGGCGTGGCCCTACTGAGGGGCGAGGCAACTTGATTTGAACAAAATCAAATTGCGATGTCATAACAAACTATTATCTCAAATATCAATTAAATTGGTTCAGCGGTTTGGGAGGAGAAGATGCAAACACCATGTTTACAGAAGACGGACAGTGAGTGATCACAGCTCTCCTGACTGAAAGTCATGTGAGCTAACAACTGCAAAGCCACAGGAGGTAGATTTTCAACCAGTTCTGGTAATTCATCCTTGTTTCCTCGGCAAAAAAATTGCTGTGGAAAACTGGTGCTTCTACGACAATTGCTGTGAAGCCTGTTTGATTGTGTAAAAATCATCAGGGGAGCAGGGCATAGTCTCTATTGCCATGTATATATAGTATGCGGTGAAGTGAAAACTTTCAAGTAACTTTAACAACTGAAAGTAGTTCGAGATACATGTGTATATAATCACAATCAATGCGCCGAATCTTTCACTCAATTAGATAATGCCAATATCATGAACCATGTGAATGCTGAGAAAATATCTTAGAAGTTAGCAGGTGACTTGCTCAATATGTAAAGTATGAGTGAAAATAAGATGCAGCATAACAACAAACTAAGTATCTCACTGCTTCAATGTTGATAACACTAGAATCTGACATCAGTTTCTGGAAAGCTCTGACAGAAACTGATGTCAGATTCTAGTGTTATTAACATAGAAGAAGCAGAACATAGTTTCGAAGTGGTTATGCTGCAATTTGAACTGTAAATTGTAAGATTAGCAATACAGTATAGTGCAACCCACATGGTTTGGTTCCTTGTGTAACCTGGAAGTTGTGCAATTTCTGCCACCACTAGGCTTTCTGAAGAAGCCATCCTCGGCAGTATTTTTGCTGTGGATATTTTTCGCTTCCTCTGCATTTTCCGCGGCATTGTTGATTGCTGAGGGTGAATTACCACGGCTGTTTCAACACATAGCAAAAATGTATAAAAATCTCCCGGCCCTCAAGGGTGAAGGGTTAAACAGTTAACATTTGTAAAATAAAAGGAGCAGCTTGATTTTGCTTGCAGAATATTCTGTTCATCATAATACTTCAGCACAGGTGCAGCCAATATCCAGCTTATTGACATTAATCTCCTCATATTCATTGAATAATAGAGGAATTGTTGGAATAATTCTAAAGACACCACAATTTTGTAGTCTAAGTACTCCATTAATTGATACTTCAATGCAATTGATCATTGACACTGAAGTTTCCCTATAAGAAAATCAATCATGGACACATTGCATTTTTGTGAAAAAAATGAAACCATACTAGGATTTTTCCGTTAGTGCATCATATTCATACACAATCTCTACCTTGTTCATTTATTCATATTCAAACACTACATAAAAGCAGACAGTATTTATTCATTGGTGTTTAGGGTCACTTTCAGCATCTTTGGCTACATCATGGCCGCAACATACATCTGAAGTAAAGTTTAGCCCACAAGTATTCAGCCCAAGCAAAAAACTAGGAAAAATGCCCCAGCTCATCCAAACGAATGTGTCAGGATGAGTGGCATTCTTTGCAATGAAGCCTGTGTAGGCTGTAGTAATAAGCCTGCACTGACAAGAGTCCTGTCATGGCTGACCTCATTTCAAAGTAATAAGAAAAACATGCTGAGTGAGCTGCTGAGTGAGGGTATAAATGTCACAGGTAATAATGGCAAGTCATCAGTTCCCAAAGTAATTGAAGTCAGTGGCCATAGTAACAAGCAATGGGAGGGAAGAACACACTCCACCTGGGATGGGATGCTTATTACTATGGCCTACACAGGCTTCATTGGAAAGAATGCTGCTCATCCTGACACATTCGTTCGGATGAGCTGGGGCATTCCTTTTCCATTTTGCCTGTTTATCCTCCTTAATAAGCATGCACTGTTCAAAGCAAATAACTGACTTCAATGATACAGACCATAAAACAGGAAGAAAGAAATAACAACAAAGGAGAACTGTACTACTTATGTAATATTGATACCATTGTACACTGAGAGAATGACAAAAATATCGAAACTGTTGCTTCTCTTCCAACAGTAAACCGGGACCAAACCTTTCATCGAACGGGTCTGCAATAAAAATTTTAAAAAGTTTGTGAGGAGTGCCAACAGAAACCCCTAACTGAAAGGCGGCAGAAGACATGGCTCACCTGGTGCTATGAGCCTTAAATTGGTGAACAGTTCCGGAACTGCATGACATTACATATCCACCTGGATATGGTGACATTGGAAACAGATGTAAATGTCTTATATGAAAGTTGAGAACGTTTTCTGATTGGTTTTGTTCTTTTTAGGTAATGTTTCAGAACAGAATAGACACACAGGGATGGATTGTGAAATTTTCTCAGTTTTACTGGTGGTTGATATCTTTTAATTACGGTAGTTTGAAGGAGTGAATTGAGACAAGAAAACTGCCGAATGGTTCTGAAAAGTCAAGTGATTGATATCTAATGCCACAAGTGTCTCAACATGAGCGGATGTAACCATAGCAACAAGACATACAAGCTGTTCGGGAAGATGTTTTAGACTCAAGGTGTGTCAAGTATATAAATACTGTAAAACCCCAAGAAGCATCCAAAAAATATGTATGTTGTGGAAGCGGTGAGCTGGTATTAAATGCCACATTAATAAACAATGATACTAAAGGAGAATCACGAAGGTCATAATCCAACAAGAGCACACGTTAGAGCTGTAGGTTTTTAAATTTCTTGTTCGGTTTCGGTTTTGGTTTTTCAGGTGGAGAAAAACCTCGGTTCGGTTCGGTTTTCGGTTTGTTCATGAGGCCAAGTAAAATTCAATAAAACTCATTCTTATGTCCGGAGTCATGACTGAATGGTAGTGAAATTGAGAGAAACTCAATGAATGCCCGAAATAAGCTATAATACACGAAGAATCAGGAAGGCCAATATAATAATTACCTAAATGTACAGAACTTTTATTGTGCTTGGCCATTTTTCGAGGTCTGACACCTACACGCAACTTGAGGAAAGCTGCAAACACAACTCAACTGAAATGTCGGAAATTCACAGAATGTAGCCTTCCCAGAGTAGTGAGAGTACCCAGACACTGCCATTGGCAGTGTCTGGGTACTCTCACTACTCTGGGATGGCTACATTCTGTGAATTTCTGCAGCAAGAGAGTATTTAAAAAAACCGAAAAACCTTAGATTACGGGATGTCGACGGTTTCGGTTTTTTAAAAAAATTAAAAACCTCGGTTCGGTTTCGGTTAACCTACAGCTCTAGCACACGTATCGATGAAGCAATACAATGTCACCTACTGGACTAATGAGCATTAATAATTATACAAATGTTATAACCTAGATGTGATCAGCATGAATTCCGTTGAAGCGTTTCCAAAAAAAGTCCGGAAAACTGATATTTTGGCACTTTTCCATATTTCCGAGGGCCATAACTCACACAAGAATAAGGCAATCAGTATGAAACTCAAACTTGATCTGTAAGTCATCATTCTATAGTAGGTTACCAAAAATGAAATCATTCCGTTGAAGTGTTTCCAAAAAAGGTCCGGAAAACTGACATTTTTGGCACTTTTCCATATTTCCACGGGCCATAACTCACACAAGAATAATGCAATCAGCATGAAACTCAAACTTGATCTATATGTCATATTCGATAGTAGGTTACCAAGAATGAAATCATTCAGTTTAAGCATTTCCAAAAAAAGTCTGGAAAACTAAAGTATGACTGACAGAGGCAATCAGCATGAAACTCAGACTTGATCTGTAAGGCATCGTTCTATAGTAGGTTACCAAAAATGAAATCATTCCATTGAAGCGTTTCCAGAAAAAGTCTGGAAAACTGACATTTTTGGCACTTTTTCATATTTCTAAGGGCCATAACTCACACAAGAATAATGCAATCAGCATGAAACTCAAACTTGATCTATATGTCATCATTCGATAGTAGATTACCAAGAATGAAATCATTGAAGCATTTCCAAAAAAAAGTCCATAAAATAAAGTATGACTGACAGACTGACTGACAGACTGACGGATAGATGGACAGTGTAAATGAAACTTGATCTGTAAGTTATCGTTCTATAGTAGGTTACCAAAAATGAAATCATTCCGTTGAACTGTTTCCAAAAAAAGTCCGGAAAACTGATATTTTGGTGCTTTTCCATATTTCCAAGGGCCATAACTCACACAAGAATAAGGCAATCAGTATGAAACTCAAACTTGATCTGTAAGTCATCGTTCTATAGTAGGTTACCAAAAATGAAATCATTCCATTGAAGCGTTTCCAAAAAAAGTCCGGAAAACTGATATTTTGGCGCTTTTCCATATTTCCAAGGGCCATAACTCACACCAGAATAATGCAATCAGCATGAAACTCAAACCTGATCTGTAAGTCATTGTTCTATAGTAGTTTACCAAAAAGAAATCATTCCGTTGAAGCGTTTCCAAAAAAACTTCGGAAAACTGATATTTTGGTGTTTTTCCATATTTCCAAGGGCCGTAACTCACACAAGAATAATGCAATCAGCACGAAACTCAAACTTGATCTGTAAGTCATCGTTCTATAGCAGTTTACCAAAAATGAAATCATTCCGTTTAAGCGTTTCCCAAAAAAACTCCGGAAAACTAAAGTGTGACTGACAGACTGACGGATGGATAGAGTGCAAACCTATAGTCCCCTCCGGCGATGCCGGTAGGGGACTAATAACCACAGTCTGTACAAGCTTGGCCTTATGAGTATTTAAAACAGAATAGAAATGTCCAGAACTGGTCAAGTCAGTCAAATATTCTCTGAGATGTAAAACAGAAGGTTGTATGATATTTTTCTGGTATTGACGACACCAAAGGACCCAAGTTTGTCAAGCATGTTCATATTGTCGGTACTTTGCCTCCAGGAGGCTGAGATATGTGAGTCTGCTGTATTTGAAAAGCCTTTACCACAGAGGTAACTCCTGATACACTGCAGGTGGCTAAACTCAATCGTCTTGCCAACGGGTGTGTTTTGGATCTTTTGGGTAGCCATAGTAGATTTTTGTGGGATGGAATCAGAACTGGTGTGGATGCTAGACATCTCAGCAAGAGTGGATACCAGGGCTGTGTAGGCCAAAATGGCGACAACTATTATGGCCCTCCTTACCTTGTCTCAGAGGATTTGCATTAAGCACCTGGTGACCAAACTGATAGGACAAAAAATATAAGGACTGAAAGAATGCCAATTCAAGCAGAAAGCATCATAAAATATTGCATCAGGATCAGGCATCAAGAAACCAATTTGGAAAGTTGTGCATTAAGTCTAATGGCAAATAGATCAATGTCGGTCTGAAAAAAAAGACAGTTGTGAGTTTTGCAAACACTTTGTGGTTCAAATGCCATGCAAAAGACAATCAGCCTGTTTGTTTACCTGGAATATGTGTTGCTGATAATAGGATGTGTTTGCTATCCCACTAATAGAAAATGTCCTTAGTAATACTGAAAAGTATGAATGGACGTACCACTCTGTTTATTGAGGTTACGAACAGTGGAAGAATTGTCAGAGTTAATACAAATGTGACAGTGATATGCGTCGGAACAGAGACTTTTCAAGCCAAAGAAAACTGCCAATAATTCGAGGTTATTGATGTGAAATGTGGATTCATGTAGAGACCATTGACCATTAGTCTCAGATTGGCCAAATTTAGCCCTCCATCCTGATGAAGAGGCATCAGTTTCCAAATAAAAAATAAAAAAATCGCATCAGTTTACCATTATGGGTAGAAATGTACTTAATCTACCAAAGAAGTTCCTTTTTATGAATTTGGTGAGAGTGTGACCAGTCAGTGATAGTTATCCATGCCATTTAAGGCTTTGACTTCATCTTTTCCTAAAGAATGTACATGTACTGGGCCAAGTCAGATGGCTCTGAATGTCGACACATAGAGGCCAATAACTGTGGCTAATTGCTGAACAGTGACACTCTCTGATCTGAGTAAAATCATCGATTCCCTTTTGATGATTGCTATTTTAGGTGTCTCCAGAGAAAAACTTTGAATGTCCTAGAATCGATCTGGAAACCAAGATATGTAATCATTTAGGATGGTAGAAGAAGTGATTTTTCAACAGTGAAATGGAACCCAGAGACTGTAATGGGGAGACAAGGTACTGAGTGTCTCATTTGCACATAGATTTGTCATGATTGAGAATGAGAGAGTCGTCAAGATATTACAAGCAGAGAATTCCACGTTTTCTGAAGTAGGCAAAAATTGGTTTCAAAACTTTCGTGAACACTAGGGGTGCCGAGGAAAGCCCAAAAGAGAGACAGGTAAACTCATACCATGTCCCATTCCAGAAAAACTTGAAATACCTGTGACTGCTATGATGGATCGGTACACTGAAATAAACTTCTCTCAAAGCAATGGATGTGAAAAGCATTTGTGATTGAATTAATTCTAAAACAAAAATCCAGTGTTTCCCAGTTTGAATTTTTCATAAGGGATGAATTTTGTTCAGATGCCGAAGACGCCTCGATATTTCCCATTTTTCGTTCGGCGCAAAAAACTAGTAGAAAGGAAATGAGATTTTTCTAGTGTGGACACCGAAATGGCACCCATATTGAATAATGAGTGCACTTCGATGCAGATGATTTCAGACTCAGTGTGAGAGAATGGAAAACTGCAAGGCAGATTGAGTTGGAAAGGGGGTGTGGTAAATGATATTCTATACTCCTGAATAGTGTCCAACACCCACCGATCTGGGGTAAGCTGTTTCCATATATCCAGAAAAAAAATTGAGAGAACCAGAAGATTGACTTAGTTACTTTTCCTAGTAGCTGTTCCTGGGAAAGGTGTTCTGTTTCTTCCAAGGCGTGAAGTTTTCTCGTTTTCGAGGATAATTACCACTTGACCAGTTGGGGTTGCCTCTCCCTAAAAAAGAGCCTCGGTACATTCTATTGGATGTATTCCTGTAAGAGAAAGTAAGAACTCCTGTTCATTGATAGGTTTGAGTCGTTTGGAAAGATGTGAACACAGTAGAGTAGTAATAGGCATCTCTGGTGAGCACAATGAACTGTATTTGCTCTTCAGCACAGACGTAAAAAAAAGACGCCTCTTCAGAGAGATTTCAAGGACAGTGAATCAATAATGAGAGATTTGATCTCATTGGTATCAAAAGTATCAGTGAAAAGTTCCATGATGGTTATAAGAAGAGGGGTGATAGCACCCACCAACATTTTTTAAATGTACTGTAATTGAATGTCTTTTTGACAGATAAACTTTTTGTTAGCGTAGTTTAACAGAGTCCAGATCTCAGGGTTGACCTTTGGAGCACTTATCAGAGGGCAGTTGTCAGGCTTTGGATATTTGTCAAGTAATAATAATAATAATAATTGATTTTGTAAAAGCGTAAAACCACGAAGAGTGCCCTAAATGCTTCACAGAAATAAAACACACTTTTCTGAAAATAAAGAGTCACATGTTTCAGTTTCCTCTAGGGAGGTTCAGGAGAATGCTTCAGTAAATAGGAAAGTTTTAAGATTTCTTTTGAAGATGTTGATAGTTTCTGAATTTCTGACACTAATAGGCAACGCATTCCACAATCTTGGACAAACGATGGAGAAAACAGGATCATTTGCCAGATTAGATCTGCTAAAAGGTATGACTAGTTAAATTTGATCTTTAGATCTCAGACTGCGTGTTGGAGTGTATACAGTGATGAGCTCTTGCAGGTAAACTGGAGCCAGTTTGTGGATACATTTCAATACTAAGATCAATATTTTGAAATTAATTCTCTGTTTAACTGGAAGCCAATGTAATTGTCTTAAAACAGGTGTTATGTGTTCAGAGCATTTGGTACCAGTAATTATCCTAGCAGCAATATTCTGAATTTTTTGAAGCTTCTGAATCAAATACTGCGGCAGCCCCACTAACACTGAATTACAATAGTCTAGTTGTGAGGTGATGAAGGAATGCACTAGTTTTTCAAGTGCTGACTGGTTAAGATAAGTTCTCAGTCTTCCAATATTCCGAAGCTGCCAGTAACATTTTTGACATATTTTATTGATATGGATGTCTAGCTTTAAATTTGAGTCCATAATCAGTCCAATATTCCTGTCCGATTCACTTTTCATGGTGATGTTGTTTCCAACATGAATTGATGTAACAGTGGGTGTAGGCATGCGAACCCCGGATATCACTAAGAATTCTGTTTTAGAGTCATTCATTTTCAGTTTAAAATCTATCATCCATTCCCGCACCAAATTTATGCAAGTTTCCACGTTGCTGACTGCAGTGATTGAGTCACTTTGAAGAGATGAATGAAATGTAATGTACAGTTGGGTATCATCAGCATACAGATGATATGATATGCCATGCCTTTTAAGAAGACGACCCAGAGAAGTGTACAGAGTAAACAAAAGTGGACCAAGAACTGAGCCCTGAGGAACACCACACTTTAACATCTTGCTTTCTGAACCGGTCTTGTTGATATATATTTGTTGACTGCGACCTTCTAGATATGATGCAAACCATGATAAGACAGTTCCTCATATGCCATGCTGTGTCAATGTCTGCAAAAGAATATCATGGTCGACTGTGTCGAATGCTGCTGACAAATCCAAGAGAACAAGCAGGACAGCCTTCCCCTCAGACACTGATTTAACAATGTCGTTGTTGACTCGCAGTAAAGCTGTCTCTGTACTGTGATTGGCTCTGTATGCAGACTGGAAAGGCTCTAAAAGACCATTTTCATGCAGATGTTTTTTGAGTTGTGAAGCAACAACCTTTTCCAACAATTTAGACAGGAAAGAGAGGTTCAATACTGGTCGATAATTCTTCAGGTTGTCAGGATCAAGAGATGGCTTCTTGAGTGGAGTAACAAGTGCTTTTTTCAGTGGGCGCGGAACAAATCCCTCATGAAGGGATGCAGATATAATAGATGATATGGCTGGCAGAAGTTGATCAATTGTCTCTTTCAGAAGAAATGTTGGAATTTCAGCTAGATCATTGGATTTATTGGATGATGACAAAATCATTTTTAGTGATAAACCGATTGTGGAAAAGAGCCACCAACCGATTGCCGATTGTTTCTAGTCATAATCGGCTGATTGCCGATCCGATTGCCGATTGTTAGCACTATTTTTTACAAGCTCAGATCCCCAAGTTGTTCCAATATGGGTTAATGCCATTCCTGATAATTTCCTGCTCATGCAAGTCAGTTGATGTCAAAGAGTGTGAAATTAACAAGCTGCTCTTTGATCTAGTATGAGAGAAGCCGACATCAAGAGACGCTAAAATAAATATACACAACGGAGATTGGATTGTTAATTTGACAATTTGTCATCACAGTTTCAAAGGCAATATAATTTTTAACATGTAGTTTTCACCACTTGTTGGCAGTTGTTGACACAAACCAATCAGGCAAATAACGTTTTTTTCAATCCATTTGTTAATCGGAAACAATTTCATGAACCGAACGTGTGTCAAGTCATTTATCCAAAACTGAATGTAATATAATATATAGATAATAGATAGCTCCGAAAATTTTACAAGAATGTCTGAAAAATCTGATTTAAAAAGAAGTCTGATATGGAAATACTATACAGTTACTTCGTCAACTGATCAAAAAGCAAAGTGTGAACTATGCAGTGCAATGGTATCTCGCGGTGGAGCGAATGTAAGGGCCTTCACAACAACAAATTTACGCAATCATTTACGGTCACTCCACCCCAAGGCTATACGAGAGTTGGAAACCCTTGAGGGGGAACGAAAGAAGCGTAAACTTGAAGAAACCAGCGACGCGGGAGCCTCGACGTCGACTACATCAGAAGCTAAGCGTGTTGCAAAGCAGATTAAAATAATGGAAGTTATGGAGAAAATTACCCCCTGGACAGAAACGGATTGTCGAACACTTGCTGTTAATATGAAGCTCGCAGAAATGATTGCGCTGGACCTACAGCCCTTTTCCATAACTGAAGATGTGGGATTTAAACGATTTTGTGCGCAACTTGAACCAAGATATACCCTACCCTCGAGGGTACACCTCAGTCGGACACTGATTCCCCGAATTTTCAATAAAGTGAAAGACAAACTACTGATGGAGCTCGGGTCCGCTATCCATATTAGCTGTACTACTGACATATGGTCATCAAGTGTTGGATCAAATTCTCTCATAAGCCTAACTGGTCATTGGATAAATGAAGAGTTTGATAGGAAACACTGCATTCTCAGTGCATCCTCATTTGAAGGCAGCCATACTGGGGACGCAATTTGTGCTGAAATCAATCGAATGCTTGAGGAATGGAAGATTGACAAGGGGAGGGTCGTTGCTATAGTTCGTGACAATGCTGCAAACGCAGTTTCAGGCTGTGAGAAAACAGGGATAGCACACTTAGGATGTTTTATCCACACACTGCAATTGATTATAAATGATACGTTATCGAGTCAGCGATCAGTAAACGACATGACCGCAATTGCCAGGAAAATAGCTGGACATTTTAACCACTCCCCTCTTGCTTATCATTATTTGAAAACCCTTCAGCAAAAGCACGGATTGAAAGAGCACCACATTCTGCAAGACGGTCCGACTCGATGGAACAGCACCTACACAATGTTGGAACGCATCGTTGAGCAGAGATTGGCGTTGGTAGAGTATGGAAGTACACACAATATTCCTGTAATGACAGCCAACCAATGGAACCTCGCGCAAACGTTGGTTAACTCACTTCAACCATTTGAACAGTTAACAAGAGAATCGTCAGAAGCAAGTGCATCATGCTCAATGATCATACCGTTGGTTTATATGCTAGATCGGGCATTCAGCAATCACACTAAGGATAACAGCATACAGACCATAACGGAGACCATGCACGCTTCTTTGAATCGACGTTTCATTGAAATAGAATCAAATAAGCTTCTTGCCTTATCTACATTTCTGGACCCCAGACATAAAGATATATTTTTTAAGGCCGACTTGACAATCAAGAATGTTGAACTTTGGGTTGAAAAAGAAATCAATTTGCCAAGTGATTCGAATGCAAAGGACACTTCTGATAAGGATACTGATAAACTTGGTAGTAGCATGTCTAGGACTAGTACGGATGAAAAAGCAGGGTCGAGAGTCTCGAGACGAGCTTTTGCAGATGAGTATGAGCAGTTGTTGAAAGAGAAAGGGGCCACCACGTTGTGTATTTCTTATAGGTCACTCGGTGAAGAACTTGGTCTATATATATCGGAACCTTTAGTTGTCCGCACAGAAAACCCCCTTAACTGGTGGCAGGTGAATAAGCACAGGCTCCCTAAGATGGCTAGTATAGCATGTCAGGTTTTGTGTGTTCCAAGTTCCAGTGTATCAAGTGAACGGTTGTTCAGCGAAGCGGGTAGTCTGTACGATGAGAAGAGAAATCAGCTGTCTGCAGACAAAGCTGAAATGCTGCTCATGATCCGAGGAAACCTCCCATTGATCAAGTTCAATTACGAATGATAGAATCATAGACTATTTCAGTTGACTGTTGTCTGTTGAACTATCACACCGTGGAAACATCTCATTGCGGTTCGGAAGTAAATCTGGTACCCTGTAGTTTTTGTCAATTGACTCAATTCCTGGTAGTTTTTTATTCGTTTCCGGTATGCATTTCGGAGGTACATACCAGAAACGAATGCAAAACTATCGAGGACTACAAAAACTACCTCGCCCCGGATTTTCTTCCGAACTGCAATGAGATGATTACTCGATGTAACCATCTTTCTTTGAATGAAACTGTCGCCAAGTGATGAACTTACCTCTAACTCTCAATTAACAATTTTCCACACATGACATGATGATACCTGGAACAATTTAAATATCTGGGTTTTTTTCAAACACTCGGGAAATTTGGGAAAAGTTTTCTTTTGAAATAATTATTAAATTTTGAGCAATTCTTGTCAGTCGTCAACTTGTCATCATATAAAAGAAGCATCAAACTTTCATCGTTTTTTTTAATCTTCATATGTTAATGGCTTATGCAAGGCCAAGTCACGACTCACGAGACTCCTAATTTGAAAGTAATTTCCTAAACTTGTGTGGATAACTGTGTGAATCTTCGTTAACAATGTCAGTTACACTGGCTAAACAGCTTTTCAGTCACAGGTGAATGCGACGTGATTGGGCCTTTGGTGACTGACAGCGCTTCCAGTCTCAGACTCGATTTTTCAATATACACTTTTTAGTTTTACAGTCTAAAATAAGCCGAATTATTTTTCAACCATTACCAAAAGACTCGGCAATTCCATTGCCGTGCCCTTCGGTGATTGATTGAACAATAATTTGACACAGTAGTCTTACTGTGGGATATCTGGGAATCAATCTGAATTATTTTTCAATTCATTTCCAAAAGGCTCGGCAATTTTATTGGCGTGCCCTTTGACGATTTATTGAACAATAATTTGGCAGAGTATACTTACTGAAGGATATTTGGGAATTATTATTATTACCAAAAGGCTCGGCAATTTCATTGGTGTGCCCTTCGGCAATTGATTCAACAATAATTTGACAGCATACTTACATGTACCGTTGATTTTTGAGGAATTATTTTTCACTTGATTACCGAAAGGTTCGACAATTTCATTGGCGTGCCCTCCGGCAATAAATAGAAAAATAATTTAAATTTTAAAGTACCAACATCCTGACTCCTGGGCCGAAAAACATGGAGTCGGAAAGCACGAGTCCACAAATAGCATCGACCCTGTTAAACCATGCGCAAACAAAGAATCGGTCATGTCACTCATGTGACTCATGTCTACCATTATACTGTATCGTTTTCCATTTTTTGAACAGAATCCTTCAATATACAACCATTTATTGCTAATTTCGATACATACGGTAGTACGTGTAAATGCGTTTTGTAGTTCACAACTTCACACAAGCAATTTATTGAATTTAAATTATTTAATAGCATTATCGTTTATCGATGACGATGAGTAATAACGGGTGTTGAATTTTTTTCTGACAATCGGAAAATAACGATGTTTTAGAGGTCGATTGCCGATTGTGCCGATTGGTCTATATCGGCCGATTGCTGATCGCCGATCCGATCATCGGTTCATCACTAATCATTTTTCGAATATCTTCTTCCAAGACAGTGTGAAAATTGGAAAAATCTCTTTTTATGTCAAGTTGTAAATCTGAAATATCTTTAGGTTTTGACTGCACTGTCTGCACAGTACAAAATTTGCTGATAAATTTCACATGGCTAGTGTCATCAATTGCTGGTACTGTAGAAGAGGAATTGAGTAATATATCTGGGGGTGCAAACCGAGAATTTGAGTCAGGATTGGTATAACTAGTACGAGGTTGTGATACATTTGTGATTTCAACATCAGAGGAAAAATGTTAATCACTCTTGGAGTTGAGTGAGCCAAACATGGATTCAGGGTCGAGATCACATGGGGTTGTACGACCAGTATCTTTACTCTGACTTGCAGGTAATGAATTGAGAGGCAGTGATCATAAATTGTCATTGTATACTGAGAATTTATGATCACTGCCTCTATTGCCAGTATACAGTGGATATACTGGCAATAGAGGCAGTGATCGTGGAAATCTCCAATTTGTCTTTTAAAATAATTATAGTGTCTTTATTCAAAAGTTCTGACAACTTTTTGTTTTCGTTTTTAGAAACAGCAGCATTACTTTTTAGAGATTTGCCCTTCCATTTTACAGGCTCTTTCCCTTTCTGCCTAGCGGTCTGGGGTTCCATGGTTTTAGTGGTGTGTTTTCGAACACTGTGACCTTGACCCACAGGTTTTGTGGCCTTAGTTTTTGCAGGTGTGGTGCCAAATGCAGAATCATGTATAATTGGATGATGGGCCGAATCGAACCCAACTAATGAACTTATTTTGGTCTCGGAGACAAATAAAGGAAGAATATCATTGTCCAGAGACTTAAGAGAGGAGCCGCGGCCCCCAGTCCGTCACTATGATTGTCCGAAGCGACACTGCACCGCAGTACAATTTCTGTGTAACCGCAGTTATACTATTACTAAAGAGTAACAAGAAGTGAAAATAAATCACCAGTGTCCGCAGACAGTATGGGATAATAAGTGACAGAATCAACAAGACACAAGTTCGGCTCAAAAAAGAATGATGACTTGCCATTATTACCTGTGACTTTTATACCCTCACTCAGCACGTTTTTCTTATTACTTTGAAACGAGGTCAGCCATGACAGGGCTCTATCAGTGCATGCTTATTAAAGAGGACAAACAGGTGAAATGGAAAGGGAATTATATTTTATAACTACATGAGTATATACTGATCTATCCCCTTTGCCCACTTAACCCTTTACCCAACGCAGACAATATCAAAATTTATTATTTTAAATATCATTTTGTCAAATGTTTCAAAAAGTTTCTACAAAACCATATCATGTGACCCCTCGTTGGAACGAGCTCGACAAGCTCATTCCAACGAGGGGTCACATGATATGGTTTTGTTGAAATTTTTTGAAAAATAATATTGTTTCAACTGCTGAATTTGCACATTAGGCAGATGCAGCCGATTCATTGGGTAAAGGGTTAAAGATATACATGTATAAATATAACAATGTAAACAACTTACTTTTTCAAAATAAACTGTAAGGGTAAAACAGTAATCTCAAATTCTTAATTACCGAAGAAGTGAAAATTAATTCTCTCATCACGAGAATCAAGATACAATTATTGTGAATTCAGGCAAATTATAACACCTGTTTTTTCAGGTCACTCTCCTGCTATTTTTTCGTAATGTGAGGAAACAAAAAAATGTTACCTATATTTTATGTAGGTTATAAACCGAGTGACAATCTTTAAGTGAATTAAAGTCGCGAGTGCGAAGCACGAGTGAGTTTAATTCACTTAAAGATTGTCACAAGGTTTTTAACTCTTTTTAACTCATTTATAACACCTCAAACGTCCCGAGGAACTTCAGGAGTAATCTCTGGATATTTTTTATCATTTGAAAATCCTTCAGTCATATCATTTGTGATTGCGACTTCGTGTATAAATTATAACCCTTTAACAAAACCGAAATTTACTTATATATACACATATAAATATGAAATTTTGTGACGAAGATTTTGCAGACATTGGTGATTTTTCTGTTGATCATGACATTGGATCTCTAGATCTTATTGCCACACCGGAACTGTTCTTTAAAAATGACAAAGAGAAGACATGTCAACAAAATAGATTTGCCGCATCCGTCAAGGCCAAGGAGCTGCATGAGAAATATCAACTTAGTATCCCTCAAAACAAACGGTATGTGAATTCGTGGGTTTTACGAGTTTGGAGGGACTGGACAATATACAGAAACGGAAAAGGAGAAACATTTTAAGTCATTTTTAGGTCCATTGTTAAAGGTGTGAAATCAACCTCTATTGTTCGTTTTTGTTTCCAGCTACAGCCGAATGAATAACAAACGGCTTTACTTATAAAAATCTTTAAGAAGAGAAAGTCTCAACTTAAAGATCTTTACAGAACTTATAGACGACTAAATCCGTGGATTTCATTGGTCGAGGGACGTTTGGGTGTTATAAATTCCCTTATAATAAGATAACACTTTGATTTAAAATTGTTGACTAGTGAAGTCTTGGCTGTGACAGGTTGCCTATACATGTATAAACGCCAAACTGGAGACCTTAATTTCTTTAACCCTTAAAGGCCTGGACATTTGTCCTGAATTCACACCTGACCAAAGCCTGTACACATCCAATGGCTTAACAGTGATTTCTAGTCAAGTTAACAGGCAGCCAAAACTTGACTGGAAACCACTGCCTATGTGATTTGTTTACTGACAGCAGGACCTACTCATGATGGCATGTTAAATATATCTGTCCTAAACAGGGCTGTCACGATTAATCGATTGTCAATCAGCCACGCCAAAATCGATTAGTATTTTTCATTGTCGAAGAATCGGTAAATTTTCCCGTTTTAGACGTTTAATAATTTTTTAAAAATTTGATGAAAAATCTATTATTTCTAAAGGTGAAAGGTTAAGAACGTCGACGTTAAACCTCAAGAAGCCATTAGACGCATTTGTCTTCTAGGTACATTCAAAGCTTTGATGTTCTGAACTTTTGAACCGTCAGTGTAATAATCAAGACCAGTTGGAAGTTGTGAACTTGCGAAGTACGCAACTGACGACCGGTCTTGATTATTACATTGACGGTTCAAAAGTTCAGAACATCAAAGCTCAAAGCTTTGAATGTACCTAAAAGAGGATCATCTTTGTTGTTTACTTGAGGAAGGTCAACTGACTTGAACTTCATTTTTAAAGAGTGGGAGAGGGGGTCATCTAGGTTTGATTAATCGATTATTATCGATTATTTGTGACGATTAATCAATTCCTAAATTCAAAAATCGTGACAGACCTATTTGTAAAAGCCTGAAATAGACCTTTAAGGGTTAAAGTATGCCATAGGCATACAAAATGAAAGTGTCAGTGACACTGTAGCTCAACTTAAGACATGTACATGTATAGTATGTGACACAGCAATGACAAACATCTAGGTAATGACCTGATAACAAAGGTACATATAAAGTATTGTAACAGTCTGTACTTAAATACTGACCGTAGCCTGTAACAAATGTATAGGAAAGTATTGTAAAGGTGGGTGACAGTCAGATGCTAAACTAGAAAAGAAATCTTTGAGTCCCAGAGTGGGTCTGACTGAACCCCAAAATATTTGTTCTCATAGCGCAGTGATAACAAAGGCACCCCAAAACACACTCGTTCCTGTCCCAAGGTGAAAACAAAGGTACCCAAGAAGTTTCGTGAAGATCAGTTTATAAATACGAGCCATATAGAAGTTGTGACAAAAAACTGATTGGACCTAATTTCGGGACGAAATGGCCACTGGCAGCCATCTTGAATTTTGGACCGCACCCAGAAACACTCGTTCTCGTCCCAAGGTGATAACAAAGGTACCCAAGAAGTTTTGTGAAGATCGGTTCATAAATACAGCCTCTAGCCCGAGCTGTATTGACATGTGCACTTACAGTGTATAAGTAGCACTGAATAAATCAAAGTTCATCTAATTTGCATAATTTCTGCACGAGAAAAAAACCTGTACTATATGTGATGTATTCCATTTTACTGAACATTCATACAAAAATTTATTCAAATCAGAACTTTCATAGAGAAGTTCTGTACAAAAGACTGATTGCACTAATTTTGGTACAAAATGGCTGCTGGTGGCCATCTTGAATTTTGGATCACACCCCAAAACACTCGTTCTCATCCCACGGTGATAACAAAGGTACCCAAGAAGTTTCGTAAAGATCGGTTCATAAATACGGCCTCTAGCCCGAGCCGTATTGAATTGTTGACAAAAAGATGGACAGACAGACAGCCAGACGGACAACTGGCCATGGCTTAAGCTCAAATTTGGCTTTGCCAAAGTTGAGCTAATGATCATTCATCAAATTTGTACAGGCCTGCCCAGCATTCATTTCTAATTAGGTACAACCCTGTTTAGTTCAAAATTAACTTAAAAATATTAACCCTTTCAATCTGGTATCTAAAATTTTTGCGTGCAGAAAAAGTTACCCCAGTCCATGAGTAGGCAACACAATGAACCCAAAAATGGACAGGATAATTGATAATAATTTAACGCTAAGAGGCTATAGTACTATACAATTAATTAATTAGTGCACCCCCTCACAAATACAAGACAGACACACCCATTTCACTGTATACATTACAGTCGTGTACAAGATATTATTATCCTTTTAAAATTATAAAAGCTTCCTGTTTTTCAGTAACCAATGCATTCAGAATGGTACATTTTACTCAAATGGGTGTACGAAGTTCAATGGGGTGTATGAGAATATCATGTGGCAGTTAAAAGGGGTGTAGAGACATTCTATGGTACACTTGGCCGATTTCCCTTTCACCTATTGCCTCAAACATTTCAGTCAGTAAAAATAAACATCCAAACTCACAAACAAAATGAGAACAATATTGTTTCACGAAAATATTCTGAAAACTTGAAATAAAACATGTGTACATGTACATACTCCAGTGTCTGATTTTACGGTCGAGAAGAGGGATTCTGTGGTGTTTCTACACTGCAAATGCATTGTGGTTTCAAGGAACAAGCAACCTTGTTATATGAATCGTCTCTTCAGTGAAACTTATTAAAGCACTTGTACAAGTTTGAATATATTATCCCCAATTCTCCAAGACACACAATACAACACAGTATCGAATAAAACACTTATAAAGTCCACTTTTGTCCCCCCAATAATAATGTCGCTTCATTTCCCAATGTCACTGAACTGAAGTCTCCCACAGGTTTGAGTTCAATTGAAGGGAAATAACTCCAAATTGTTTTTGTTCACTGATAAAGAAAGATATGTTTCTTTCAGTTTCTCCAATTATTACCTTTATCAAAGTTTTTGTCACTGGAATACCGCTTGGGGATTATACATGTACAGTAGAACCTGTCTTGAGAGACCGCCCTTTAGGCCGCACAAAAGTGGTCTCTCAAGACAGGTGGTCTCTCATAACAGGTTTCAGGTTTTCTCAAGTCCGTGAAAAACCAACCACAAAATTCAGAAATGGAGAAGAATAGATTTTTGTAATTACTTTGTAGTTGTTCTTTTTTATGAAGTTTTTGTAACAAATTGAAATGGACTGTTATAAAAATTATAAAAATAAATTAGTGTTGAAAATCTTCCTTGAATTTTTATAACAGTCCATTTCAATTTGTTACAAAAAGATTTTCAACACAAATTTATTTTTATTTCTACCTGTCATATTTCAGGTATGTCTGAAATTGTTTATTCAGCAATAATCCTAATCTTTTCACAGAGGTCTTATAAAAACATCTCAATCTTTAATGAGATTTTCCAATTCCAGAACAGGTAAAATGTTTTTGTCATGGTTTCAGTCTTCAAAGTGGCGGTCTCTCAAGACAGGTCTATTATGGCATAAAAATACAAGTTGGTACCAGGTCACAGGGGTCTCTCAAGACAGGTGGTCTCCCATAGCAGGTCCAATATAGAGTAAAACCAATTGGTGCCTGGCAGATGTGGTCCCTGCGCACCTTCAGCGCGTTAAACCATTCCATTCGAGCGTCTTGTGTTTTAACTCAGGTCACAGTGGTCTCTCAAGACATGTGGTCTCTCAAGATAGGTGGTCTCCCATAGCAGGTCCATTATAGAGTGAAACCAATCGGTGCCTGGTAGACAGTGGTCTCTCAAGACAGGTGGTCTCTCAAGACAGGTGGTCTCCCATAGCAGGTCCATTATAGAGTAAAACCAATCGGTGCCTGGCAGATGTGGTCTCTCAAGACAGGTGGTCTCTCAAGACAGTGGTCTCTCAAGACAGGTTTTACTGTATAGTGAAACAAAACTTGACACATGAAAGAGGCAGGGTAATAAATTCATCACACAGAGTTTCAGGACTCAGGAAATACAGATCTCAGAAAGGTAGTATAGTCTGAAACACTGTGTAGCTAATAATATCTTCTGGGGCATCACGATTGAAATGGTTATTTACTTATTGATGTTTAAGGTCTCTTTTGTCATCTGTGGCTATATCATGACTGCAACATAATTATATTGAGAGTAACTGCTTGACTGGACTGGTTACATGAAATAATTCATGAGAGGTGAGGGACGTTGTACAAACACGAGTGCACGAATGCACACGAGTGTTTTACAATATGGTCCCTCGCCTCGAATAAATCATTTCACATAACCAGTCCAGTCAAGCCATTACTCTGTTTATTACTTTTCATTATTAATGATAATTATTTTATTTAACCCTTTACCTAACATAACCGGTCAGCTCTGTTCTAAAAAATCGCCAATTAATTTTCATTATTTTTTCATTTTTCGTCTCTAAAACATAGGTTATGACCCCTCATTGGAACGAGCTCGTTCCAATGAGGGGTCATAACCTATGTTTTTGAGACAAAAAATGAAAATAATAGCTATTCAACAATTTTTTTTGCAAGTGTCATCTGCTTTTCATATAAGGTAAAGGGTTAAAAAAAACAAAAAAAAACAATGAAGTCCCCATTACACCCACTGCAAAGCATCTTCGTTTGCGAGCACAGACACATGTCCCAACTGTTGATTGCATAATTCACTTGTGCAGTTATCGTTTATAATCAAACCCGGAAATCCCAGTAAATGACACTTTGGAAAGTAGTAAAAAGACACATTTAGCCATTTATATTTATACTGCCCACTTTAGAGGATTTCCACCAATGGTATTGATTCCAAGGTCCAAAGTTACTAGAGCTGGGAGGTAAATTTGGTTTTCTGAGTTGGTTGAGGTTTTTGTGGCAAACAATGCTCAAAATAACTTTTTTTCTTTGCGTAGCAAAATGCTACACATTTCCAAAAAATGAATAGCATTTTGTAAAAATTACATAGCTATTTTTGTGTAGCAGAGTTATGTTATGCTGTTTTGTATTGAATTCTTCTAAGTAGATAGAATAGTTTCCATCCATTTTTGGGCATTTCCAAATGATCTGCAACACATGAAGCATTTACTATGTTTTTCTTTAACTGAAATGCCTTTAAGGGTTGCATGGACTTGGATATTTTCAAATGGCGTCTTGGTTGTTTAACAGAGTTCTCAAAATGGAAGTTGGGATTTTTAATTTGATGGGCTTGAAGTTATTTTTAACGGGCATTTTATGCAAAATGTTGTAAAAACAGGAAGAATTTAAACCAATAGAATTCATCTTACATATGAAGTTGCAAATGATGCTTGATGGAGAGTTAATCTGAGTTATGCCTGGAATGTTCCACAATCAGACATAAAGCATCAGTGAACTAGTTTTCAAATTTGTTTGCAAATATTCATTCACATTTTGCGATACAAGATAATCAACTGCAGCCTTATAGGCTGCAGTTGATTATCTTGTATCGCAAAATGCTATACATAATTGAACATTGTGTATCTTTTTGCAAGTTTTACATAGCAAAAAGCGACGCAACACCGCTTATTTTGAGCCCTGGTGGCAAACTAGAAAACCGAGCCACAAGACTCAGCAAAAAACAACTTACAAGGTTTTACTGTGTTTGTGCATGAACTAATCAAACTATCTTACTGGGAGAGAACTGGACTAGTGGCCCATGTGGACTGCCATCATTTCTAATTGTGTGGTCCACCAGACGAGTCAATAAGGGAGAAAATGTGATACAGTAGAGCCCACTTAATTGGATATCTCTTAATTGTATATCCCTGTTAATTGAATATAACTTCCCAACACAAAACCATTTACCATACTCCCAGTACAAATTTGACCTGTTAATTGAATATAGGATATAGAGTAAACTCCTGTTAATTGAATAAAAAATCTTGTAGCATGTTGAGAAATTACCCTGATTCTCCCCAGTTTTCCTTTGTTTATAGACCTATTTGGCCTCAGTACATCCAATAGAGGCATTTAATCTATCATATCTTGTTTGACAGAGCTCCTGGAGCTCTGTCAAACAAGATATAATAGAATAAATGCCAAGTTTATCTCTAGAATACAGGATAGTGACACAATCCTGTTAATTGAATACTCCTGTTAATTGAATAATTTTCATTGGCAAAGTGGCTATTCAATTAACAGGGTTTCACTGTACTAAGAACACAGCATGAATAGATGAACTTTATTCATTTGTTGTCCTAATTTGTTTTTTTTCTGACTCAATAGACTTGGCAACTAATCCCCTAGAACTCTTAACAATGATCAAAAGGACATCATGCTGAACCCAATGGAGATACTTACAGACAGGTCTTTTTGTGGGTTTGTTTTTTTTCATTCCAAGTTACAGAGTCTGAAGTGTTGTTTACTTGTGTTCTTAATACAGAAAAATTAAAATTTTTTAGTAAATTTTGTTTCTTAACACACCTACTACAATTGTGTACAATTGGCTGTAACGTAAGTGCAAGCCCTACTTCGGAACTAACTCAAGCTAATAAACTTTTCCAAACGAGTTGGAAAAGTGGAAGAGTGCAAAAGCACGAAAAAAAAAAAAAGATCGAAAAGGGTTCGAGCGAGACCGGAGCTTGACATTACAGGTACTCTCTCTGTACACCTCTGGCATTTACCGAGCACATGAGCAACAACCGTGACGTCAATTCTGAATTTCTGCCAACGAGAAGTTTGTGATTTAGCGGGGAGGCAACGATATCAAAGATATCCCCAAAGAAGGTGGGCCTCCGGTAAACAATTGTGGTAGGTATGTTAAGAAATAAAATTTACTAAAAATTTTTAATTTCTTCTCAACCTAATCACAATTGTTTACAATTGTCTGAATAAACAATAGGAGGAGGTGAATCACATAACCAATACCAACAAGTGCAGCAGAAAGAAATGCAAGGAGGGCAGAGAATGACAGCGAAACCTGTAAAAGAAGAAAGAATGAAGCAACTGAAAAGAACAAGGCTGAGCGATGCGCAAACCTGAAAATACATATTTAACAAGGGTGCACAACAGCCTGAGCAGCAACGAGAGGGCCTGAAGAAAAAAGGTCCTCAGATTGCTGCTGTAGGTGGCGGAGATAAAAGGAGGAGAAAGTAGAAGCATTCCTCCAGTATTTTAGCCACATTCATAACATCCCTGAGCTAAACAGAATTGGAGAACACCCAGGATGTAGAAATGGCACGAACCTCATGAGCATTAAACCGGTTCGAAACAAGATCTGAAGCAGACAAACTGGAATAAGCCAGCTTGATTGCAAGACAGATCCATCTGGAAATAGAATGGGAAGAGATAGTCTACCTCCCAGGAATGAGACAGAAAGAATCTCTTCCCATCTCTCCGAATGAATTGTGTGCGATTAATATAAGTCTTGATTGCACGAACAGGACGAAGAAGAGGCCTCTGGCCATCGACAGCAGGGAGAGCCTGAATGCAGATGGGAGGAGGTACCGAATCAGGAAGTTGATTCTTGGCTAGAAAAGAGCAATCAATAGAGAAGGTTACACTGTTAGCCTCATTTCTGAAAAAAGCTGAATCGACAGAAAGCACATGAAGCTCACTGACATGTCTGGCAGAAGCAAATGCTAGAAGGAAAGCAGTCTTATATGTGAGAAAACGCATATCGGTCTCAGATAAAGGCTCGAATGGCGCTCCCTCCAAACAATGTAACACCCATGCCAAGTTCCATTTGGGTGTAAGATGCAAAAATTGAGGCCTCTTCAGAGAAAAGTGCCGAATCAGTTTGGAGAGAAAGAGATTATGACTGATGCACTGCTTTCCCACATAAGAGAAAGTATCTGACAGCATAGACCGATAGCCCTTAATAGTAACAGGCTGCAGGCCCTTGGAGTCAAAAAGGTATACCAGAAAATCCGCAATTTGAGCGATTCACAGATTACGGTAATCCACATGTTGAGCTGTACACCAGCGGCAGAAAACCTTCCATTTAGCAGCATAAGTCATGCCAGTGGAATGTCGCCATGATGCAGAAATGCACTCCACTGTTCGTCTCAAAAAACCTCTACGTCGGGAGACAGGACCAAATAAAAGACAGACGTGATGGGACAGGCTCGCCAGGTTGTTGTGATACTTCCTGAGCCGACCCTGGGAAAGAAGATCGCGGCGTAGAGGTAGACGAATGGGCCGATCAGCCAACAGAGGCCGCAGCAGATTGATCCACACCCTCTGTGGAGACAGAGTTGCGATCAGAATGACCCTGCAACTGCAAGTGTGAATCTTCACCAACACCTGAGGAAGAATCGGTGCGGGGGATGGGGGGGGGGGGGGGGGGGGGGGAAAGGCATAGCTGATCCAACCTGTCCTGTCCAGAGACAAGTGTCTACAGCAAAGGCTAGTGGATCTGGACAAGGGGAGACAAAGGTCTCTACCTGATGATTCCAGCGAGTGGCGAAAAGGTCAACAAGAGGATGCCTCACCGCTTGCAAATCGCCTGCAACACCGACCGATGCAGCATCCATTTGGTGAGAAGGACACTGTTGTGTCGGGACAGGGAGTCTACCAGGATGTTGTGACGTCCGGGAATGTGCCGAATGACCACCCGGGCATTTCATCCCATGCCAACAGCAGAAGATCCCAAGATAGCCGATACATGGGAATCGAATATGTGCCACCTTGATTCCGTATGTAGGCCACCACTGTTGAGTTGTCAGAAAGAAGCAGGACTGTGTGGTCTGTCAGGTGAGTGATCCATTGCAGAAAACTCAACAGAAGAGCAAGGAGCTCCTTCTGGTTGATATGAAGGGCTATCTGCTCGCTGTCCCACTCGCCGTGAGAAGACAGACCGAGAGGATCCAAGGTTGCACCCCAGCCCTGATTGCTGGAATCCACAGTAAGGATGCGATCGGCCGAAGGAAGATCCAAGGGGACACCCTGAGTCAACCAGGGAACATCGGCCCAAGGGTGGAGGTGACAAAGCAGGGACCGAGGAATAGGAAGTTCCAGGTCCACATTCGAATGCCAATGATCCAACAGGAAGTATTGGAGAGGTCAGTGTTACGGTATGGAAATATTATTGATATTGGTAACAGAAAGAAATCTGAGAATCAGCAACAATAATTATGAATTTAACTATTCTGAAATTTAATTAAAAAAAATTAATATAAAAAAAATGATACAAAGATCTTTTACACTAATTGGGTTACAGAAAATAAAAACAATGGTACTTATCAATTATAGAATTAGTCCAAAGTACAGTTTGACAGAATCCAGTAATCCAGTGGTGAAGTATCTTCTGAAGAAAGTTACCAGCTGGTAGATGTAGTATTAAATCCAAGAATGTCTCTTCAGAAACAGTATCCTGTAGATTTATAATAAAATTTTCACTTAGAAATTTCAGCAGTCTCCAATAAAATATAATACAATTCTCAGTAAAATTCAAATGGAGTAAAAATCCAAGCAGTATTGGTGCCACAGGCAATTTCCAAACAATCCAGTAGAATCCTGGCTTTTCACAAAATATTATTCTGTTTCACAGAAAGTATAAATTCTCTTTTCCAAGACGAACAAATTCTCTTCAAAATTCTCTTTTGGAATCAATCTTCCAAATTCACAAAGAAGCACTGCTTCTATAATAAATGCACTGCTCTGAAACAATAATAATCTCCAATGGAAACAATTGAAGTTAGTCTTTCTGAAATGGTTTTCTAAAATGAGTTTTTGAATTCTGTTGACAAACCTTTATATAGTAACCAGATAGAATGTCCCAGAAGAGGAAGTTTCTGCAATGTTCTATTAGTTTCTGGGGGATTCTGTTAAAGTTCAAGTAAACAAGGTCATTGACCTATTTAAACAATTAAACAATCAACAGCTATATGTACAATATATCAGTGTAACAAAGATGAAACAAGGTCACTGAGTGCAAAAGAGTTAGACCAGTCAGAAAATGCAGAAATAAAAAAAAAAAAAAAAAAAAAATCTTTCTCACATAATTATCAACTTAAGGATATATCAATCTCAATATAATATGGGGGCTATAACAGTCAGACAAACAAGCGACCCAGCGGAATGAGATCTGTCACCGAACCGCAAAGGACCAGCATCCGAAGGAAAGTCCTGGCCAAGACCGATGAGGATCGGAGCAGGTTCCGAGTCAGGCGGAAAGGATCATCGCCCGAACATTGGGAACCAACACCATATTGTGAAGAGTGTCAAAATCCATTCCCAAATGACGAAATTGCTGAGAAGGAAGGAGATCCGACTGAGAAGGAAGGAAATCCTCCGATTCCGCTGACGAGGTCACAGACTACCTGGACTGAGTACGGTGAAAAGCGAGCATATGTGACATCAGTCAGGTGAAGGCCCAAGGAGCCAGGTTCAAACCGAACGGGAGAGCTTTGAACTGAAAGACATGATCTCGAAACGAGAACCGAAGGTATTTCCATGATGCCAGATGAATGGGTACATGGAAATAGGCATCCTTCAGGTCGATACTGGCTGCAAAATCGCCCTGATGAATCGAACATTGAACTGACCTGAAAGTCTCCATGCTGAAACAAGATGCTATGATGGACTCGTTCAGGATACTCAGATCGACGACAGGACGAAACTGGCCGTTTTTCTTCGGCACCAAGAAAAGTCTCGAGTAGAACCCCGGGGAAAGAGTGTCAGGTTCATAAGAGCCTGCGACAAAACACGCAAAGGCACCTGAGCATCATCAAACTCCTCTGGCGGAAAATAGGCAGCCAGGGCAGCGACGACGTGGTCCGCGAGAGATAACATGACCAAGCATCTCTCGGGATAGGCGCACCATAGGTTCAATGACCGACATCGGGAGAACTGCCGACTTAGGCTTAGTCAACCCGGGGGAAGAAGAATCTTTGCCCACAGTAGTCATCCCTTGGAAGACTGGTGGACAGATGGATTCGTAGATACGAAATCGCGATGGAGGCAAAAAAGCATCAGATCGTGAAAAGAAAGAACCCTTTAGGGCCTTGGAACGCATTTTGGCGTCCAGGCCCTGGAAGGACTCAACAACCTGAGCAAGCCAGAAAATAAGCAGACTGTCACCTGCAAAATGAGGTCCCCAGAGAGTGAATTTAATGATGCTACCCTGCATAGTAGGGTAGCATCACTAAATTTACCCTCTGTGATACTCAATCTGAATGAAGGTCTCAGGGATAAACAGACAGAGGTACCCAGAGGATGAATTGAACCACTGTATAGGATAGCATCATAAAATTCACCCTCCGGGCATCTCATTTTGCAAATGTCAGACTGCTTATTTTCAGGCCTGAACCTCAGCCGATTCCAGAGCTAGAAGGCTCAACAGGGTTGCGGAATTCCAGAGGACCGCAGCCTGACGGTCACTGTTGGCTGGTCTGGAGGCTGAATGTCTGGCAATAAGCCAAAGACAAAATCCAAAGCCTGCCCCAAGACTGACAAGGGGCGCCTGTTGCCTTCAAACAAATCGTCATCCTTTGTGGCAAAAGAGTCGTAGCCCAACTTGAGCTGACCAGCGGAAACCTTCTGTGAATGCTGAACAGCATCCAAAGGGCCAGGTAGGTGAGGAATCTCTGCGACCGACCAAAGGAGGTTGTGCCTCAGAAGGCACAGGGAAGCCAACTAGAGGGTTGCTAGAAAGCAACCGGCTGAGCGCCAGAACGGCCTGCCTCAGCTCACCCTGAGAATCCATCGTAGCAGCCGTGCCCGACGGAGTGTCTTCCCAATGGACCCTTCTAGAAGAAGAACCCAAATCCTCAGAAGGGATCGACGACGAACGTCGATCAGCAGACAGAGTAGGGAGACAGTGAGAAAACACCGGAGGACAGTCCCAAGAGTGATGCCCAGAGGGGCATTCACTGACCTCTGCAAAACAGAAGGCCCTGTCTGCAAATTCTCTAGAGAGACCGACGACGTACGTCAGTCGATAGTTGGACCTGGGACACAATGAGAAGACACCGAAGGATTGTCCCAAGAATGACAGGAACCTGCCAATGGCCTCTGCACCCAACTGCCCTTCCTCTGAGACCGACGACAAGCATCGATCAACAGCCAGACTTGGGAAACAGTGAGAAATCACTGAAGGAAGGTCCCAAGAGTGACAGCTAACAGGAGCCGTCACTGGCCTCTGCCGAACAGCAGACCCTGGATGCAATGTCCCAGCCCCATCCTGCTAGTCGGTCACCAGCAGGGGAAAGCGGAACAACAAACGATTTGCTTGAGGGATGAGGAATCGCTGCCGAAGCGACCGAGCGTCCCAACCTACCAGGAGCAAACCTAGCCAGGTGAGATGGGGCAGCCAGCAAACCCGTACAGCTTCTCTAGGAAGCCAGGGAAGACTGGGAGCCCAGTAACACACCACAGACACAGCCTCGGACCCCCAAGACTGTATACCATCCCTGGAAGAGATGGCAGAAGCACTATCATGCAAGATAGGAGCAGCAGGAACAATTTCCTCAGCAACTGCTGATGATGCAGGTGACAAATAGGAGAGTGACCGAGCTGACCTCGGAAAAACTCTCAACGAAAACAGTCGCCTCAAGGGTGACTTCTGGAGCCAAAGGAAGAGAGACCGCAGTCCCCACTTCAGGCATCCCAGCACCAGCACCGCCAACAGTTGAGAAAGAGAATACAAGCAGAAATGAGCATAAATATAATAAAATGCAATCAATTTAGAGCTTGAGTAAAGGATACAATCCACTTTGCACAAATAACAACAATAGTTAGCGAAAAGATCAAGTTGTTCACGAAGGAAACAAACTGAGCAGCACGCGTCACAAAAATTCCGACCGTGCACGATGGCGGAAAAAAAGGAATTGATGTCACGGTTGTTGCGTATGCGCTCGGTAAATGCAAGCAGAGAGTACCTGTAATGTCGAGCATCGGGTCTCGGTCTTTTTGATTTTTTTTTTTCATGCTTTTGCACTCTTCCACCTCGTTTGGAAAAGTTTATTAGCTTGAGTCAGTTCCGAAGTAGTGCTTGCACTTATGTTACAGCCAATTGTAAACAATTGTGAGAACGCTGAGTAGAAACTAAACTGAAATCAAGGTTTTTTTTTTCAAAAACCGAATCCAAACACCCCCCCCCCTCAAAAAAAAAAATCAAAATTGCCCATCTTTATATTTTACCAGTAAAACAGAACACTTTCACCAAAGTAAACAAGCACCACTCCACTTCCCTTGGTTCCCACAGCAGTAAAAAGACTTAAATCTCACGTTCCGATAATTTCTCTTGTTCACTACAATCGCAAGAACAACAAAAAAAAAAAAAAAAAATGAAAATGATTTTACTCTCAGCAAACCAGTTTCAAAAGCACGAAACTTTGCTTCAAGGCCCACAAATTATTTTTGAAAACTGGAAAAGGCAGAGAATTGTGTTCTGTCCATAGCACAAAGCAAACTGATGTGGCCAACAACTCATGCACAGAATGAAGATCATTATAAATGACACAATGACACAATATTGTTCTCTTGTGAAGATTGTGGTTTATTCTGGTAAAGAGTGTTAATACGGTTTTGTGTAAGGATACAATACACTTGGCTATATTAACCAGGAAAATACTGAGCACACATACTTTCTCATGTTAATTGAATAATAACTTTGATGTTAATGTGTGTTGTGAAGTTGTTTGGTGCCTTATTTAAAAAAAACTCACGTGACGTCAGAATATATTATTTAATGTTCATTGTTCAACTTGTTACCTCCCTTGATGCATTCCTTCAGTGTTAAAAAATGAACATGACAAACTTAAAATGTGTTTGTGACAGTCATGCGACTTATACATGTATGTAGCGTAACAATCATCTACCATCGAAAAAAGAATGTTTTTTAATTTTTCTCCAATTTTAATTTCTTATTGTATTGTGATGCTTGCATCATGAAGTACTACAGACTACCGACTGAACACATTTTATTTATACATGTATCCTATGTAATGTTGTACAGCACCATGACTGAAGACCAGTGACTTCGATCAACTGGAAATAGTGGCGACCTCATATTCCGTAATATCTCGGCTCTGCAAATCCCTAAATATCCTGATATACACTAAACACGTTTTTAATGGGGAAACTTTATTGAAAAGGCCAGATATCAAAGAGATTTTAATAGTCAGTGTTAAATGTAGAATAACCGGAAACTGCCGGTTTTTAACTGCCGGTTGTCATAATCGGCCGATGCCCCATAACTGGATGGTTCAAATTGCCCATCCTGATTATCGGTTCATCACTACCGCAGGCCTCGAGTTTTATCTTCCTGCTATGGTACAAGTGCCATATCAATTAACCCATTCACACATGCATGTTGTTAGGGGGCGTGGTGGCTCAGTTGGTAGAGGTGCAGGCTGCGGTGCAGAGTTCAGAGTTACGATGTTGGAGAGCTGACAGCTGCTCGTCGTTGCTCGGTGGTTCTCTCCGGGTACTCCGGCTTCCTCCACCCGTAAAACTGTCACGGTCATGATTAGCCATTGTGCATAAGTATGTGACCTTAAACACCAATAAATAAATAAATAACATGCATGTTGTTCTGTATTTATTACTCGCCTTCACGTCTATAAAAAATTATTAGAAGGACATTCAGCAATTCATTTGATAACTATCAACAAAAAGAACACATTTCATTGCCAACCAAATTTGCTAGGAGAATCTGTGTTACTGTTTCATCACATAAAACACATTGGAACTCAGGGGACGATTTTAAGCTAGCGATTCAAATTGTAATGGCATTGCATGATTTGTAGAAAATTCCAGTGAAATTTCACTTCTATTTAAAAGTAGTCTGTCAACGATTTCCATTCCGCACATATGTGCAGAACAGATTTTCATTTTCCACACAGTTTAGTGTTGCTGTAGATGGGGATTACGTAGAACAGGCGTGTAATAAAAACATATATCTTGAAGTAAATGGTACACTATTTTGTTCATTAATATGAAACATATAATTTCTACACCTATGTCCACATACCAGATTAGATTGGTTGACTCTTGGGGCACAGAGATTGGCTGAATTTGAAGTGTTATGGCCCTTGTGATTAATATAACACACGATATTGTTCTCTTGTAAAGGATTTATTTATTTTGGTAAACAGTGCTAACAGTTTTGTGTATGAATACAATAAACTTGGCCAGAAATATACTGAGCATACATACGAAGTGTCTCAGTTTAATAACTTTGATGTAAATGTGTGTTGTGAACTTGTGTCCATGAATGGTTTAAAGATTGATAGGCAAGAGACGGATGAGAATTTAATGTTCATTTTTCAACTTTTTACCTCCCTTGATGTGTTTCTCCATTATTTACTCTGCTGTCAACATTGGAGAGAAACATCAAGGGAGGTAAGTGACTTGAACAATGAACTTAAACAGAAAATGTGGTTGTGATAGCCATGCGACATACATGTCTTCTTATGTGTTGTGATGTCTGCATCATGAAATACTGCTGAACACACTGTATTTATTCATTAACATTACGTACTCAATGCAACATTGTGCAGCATCATGGCTGAAGGTCATTGAATCTGCTCAGCTGGTGGTAAATTCCATAATATCTCAAAAGTACAGATTCTTATATTCTGCTATGCACTATATACGTTTTAATGGGCAAACACCACTGTAATGATCAGATATCAAAGAAATTTTTAATAGTCAGTGTTAAATATAGAATAATCAGAAACTGCTGGTTGTCATAATCAGTCGATGCCTCATAATCAGCCAGTTCTGATTGTCAATTCCGATTATCGGTTCATCACTATACTGCATTATATGAGCACATGTGCCTAGTGGAATAATAAAATAGATCCCTGTGAATGAAACATTAAGCAAGGAGATTCATCAGCCACAAGAGATCAACTTACACTGATAGATAGGAAAAAATCTGGGAGAAAAAAAACTTTGGAATGTTCCCACCATGCACAATAAGAGAAAACTTGTATGCCGATTTTTAAACTAGGGTCGGTAGTTTATTTTATAAATTCCAAAAATGAACTATTTTTTGGTTGCACAATCCATCTCTAGTCTTGGAGATGAAATGCAGTGATGTAATACAGTGTTGGAAAAGGCTCTATGAGTCCTTTCCAACATTGTATTATATATATGTAAATGCATAGCATCAGGTTAACAAAAAACTCTCATGAATGAAATAATTTAATGTAGATTATTCATCTCTGCTTTAACACAAACATTATCATTTTGCATTTCTATTGCTTGAAAATGATTGTAAAGAAGATTACCTGAAAAAAGAACATTACGCTAAGAAAGTTACAGTTACCATTTTTCAGACTGCCCCAGAATCTAAACTGAACAAAGCTTACAGTACGGCAGCCGTGGACTGGTCCCTTTCCACAAGGTGAGCAGCATCTCCACGGATGCAATAATATAAGGTTACAAACACTACAAACACTAATTATAGGAATCATCAAAAATTTCATTAATGGAGCATAGGGCTGTCACGATTTTTTAATTTAGGAATTGATTAATCGTCGCAAATATTGCCACATAATCGATTAATCGTACCTAGATGACCCCCCCCCCCCTCCCCACACACACCCCCTCCCTCTTTGAAATCATTAAAAATGAAGTTCAAGTCAGTTAACCAACCTCAAGTAAACAACAAAGACGATCCTCTTTTAGGTACATTCAAAGCTTTGATGTTCTGAACTTTTGAACTGTCAATGTAATAATCAAGACCGGTCATCAGTTGCGAACTTCGCAAGTTTGCAACTGCCAACCGGTCTTGATTATTACACTGACAGTTCAAAAGTTCAGAACATCAAAGCTTTGATGTACCTGAAAGACAAATGCTTCTAACGGCTTCTTATGGTTTAACATCAACGTTCTTGACATTTTACCTTCGGCAACAATAGTTTTTTCATCCAATTTTTTTTTAATTATTAACCGTCTAAAACGGGGTAAATATTAGCGATTCGTCAACATAAAAAATACTAATCCATTTCGCTGTGACCGATCGACAATCGATTAATCGTGACAGCCCTAATGAAGCACCGGGCACAACCCGGTGCTTCATTAATTAAAATTTTGCTGCTGCTGATTTTTTATTACCTGGTAAACACATGCGTCATCATCACTGTCCATGTGTGGATTATGATCAGTCCACGATGACTGTACTATACCAACAGTCCTCGTCACCTTTATTTAATTCCTCTGACTATTTCAGTAATACCTACACATTGGAATAACTTCTATGGGCTTGTCATTTGTACTTCAGTATTGTTTGAAAATATATCTTACCTCTGCATAGGGTGCCTCTGAATTCAACTGGAAAGCTGGATCAGCACTTTTAGACAGATTTGCAACTTCACTGTCTCTACCAATTCGACCCCAAGCATAATTTTGAACAGCACACTTTAAGCTGAAAACTGAAGAAAAATTATTACATGTACATGTATATATTGTAAAGCAAATTAAATTCGGAGAAATGCGATCACATCTGTCCTGCACACCTATCACAATCATGAAGAGTGTGAAAATGAGTATGCTTCAACCCTTTTGAATTGCACCCCTGTACAGTGTGCAAAATTTCAAAAATGACTCCAACCAAATGATCGTTCACGTGGGTTGGATATGGCTAAATATTTTTGGGAAACTGCATTTTTTTATCATTAACAAGTATTCATACATGTATATTGCATGGAATTGAAATATATATACATGTAGCCTCTCATGGCAAAAGTCTAAAAATCTATCAAGACACAAGAAAGGATGCTTAACTGGTACAGTTAAAACTAGAAGTCCAGTCAAGAATAGTGCGCTTATCTAGGCTTAATTGCACGTTGGAATTGCGCATAATTGCCATAACGAATGGCATCCAAATCACGGCAGGTTCTCCTGGTTACTCATAGCAAATGCATGCAATGTTTCTGGCAATGGACCTCCGGGTTACCCAGAGGTCCATTGGCTGAAACATTGCTTGTGCACAGGCCATATGTACAGAATTTGAAAGCTGTACTTGGGTCATAATGCGTACGTTAACGCGCATATCAACGTGCTATTTGTGCGCATGTCATGACAGGACTTCTAGTTTTAACTGTAGGGTGCTAGAAGCCCATATTTGGGATTTATTCTGATCTGCAGGTACCTAAAGCTAAAGGCTTCATATTCTGTGGATGTCCTTCATATTACCTTGTAAGTAAAATTACTTCATCTCCATTGATTTGCATTGTTACAATTTATGGGAGAGTGCCTATAGGCACTCTCCCATGAATTGTAACAAGATAAAAATGCATGAACAAATCTTGAGGCTGAGAAAAAATTTAGCACTCTACCAGTTAAGTGACTCAGACTTTACCATTCTAGATGCAACTTTTGGCTAACTGGTCATCCGTTCGCATAGATTTAAATTTGCGTAACCACCACGCGAATGAAACGAGTGTTCTCGTCAAATTTAGCAAACTGCATGTAAATTGGTTTAATGGTTGATCACATTAACAATAAAATGCCTTGTCATCAAGTGTCATTATTCATGGATCTTGATTCATAAAACTTATATTTCTACACCACACCTCAAGTCTACAGAGCCCAGGTGGACGTGGGGGTGTGGTGTAGAAATTATTAGAAAATGTCCTATACAGCCCAGATATTCTGAAGGTGAGGTGTGACCTTAGAGAGATAATCTGTAAAATAGATATGGAAGTACTGCTGCAGTAACTGGAAGCAAGGTTTTGTTCTCTGAATCTCATCCAT
This sequence comes from Pictodentalium vernedei, assembly GCA_031216915.1. Lineage (NCBI taxonomy): Eukaryota > Metazoa > Mollusca > Scaphopoda > Dentaliida > Dentaliidae > Pictodentalium > Pictodentalium vernedei. The sequence goes on from CM062290.1 coordinate 421,835,477, forward strand.
CAAATTTCCATCTTGCGATTAGCCTAGTTTATATTTCATTGATGTCCTTTGGACCACTGACATTAACAGAAGCTAAACATTCAAAAATGAAATTACATGTAAAATACATTCTAACGAAGAATGAAATTATGTATACTTTCTAAAATCAGTGAACCTGAACACTCCGGTAACAATTTTGATTCATAAAAGGGTACCATATTGTATCAAAGCAATCGGATCCTAAATATGCCCTATAGGGTGTGCCAAAGGAATATATTGATGCCTGACTAAAGTAAGTTCAAAGGTCGTTGTCAACGGCAATGTTTTTTGATACAAATGGAAGAAAATTAATAGCTCCCATCTAAAGATCACTCTAAACAAGCATACTAGGTTTCAAAGCGATCCAATCATAAATGTGCCCAGCAGGGTGTGCCAAAGGGAAATATTGATGCACTAAGCTCATCAAAGGTAATTGCCAACAACAACATTTAAACATTTTTTAATGGAAATGGAAGAAAACTGAAAGATCTCATCTCGAGGTCACCCCAAACAAGCATACCATGTTTCAAAGCAATCTGGTCATAAATGTGCTCTGTAGGGCATGCCAAAAGAATACATTGATGCCTGATTAAACTAAGTTCAAAGGTTGTTACCAATGGCAACATTTTTGACGAAAATTGAAGAAAATTGATAACTCCCATCTAGAGGTCACCCCAAACAAGCATAGCAAGTTTCAAAGTGATCTGATCATAAATGTGACCTGTGCAATGCACCAAAGGAAATTGTTGACGGACGAGAAGTAAAGGCTATTAATAGCTCAGTTTGACATCGTCAAGTTTAGCTAAAAATGGAATATTTCAGAACACAATGAAAGCAGTTCCAGAAGCAGAACCTTTTTGAATGCTGTTTTTCTGTACAGGAGATCTGATGACTGAAAAAGAGTTAAAGAGGAGAGACTTGGTAGGACTTGGTAGGATTTTTGAGAATGTTTCGTGATTCTAAAATTTCCTATCAGCTCAATCAAACTGAATCCTCAGGATGATTCGAATCAAATTAAATTTCAAAGCTTCGTAGGACATGAGTTTCCAAACCAGAAATACTTATCAGTCTTAAACATAGCTCATTAGAATTCAGAAACTTCTAACAAGAGATAGCTAATTAACTCTCTTTTCGGTTCAGTTTCAGTGTATTTCTCAAACCAAAATACAGAATCATCATAATCACAAAATCTGTGATTTCAGTCAATTTATATTTTTCCAGTTCCAGATGCTACACTTAAAACTAGAAGTCCTGTCATGAAATGCGCACAAATAGCACATCAATCTGCACGTTAATCTATGCGATATGACCATAGTAAGGCTATCAAATTCTGTACATATGGCCTGTGCACAAGCAATGTTTCAGCCAATGGGCCTCCGGGAGGTCCATTGGCAGAAACACTGCCTGTGTTTGCTATGAGTAACCAGGAGAACCTGCCGTGCTTTGGATGCCATTCGATATGGCAATTGTGCGCAACTCCTATGCACAACTAAGCCTAGATAAGCGCACAGTTGATGACAGGACTTCTAGTTTTAACTGTATTTTCACACCCTTGCCACCTCAAAATGACATTGGATCCAGGCCTTTAAATTCATGTATTTTGGGCACACCATTTTGCCCTAATTTTGGTATTTTTAATCCAGAAATAACAGTCTTATCCTGTTATGTTTTATTGCCATGCATTTTCTTGTGTTTCTCACATGTAGAAGAGGCACAGAAAATTTATATATTTTCTTATGTCTTCACATCTTCTCTAATTTGGGAACACCTGTAAATGGTGTGAAATTGGGGAAATCTGAAGGCCTGACAGGATCACATGAAAACACAAAATATTTCGAACAGATCACAAATCAGAGCAATGCCTGTGACACATCAAGCATTTGTGCATGCCACATTACAGAATCTGTCACATGTTGAGTAAGTCCTAAAAGAGACCATCAGTGGTTCCTTTTGCATATACCAATAGGTCAAAGGCAAAAAATGTTTTGATTCTCAGGCAATCCCTCACTGAAAAATTTAACCCCTTCATTGCACGTTTTTATTGCCTCCCAGTGTCTTCCAATCTTTCTACAAATTCGGGAGACTAAAATTTTTTACGTTTTTTGATTATTATTTATTATTTATTTATTGGTGTTTAAGGTCACATATTTCTGCTCAATGGATAATCATGAACTCAACAGTTTTACAGGTGGATGAAGCCGGAGTACCCGGAGAGAACCACCGAGCAACGGCGAGCAACTGTCAGCTCCCCAACATACTAACCCCAGACAAGCAGGGTCAACATTGGTTGAAGACAGTGCACCATCAACGTGCACTACGCCTTAGTACACAATGTCACCGTGCCCCCACATGGGCAATGGGGGTGAACCAAGGACACAACACGGTTGCCGCAGGTGGGATACGAACCGAAGACCTCTCAGCTTGCAGTCTGCACCTCTACCTACTGAGCCACCGTGCCCCCCCACGTTTTTTGATTGATGTATGTAACTGAAATCTGAAGAGCATATTTAACCCTTTACCTAACATGAAAAGCAAACGACACTAGCAAAAATCATTCTTGAATAACTAATTGTTTTCATTTTTTGTCTCAAAAACATAGGTTGTGACCCCTCATTGGAACGAGCTCAATGATCTCGTTCCAACGAGGGGTCATAACCTATGTTTTTGAGACAAAAAATGAAAAAAATAATGAAAATTAATTGACGATTTTTTAGAATAGCACTGGCCGGTTTTTGTCGTTACATTGGGTAAAGGGTTAAAAGACTGTTTACATCCTTTGGCTATACAGGCAGCCAAGACTTGCCTAGAAACAAACGCCAAGACACTTAAAATGTAACTTGCAAGTTTCCCGAGACACCATGTTGGGGCACCTGTTCTGTTGCAGTAAAAAGTGATCAAAGTTGGAATTAGGCCCTTAAGGGTTAAAATTAAATGAGCTAATTTGTCTAATTATGCACTTTCTCAGGGCATATATTTCATCTAAATTTGGGATGATCCATTTGGATTCTCGTGGAAATTAGAATCATACCAGCTATGAGGGTCCCAGAATCCCATTAGGTCACTATGGTTGAATCCCTGTTGTATACTAACTATACAGTTAAAACTAGAAGTCCTGTCATGAAATGTGCACTTATCTAGGCTTAATTGCGCGTAGGAATTGCGTGCATTTGCCATATTGAATGGCATCCAAAGCACGGCAGCTTCTGGTTACTCAAAACAAACACAGGCAATGTTTCTGCCAATGGACCTCCGGGTTACCCCGAGGTCCATTGGCTGAAACATTGCTTGTGCACAGGCTGCATGTACACAATTTGATAGCCTTACTATGGCCATAACGCGTAGATTAACGCGCAAATCAACGTGCTATATGTGTGCATTTCAGGACAGGACTTTTAGTTGTAACTGTAGTGATACCACATTTTAGCCCTTTAGATAAAAAAGTTTTTTAATTTTTGAAATAAAAACTGAATTTGATAATTTTGTAAAAAAGTGAACAATATTTATCAAGAAAACCTTACAAATATGGATGCCATTGGATCTGGCTCATTAAGCTGCTTCCAATGACAGCCATAATTGTACAATTGTATTGACAAAGTGTCAGGATATTTCAGGTCATGTTAGCCTTGTATTGGTTAATTTGCTGATGCTATGTTAGGTGCAGGGTTAAATTGACTCAATTTTCTTCACATGAATCCTAACAGAGGTGCAGCCGCAGCGAGAATCTACATTGATTCTCGCTTTGTTGAGCGAATCTTTGTGTGAATGGATTCTCATCGAAATGTAAGCACTGCTTTGTACATATTCTCTGTGTGAAAAAACAGAGGAAAGCCTCTCAATATCCAAGCTCATTATGTGCAAGAAAAAAATTAGAATTAAAAATACCCCCCTCCCCCCACACTTGAAAAAAAAATTGCCTGAGAATAAATTATTTATTTCATGTTGCCTAAAATATAGCATCAGGATGATTCAGAAATGTCAGTCTCTATAATGCTTGACACCAAAGGATACTCATCTTGTCTATCTTGTTGAATTCTTTCAAAAAAAGATTCAAATGTCTTCACAACCCACTCCACCCCTCTCTGAAAAAAATGAACTGAAAAAAGACTGTTTTCATTAGAGATTCAGATTTTAGATTTGGGAAAGTACCGTACACCACGACAATTTTTGCACCCCTTCATTTTCTAAAATGCCTTGTCTGCATGTACATGTACACTTCCCACACGTCACATGAAACAGTTTAATTCAGTCATTCCATTATCAATTTCTAATAATCACATATGAAATGAAGACATACACATATATGTGCCCAGATTAGGGCTGTCACGATTTTTTAATTTAGGAATCGATTAATCATCGCAAATAATCGATAATAATCGGATTAATCGTACCTAGATGACCCCCCTCTCACTCTCCTTGAAGTCGTTAAAAATGAAGTTCAAGTCAGGTGACCTACCTCAAGTACACAATGAAGATGATCCTCTTTTAGGTACATTCAAAGCTTTGATGTTCTGAACTTTTGAACCGTCAGTGTAATAATCAAGACTGGTCATCAGTTGCGAACTTCGCAAGTTCGCAACTGCAGACCGGTCTTGATTATTACACTGACGGTTCAAAAGTTCAGAACACCAAAGCTTTGAATGTACCTAAAAAACAAATGCTTCTAACGGCTTCTTGAGGTTTAACGTTGACGTTCTTGACCTTTTACCTTTAGAAACAACAGTTTGTTCATCAATTTTTTTTTTAATTATTAAACGTCTAAAACAGGGTAAAATTTACCGATTCTTCGACAACTAAAAATACTAATCGATTTCAGCATGACCGATCGACAATCGATTAATCGTGACAGCCCTAGCCCAGATGCCATATTGGATGCAGAGACAGTGAAGGAAAAACAGAAAGGAGAGAAAATGACTAACAAATGGTTGAGCACTGGTAGGTGTGCTGCTTGGAAGTGCATTGTTGCACTTGTGAATTGAAGAGGGTACATTGTATGGCGCCTATTAGGCAGATGTAAAAAAAAAAATATGAAGGAAAAAACTGATGCTCATACAATAGCATTTCCTTAACTGGTAGAGTGCTAGCAGCCCATATTTGGGCTTTATTCTGAACTGGAGGTACCTAAAGTTAAAGCCTTCATATTCTGTGGATGTCCTCCATATTATCTTGGAAGTAAAATTATTTTATCTCCATCAATTTGCTTTGTTACAATTTATGGGAGAGTGCCTATAGGTACTCTCCCATGAATTGTAACAAGACAAAAATGTGTGAACAAATCTTGAGGCTGAGAAAAAATTTAGCTCTCTACCAGTTAACCCTTGACCTCACATAATGGCAAAAACTGGCCATCACATTTCACAAAATCATCATTCCAATTTTATTAAACCTGGTATTTTTATTTTTTGTTGCAAAGCACAGCTTATGGCTCCTCCTTGGCACGAGCTTGTTGAAGCAAAAAAAATTCTTGAATAAATAAAAAAAAAACTTAGCTTTTGACTGAAAAATCTTTAAAATATTTTTGTCACAAAAATAAAGCTTATAATCTATCATTGGAACATTGTTGTTTTTTTTTTATTTATTTATTCACGAATTTTTTTTCAAGTGTCATCTATTTATTTATTTATTTATTTATTTATTTATCAGGGTTAATAACACTTTTGACAGCCAGGATCACCTTGTATTAGACAGTTTAATGGGTGGATAAGGCCAGAAGGCCAGGTGAAAACCATTGGGCAGTGGCAAGTAATTGTCAGATCCCTAACATGCTAACTTCTCACTTGCAGGGTTAGCATTGTAGTTGAGCACAAGTGCACCATTGACGCGCAGTATGCCTTGGTACCCAATGCGGACAATCACGAATGAGTGCCTTAATTGCCCAAGGACACAATGCAGTTACCCCTGGACAGGATTGAATTGTAGTCTGTGGACCCCTTGGTTTGAAATCAATTACTCTACACACTGAGCCACCGTGCTCCTGCAAGTGTCGTCTGCTATTCAGGTTGGGTAAAGAGTTATACTTCAAACTGGATATATTGGACAATCTTTGAAGCCAAAAGTGAAGGAAAAGATATTTTTGCAGTAGAGCACACTGGATATGAGATCTGCAATCCTGCCTCTTCTAATTTTCTCAATGGAACCTAAATGTCTGTCACATATAATATAAAGAATTCAACTTCAGTGTAGAGCACATTGCCACCATGCACAGGTGAAGTTTTATAATCACCAGGTTACTACTAGTCTAGAATTATGTGTCACTGAAAAAAAATCCTACTTAAGTACATTGAAGCACATGCATGTAGATAAATACTATGCTCAGGGGAATCCTTGACCAAAAAAACTCACTGCAGCACTTCATTCATCTGCATTGTGTTTCAAAATGGAATAAACAAGACGAACAGTGACTGCCAGGCCATGGATGCCCCCGAACTATGACCATGATCTGTGACCTTGACCTCCATCGATCAAAAAAAAAATTTTGTGAGCGACAAATCGTCTCAACCATAAGCAACAGGTATGCCAAGTTCAACAAAATCCAACAAAGCATCTCAGAGTTATGGAGCCGACACGAAAATCTTCCTGGCGGACAGACGGACGGGCGGATGGATGGACGGAAATAACAAACCCTATATGCAGGTCTGGAAATCCAGAAAATCGAGGAGTGCAAAATAGTTGCCCTCCTCAGGTTGCTTGGGAGTGCAATTGAACTTGAAATTTTCAATGTAAAAACTTGTATGCTATTTTGGTTATATTCACTTCAAGGTATTAATATTGTGACTGAAAAATTGTACTACATTCAGCTAGATGGTGGAAAAATTGGCACACATATCTCTCATTATTAAAAATGTTGCATTCAATTCTCATGTGACTGTCTTCTACACTCAAAATGTATCAAAATGCGACACAGAATGGGTCATGAATTATTGCGAATCAAAGCAACACTGATAAATCGTCCCCTGAGTTCCAATGTGTTCTCTATACCAGTAGGCACAGCAAACACATTGGAACTCAGGGGACAAAATGAAAATAGATTTTAAAGGCAGCCCCAAACAGGTCTGGCAGTCCAGAAAATGAAGGGGTGCAAAAAATTGCACTCCTCAATTTTTTCTAGGCGTGCAGCATTCCTGCACTCTTAAAGAATGCCAGGCTTATATATGCCCCCAAAAATTGGGGGGGGGGGGGGGGGGGGAGCATAAAACAGTTTTAAAAAAATAGTTAATTACAACTAGTACTAGCTGGAAAAAATGGGTTCATGATGTTAAAATTGTGTTACATGAATGTTGCAAAGAACTGCAGTATTAAGGCACACCGCTTAGTAAACTACTGGTAATTAAACTATTAAACCGGCGGAAAGTAAATTTTTACTCCCTGCATGTATTACTGTCCCATAATAACAGAGACAGACACAGAGAGAAGAAAAAACTTCTTTATATTTCGTTATACATACGGCTGCCGTGGACTGGTCACTTTCCACAGGTGGGCAGTATTTCCATGGACACAATAATACAGTGGAGCCCACTTAATTGGATATCTCTTAATTGTATATCCCTGTTAATTGAATAAAAATTTTCAAACACAAAACCATTTACCATACCTCCAGTACAAATTTAATCTGTAAAATGCATATGGGTTGTAGAGTAAACTCCTGTTAATTGTATATAACTTTTTGTAATATGTTGAAAACATTACTGTCACACACACCAAATTCCCCTTATTTATCAACCTTTTTGGCCTCACTACATCCAATATAGGCATTTATTCTATTATATCTTGTTTGACAGAGCTCTATGAGCTCTGTCAAACAAGATATAATAGAATAAATGCTCAGAATAGCTCTCCTGGCACAGGTTTAGGGGAGCCGTAGTAGCTCCCCTGGATTTTTTTAAAGTCCAGACCTGTTTATTTATTTATTTATTTATTTATTTATTTATTTATTTAAGGTCACATATTTTTGCACAATGGCTAATCATGACCACAACATGAGTATCAACTCAAGACCAGGGGTGAGCGCTAATAAGCCATGTTGCCCATTTTAGAGGTTTCCACCTCAGAAGCATTGGTGACTGGGTCCTATTTTACCAGTAAAACAGCCCTTATAAAAAAGTACCATGGTAAATCCCAAAATATCCTGGTAAATAAATAAATAAATAAATAAATAAATAAATAAACCATGGTATTACCAGGGTATTTTGGGATTTACCATGGCTTACCATGGTACTTTTTTATAAGGGAGAGCCTGTTTATCGCAGCGAACAGGCACTGCTTCACTTACCGTGGTTCTCGCTGGGAAAACAGTCAACAAAAATTTAATAAATGAAGCACTGGGTACAACCCAGTGCTTCATTAATTAAAATTTTGCTGATGATGATTTTTATTACTTGGTAAATGCATACGTCAACATCAGTTCCCACACGTGGATTATGACCAGTCCACGGCAACTGTACTGTAAATATTAGTTTCTACTTCACTTAAATTTAAAAAAAGGCGAAGAATATTTTATTTCTTTTTTTTTTAATTATTTGGGACACACATTTTTTTGGTTAGATTCAAAACATTTCCATAAAAAAAGTTTTAAAAAAAGAAGTCAAAAATAAAATTAAATTAAAAAAAAAGACAAAAAAGAAAAACCCACCATCAAATCAAATGCACAGAGGAAATTAAAAAGAAAGGTTATATGTTATGACTGAGACTTAAAGTGTGAGGTCTGAATCACACATTTTTCAGCAAAAGTCCAAAAATTATTGAAGTCAAACTATGCTTTAAATTTTAAAAAAATAAATAGAAATTAAAATGAAAAACACATTTGCCAGAGCTCAATAAGAAATATCAGTGACAATATATATGTAGCTTATAAAAAGATGGGGTCCTTCATTTAAATCATCAACAGTGGTGACCACAAAGTCAATCAGTAAAAAGTGAGGGTCCGATTCAACTGAGGTCCGAATCGGGCCGGAACCGATTCAGTATTGAAATTAAGCCCAGTAACCCTTCCGGTTCCAGAAATACTCAACTTGATTGTATCGTTCCGTGACTGAACACACAATATTTGGTTGATAATTAGCTGCATTACAAATCAACTGCGTCAAACTTATCAATGAAAAATAGTACATTTCACTAAATGGTTAACTTGGAAAAGAGTGAAGTAAAAACAATTTTTGAATTAAAGTCTCATCATTGTAGGACTTCCAACACACCTTTACCACATCCTTCCATCTTGAGTTTGATTTTCCGAATACCGGATTTTTTCTGTTAGTACAAGTTATTACGTCGACAGATTCAGATCTCCACCAACTCGAACCATTAAAAACGGAAAACGATTTGACAAAAGGCAAATTGGAAGAGCGAACTATAGGCTCAGATAAGTGCACTTCGCTGACTTTATCAAATTGTTAACATGTAATCAAAATGAAATGCTGTCGTACGTGATGATACAAGGGCACCAATCAAAATGTGTTGAGGATACAAGCAGTATGACATGTACCCGGACATCCCCTTTTAGCAGGATCTACTAAAGGGTCTCATGTGACGTCATATGACCCAGTTACGTCGACACGTTGGGTCAGTGGCCATGTGGTGGCGTCATTACCATAATGATATGTGTTGTCAGACCGCATGCGCAGCGCGTGTTGTAAGGGCGACACGCGTTTCCGTCGTCCATTTTGCATATTTATGCCGCTATCTTGGTTTCTATGATAGGTAGCACGTGGTTGCTATGTGACCCCCCCCCCCCTCAAATCCTGCAACAGGGTGGGGGAATGTTCGGAGGGTATGTTCCTTTGTATAATCTACAGAAATAGACCCGGCAATCAATCCAAATCATCTCCAAACTATCTAAAATCACGTAACGGACTTGATAAAGCCCTATTTGGGCTTATAAGAGTAGCACGTAGTGCTATAAGGTTCGTTCTTTTAAACTGGAGTATGTTTACTGGTTCGGATTCCCCACTAAATCCCGGATACACCCATATCGTCCGCTAGCCAAATCGTACGCTAACAATTTGACCCAAATCGTCCGCCAGTGAACCCGAATCGTCCGCTACAATTACACCCATATCGTCCGCCAGCCAAATCGTCCGCTACAATTTTACCCAAATCGTCCGCCGCAATTTTACCCAAATCGTCCGCTATGAAATAATTATTTAGCTAATCTTTTATTTTCTTTTTCACAGGCAAGCAACCCCGGAGTGGATACAGATAGGCAAACCTACCTGCTGCACAAACTCTGTTCACCGTGCTCCCCCGAAGAGATGCCAGCATCGTCGTTGCTAGTTACCGCCAATAATTAGACTAGGTCCCTATTTATACCATCGGGTGTTTATAAATAGGGGTGAAACATCCGAATTACATTAATTCTCTTTTGTCCAGAAATGGGTGAACTCCATAATTGCGACAAATGTCAGATATCCTTCATTCAGCAGAAAAGTCTGTTGCGTCATAAATTATCCATCCACGGACCTAAACGCTTCCAATGCTTCAGGTGTGCAAAGGTGTTCAAAAGAAGAGACCATCTGAGAAGACATGAGATGATCCATACAAAAAGGAGACCAAATCATCATCAGAGAGAATATGCTGAACAAGTCGGAAACCATTGGACACAAATTGGTCAAAGAGAAGAATGCAAACGAATAAACCAATTGGAACCACTGGAACTCTCAAAACCGTATCAGGTGAATAACAATAATCCAACCAGAACCAATACCTCCAATAGAAATGCCTCGTGCAGTAATGACAGGAACAGGGAAGAAACCAGAACCAGAGCATAATCCAACAAGTGAAGAAAAAGAATACGTTTTGGTCGAACCCAGTTTATTGGAAAGCTTACAAGATCGTCAGCATTTGGTGCGCAGAGAACCAAACAAGCTTGCTGCGATGGACATGGACAGAGGAATGAGAAAGATCATAGAATCCCAAACCATGAACGAGAGTAAGAAGATTCGTCACTACAACCAGATCTTACAGCGCTACAGAGAATTCTACAATAAAGCTTCACAGCCGATAGCAATCAACATACAGAACCAGTGATGACAACGGAGAGAACAAAGTGAACGAAGATGAACTGTTGAGTAGAACATACATCGAAGAAGAGAACTGAACAGACTAACAAGAGCACCGCTGGGCATTGCATCATACGCCCGTGAACTGTTCAAATTGTACCATTTTAACACATTTGCAATTTTTTTATTAGAGTGCGAGAAATTTATACTGGAATATATATATATGTTACGGTCAGACTTTGAAATCAGTGATTTTGTGAAATGACTAAATTTTTCAGTCATTTGAGAAAAAGACTAACAATTTTAAAGCCAATCGAAAAACAAATACTAAAGTTATCATCCGGAAACCAAATATTTGACGAAGAATTCTAAGTCCAACAGGGGCCATAATTCAGGCAAAAATTGTTCAGACCGACCCCATATTTGAACTTGACCTGTATTTTGTTGTGATTAAACCACATACCAAGTTTGGAGCCGATCGGAAAACAAATACTAAAGTTATCACCCGGAAACCAAATATTTGACGAATTCTAAGTCCAACAGGGGCCATAATTTAGGCAAAAATTGTTCAGACCGACCCCATATTCGAACTTGACCTGTATTTTGTTGTGATTAAACCACATACCAAATTTGGAGCCGATCGGAAAACAAATACTAAAGTTATCATCCGGAAACCAAATATTTGACGAATTCTAAGTCCAACAGGGGCCATAATTCAGGCGAAAAATGTTCGGACCGACCCCATATTCGAACTTGACCTGTATTTTGTTGTGATTAAACCACATACCAAATTTGGAGCCGATCGGAAAACAAATACTAAAGTTATCATCTGGAAACCAAATATTTGACGAATTCTAAGTCCAACTGGGGCCATAATTCAGGCGAAAAATGTTCGGACCGACCCCATATTCGAACTTGACCTGTATTTTGTTGTGATTAAACCACATACCACATTTGGAGCCGATCGGAAAATAAATACTAAAGTTATCATCCGGAAACCAAATATTTGACGAATTCTAAGTCCAACTGGGGCCATAATTCAGGCGAAAAATGTTCGGACCAACCCCATATTCGAACTTGACCTGTATTTTGTTGTGATTAAACCACATACCACATTTGGAGCCGATCGGAAAACAAATACTAAAGTTATTGTTCGGAAACCAAACAGACGGACGGACGGACAGACGGACGGACAACGCCATACTATAATACGTCCCGTTTTTCAAACGGGCGTATAAAAAGAATGAAGAGAAGATCGAACTGAAGTGATCGAAGATCGAACACAATGAAGATAACAGAATTAACAGAACAAATATTGAACTATATAACAGACAGTGTACAGAAAAGGCAACAAAGTTTTAAGATATAACAAAAGTTCTTGTTTTTTTTACTAGGAGGGAAGGGGAATACCATCGGGTGTTTATGTAAAAACACGGAATCCAACTTTACGGAATCGACTAGGAATCTCAATTAAGGAATCTCTTATATGTATACAGGGAAAATCTGATTGAACATTTTGAAGGCTTGGGCGAAGGTATAGCTAGGAAGTACTGATACAAGTCAATATTAATGGATGGTAGTTTAGTCAATAGTACTGGTAAAAGGCCGCAAAGGAATAAGACTGCCGTAGAAGCTAATGATAGGACAGATAGACCATAGACCAGTAGTGGCCCTGGAGCTTTGGCGACAAGATGGAAGCGGTTGGTAAGACTACATTAGACCTCATTGAGGGATTACTCATGGTCCTCATGGCCTCATACGACAAAAAAGGGGTGCCGAAGGCCATGTTTTCCAAAAAGGGTTGCCGAAATTGGGGTGCCTGGGATATGGCTGTTAAATACTGAAATGAGGCTAAGAGTCGTAGTAAATTATACCTCATTGAGGGATTTTTCATGGTCCTCATAACCTCAAAATTCAATGAGGCTATGAGGGATAATAAATGAGGACTCATTGAGGGCTTTTACATAGCCCTCATGGCCTCATACGACAAAAAGGGGTGCCAAAGGCCATATGTTTTCCAAAAATGGGTGCCGAAATTGGGGTGCCTGGGGATATGGCTGTTAAATACCGAGATGAGGCTAAGAGTCGTAGTAAATTATGCCTCATTGAGGACTCGTTGAGGGCTTTTACATCGCCCTCATGGCCTCATACGACAAAAAGGGATTCCACAGTCACAGGCGTTTTCCAAAATGGGATTCCATAGGATATACCTGTTAAATACTGAAATGAGGCTAAGAGTCGTAGTAAATTATACCTCATTGAGGGATTTTTCAAGGTCCTCATAACCTCAAAATTCAATGAGGGTATGAGGGATAATAAATGAGGACTCATTGAGGGCTTTTACATAGCCCTCATGGCCTCATACGACAAAAAGGGGATTCCATAGCCACAGGTGTTTTGCAAAAAATGGGATTCCATGGGATATGGGCCATTGGATATAATTTTTTGTTATACACAAGGGAGATAACCCTGCATACAGATTATGGGAAATCAAGCAATCTGATTGATTAGTTATGGTCTAGATAAATGAAACAACAAGAGTACACGGAATAGGGTCAGAACTAACAAGAATATACCAGAAATTGCTAAATATAGAAATAATGAGGTAAACTGTTCCAGTTGATAGGCTTTTCTACGCTACCGGAGTATACTCCAGAAAAAGGAACATGGTCAGGTAGAGGAAAACTATTGCATATATAGTTAGAAGCAGAGAATTCTGGAAGAATTCGAAATAGTAAAAGTTGGGGTGGATTTTGGTGATTTGGAAGGATTGTCGGGTTGTTTGTGGTAATTAGATTTACTCTTCTACAAAGGAACACACCCTCCGAACATACCCCGTCTTATTGCAGAAAAATTGGGTAACATAGCAATCACGTGCTATCATAGAAACCAAGATGGCGGCCTCCAGTATACAAAATGGACGACGGAAACACGTATCACCCTTACAACACGCGCTGTGCATGCGCAGTCACACCACGTATCACTATGGAGGTGACGTCACAACATGGCCGCTCACGCGGGTTACCATGACAACACAACATGGCGTCACTAGGTCATGTGACTATGACGTCACATGAGATCCCCCGATGAGATCCCCCAAATAAGGCCTGAAACGTGCGAGCTATACTACTGACGTCGCCGTCACCAAAAATTAAATGTCGGCCGATTTTTCATGAAATTTTGGTATGTTGTAGAGATAATAAAAATTAAGAGATTGCTGTTAATTAGTTTTTCGATTTATCGCCATTTTTTAAGGTTTTAACGTCACTTCAAAGTTTAGGGATTTTCTAACACGCATAATATTAATACACACAGCTATGAAATTTCACACATCACAACACTGATGATGTCTCAACAAAATAGTTGTTATAATTCACATTTTCAGCCTTTACCCAAAAATAACGTCAAATTGACGTCTTTTTATAGACGTTTAATATTGACCATGCTATTGAACTCACCTTCTCGAAATTTCGGAAATATAGTCTCCAACAAAAATCATATCAACATCGCAAGAGTTAAATTCATTTTCGGCGTTTTACGTCAAATGACGTTTTTTGGTACCCAAATCACTTGTGTCACACCTAGAGCCACTACTACAGCACTTACAGGCAACAAACGTCTCGTTTTAGCGTGGCAGTGATTTTTCCCCATCATTGCAAAGTTTCTTTTGACATTGACAAAAAAAATCATTTCGAGTTACAGCGCAAATGACGCAAAGCTGGAAAAATACACCCTTTGAGTCACACGTAGAGATTTAACCACAGTACTTACGGAGATCAAACCTCGTGTATCGACGAAACTGTTGTAGTCCCGAAGCATTGTCAAGTATACTTTCGATTGACACAAAACTTTAGGAATTACAAAATCAATAACATCAACAAGGAGAAAAATATCACTGTCAGCTTGTATATTCACGCCGAAAATCAAAACCAGAGCACTCACTGAGACCAACCTACGCATGTTGACGCGGTTGCGACAGTTCAACTGAAGGATCGTCAAGATTGCGATCAACGCCAAACTTTTGAAGTTACAATGCAAATAAGGGTTGGGTTATGGACTATTCGACGAAAGACAAAAATAAAAAAATAATACCGCTTTCAATTTGTGCTAAGTCTCTATATAACCATAGCACGTATGGGGGCCAAACTTCACGTGTGGACATGACAATAACAGTTCTGAAGCGCTGTCAGGTTTATTTACGATCTTCGCAACTTTTAAAGTTACCACGCAAATAACGCCCCAAAAGGGGAAACAATACTTCTTTCAACATGTGGCAAGCCTACAGCCATCACAGTACAAATCAGACTTGGCCGTCAAAACGGCGTTGATCTCCATGCGAAGGCCGTACTTCATTGAATGATTTATGGAAATTTGCTTTGTGATTTCAAAGCCATCGAGTTCCACTTGTGGTCTCATACAGAAGTTTTTGACTTACCCGCTAATGTTTGTATGTTAACCAATTTAGTTTAAACAATATTTATTTGTTCAACATTTCAAGAGATACAAAGTACAACATTGTTGATGGTGGATCCGACAGAAAGCTAAAGAGCTCATAAAAGGTCGTTTCCACGTTTGACATTTACAATATAACGATATAATCGGATTAATGACACTCGTACAGTTTCATTTATATTGTTTCAACCATGGAAATTAACATGAGAGGTACTGTAGGAAAAAAGAGAATATTGGAATGAAGAAAGAAAGCAAGAAGCCAACCTGGGTGCAAACTGATCCGGTAACTCATCTAGTATTACAGAGAATACAAGTAGACTGTAGTCACAGCACACGTACAAGTTGGATATGAACTGTGCATAGGGAAGACGTCTACGTTCTTACACATACACATACATATATACACAGATACATATCGTCGCCTGAGTGCTAGAATGTTCTATGTCCCCTGTGGGACATAGAACATTCCAGCACTCAGCCGACGATACATATACACACGTATATATATACATACATGCAGACACACACGCACGCACGCACGCACGCACGCACGCACGCACGCACGCACGCACGCACGCACGCACGCACGCACGCACGCACGCACGCACGCACGCACGCACGCACGCACGCACACATACATACATACTTAACATACATACGTACGCACATAAACGAATACACACAAACATATATATTTACATACATATGCATACATTCATGCACTCTCACGTGCGCGTGCATGCACGTATCTATATACACTTACTAGAAGCGCTTTGAAGCTATAATATAATCCTGGACAAGGTCAACGACTCAACGATTTTCTTCATTACTCAAAAATTCGGAGCCATAGAGTAAGACTGAAACATTTGAAGTAAAAGATAGTTGACCAATGGTACGGTTACGAATATTAAAGTAAAGAGGGCACATTAACAGAAAGTGCTCAGTCGACTCGATCTCTTCACACTGGCAATAGGGTGAGAGTGATATATGATTGGCATATAGGTGTGAATTGAGATTACTACATCCCAAGCGCAACCGGCAATGATATATCTGTGCAGAACGACATTTTGCATTACTGAAAAACGATGGCGGCCGTCGATTATTATGATTTAAATAACTCTTAAAATTACTATAAGAACTATTCTCTCTAACAGGTAGTGGTATTCTATTCCATAATTTAGTTACTGTCGGGATGAAAGAAGATTGGTATAAATTGGTTCGACAAAAAGGAATCCTGAGGTTACCACTTGAACGAAGATTATGAGCCGTATTGCTCGCCGATACTGGGAGTGGGACCTTACTAGCAATGTATCGGGGCGTTATGCAATGGTACATCTTGAAAAACTGCATTAGTTTGTGTTTTCCACGCCTGTCCTGGAGGGTATCCCAGCAGGTTTCGGAGTATAATAGGGCTTTGCTGGCACTGACAGTTCCCCCGGTAACAACCCTAGCTGCAGCAACTTGAATTTTCTCCATATTAACAATGTCTCTTTCATTGCAGTTATCCCAAACCGTATCGGCATATTCCAGTAGGGGTCTTACGAATGCAAAGTAAATTTTTTCCAGAACACATCTATCAAGTATGAATTTGTACTTTCGCATTAAGTCTATACGTGTCCAGGGTTTAGCACAGATATAATCAATGTAATTAGTCCGGGTACAAGTAGTATTCAATATAACACCTAAATGCTTGTGACTATTAACTTCGGCAATTTGCGTATTAGAAAACAACAAGGGTGGATGAGAACGGGGATTAGTTTTCCGAGATATGAGAAGACTTTCAGTTTTTTTGTGGATTGAATTCGACCAGCCATAATCTAGCCCAATTTTCTATTGTCGCCAGATCGCGATTGATTACATTAGCTGTTTGGGCAGGATTTTCAACAATAAGATAAAGAGATGTGTCGTCTGCAAAGAGACGCAGACTGCTGATCAAATTTTCCGTAATATCATTAACATAGATGAGGAATAAAAGAGGACCAAGAATCGAACCTTGTAGAACTCCAGAACAGACAGCTCTCCAAGAGGAGCACTCGTTTGCTATGACAACCCGCTGGGAAATCCAATTTGCCCAGAATCGATCCTATGTGATGATCTGCACGTATCTTACCTTAATCAGCCATACTGCTCCATCTATTTCACAATCTTTTATATTATTTTTACAGCTCGGTCAGGCCGGAAGGTATTAGAGGGGCCGGGAGAACTGCCCCCCCCCCCCCCCACCCATGGCCACCTCTGTCGGAAAATTTGACTGCCTTTTTACTAGAATTTCGATGCATTTTGCAAACAAAATTAAGCTTGTTTGTCATTTTCAAATTTTTGTCGGAAATTTTCAAAAGTACGACCCCCCCCCCACCCCTCCCTCCCCTCCCCCATAATCTGTCACATCTACTACCCAGGCAGTCTACAGATATGTCACGAGAATAAGTCTTCAGACAGCCCACGGAGATGGAGGACCAGTGCATGACTTTGTCCGTCTAATATTAGCCTTGCCATTCCTACCAGCTGCTCACATACGGGAGACTTTTGGGGTATTATACAATAAAACTCACCCCGAGACAAAACTCAGAGACTTTGTCAATTACGTCCAACGCCAATGGGTTGACTCCACCACGTTCTGTCTGCGTGAATGGAGTATTTTTGGTCATACCATCCGTACTAATAATGACATTGAAGATGAGCTTCAAGTTTGTTTCCTAACTGTAAACTGTGAATCTCTCTCTCTCTCTCTCTCTCTCTCTCTCTCTCTCTCTCTCTCTCTCGGTCACATTAATTGATTAAGTAATTAATTAAAAGTAATTTTTCTAGTGTTCTTTGCAGCTTGGCACCGACTTCTCAACACCCTTGGGATGAGATTGAGCTCTTACAAGCTGGTACCAGCCCTGCAGACAAAAGTTGAGAATGTGGAATTGAGGGTGCAAGCATCAGATTGGTATCCAGTGACTTCGGCCCATGACGATCTCGTCCCAAAGTGACCTCGATCCGATTTAGTGACTTCAACCCACTTTTAGTGATCTCGACCCACTATTTTTCCCGTCCAGTTCTTGCTTCTCCGGCTTCTTCGGACCAGGAGTCCGACCAGGAGGAGAGCTTCCCGGGGTCCGTGGAGGCATTCCTGGAGGAGATCCAGGATGACGCTTTCCGAGCTTCACTCCAGGACAGGTACCACCAACATATTGAAGCAGAGATCCCAACTTATATTACCAGAACTGCGCTAGAACTTGCTCTCAGTGATCACAAAAGATCCCAAGAAACAGCAGCAAGGATCAGGCCATACGTCGCCAAAAAAGGCCCTACTCTTCCTCCCGATCCGACAACGCCACCAACAACAATCTCTCCAACTCATTCTCCTCCTCCCAAGAAAAACCGCAGAAGACACAGACGCCGCTGATTACCCTAACTTTTTCCCTCCTTTACCGCGTCCAGACAAATCAAAATCATGTACAGTTAAAGAGGGTCGAAAGGGGCTTGCTCCCCAATCCGTCCATACGCGCCTTCGGCGCGCGAAAACCATTACTTCCCCTTATTTTCAGTTAATTTTAATCGATGAGCGGTAACAGGTCTCGTCCACCGGCAGCACTCTGATTTGGGTCCTACTATTTAACGAACACAAACGAACATAAACGAACAGAAGAGAAAATAATAGGAAATACATGTTAGAAATGATTGAGGGTGCATATGCAGGTATATGTGGGTATATATTATTCGTTTGTAAAATTTTATTCACTTCTGACGAGTATTTTGATGATTAATAAGGTTTATAAAATGTACGACGGCGCGAAATTCTTGTGTTCGTTAAGTAGAAGCCTGCTTGAAGCTGTCGACAAGATGCGACAAAGGTGTGAAATCAATTAGCTGTCTATCTGAGGAAGAATGTCGCTGAGGAAAACAGCGAAATTTAGTTTTAAGAGGATGGCAAGCGCATATTTTAATCGTGTGTAAAACTGTATCCACGTCTGATGAGTATTTTAGTGATAAATAAAGATTATAGCCATTATTTGGATTGACAAACATGCATCAAACTCTCGCTTTGGATTCCGAGGACGCATCACGGCGAGTCGGGGACAAACCGTGATCTACCCTTAAAAAGCGGGGCAAGATTCGGATACATGTAGCATATTGTACACCCACATAGTGATAATAATCTAAAGATCTTAAAATATCTTGGGGATAAGTCATTAAAGTCCAGTTTAAGCTTTCCTGAACACTTTCCCCGAACAAGCTCACCCTCCACCAACGCGGGCTCCCACTAACGAGAGAGGACAACCAGGCGCGTAGCCAGGAAAAAGTTTCCAGGGGGGGGGGGGGGGGGGGCGATAACAGGGGGGGGGGGGGGTATAGCCATCAGATGTGCGAAAGGCGGGGGGTGCTGGGGGTCCTTCTCCAGGATTTTTTTTTCGGGGGGGGGGGGGGGGGGGGGGGGGTCTCCCCCAGGAAAATTTTAAAATCTAAGTCTACTGGCGGAAAACATTTGGAAGGGGACACAGCTAGATTTTGGGGAGGGGGTAAGTGCCCTCCCCCTCCCAGCCCCATGTGGCTACGACATTGGGGACAACCCTACCAATACTCTCTTAGAAACGCGACCCGAGAAAAAAATCCCGGGCACCCCCCCCCCCCCGCCCCACACTGACTCTCTCCAACGAGGGGGACACCCCGGGCTCTTTCCAGGAAGCGGGTTCCATGATACGGTGATGTCTTCTACATACACCCCATCCCGTTTTTTTTTTTATTTAAATTAAAAAAAAAAATTAGCAATAAATTTTAAACTCCCCTCATCCTTTGCCCGGGCTTGGCACCGGTGGACTTAACAAAGTCAAATCAGGCGGATTTTGAGTTTTTATGTTTTCCAAACAATTATTATATTTACTTCTTTGGTAGATATGTTCTGATTTTCTTTTCAATTCACTGCCTTATCATAATTATATTTGATGTGAAAGAATGAGTTTTCCAAAATAAATTTAGGAATTCTGTCTATAAGATGCGACACAGGTGTGAAATTAATCAGTTGTCAATCCGAGCTGGATTATCGCTAAAATAAAAAAAAAAAAGGGGGGGGGGGGGAGATATAAGTTTAAAATGTTGGAGAGCGTAAATTTTAACCGTGTTATTTTTCTTATCTTTCTGGATTTCTGTTTTATCGTTGACAGTCAAGTCTTCTGATCTTTAACGGGGTTAAGTTGTTTTTGTAATAAGTGCAACTTGATTGTTTTTATAACAATAACTTTGGTCTTGAGAACAAAAACATATCAGCCTGTTTGAAGTACAGCTTGGTTGTTCTGGCAATAATAAATTTCAAGCTAATGTGGGTACTCAAAAGTATATAACATTGTCTGATTTCCTAACTTTTCAGGGTCGAAAGGGGCTTGTCCCCCATACCGTCCCTGCGCGCCTTCGGCGCGCGAAATCATTTCTCTTCGAACTTTTCAGTCTGATCTTCGATCTGATTACTACAATGTCTTCTCTAAAGTATCTTTGTGGTTTATGTGGTGACGAGTGTCATGAGATCAAAAGTTTTGGGTGTGACTTATGCAGTCGGTGGTTTCACCCACAATATGAAAGTCTCAGAGCTCAACAGTTTGGCTTCTTCGCAAAGTCCAGTCTAGACTTCTTCTGCAGTTCCTTCTGATTCAAGAAGGTAAGTTTGACTGGGAATTAGCTCACATGCGGTTGATGTCTGCTTTAGGTGAGGGCAAGTTGGAAGAAGCTGTAAAACGTGAAGCAATTTTTTTACGCCTCTTCCCGCTTGTTCAGTTATCAGACGTCCATCGATACCACACCATGAAGTCCTACAACAGGGATACACAGGCGTCCGGCCTTCTTGGATCACACTGGATCGAGTCTGTTCCCATTGCTGTGAGATCAAATGGCAATTGTCTATTCAATTCAGTGTCAGTGTGCTTAATTGAGGATGAGTTAATGAGCACCGAACTCCGGGTCAGAACATGTATAGAGCTGCTGCTAAATAAGTAGTTTTCTGATTCGTTTCACAAAAACACCCAAATTCCTTTGGCCAGCCCGTCCCTAGATGATGACGTCAATGAGCACCGAACTCCGGGTCAGAACATGTATAGAGCTGCTGCTAAATAAGTAGTTTTCTGATTCGTTTCACAAAAACACCCAAATTCCTTTGGCCAGCCCGTCCCTAGATGATGACGTCAATGCGTGTGCGCGTCAAAAAGGCTGGTCTTCAGCGTGGACCATGCATGCTGTTGCGTCAGTTATTGGACGGCCCGTAAGATCTGTGTACCCAACAGTGAATGGCCCAGCTGATAGAAATATCCGAATACTTAATACAGTTTTCAAACCAAGAGTTGGCACAAAACATAAGTCTATTTCGATATTGTGGGCAGGTGAACACCCAGACATCAAGATAGAATGGAGTCCTAATCATTTTGTGCCACTGGTTTCATCTCAGCCAGTGTCACCAGTAATTCATGTCATTTCTGATGTTTCCGATTTGGATGCCGGGCGAAGCGATGAGGTAATTGGTGTTTCGGAGAGCATATTGGAGGACAGTATGCATATCGAAGGAGATATCGAGTCACACCAGCAAGCTAACGTCACATCTGACCCGGTGGTAGAAGTGAGTGGTGTTTCTGAGTTTACAGCGGAGGCACGTGAACGTGATGTTGAAATCGAGGTGCCGGAGGGTCAAACGAATGATGACAACGAGATTGATTCGGAAGGGAGGGGTGACAGGTCTGGTACTAGAGGAGATTCATCTGGTGATCTTTTGGTCCTGATGTCACTTGTCCCTCTTCTACAGTTACACATCCATATCGGAATCCGACAGTTAACGGTTTGAATGGTAAATTCATCCCAGCTGTTGATCAACTATATGAACTGGCTTTGGTGGCGGAGAATGTCCTCCCTTCAGTTCCCCCAGGCATAAAAGAGAATGTTTACTTTTTGATCGATGACACGGAAAACAAAAGGCGGCGGTCTCTCAACAAAGTCACTTACCACCGAGACGATTGTGGTGCGTGGAATACAAAATGCAACACAGTCAAAACAACATATTCTATTCGCACTGTTAATGGGTTGGTTCATGTGGAGAATAAAAATGGTTTATTTGGTAAGATTGTCAAAAAGTCTTTTGAACCGCTTGATCCCAAGCCAATCGAGTCGCAAGTTGTTTGCGTTAAGAGGAAATATTCGTCTCTGCAGCGTGAGCCTATGTTTAAGAAGCGAGTTACGTGCTTCTCGGACTTGTCTACAGTCGTGGTTGAGTATATTGATCCTTACCCATCAGAGGGCAGTGTGCATGGCAATGCCAAGACAGCGGCAACGCAATACCAACGCATGTCTAAAAACCAAAGGTGTCTCATCCAGGAAAGTATCGAACATGAATTGAAAAGAAAATCAGAATATATCTGCCAAAGAAGAAGTAATAGAATAACTTTTTGAAAAAAAAAACAACAAAAAAACTCTAAATTCGCCTCACTTGACTCTGTTAAGTATGCCGGTCCCAAGCCCGGGCAAAGGATGAGGGGAGTTTAAAATTTATTGCTAACTTTTTTCTTTGGAAAAGCACAACAAAAACTCTAAATCCGCCTGACTTGATTCTCTTAAGTCTGCCGGTCCCTAGCCCGGACAAAGGGGGGGGGGGGGGGGGGGGGGGGGGGGTCGTCCCACTTAGCCGGTTGCTATTGTTTCGGAATAAGGTGTGAATTACTTTGGGATCAAGGAGTTGCCGACTATAGTCTTTATCTTATAAAGTACAGAATTCACTTGCTAAATTGGCAAATTTATTGATTGATTGTAACTTTTATACCGTTCTGAAATTGACAAATTTAATGATTGATTAACAAAAAAATAATTAATAATAATAATAATAAATATGACTGATTTCCTTATATACATTTTAAATAACTATTAATATTAGCATCTTTTATAAAAATATAAACACTTTCAATATACTGTAAGATGGGAAACAGAGTCTAAATAGCCTAAAAGTCCTATGTCACCACTCAAAAACTTTCTTCTAAAGTTATCGACAGAACTGTCAATTTCCCTATACTTCTTCTTTCTAGGTTGAATTCTCCCACCAGCATCCAATTGTAGTATTGTTGCTTCCTGGTAAGCTTGTTCTTTTTTGTTAAAGTCAATCATCCTATACAAATTTGGGTGGGCCAGCAATAAAAAGACTAAGTTTTCGATGCCATCCTTCAATATGGTTGGTGGTACGGGGTCTAACCGTGCCAAAATGATTCCACATGTAATGTCCGTGGTCACCTTCGACCCAGTATGTAGTTACATAGTCTGTAAATTGATCAATGTTTGTACCCTCAGGTGCTTCTTCCAAAACAGACCACCACACATCACTAACACATTCCACTGGAACAAGTGGTAATGCAATAGCCCGCCTCACTCGAGATTTAACTTCCTCATTGTTCTGGTAAAGTGTCTTTAAGCCACATTTTTGGGCATTTCTCCACACAGCCTGCCCATAATGGAAAAAACATCCTTTAAGCTCTACACTTGGAAATATCCTTTGAATAGCAATTTGTGCCGCTTTCTCACAGTCTGTAAAAAATTGTCTTGGCACTAGATTTATCCCCAACATCCTGGAATTATCCACAAGAAGACGAAAAAAACGTTCATATGTAGCCTGAGATTTGTTGGGCAACAGGCCAAAAACTAATGGGCACATCTTGTTACCGACGAAAGCATGCACGGTATATAGCTGGTAGAAAACTTCTGGACACTTGTTAAACGTACCGTCACAAAAATAAATTTCAGCACATGAAAGATACCTTAGGTTGTTGACAGTAGCTAAAATAATAAGTTTGTCATTTTCTCCATCACATGCTAATAAGAAATCAAAAAAAAAAATACAAATAGTAGATAAAGAGAGAGTGAGAGAGAGAAAGAGAGAGAGAGAGAGAAAGAAAGAGAGAGAGCGAAAGAAAGAGAGAGAGAAAGAAAGAGAGAGTGAGAGAAAGAAAGAGAGAGGGTGTGTGAGAGAGAGAGGAAGAGAGAAAGAGAGAGAAATCCGCCTGACTTGACTCTGTTAAGTCTGCCGGTCCCAAGCCCGGGCAAAGGATGAGGGGAGTTTAACATTTATCTAGTCCAATACTATTAGACTTCGCCTGTGCTCCGAATTTATTATTTTTTTATTTTTTAATATGTCGCACCGGTGCGACATATTAAAAAAAATAATAATAATAAATTCGGAGCACAGGGAAGGCTAATATTAATGGGTTAACATTTATCGCGAAGCGGTTAGGCCTACTGTATCACGGAACGCGTTTCCTGGAAAGAACCGGGGGTGGATGGGGCTCGTTGGTGAGAGTCTATGGGTGGAGGTGTCCCGGGATTTGTCGTTGCCACAGGGGGCAGGTGCCCCCTCCCCAAAATGTACAAAATGTAGCTGTACCCCCTTCCAAATGTTTCCCGCCAGTAGTTAGACTTAGATTTTAAAATTTTCCTGGGAAATTTTCCCAATCCCCCCCCCCCCCCCCCCAAAAAAAAAAATCCTGGGGAAGAACCCCCAGACCCCCCCCACCCCCGCCTTTCGCGCATCTGATGGCTATAACCCCCCCCCCCCCCACCCCCGGGTTTTTCCAGGTTCTTTCATGAACATTTTCTCCATGTGGACGGGCAAGAACAAAATAAAAAAAACACTTTACAAGTTTCATTTTTTAGTATATGTAAAATATAAATGTTTGATATTGACACAAAGCAACTCTATCATCTTCAGCTGTGTTATAATACGCGTTATCGCGATTTACACAGTAATCACATTCAGAATTCAGATTCAGTGCACCATTGCCTGAAGCTTGCCAAACTGAAATTTTACTGCCGTGAAATCCACGACCCAAATACGTAGATACGGAGAATGAATCGAGACAAGCAGAACAGGAAATCGGAACACCCCAACAGAGAAAAAAATCTGTTGAAAATCGTTATTTGCAATTACAATCTAAAATGCGAAAATTCTGAGTTTAGTCCAGCAGTTGTCCATAAATTGTATCAATATATTGTAAGTTTTGATATATTTCACCGACCAGAAGGCTAGATTCGTCTCACTAAAATCATTTGCTTTGAAGCTGGTCTCCGTTTCACGCTCTCCGCCTAAACACCGGAATGACACGAAATGACCTGAAATTACAATAACCGCGAAATGACATAAAAATAACGTTTTAGTGTAAAAATATCCTTTAATACATACCAGGGCCGAGATCTAAATAATAAATGACCATTTTTATTAGTGCTGAAACGACTATGGAATTAAGTCACGCCACGGCTACGGCCACACCCCACACTTGGCTAAAGTTGAGTCGATGCATGTAACCGGGAAACAACATCGCATTACACGAGAAAAAGCCTTTTTTTTTTTTTTTTTTTAGTTCCTAACCCCTAGTCTTTGTAAGACTGTGACCCGGGGCCCTCCTGGCCCTCACAGTCTTTGAGAGACCCGTTCAAATCTAGTCTGACTAAAAATCAAAGAAACTGACCGCATTTGGGTCGACTCAGTTCACGCTTCATATCGAAGACACAAATCACATAATCAACATTCTACTTGTCGTACTCAGCCCAAATATAATTTATTTACGTGTCTGCATCATTTTTTAATGCAAACACAGCATCAAATTCAAGAAATGTTGAAAAATATCCGACTTCAACACGTAAAATAACATCATGTTTCAAAGATAAACAAATTCTACTACGCATGCGCACAGATACTGTGCGCATGTGTAGTACAATTTGTATATCTTTGAAATCGGTGTTTTTTGACGTGGTGAAGACGGATATTTTTCAACATTTCTTGAATTTGATGTTGTGTTTGCGTTAAAAAATGATGCAGACACGTAAATAAATTATATTTGGGCTGAGTACGACAAGTAGAATGTTGATTATGTGATTTGTGTCTTCGATGTGAAGCGTGAACTGAGTCGACCCAAATGCGGTCAGTTTCTTTCATTTTTAGTCAGACTAGATTTGAACGGGTCTCTCAAAGACTGTGAGGGTCAGGAGGACCCCGGGTCACAGTCTTACAAAGACTACCTAACCCCCTGCTTCATTACAAAGGGGATCAGGACAACTCGGACCAAAGACAACTCTGACCAAGACAAGTCGGACCACTTTTGAAGACAACTTGGACCAACTTTGAAGACAACTCGGACCAACTTAAAAGACAAGTCGGCCCAACTTTAAAGACAAGTTGGCCTAACTTTCAAGACAACTCGGACCACTTTTGAAGACAACTCGGACCAACTTTCAAGACAAGTCGGCCCAACTTTCAAGACAACTCGGACCACTTTTGGAAACAACTCAGACCAACTTCCAAGACAAGTTGTAACGACTATAAGACAGGTTGGACCAACTATGAAGAAAAGAATGATGTTGAAAATAATTAAATGTGATCTCTTTGAAGTTATTCTGTAAAATGAAAATGCTTCTCACCACAAACTTTGATATGTGATGAATATTTGCGTTGCACTAAACAGTAATCACACGGAAATAATGTGTGAAAGTTTGTTGCTTGTACAAGCTCGTCTTTTCAACAGGCGGCTCAAAAGATTACCGACATGTTGTTTTAGGCACTAGCTTTTCTGTATATTATGTTCGTTTCGAGAATTTAGTCATTCAATTCATTCATAGTCATTCAATCATGGCTGATGGCTGTATAGAGTGTAAGGCTACAGTCCATCCTGAATCATCCCCACTCGCCCTCCCCCCCCCCCCACCACCCCCCCCCCCTGCCCCCCCCCCCCCCAAGTGACTAAAGTTCACTAATTTGGATACATCTTGTCAAGCACATGTGTCCCAGGTCAACCACGGTTCCACCCGGCGCGTAAAAATTTTAAAATTTGACATTAAAAGGAGCAAGTTGTGTATAATCTGTGTTTTGAATAAACACCTCAAATATAACAATAGAGACTCAGTCATGGATTATATTCAATATAATTACAGGTGAAAATTGACAACTTTGAGTTAATTCACTGATCGGTTCAGTCATACAGTTTTTTCATTTTTTTTTTGTTTCCAAACGATTTAAACCGTGACTGGTTGTTATGTGTCTTTCCCCACCAACCCGAATCTTCGTTTGTCCACTATTCAGGTCCGAATTATTCACCGAGTCAGTCCAAGTTGCCTAGAAAGTTGGTCCGACTTGTCTTCAAACTTGGGTCGACTTTTTCAAAAGTTGGGCCGAGTTGTCCTGAAAGTTGGTCCGAGTTGTCTTCAAAAGTGGTCCGAGTTGTCCTGAAAATTGGGCCGACTTGTCTTCAAAGTTGGTCCAAGTTGTCTTCAAAGTTGGTCCGAGTTGTCTTCAAAAGTGGTCCGAGTTGTCTTGGTCCCAGTTGTCTTTGGTCCGAGTTGTCTGTAATTCGTTACAAAGATGAACCATGAGCTTTGCGTCGTGATAAAACAAATGTGTGAAACACACAAACCTCCCTATTTTAGTGTAGAGCTGTTCGGTCCACAGAAAAAGTAGTCGGTACTCGGCATCGTCAGAGTACAGAAAATGGAATTGAGTAATTTTGGAAAAGACCAAAAATGTCGGTTCCAGTACATCCGGGTTACCACATAAACAAAAGAGGGAAAAAATGAACGTCGAGGGCCAGTTGTATTACGAGGTCCTCGGTTCGAATCCCACCTGCGGCAACCGCGTTGTATCCTTGGGCAAGACACTTCATCTCCATTGCCCGCGTGGGGGCACGATGACGCTGTGTACTAAGGCGTACTGTACGTCGATGGTGCGCATGTCTTCAACCAGTCTAACCCCGCCTGTGCTGCAGTGCGGAGTTACGATGTTGGGGAGCTGCCAGCTGCTCGTCGTTGCTCGGTGGTTCTCTCCGGTACTCCGGCTTCCTCCACCCGTAAAAACTGTCACGGTCATGATTAGCCATTGTGCATAAATATGTGACCTTAAACACCAATAAATAAATAAATAAATAGTTGTATTACGAGAAGCATTCAGCGATTTATATTTTGATATTGGTGCATCAGCACTGGAATTGTCAAACCAAGACACTGCGTGGGAGTCAGGGAGCGTGACATAACACGTGCTGCAGACAAACAGTCTATAAAGTTCTTTGAAGGTTATTGAATTTCCGGTCAGTTGTTACATTGTCGCATCCACTATCTGAAGCCAGCGATTGGCAGCACGTTTTTTTTTTCCGAGCATTTTGTAACCCTACTTCTCTGGAGAAGTGAATTCATTGATCTTTCTACTGAGATTTTGTTGGCTTGCAAGTCCTCCTACTGTGTTTCGAATAGTCGACAACAAAAACCAGAGTCCACTATAGGCGAAAAAACTCTCAAAGTCGACTAATTACAATTGGAGTTAAAAGAGAAAAATCAAATAAACTTAATTAACCTATTTATTTTGCCGTGAAAACATTGATCGGGACATTAGAATACAATAGGACAGAAATACATGAACAGTAACATACAATCATGCTTGGAACATACAATAAACAAAAGTTGAAACACAAAACAGATATCATGCACACACTCATGCACATAACATGCTCTACCTTTAAATGTGTGAATGAATATGGTAATGACTGGGACTAAATTGACTGAATCAATGGTTGTGAGAGAAAAAACTCAAATCGCTATCATCCATTGGAGAGTGATGAAACACTTGAAAGGCCACCAAAAAAAAAAAAAAAAAAATACCTAAAAGGAGAAATGGATATAGAGCTTGTTATTAAAATAAATAAAGAAAAATAAGAAAATATATACCAACTGAAATAGAAATGAGTTGTAGACATGCAGTTGGAACATAGAATGAAGACACCACTCACTGAGAAAGACACAAGAAAATTAATTAAAAAAAAATTGTACGTACCCATCCTCAAAAACATTTTCACCAAAAAAAATAAAATATTTGGAGTTGGGGAACACATAACAGAAGCCCCTCTCCCTCCAAAAAACCCAAGGAAGCCGTAGCGACCATGTAAGTCAAACGGTGAAACCTGAAAAAGAAGAAGGATTTTAATATTTAAACAATGATGAATCAGAATTAAGATAGTCTGTTGATAATTTGGATGAAGTAGGAACGCAGGAGTCTTGTTCCTTCAAAATTTAAATGAAGCGCGTCTTTCTCAGCGAATAATTCTCTTTTTGGCTTAGCACATTTTAAAAAAGGTCTGTAAGATTTCAAAAACTGTGTATGTCTCTCTAAACTGAGCTCACCTAATTTGAAATTGACTTGAATTACTTTTTGACCCAGGGTGTCAAAATCCTTTGTCCGAGGTAATATAGCCGAAAAAATTAATTTGGCTAAAGAATGACTCCTAGAAACAGTTATTAAATTATTAAAAGCAGCGGCAATTATTTCTGTAGGTTTCCTTTCAACGTCATTAGTGCCTACATGGTAAATAATATGTGAAAAAGTGTCTATCTTGAGCTTCCCTGAACTGATCAAATAAGTAATACCAGAAATAGAGATTCCTGGATATGGTATCACTTGTGTATCATAAATATCTGTCACATATTTGCAAATGGAGTCGGAAATAATAGCTACATTTCTGGAGTTTTTAGCTGAAATATACAAACAAGGAAAATGAGAAAAAAGTCAAATATCTGTATGTAAAATTAGGTCTCTCATTCTCTTTGCAACAAAAAATTTATCATTTAGAGTATAATATAAATAATTTTTGTATGCATGATCACTGGACCAATCACCCAAAAGTTGGATTAATTCACCTGGAACTTTTGCCTGAAAGGCCCATGAGGCACCACCTCTCCTAAAACTATGTGACGAATATAAAGAGCTGTCTCTACCGATGCTACCGATGACAAATTTAATAAAAGACTGTAACTGCGGATATGTAATGGGCCTCAGAGTAGATTTGTGAAAAAAACTGGATCTGAAGATTTACCAGGAATCAACTATATCATGTTTTTATAAGCTTTAACAGGACATAATGCAGAATGAGGAATAGCCAAAATTGGAATTTTAAGAATTTTTGGACCAAATTGAATTGTTTTGGACCATTTGATAATTACTAAAAGTAATTCATCACTGTAAATTATGAACCCCTCTCATTAATTGACGATTAGGATTAAAAGAGGAGGCAGTATCAGGTACCATATTTGATTTTCTAATCATTAAGAAAAAGGCTAGAAGGAACAAAGACCAAAATGAAGAATGCTGAGCATTTTGGTGATCTAAAATTGCAGAGATTTCTAGTAAAATACTTGGGGTAATAGGCAATGCTTGATGAATAGAGTGCAGTTTTATTCGTTTTAGACCACAAAGTGTCAGTTTGAGCTCATATGAATTGAAACAATCGGTATTGCAATCAAATAGATGTAACATTTTAACACCACTGAGATAATTTCTAATAGAATCTACCGAGGAAAAGGAACGCCTCAAAAATTCTGCAAATAACTGAACAGTTGTTAATTCCGCTGGAAGCGGGGTGATTGCAAAATATGTACAAAATAAAAATTAAGTTTTCCACTGTAATTTTAAATTTTTATCCGTTCCTTCAGAAAATGCTTTCGATATTGAAAATTTAACATCTTTCTTCAACTGTTCGAGTTCCAAATCTGAAAAAGCAAGAAATTGCCAATCATGATCAAACCTAAAATATTTCTCAGGTACAGTTAAATCAATCATATATTGGTAACATCCACTGATCGAAAAAATTTAACTGAAGCATCAGAACTTGCATCCCACTGAGAAAGATAATCTGAAAACCTATTTTCAGTACCTTTAATGTGACATGCTCGAATCTCAAACTGATTAAGGGCAGCAATGAAACCAATTTCCCTCAAACAATCTTGTAAGAAAGAATTCCTTGTAGCACCTCTATTGATAACTGAAACAGAAGTCATGTTATCACAGTTAAAAATCACTCTTTTCCCTACAAGTTGTTTGGCCCAGATTTTTAAAAACACCACAATAGTAAGAAGTTCTAACTCATTAATGTGTAATTTCTTTGATCTAATAAAAGAAGGGGATGAAGAGTGAAAAAATTCCTGTCCACAAATACCACCACAACCAGAATTTGAGGCATCTGAAGCAATAACCGAATCTGGGCTGGACCAATCTACAAAATTCATCCTTGTAATTCCATTGTATAAAGGTAGATAATGTGTAACCACCACAATAAATCTTTGTGAACATAAGCAGGAACTTCTAAAAATAGGTTTGCATTATTATGAAAGGATCTAAGCCAACAGAGAATCCTGGATACAAATATTCTACCAGGGCATACACAATGAGCAACAAAGTGGAGTTTTCCCCAACAATGACTGCACTTCCCGCAAAGAGGCTTTATCTTTGGATAACCAATTTTTCGTTATTTCAAAGATTTCCTGAATCCGTTCTGAGGTAATCTGAAGAGTCAATGAAACTGTATTGAATAAAATGCCAAGAAAAACCATTTGGGTAGAAGGAGGACAAGCTTTACTTTCAGACTCCGCTAAACCACAATTGTCCAAAACAGATTTCAGTTCATTAAAAGCCCAAAGAGCCTCACCAGAACATTCAGAACCAGCAAAATCATCCAAATAATTGATTACAGACAAACCTGACTGTTTACAGATGAAAGCTACTGCATTGGTAACCCTTTGACAAATATATGCAGCTGACCTAAGGACCATAGACAAAACTGAATCAAAATATAATAACCCTTTCCAAGAAAATCCTACTAAATGCACATCACCTGGGTCAATAGGAATTTGTCTATATGCTCTACTCAGGTCTCTTTTGAAAATAAGACAGTTCTTTCCTTTTTTACCAATCAGGCTAACCAAATCGTCAACCGATGGATTCTTCAAGGATATTTTCTTTCCAAGATAAGAAGTTTTATAAATACCATCATTAACCGAGGTACCCCTAGGATAACTTAAATCCAAAATAAATCTTCGTTCATTTGAATTCTTTTTGGGGACAGAGTTAACTGGACTCAAATGCACATTAGCTGAGAAAGGGTTGTCTGAGAAAGGGCCTAAAATGGCATGTTTACCAAGTTCAGAATCAATATAATTATCGAGATGTGCAGAAAAATTTATCGCACCTTTGTGATTGGGTATTGATCTAACTTCATAAACATTATCTTTCTCATAATTAATTGGAAAACCATATTCCAGAAACAGACAAATGTCTCTGTCTGAATAATTGACTAGTGAATTTTTAAAAAATTGAATATTCAAATTGGCAGGAGCTGGATATAATTGAAGCTCATAATTATGAAGTCCAGAATTGCAAACAATATCATGAAGTTTGATCATTTTCTTTGAAAAAGAATTCAAATTAATATTAAAATTGGTATCAGGCACATAAGACTGCTTTTCCAGTTTTTTAGAAGAATGTATAATGGTTAGAGGATCATCATCAAAAATGTTTGTACAAAGAGAAAAATCAATATCATTATCAGAGATAACATTCGATACTTTCAGAAATTCAACATCAGTAAAATTTACATCTTGAAAGTCAGTACAGCTTTTGCTAGTACTTATATTTGAATCAGATTTATCATCATTACTCAAATTGGCCTTTCTGCTAACTGGGTTATGAGGATTATTGTGAACATTTTCTACAAAATCAGATTTCAGATACTCGGGATAAAAAATATCAGCTAGAGGGTCTAAATTTTTATTACTTAACAGAGTTTCTGTGCCCAATGATAGTCATCTTATATAAGGACAGGCCGAAGATGATTCAGGGTGGTACAATTTTTCTTTTTTCTTTTGCCAACAGGTGGCACAAACATGTTCGACCAAATGTGTCTGTCCGCGAACGGTAGCTTTGTGTGGAGCAGTTAACATACATTTATTTCTTTGATAAGCTGAGCAGAACCAAAGTGTGTCAACTTTCTCATCCAATTTTGAGAAACCAAAAGATTTGGGCCTGGAAACTCTGACATGTTTCGCTAAAATGGCTGTTTCAATTTGTGAAGGATCATCATCCCATGTGTTGATTCCCAACTCAATTCGTCGTAACCAGTCGCTATAAAACTTTAGCAATGCAGACCAATCATAAATTGAATAAAAATAAGACATTTTTTTGAGAAAATTAAGTCTACCACATCTTTCTGATTTATGAATTCCTTCGCGAGTCAGAATTTCGAGCTCCCCAGCAACAAACTGTTGAAAGCTCAAATCCTGGAACTTAACGTCAGAACCCGAATATTCAAACTGCAAAGCGGCATGTGGAAACAGTTGTGGGAAAAGAACCCGATCACTGGCTCTGGCCTCTATTCCTGATTTGAGCTTGGAGCCAGATTTAATTTTCGATTTGTACTTGGTTACATTACCCACATTGGAAAGATCAGAAGAAGACTCTTCATCTGAACTTGATAGTACTAGGTGCAAATTTTTGTCAGATTGTCTAGATTTAGATTATTTTTATACTGTACCAATGACCCAGACATAGCTGGTGCTAACTCTTAAAATATAGGGCCAAACACAAATTTTGCCCCCCAATCCCCAAAATTTGCATCTAAAACCAAAGAAAACATGTCCTGAATGGCCCTCCACACTTCACCTCTACTGCGCATGCGCAGTGTCAAGGACGTTCCGAAATTGGCGCCATTAATCATTCTAAGTTTGGCCCTTCATCAGTTAACATCTGACTGATCTTTGTGCTTGTAAATCTCAGTTTAAATGATGCCAGACACATAAATATTAGTGAAATGGTGATTCTAAGGAGGATAGAGAAGGAGGAGAGGAAAAATGTGTGACAGAATATTATCAGGGCTGTAACTTGAAATTTTTTAATGAATTTATGTCAAGTTACCTATTTTCGAGGCAGCAGCCATTTTGTTGTCATTCTGGTTATTTAGTTACACTGATTTTTCAGTGTTTTCCTCTCTCCCTTTCCTTTAAGTCCCCTCTTGCTATTCTCCCATGCTTTTGACATAGTTTCTGTAATTATTATTACTAAAATTTCTTGGGAGTTTTAGCTGAATAACAGAATGAATTCTGTTCTTTTCCCCATGTTTACGTCTTCACCTACGGGTGGTTAGGCGTTGTGTTCTGCATCTACCATCTGATGTTCTGCAGTTTCTTCCCTGGAAGTCTCTGTTTTGCATCAGATAGTGTATTTTTGGTAACTGATTCCGGGCCTGGGTGCCTGGAGTCTTATTTTAGTGTTTTTACACTCATTGTTTACATTTACAACAGCCCTCTGTGTGTGGGGGGGATTTCTTGAAAATAATATCTTGATGTTATTTTTATCATAACTAGATACATTATTATTGTAAGTGTTGAATAAATTGTTTAAAATATTTTTAAAATTTTTGTCCACACTTAGGCTTGGGATCCATTGGGGCTCAACGTTACTTTTCAGAAACTTGGGCTATTCTGAAAAAATATATTTTTATACTGTACCAATGACCCAGACTTAGCTGGTGCTAACTCTAACAAAACCAGGGCCAAACACAAATTTTGCCCCCCAATCCCCAAAATTTGCATCGAAAACAAAAAGAAATCATGTCCTAAAGGACCTCCATACTACGCCTCTACTGCGCATGCGCAGTGACGCAGTCGTCCCGAAATTGGCGCCAATTATCATTCTCTGTTTGGCCCTTCATCAGTCAACATCTCACTGATCTTTGTGCTTGTAAATCTCAGTTTAAAGGATGCCAGACACGTAATTTTTGGAGAAAATGTGATTCTAAGGAGGATAGAAGGAGGAGAGGAAAAAGAAGTGGCAAAAAATAATCAGGGCTGTACTTAAAATTTTTTGATGAAATTATGTTAAGTTGCCTATTTTCGAGGCATGGGCCTCTTGTTGTCATTCTTGCTAATTGTTGCACTGCTTATTCAGTGTTTCCTCTCCCCTAGCCTTCTAAAGTCCCCCCTGGCAATTCTCCCATGCTTTTGGCATATTTTTGAGAAATTTCATTTCTAAAATTTCCTGGGAGAGTTGCTTGGTTACAGAATGTTTTCTGTTATTTTCCCCATAGTTACGTTTTCACCCATGGGTGTATAACGTTTGTGTTCTGCATCTTCCATCTGATGTTCTACAGATTCTCCCCTGGGAGTCTCTGTTTTGCATCAGATAGAGTGTAATTGATGACTGATTCCGGGCCAGTTTTTTCAGTGCCTGGAGTCATGTTTTCTAGTGTGTTTACACTGTTTGTTTTCATTGGCAACAGCCTTTTTTGAGGGGGGCTGTTTGCCTTTGTGGTAGTTTATCTCATTATAAGATACATTTATATTATCCGAAAGTGTCTCATTAATTATTTTATATAAATTTAAAATTTTTGACCACACTTTGCCATCGGATCCATCGGGGCTCAACGTTACTTTTCAGCAACTTGGGCTTCTCTGAAAAAATATTTTTTCAAAATTATTTTGTTTTGCAATTGTTTTTTCATTTATTAATGGATCATGTTATTATGTATCTTTGTGTCAGGGGTTTTTGCGAGTAACTAGGACTTATTGTTGTTCTTTCACAACGAAGGGACGTTGTTCAAATTGTAATAGGAAGAAATCTTCCTCTGACTTTCATGATCATTGTATTAATTGTAGTCAGTGTTCTCGCATTAATCCCTGTCCTATATGTGAACATTGGGATGAGAAACATTGGAAACGTGTGTCACGATATGTTGTTTCTGGAGAAAGAGCGATGCCGGCTCATTCTCCGCAGGGTCACTCTACTCTCTCAGTTTCTATTTCAGAGGAACCAGAACAGGGTGATGTTTCCATGTTATCTTCTTCATGTGTGCGTCCGTCGTCACAAATGAATTCAGAGCTAGCGGCAAAAGTGCTCATGGAGATTAGACAAATGTCGTCCGCTAGCTCGCCCGGTGTAGCGTCCATTCACCGAATGGTTCGGCAGCCGGGTTCGTCCGATGCGGTCCAAGAGGAAATTTTGGGTGATGCGAGCACTATAAACATAATAGATGCACACCCAGTGACGGTGGATAGTAAGGGAGAACGGAGGAAGCCTTTTAGTCTGGTTCATAGCTCGTCCAGGTCCAGCCGGGCCGCGAGCGAGAGAGGTCCCTTTCTCGTACAACAACATCTGGGACCAGATGTTGTGGTACAAAATGTGTCTTTAGCGGAGCATACGTCCGTCGCTCGGGACGCTCCGTTGTATAAGCAGTCCGCAGAGACTGTTAAGGCTTCCTCTTCTCGTCAGCGCACACGACCGCACCTTGGCTGCGTGACCGCCGATATATTACCAGCTTCGCCGATGAAGGATTCTTCGGCGACCAGGTCACACCATCCGGCAGCCAGGGATTCGAGACTGATGGACTCCGGACGTTCGCATAGGAAAAGTATGCGGGAGCCATCTGATGCGGAGCTGCCCTCGGCGAAGCAGCGAAAGACTGCGCCTCCGCAGGTCTCGACGCCGAACATTCTTGTGCAGATAGCACAGCTTATCGCAGCATCCCAGCAGCCGACAGAAACGGTGTCGGATCGAGAATTATCCGACGGCGCTGGGTCGGTACGCTCCGCCGAAGCATCAGGGGCGGACGACCGGGAACATCGTGAGGTCCGACCGGATGGTGAAAGGGATACGGATGACTTGGAGCTATCCCTTTCGGAACAACATAAAGCTGCCGTGGACTTCATCCGGCACTTTCTCCCTCAAGTTGTTCCGTCGGGCCAGACTGCTGCGCTTCCGGACAAGAGAATTATAGCGTCATTGGACTCTGAATTTTTTGAGCGGTTCAGGGACATCGCTCCCGAGTTTCCGTCGCAGTCCAATAATGTTGCTAGAACATTTGAATTATTGAACGACGCTATATTTAAACTTGCTTCTAGGACGGGGAAAGCAGGTTTCTTGTCCGCTAATACTCTCAACCTGCCTTTCATTAACGCAAGGAATAAATTCGATACGGCAGGACAGGGTATACCGAGAGTTCCTCTGCGTATGGACGACGAGGCGGAAGACTTAGAGCTATCATTACCGTCGTCAGCTTCTATTCCAACCGCGGTGTTGGAAACAGCTATTGCGTCTAACAGAGCCAATTTAGATGCCTTATCTTACGCAGATCACCTTACTAAGGCGTTATCACTGCACCTTCAAGGGGAAGAGTTTCAGGATATACAATCCTCTTTAAGACTTCTTTCAAGGGCAGTAGCTTATTCCACGTGTAACTCCGCCCTTTCAGTGGCAAATCTGGAGTTGGTTAGACGTGACGCAGCCCTAGCTACATCCACACTAGTGGATTCTAAGGTGAAGAACTCTCTTAGAGTCGCTTCGGTCTCAGGAGAACTTCTCTTTGACGGCAAGCTTTCCGCTATTTATGATAAAATTAAAAAGAAAGCTAATGATTCTCTGTTGTTCAGATCGGCTCCTAAGAAGTCGGATACAGCAGACACGAATAAGACAGGCACTTCTGGGTCTAATGCGCCCAAGAGAGGTTCCTATAGAGGTTCCGGTGCGTCCTCTTGGTCTTATTCGAGAGACCGTCAGGATAGCGACTCTCGTTCGGGACGTCCTTCAGGCCGGGACAATCGGTCGGACGCCCCGAGGTCGACGAGGCGAGGTGCGGGTCGTGGAAGACGTGGTTTCTCCTACCGCAGGCCTCGCAGGTCCAGGAGGTGATGGCTTAAACCTCTATCGCGTTCCGGTTGGCGGAAGGTTGTCGAGTTTTTCACAAGAGTGGGCGTCGATTACGGACGACCCTTGGGTGAGAGGAGTGACTTCGGAAGGTCTAAAGATATCCTTCAAACGAAAGCCTCCATTAACTCGAAGTCCAAAGTGGACTCATCTTCCGTCAAATCCACAGAAAAGAGACGCTCTGTTATCAGAGGTGCAGTCTCTTTTAATGAAGAACGCGGTAGAGGTCGTAGAAAACCAGGAATCTCTGGGATTCTACAGCCATCTGTTTCTGGTTCCGAAACCAGACGGCTCGTTCCGTCCAGTCATAGATTTGAGCTGGATAAACAAGCTGATCGTCGCTCCGAAGTTTTATATGGAGACGATTCGATCGGTCAGAGCGAGTATTCGGGTGAACGATTATGCAACGAGCATAGATCTCAAAGATGCGTACTTTCACGTCATGGTACATCCGACATTCCGAAAGTATCTACGCTTTGCAGTCCTGGGAGTGGTGTATCAATTCCGGGCGATGTGCTTCGGATTGAATCTAGCACCCTGGGCTTTCACTCGGGTAATGAACTCGGTAATGATCTACTTCCGAGCTCATTCGTCTGCGGTAACGTCGGCCTACCTGGACAACATTCTTCAGAGGTACGGCAACGAGTTAACGCTTCAGAACGGTGTTCAGAATCTTCTTCTATTGCTCCGACGTCTTGGTTTTATAGTAAACGAGGAGAAGTCGGATCTGGTGCCGTCCAAGTCATTCACTCATCTGGGAATGAGCTTCGAGACGCACAACAATCTCGTTCGTCTGCCGTTAACCAGAGCGAAATTAGTCAGTTGTTACGCTCGCTATTGTCTGCACGCAGACAAAGTCACGGCGAGAGAATTTATGAGACTGATAGGTCTGTGCGGAGCCGCCGCGGATCTCATTCCGATGGGGCGACTACGCACACGTCCTCTTCAAATTTTCCTGACTCAGAATTGGAGTGTGAAAATTCATTCGCTCGATATAGACGTTCTCTTGTCAGATCAAGTGAAACAAGAGATTCAGACTTGGGCAAACATTCAGTGGTTAACTCAAGGAGTTCCGCTGCAGTTGCCGGATCCGAGTTTTACCGTTATGACGGATGCCAGTCAAACAGGTTGGGGTGCATCATTAATCCCAACGGATTCGAGATGCCAGGGTCTTTGGGATCCGCAATTCCTGTGCAAGCACATAAACATCAAGGAAATGATGTCAATTTGGCTTGCGTTACGTCACTGGATGGACATTATTCACGATGCTCATGTCCAAATCCTATCCGACAATACGACAGTAGTGGCGTATATACGGAATCAGGGAGGCACTCATTCAGTTCCGTTGTTCAATCTAACGGAAAGAATCCTTCTGTTTGCGTTAGAACATCACGTTCTTCTTTCGGTCCGTCACATACCGGGTCGTCTGAATGTGCTAGCAGACTCCCTTTCACGAAAGGGTCGCTTGTTGCCGTCGGAGTGGACTCTCAACAAACAAGTATTCAATCAGATTTGCTACCAATGGGAACGGCCAATGATAGACTTATTTGCGACACATCTCAACAATCAGTTGCAGACGTATGTGTCTCCGTGTCCGGATCCAAGAGCATTTGCAGTAGACGCTCTGTCGATCCCTTGGGACGGAATGATAGGATATGCGTATCCTCCAGCGCCGTTAATTCAACAAGTATTGCTAAAGATAAAACAATCTCAATGCAAGATTCTGTTGGTAGCATCTCTGTCGCCACAGAGACCGTGGATAAATCTACTCAGGTGTCTGTTGTGGGACCTACCGCGGAAGCTTCCTCCACGAGAGGATCTTCTTTCGCAGGGGAAATCGCGCCAACTCCATCACAACCCGCAAGGTCTCAACCTTCACGTTTTTCCGTTGTGCGGTCCTTCTTGCATGGCAAGCACTTTACAGGACGAGCAGTGGGCGCGATTTCTAACTGTAGGAGGACCTCCTCTTCGCTAAACTATGCGGCTAAGTGGAAGGTTTTTCGTCGTTGGTGTAGGGATCATTCTGTAGATATATTTGATCCCTCTATACCAGACATTGCAAACTTTCTAGTATACTTGTTTGACGAAATCAAACTGCAGCCTGTTACTATAAAGGGTTATAGATCTATGTTATCTGATACCTATGCACATCATGATAGTTTGCAAATTGGATCTAATGTCTCTTTATCGAAGTTGGTTAGAAACTTTTCGATAAATAGACCCAGAACTCTTAGATTAATTCCTAAGTGGAATTTAGCTTGGGTTCTCCCTAAATTGAAGGAAAAGCCATTTGAACCTCTTGGGACAGTAGATTTCAAATTCTTATCTTATAAGACAGCTTTTCTCTTAGCTTTCTCTTCTGCCAGAAGAGTCAGTGAGCTTCATGCACTATCGGTGGATGATTCTCATTATCGTAGTGTTGGGAACACTATCACCTTCACTACCAATGTGGGTTTTTTAGCTAAGAATCAGGCTCCTAATAAATATCCGGAACCTATTGTTATTAAGGCTCTTCCGTCTTCAGACGGGCGTAGGCCTTTACTCTGTCCTGTTAGAGCACTATTCTATTGCTAGATGGATTCAGTTAACTATCCGTACTGCTTATGAAGATTTATCTTCTTCTCAGCAGTCTGTGCTTAAGATTTCTGCTCATGAAGTAAGAGCTCTTTCTACTTCCTGGGCTTATGCTAATAGTGTTGCTATTACAGATTTAATGAAGGCTGCTTATTGGTCTCAGCCATCCACATTTACGAATTTTTATCTCAGAAATATTGAGTCCATTTCTGGAGACCTGCATTGTTTAGGTCCGTTATCTGTTGCTCAGAATGTCGTCCACTAAACAGTTGCAACTATAGTTATGCAGGCTTTCTGTTCCGGCAGTGACTCCGTCCGGCTGCCCTCTTCGCTCTGGGCTATTTGACCCAGGGCAAGGGGAAGGGGGGGGGGGGGGTGTTCCCTTAGGTCACCTGCTTTATAGTGAAAAGCAAGGGAATGCCTCCTCCAAGTCAGTATTTCTGAGTCGCTTCCGGGATGGTTTTAAAGTGTAATATTAATGTTTAAATTCATTCATGTCTTATTTTTAAAGTGTAGCTCGGTGTGAAGCATTTGTATATGTCAAGTGTCAAACAGGCTTTAATATACAATACTCGGACACTTTTAAATGATTATAAAGAGTCTCAATTCTCTGGACTACTTTATTTATTGGCTTGCTTTAAAAATAATTAGTATAAGGGTTATACTGGATGTTAATAGAGAACAT
Organism: Pictodentalium vernedei; assembly: GCA_031216915.1. Lineage (NCBI taxonomy): Eukaryota > Metazoa > Mollusca > Scaphopoda > Dentaliida > Dentaliidae > Pictodentalium > Pictodentalium vernedei. The sequence goes on from CM062290.1 coordinate 421,876,686, forward strand.
GAATGTTATTGTGCTCAATTATTAAGGGTAGTGTATCTTTCTAATTTAATATTAAATAAGAAAGATACATGTAAAGCCTAATACTCCTTTTCTCCTTAAGGGGTTACCTCTTTACTATATAGTTGAGCTTATTGGATTTTCCTCTATGTCCTAGGCCCTCCAGCCTGTTTACTATTCAGCTAAGTCTGGGTCATTGGTACAGTATAAAAATGTTAAAAAATTTATAGTAATTTATATATTTTTTTATACTTACCAATGACCCAGACGGGGATGGCCCTCCCTGGAGTTGGGAACTCTTGCCTCCCCGCTGAGTACATAGCGCTGTCCAGGCACTGCCAGTAAGAATGATAATTGGCGCCAATTTCGGGACGACTGCGTCACTGCGCATGCGCAGTAGAGGCGTAGTATGGAGGTCCTTTAGGACATGATTTCTTTTTGTTTTGGATGCAAATTTTGGGGATTGGGGGGCAAAATTTGTGTTTGGCCCTGGTTTTGTTAGAGTTAGCACCAGCTAAGTCTGGGTCATTGGTAAGTATAAAAAATATATAAATTACTATAAATTTTTTAACTTTTTCAAAATATTTTGATTTCAATTATTTTTTCTATATTAATGGATCATATTATTATTATGTATTTTGATTGCCAGGGGTTGGTGCAAGTACCAGGACTTTGTTTTCTTTTCACATTGAAAGGATTTTGATCAATTGTAATAAGAGGAAGTCTTCCTCTGACTTTTATAATCATTCTATATGTGGTCACTGTACTCGCATTAACTCCTGTTTTGTATCGTATGATTTCGATGACAACATGGGAAGCATATGTCACGGTATGTTAGTGGGGAATTGGACACTCCGGTCCTTTCCCCGCAGGGTCACTCTACTTTATCAATTTCTATTTCAGACGATCAAGATTAGGGTGATGTATCTGTGATGTCTTCCAACAGTGTGCCTCCGTCGTCACAATTAATGAAGGGCTAGCGGAAAAGTGCTCATGTAAATACGCCAATTGCCTAAGAGGACCCTAGTAGGTTCGACGGCCTTTGACGTCCGCTAGCTCGCCCGGTGTAGCGTCCATTCATTGAATGGTTCGGCAGCCGGGTACGTCCGTTGCGGTCTAGAAGGAGTTTTGGGGTGATGCGAGCACTATAAATCAACCAAATGCACACCCAGTGACGGCGGATTAGAGGGAGAACGGAGGAAGCCTTTTAGTCCGGTTCATAGCTCGTTCTGGTCCATCCGGACGACGAGCGAGAGAGGCCCCTCTCTCGTACAACAACATTTGGCCCCAGATGTTGTGGTACAAAATGTTTCGCATTCGGAGCATACGTCCGTCGCTCGGGACGCTCCGACATATAGGCAGTCCGGAGTAGACTGTCAATAAGGCTTCCTCATTCTCATGGTAGCGCACACGACCGCTCTTGGCTACGTGACCTCGGATATCCAGTCAGCTTCGCCAGTCAGAGAATCATCGGCGACCAGGTCACACCATCCGGTAGCCAGGGACACGAGGCCTGCAGACTCCGGACGTTCGCATAGGAAAGTGTGCGGGAGTCAACGTACACGGAGCTTCCGGCGGCAATGCATCATAAGACCGCTACTGCACAGGCCTCGGGAACGAACGTGCTTTCCTAAATAGCACAGCTTATCGCAGCATTCCAGCATCAACTGAATCTGTCGCATATTTTTTATCCGACGATGCTGGGTTGGGACACTCCGCGGAAGCGGGTACGGACGTCCAAAAATTTCATCCGGTCCGACGGGATACCGAAAGGGATTCGGAGGATTTTGAGCTTTCCCTTTCGGAACAACATATGCTGTTGTGTATGTCATCTGACTTGATCTTCTACAGCTTCTTTCGTCGGACCAGAATGCTGCGATGCCGGATAAGAAATTGATAGCGTCGGTGGACTTAGAAATTTTTGGTTCGGTTCAGGGACATCGTCCCTCAGTTCCGACATAGTCCAATAATGTCACACAAACTTTCGAATTATTGAACGACGCTATATATATATTATTATTATATGCTTGCTATTACCAAGCATTTCAGGTTTCTTGTTCGCAAAGTTACGGAGATGTCTTTCAAAAGTGTGCCTCTGTCGTCATAGTTAATGAAGAGCTAGCGGCAATAAGTGCTCATGGAATATGTCTATCGCCTAAGAGGTCCCTTGTAGGATCGACGGAGTGACATTCGCTAGCTCACCCGGTGTAGCGTACATTCATTGAATGCTTCGGCTGCCGGGTTCGTCCGTTGCAGTCTAGGAAGGAGATTTGGGTGATGCGAGCACTATAATTACTTTAGTACTCACCCAATGACGGCAGATTGAGGACAGATCGGAGGAAGCCTGTTAGTCCGGTTCCTGGCTTGTCCAGGTCCGTCCGGGCTGTGAGCGAGAGAGGTCCCTCTCTCGTCCAACAACATAGGGGACCGCATGTTGTGGTTCAGATATTTTACATTCGGAACATATGTCTGTCGGTCGGGACACTCCGTTATATTGACAGTCCGAGAGACTGTCGATAATGCTTCCTCATCCTCACAGCAGGGCACATGACCGCACATTGGTTACGTGACCTCGAGTATCCGATCAGTTTCGTCATTCAGTGATTCCACGGCGAATAGGTCACGCCATCCGGTAGCCAAGGGACACGAGGCCTATACACTCCGTTCGCTCGCATATTAGTAGTATGCACGGGGTAACGATCACGGAGCTTCCAGCGGCAATGCATTGTAGGACCGCTTCTCCATAGGCCTCAGTGACGGACGTGCTATCCGAGTTAGCACAGTTTTTTCGCAGCATCCCAGCAATCGACAGTTTCTTAGTCGAATCAGGAATTATCTGACGGCGCTGGGTCGGTGCGGTCCGCGGTTGCATCAGGTACGGACGACCGAACGCTTTATAGGGTCCGACAGGATGGCGAAAGGGATTCGAAAGATTTCGAGTTTTCCCTTTCGTAGCATCGGAAGCTGCCATTCATATCTTCTGGAATTATCTTCCAGTGATTGTTATTTCGGACTACTTTGCTGCGATGTTGGATAAGAGACTTATAGTGTCATTGGACACGGAATTTTGGATCGGTTCAGGGACAATGTCCTTGACTTACCGACACAGTCCAATAATGTCATTAGAACATGTGTATTATTTATCGACGCTATATATGCTTATAAGCCTGCTACCAAGCATGATAGTTTAGTTTCTTGTCCGCAATGCTCATTTCTGCCTTTTTATCATTTATACGAATAATTTATTTTGGCAGAGCAGGGCATACCAAGAGTTCATATGCGTCTAGACGGCGTGGTTAAAGACTGGAAATATTCTTTTTCGCCGTCTATGTCTTTTCCAACCACAATGTTGGAAACGACAATGATGTCTAGTAGACTTAACTTAGACGCTTTATCATACGTAATCCACCTTACTGAGGCGTTATCATTACGTCTTCAAGAAAAGAATTACGGGATATTATCCTCAATGTGATTTCTTTTGAGGGCAGTAGTTTGTTCACGTATAACTCCGCCCTTCAGTGGCTGATTGGAGTTGGTTAGACGTGACGCAGCCCTAGCTACATCCACGCGCGTGGATAGTAAGGTGAAGAACTCTCTCAGAGTCGCTTCGTTCTCGGAGAAGCTTCTCTTCGACGGCAACTTTTCAGCAATCCATGAATTGCTCGATTTACACGTTCTCTTGTCTATCTAGTGTTGCAAGAGATTCAGACTGGGGCAAACATTCGGTGGTTGACTCAGAGAGTGCCACTGCAGTTGCCGGATCCGAGTGTTATAATTATGACGGTTGCCAGTCAAACAGGTTGGGATATAATATTGATCCCAACGGATTCGAAGAGCCAGGGTCTTTGGGTTCCGCAGTCTCTAAGCAAGCACTTATCTTCCGCGGAATAATGTTTTTTTAGGCTTGCTTTATGTCATTGGATGAACATTATTCAGAAACGCATGTCCAAATCCTGTCCGTTAATTCGACAGTAGTGGCGTATCTCCGGAACCAGGGAGGCACTCATTCGTTTCCGTTATTCAATTTAATGGAAAGAATCCTTCTGTTTGTTATAGTACACCAAGTTCTGTTTCGGTCCGTCATATTCCGGGTCGTCTGATTGTTTTACCGGACTCCTGTTCACTTCTGGGTCGCTTGTTGCCGTCAGAATGGACTCTCAACAAACAAGTATTCAGTCAGATTTGCTATCAATGGGAGTGCCCAATGATAATTTATTTACGACACAGCTTGCTAATCAATTGCAGACGTATGTGTTTGCTTGTCCGGATCTCTGAGCTAATGTTGTTAACGCTCTATTGATCTAATAGGACGGAATGATAGGATATGCGTATCCTCCGGCGCTGTTGTTTCAGCAGGTATTGCTAAGATAAACAACCACAATACATTTCTGTTGATAGCATCTCTGTCTTCACAGAGACCGTGGGTAAATTTACTCTGATGTCTACTGTGGGACTTAACGCGAAATCTTCCTCAATGAGAGGATCTTTTTTCGCTGGGTAAAATCGTGTCATCTTTATCACAACCCGCAAGGTCGCAACCTTCACGTATTCCGTTGTGTGGTCCTTATTGCATTGTAAGCATTGTACTGGACGAGCTTTGGACGCGATTTCTTACTATAAGAGATCCTCTTCTTCGCTATTCTGTGCGGCTAAAGTGGAGGCTCTTCCGTCGTTGGTGTAGGGATCACTATCTTCATATTGTTGATCCCTCCATACTACTCATTGCAACTTTTTAGTATACTTGTTTGACAAGATCTACTGCAGCCTGTTATTATTAAGGTTATAGGTTTATGTTACCTCATACCTATGCACTCTATGATAGTTTACAATTGAGTCTTATGTCTCTTTATCTAAGTCAGTTAGTAACTTTTCGATAAATAGACTTAGAATCATTAGATTAAATTCCTATATGGAATTTAACTTCGGTTCTTATTTAGCTAAGTAATCATTTGAGCCTCTGGAAACAGTAGTTTTCAAATTCTGACCTTTTAGACAGTAATTCTGTTGGCTTCTCTTTTACTGAAGAGTCAGTGAGTTTCATGCACTATCGGTGGATGATTTTCACTTTCGTAGTTTCGGAATCACTACTTCCTTTACTATTTAGGTTGGATTTTTGCATAAGAGTTAGGCTCCTAATATCCGGATCCTATTGTTATTAAGGTCCTTCCGTCTTCGTACGGGCATAGGCCTTTACTCTGTCCGGTTAGAGTTTATGTATTTATAAACAGATATCTGTTTATTACTACGGGCGTAACTTCTAATGTCTTTGATGCCTATTAGAAGGACGTTACGCTCCATTCTATTGCTAATGGATTCAATTAACTATCGATACTGCTTATGGTATATCTTTGACTCAGCAGTTGTGTTTGAGATTTCGGCTCATGAAGTAAGAGTTCTTCTACATCTTGGGCTTACATTAATAGTGTCGCTATTATAGATTTTTGAAGGCTGCTCATTGCGCTCAGCCATCCACATTCATGAATTTTTTATCTCAGAAATATTGAGTCCATTTCTGGAGGCCTCTATTGTTAGGTCTATTATCTACTGCTCAGAATGTCATTCACTTAACAGTTGCTACTATAGCTAGGTAGGCTGTCTGTTTCGGCAGTGACTCCGTTCTGCTGCCCTCTTCGCTCTGGGCTATTTGACCCAGGGCAAGAAAAAGGGTGGGGGGGGGGGAGGGTGTTCCCTTGGGTCACCTGTTTTACTATGAAAACAAGGGGATACCTCCTCCGGAGTTAGTAATTCTGAGCTGTTATTGGGATGGTTGTTTAGTGAGAAGTTTATGTTTTAAAAATTCATTCAAGTCTTAGTTTTTAAAGTATAGATTTTGAATATAGCACGTGTCAACGGACATGATTATGCAATCCTTAGACACTTTTAAGGAGTATAAAGAGTCTCTATTCTCTAGACTTACTTTATTTATTGGCTTACTTTAAAAATTATTAGTATAAGGATTATACTAGATATTAATAGAGTACATGGATGTATGATGCTCAAGTTTGGAAGGTGTTGTATCTTTCTAATTTATCATAAATAAGAAAGATACATGTAAGGCCTAATACTTCTTTTTTCCTAGAGGGGATGACTCTATTTTATATTATTGAGTGTATTCCATCTTGCTCTATGTCCTTGGCCCTCCAGCCTTTTTACTATTCAGCTATGTCTTGGTCATTGGTACAGTATAAAAATGTTAAAAAATTTATAGTAATTTATATATTTTTTATACTTACCAATGACCCAGACGGGGATGGCCCTCCCAGGAGTTGTGAACTCTTACCTCCCCGCTGAGTACATAGCGCTTACCAGGCACTGGTTATTAGAATGATTAATGGCGCCAATTTCGGAACGTCCTTGACACTGCGCATGCGCAGTAGAGGTGAAGTGTGGAGGGCCATTCAGGACATGTTGGTTTTAGATGCAAATTTTGGGGATTGGGGGGCAAAATTTGTGTTTGGCCCTATATTTTAAGAGTTAGCACCAGCTATGTCTGGGTCATTGGTAAGTATAAAAAATATATAAATTACTATAAATTTTTTAACTTTTGTGAGAAACTTGATCATCTGATTCACTTTCTGAATCCGAACATGAAGATGTCAGTCCTAAATGACTCATCCTCTTGTTTACTGTCCGATTCAAATCACCCATCTTTCTTAGTGTTCTCAAGTCATTTTCATTCATGCATTTTTTGGAGAGCACGGAAATTTCGTCTTTCATGGAAACAGATTTAGGTTTGGCTCTGGACATTTTACTCAAAGACACAGTTGAGCCTTTACCTTTCAGCTTTGTTACTTCTTTTTTGGATTTATTGATGTCATGAATTAGTTTTTTTTTGATTAACAGCTCTTCTTGAGCTACTTTCTGCTTGTTGACATTGGCCAATTCTTCTTGAAACTGTTCGATTGACAATTGAGACAGATCATCAGCATCAATATTATCAGGTACAATAACCTGGACATCCGAAACTTTGTCGTTGCCAGAACTTTCATTTTTGTCAACTGCGCTGTTCTCTGTACCAGAAGAACTTGCATCATCCGAAAGTTCGCCTTCATTCATAGCCTTATAGTCTATATATTTAACTGCACGACAAGGCCTGTTACAATTCGAATTTTCCGCCATTGAGCTTCAATGGAGACAACACCAAGACTGTCAGTGTCAATAAATGATACAGCGTCCATAGCAAACGAAATGTCAGAAACTATTTTTTGATTGATAAAGTTCTAAAACGAAGATGTTGTAATCAACGATGAAGGCATAATTCATTTCGAGGGACTCAAAATCAATAATTCAAATTCAAACAATCAAATCAAAAGAAAATTTTATATTTTCAACTGTCCCGATCAAAATATTTTCAAAAGTGAAGAATAATGTTCAAGAAAATGTTCAAGAAAATGATGTCAGTTTCTGTTCTTCAGTGTAGGAAGAGAAAAAGAAAAAGATACATAATTTTTGGATTATCCTACACAACTTATTTTGACTTTACTGTAAACCATTTTAACTGTACCTTGATATATGCATCATTAGTCTCCTGGTGTTTCAGACACCTGTCAACTTCAATCTGATAACAGTATTTTCTGATAAGTAACATGAACATTCTTGTGTGTATTCTCTTTCAATCATGTCAGCTTAGATGACAGTAATTTTTGTTTATCTTTTAAGATTTGACAAATATTGAAGTAAAGTGTGTTTGACTGTAACCCTTTACCTATCCAAAGCTATTTTGAAAAGAGAATACTGTCTGAGAGAATTATAATTTCAAAATATTTAACCTTCTTTTACTGATTTTTTTTTTGTTAAAACAGAATGCATAAATGTGTGCATTTTCAAGAAAATCTTCTTTGAAACTTCAAGGCCAAATGGTTTGAAAACTTTGTGTGACTGATGACTGTAACACCCTCTACCAATGATAGATAGATAGATAATTTTATTTTGTAGTACATCACTAGTATATACAAATACAGATGTTGAATACCGGTAGCAGCGACATTAATACATGAATACAAAACAGTATACATACATATGTGTGGAACTAGATTGTACTACAAGGAGATGGCATAGCCTGAGTGGCTGTCTTCCCACCATTCCCATAGATGTAAGAGTGTAGCGTATATCATTGCACAATCCTAACAACAGCACAGTTAATCAATTTCTTCTGAAAGAAATCATAGCGTTTTGTTTGATTTCGATTTCCTCTTGGTAGTTTTCATAAAATTTATGAAAAAGAATTATTTTTAATCTTCGGACTGTCTAGGCTAGAGTAAGTTCGGGGGAGAAGAGATAAGATAAGATAACAGAGCTGGCGTTCTAGATGTGGTAATTTTGTTTCGATATGTCAACTGAGTGAAGTGTGACTCAAAGCTCTGATGTACAGTCAGGACAAAGTGGGTTGTTGCAGCTACTATGAGGTGGGTAGGAGTTCCGGTATTGCTCTGTCAATATTCTTTTACATGTAAATATCTGTCTCGAGCAATTTTGAATTGATGGCTGTATTGAATTCTATATTCTTGGAAACGTATGAATTGGGAGGTTTGCAGAGAATTGGGTTCTTGGTTTAAGTGTGTAGAGTTTATCTGATTGTCATGTGTTTATTCCTAGGGGATTTTGGTATATTGTAAATGTATTATTAAAGCTTTCTGGAAGATTATTGTTATACCAGTCGTACATGAATAACGATACACGAAGTGTGTAAAGATCAGGGAATTTTAGAATGCAATGTAGCCTGAAAAGTGGATCGGTATGGGCATTATACTTTTTGTTTGATATTATTCTCATAGCTTTCTTTTGTAATTTAAAAATAGTTCCTGTTGGTGCCGTGTGGCCCCAGGCATGAATACCATACAGCATGTGGCTATGGGTAAGAGAGTAGTATTAAGTTTTTAAGCATTCCTTGGGAAGGATTTTCTTCACTTTATTTATACAGTATAATCAGAGTTTCCGCTAGGGGGACCCTGGTTCCCTTGAACGGCCCCTTTCCCCTCACCGTAAATTCCCCCAGAAGACATGGCAGTAACTCTAAAAGCAGAATTGTACAGTTGAATTTTAGAATATAGGTAAGTAATCACATAATTATGAGTTATCACTAATCCTTTGTTGATCATGATCATTGGAAACATCACCCTGATATTTATTTACAATTGAACGCAATTACCGGTCATAGATAAGACACGCGTGTAACACGTGTGTCGGCGAACATCAAAGTAGTGTCGCGTGGCTGACGTAACAGTGCACTCACTCGTCTGAGCTTACTGTCGTTTTGCCATTCGTGCCAATTTCACTCTCGCAGTCATAACGTGCGTTTCAATAGAGAGTAACAGAAAATGAGTCACAAATCCGGTTTCTATAAAAGGAAACTGAGACATCAGGATGCTGCAGCTTCTTCACACAAACTCGGTTCTCGACCGACGAAGCGTCAAATAGTCAGGCTGCCTCTTGCGCCAGTGTTGTTTGTCCCCAGACTACTACTGCCACAAAAACTGATTTTGATGACCCATCAGAAAAATTCTGCCACGAATAATGCACCCCAGTTAATCGCTACCAGTGTCGTTCAGAATTCACCGCATGCAAATCCAGATGTTTCAGAGCCTGCAGAGTGCAGATGATGCAAATCCAGATGTTTCACAGCCTGCAGATGATGCAAATCCAGGTGTTCACAGCCTGCAGATGATGCAAATCCAGGTGTTTCACAGCCTGCAGATGATGTAGATCTAAGCTCAAGGGCAAATGCAAATGAGACCCAGTGGATATCGAAATACCCTTGGGCCACATTCAGTACTGTGAAACGTGGATGGATTTGCAAAATTTGCACTGAGTGGAGAGAACGGGCTGCACAATTTCCATGGGCAAGTGTATGGTGGATAGACAAGGGAACGAACCTGTCGGATCACCCAAACTGACGATTTTTGAAACACCAGGCATCAACTACCCACCGAAGTTGTGAAAAACGCCAGAGCCGATTTTAATGCAGCTCGTACCCATGGATCAATTGTACAGCAACTTCAAGTAGCATCCAGCGCTTCAATACAAGCAAACAGAGATAAATTGAAAAGGATTTTTAAATGCTTGGAGTTAGCTATAAAAAAAAAAACTGGGCATATCAACGACTTTACCTGACTTGAAAGATTTAATTGAAAGTTTTGATGTAAACCTTTCTTTCACAGGCCCAGTCTCATACCTTTTGCACCAAAGCAATGAGGAAATGCTTTCATGCATCAGTGATTACCTGGAAGATTTGCAGGTGATGGAATGCGGGAAGGCTAATTTTCTAACTTTATTAGCAGATGAAAGTAAGAATATTGCAGATGTGCAGCAGTTCGCTCTTCTCGGCAGGTGGATTGATAGCGGCGGTAGCGTTAGAGAATACTTGCTTGGACTTGTGCCGCTTGAGAGAGCAAATGCAGAAACGTTGCTGGATGTCATCATGAATGTTGCATGCAAGAAGTCTGTAGACTTGAGTAAAGTTTATTTTGTTTCCTTTGATGGAACCAACATGATGTCAGGCGAAAAAGATGGACTACAGCGGACTACAGCGCATGTTACGTCACCAAGCACCTTTTAGCACTTATGTTAATTGTCAGTGTCACTGACTCGCATTAACATTTGTACACCTAATGAAGGCATTTCCTGACATACAGTTTGTTGATGCAACATTTATGACCATATGGAAGTTATTTGGCAAGTCCCCTAAAAGGTTAGCCGTTTTTATGAGTTCACAAGAAGCAGCAGATAAGAAGCCACCGAGACTGATCCAGCCATCAACGACCCGTTGGCTGTCACACAGGGATTGTTGTGTGCGTTTGCAGCAACGCTATACAGAGAGTTTGAATGCACTGGATTCGATTTATGTAGACACCCAAGACCTCGAAGCACTCGGACTGAAAATGCATCTCATTGACACAAAGTTTGTTTATGTGTGGCTTCTATTGTCGGATTTACTTGGTGTTACGGGAAAACTGAACAACACACTCCAAAGTTCGGATTTGAACTACACAGCGATTCCTCACCTCGTTAGTGCCTCACAGACTGAAATTGACAAAATACTTCATCATATACAACAGGAAGATTCAGATTCGCTACCTGACCAGTCACCGACCCCTTCGTGGGATCAGAGACAAACATTTTTAGATGAGGCTGCTAATTGCAGGCATGTTTCGAGGTCGGCATCAAATAATCAGGACAGTGAACAGTTCGTGTCGAGCATTGTGGTACCGGTTATTTGAAAACTAAAACAGGAACTGGGCGAGGCGTTTGATACTTCTGTTACTACCCTGCTAGCGAGTTTTGGGATATTTGACCCAAGAAACTTGCCCGAAACTGAAAGTCATGACGATAGTTATGGTTTGACAGAATTTTATAAACTGTTGGATGTTTATGGGCAGGAAAAGACTGATCTTTACCGGGGCCATTCTGTTACTGCTACACCAAAGATTGACCCAGTTGATGGCAAGGCTGAGTATCCAAGATTCATTCAACTAATGCGACTGTAAAGTTGAATATTGGACTCGAATTACCAGTATGACAATGGTCATGCCGCGTTCAACAAACGCAGACAAGAAAGCTGTCAAAAATAAGCTCAAAGAGAGAGAACATTACACTCCAAATAAGTTTCTGGCTGATGTTTACAAACTGTCCAGTGATGGTCCTGTCTATCCTCAATGTACCAAACTTTTAGAGCTTGCGTGTCTTATTCCATTGGGTACAGCATCTGTAGAAAGGACATTCAGCACCATAAATGACGTCAAAACGGTCACCAGGATGCGTCTGCTTCCCAAAACCCTGGAAGGTATCATTCGCATCAAACTACGTATACTTACGTGCGGACTGTTACAAGATGCTGACTGGGAGCGCATTATAGATATGTTCAAAGCAAACACGACAAGTAAAATTGACTTTTGAGAGACTTTGCCTATCAAGTTTGAATTAAAACAGCATTGGGAATTTCCGTTTTGCTTTTCCAAGTCTGTAATCACCAGACTTCTTTACAGATCAATTTTTCACATAATCAGTAGAGTGTAACAATGTGACGGTGACATGTATCTAAGCCTAGACGTAATGGCTTCCAAACATAACTATTTACCCAACATAACTGTTCAAATGTGTTCGGAGGACACAGTGTTTGTGTGTGTCTTCCGAACACATTCAAACAGTTATGTTGGCCAAACCTTCATTTCATTGAGAACCTACCACTGAGATGGGTCTCTCTCTCTTTCTCTCTCTCTCTCTCTCTCTCTCTCTCTCTCTCTCTGTGCCCCTAATATTTTTATTAGGTGCAGAGAGAGAGAGAGAGAGAGAGAAGGAGAAAGGGGCGGATAGAAAGAGAGGGTGGGGTATGACTTACATGTGTTGTCTAGGACGATTATTGAAGCTCTAAACCTCCAAACCTTTCTCCTTCCATACACAATTTCATGTCAACTGCGTTGAAAGTGCACTTTCAACGCAGTTAACATGAAATTGTGTACGGAAGGAGCCTAATAGTGTAGGATTTTGAGGCTGAGATATAGTTCAATCACTAATGAGTAATGGGTAACACCGATAAGATATTACATGAGTAAGCAAGACGGGATGGAGTGGAAACGCACAGACATGTCGTGTACAGTCAAATCGCTGACTGGTATTTCTTTTCAACCTACTCACAATTGTTTACAATTGGCTGTAACATAAGTGCAAGCCCTACTTCGGAACTAACTCAAGCTTTTAGAATCTTTTCCAAACAAGTTGGAAAAGTACTAAAGTGCAAAATCACGAAAAAGATCGAAAAAAGGGTCGAGCGAGACCAGGGCTCGAAATTACAGGTACTCTCTCTGCACACCTCTTGCGTTTACCGAGCGCATGCGCAACAACCGTGACGTCAATTCCTTTATTTTCCGCCATTGTACATGGTCGGAAATTTTTGTGACTCGTGCTAAACTATGCTGTTTATTCTTCGTGAACAACTTATTTTACATATTTAGTGTGCTAGTGGATTGTATCCTTTTATCAAGCTACCAAGTTATTATTAATTAATATTAATTTGTATTTTTATTGCTTGTCTCTTCACACTTTATCTTGTCTTTCCCCCACGTGTGAACACGACCTTCGTGCTGTTTTCCGTCGGCGGGAAGCTTGATTATTTTGATATAATGCCTAAGACTATTCTTTGTACTTCTTGTTTGCAGGTGAAACATGTGGACGACTCTCATGCCACATGTGTCACTTGCAACAATTGCACTCAGGCCCAATCATGTGGTATTTGTGGGGTTTGGTCCTCTAAATTCTGGGCTTCTGTGATCCGATCTGCCTCCTACACCGTCGACCGTTGTTGAGGAAGTTGCTACTCAGATCCTATTCTGTCTGATGGTGGCTCTTCCATCTCCTCTGGGGATGGTCTACAGTCTCGGGGGGACCGAGGCTGTATCTGCTGGTGTGTCTGTGTGTTCTCAGCCTCCCCCAGCCTCGCGGCGGGGCTGTGCGGGTTTGCTGTCTGCTCCGTCTCATCTGGCTAGGTTTGCTCCTAGTCGGTTGAGCCGGCCGGTCGCTTCGGCAGCGGTTCCTCGTCCCTCAAGTGAATCGTTTATCGTTCCACCTTCCCCTGCTAGTGTGCTAGTGTGCCGCCTAGCGGGATGGTGTTGGGACGTTGGCATCCAGGGCCTGCTGTTCGGCAGCGGTCAGTGACAGCCCCTGGTAGCTGTCACTCTCAGAACCTTCCTCCGGTGATTCCTCACTGTGTTCCGAGTCTGGGTGTCGATCGATGCTTGCCGTTGGTCTCAGAGGATAGGCAGTTGGGGCCGTCTGCTGCACAGAGGCCAATGACAGGTTCCTGTCATTCTTGGGACAATCCTCCGGTGTCTTCTCACTGTGTCCTAGGTCCAGCTACCGATCGACGTGCGCCGTCGGTCTCTTTAGAGGATTTGCAGGCAGGACCTTCTGTTTCGCAGAGGTCAGTGATGGCCCCTGGGCGTCACAATTGGGACTATCCTCCGGTGTCTTCTCACCGTGTCCCTATTCTGTCTGCCGATCGACGTTCGACGTCGGTCTCTTCTGAGGATTTGGGTTCTTCTGCCAGAAGGGTCCATTGGGAGGACACTCCGTCGGGCGATTCTGCTGCGACGGATTCTCAGGGTGACCTGCGCCAGGCCGTTTTGGTGCTCACCCGGTTGCTTTCTGGCAACCCTCAAGTTGGCCTCCCTGTGCCTCCTGAGGCACAACCTCCTTTGGTCGGTCGCCGAGATGTCTCGCCTGGCCCCTTGGATACTGCACAGTATTCACAGGAGGTTTCTGCTGGTCAGCCCGAGTTGGGCTACGTCTCCTCTGCTACGGAGGATGACGAGTATCTTGAAGGTGATGGGCACCCCTCGTCAGTCTTGGGGCAGGCTTTGGATTTTGTCTTTGGCTTATTGCCGGACGTTCAACCTTCCGACCAGCCTTCTGTGACCGTCCGGCCGCGGTCCACTGTGGAGCGCCGTAACCCTGTTGAGCCTTCTAGCTCCGGGGCTTTGCGTCCTCTGCAATCGGCTCAGGTTGTTGAGTCCTTCCAGGGCTTAGACGCCAAAATGCGTTCTAAGGCCCTCAAGGGTTCCTTCTTTTCTAGAGCTGATGCCTTTCTGCCTCCATCGCGGTTTCGTGTGTACGATTCTGTCTCTCCACCAGTCTTCCAAGGGATGACTACTGTGGATGAGGATTCTTCTTCCTTCGGGTTGACTAAGCCCAAGTCGGCAGTTCTCCCGATGTCGGTAGTTGAGTCTATGGTGGGCCTGTCCCGAGAGATGCTACGTATGTTATCTCTCGCGGACCATGTCGTCGCTGCTCTGGCTGAATATTTTCCACCAAGGGAGTTTGATGACGCTCAGGTGCCTTTTCGCGTTCTGTCACAGGCTCTTATGAACTTGACACACGCTCACGCCTGTAACACGGCTAATTTGGAGCTGGCACGCCGGGATACGGTGTTGGATTCTTTACCATCCCTTCCTTCTGAGCAACGTGCTGTTCTGAGGTCTGCCTCTTTGGTGGGACCTCAGTTGTTCCATGGTTCCGTGGAAGCTGTTCGTGGCGAAGTTCTTCGTCATTCGAAGGACCAGCTTTTGCTGAGACAGCTTGACCAACCTGCTGCTGCGGGTGGGGGTCGTTCCAGGCCCGCCAAGCGTGCTGCTGCGTCTGCCTCGTCGGCTATGCCTTCGGCTATGCCTTCGGCTCTGTCTGCTCCTTCTGCTCATAAGAAGCACCGACGTGGCCAGGCTCGCTGACAGCCTCAGGCTGGAAAGTCTCAGGACTCTGTCACTTCCCGAGGTGGTTTCTCCTCTCGAGGGCCTCGTCGAGGCCGCAAGTGAAGGTTCTCACCTCGATTCGCCTCCAGTCGGGGGAAGGCTGTCGCTGTTTTACGACCGTTGGACAGAGATAACGTCGGACTCTTGGGTCCTCGATGTTATTCAATCCGGTCTGCGACTGTCCTTCCATCGGCACCCCAGTTTATCTCGGGTGCCCCTCCCGACTCAGGTCCCTTCCAATTCTCTGCGTCGGGACCTTCTGGTGCAGGAGATCGACAATCTCCTCACCAAAGGGGCGATCGAGGTGGTCAGGAACACCCTTTCACCGGGGTTTTACTCGAGACTTTTCTTGGTGGCGAAGAAAAACGGCCAATATCGTCCTGTCATCGATCTGAGTACCCTGAACGAGTACATAATAGCTCCTCGTTTCAATATGGAGACTTTCCGGTCGGTTCGACGTTCAGTTCATCAGGGCGATTTTGCGGCCAGTATCGACCTGAAGGATGCCTACTTCCATGTACCCATTCATCTGGCGTCACGGAAATACCTTCGGTTCTCGTTTCGGGATCGAGTTTTTCAATTCAGAGCTCTCCCGTTTGGTTTGAACCTGGCTCCTTGGGCCTTCACCCGGCTGATGTCACATGTGCTTGCTTTCCACCGCACTCAGTCGGCAGTGACTTCGTCAGCCTACCTAGACGACATCCTCCAACGGCACCACGATGCTGCTGTTTTGAAGTTCGATGTCCGGCAGTTTCTTTGCCTGCTAGCGTCACTGGGTTTCAAAGTCAATCGCGAGAAGTCGGATCTTCTTCCTTCTCAGCGATTCCGTCATTTGGGGATGGATTTCGACACTCTTCACAATTTAGTGTCGGTCCCCCAGGCTCGGGCGACGATTCTTTCCGCCTTGACTCGGGACCTGCTTCAATCTTCCTCGGTCTCGGCCAGGACTTTCCTTCGGATGCTGGGCCTTTGCGGTTCGGTGACAGATCTCATTCCGCTCGGTCGCTTGTTTGTCCGACCTCTCCAACACTTCCTGTTGGATCATTGGCGTCCGAATGTAGATTCGCTGGACCTGGAACTCACTATTCCTCGGTCTCTGCTTTGTCACCTCCGCCCTTGGGCAGATATTCCCTGGCTGACACAGGGTGTTCCGTTGGATCTTCCATTGGCCGATCGCATCCTTACTGCGGATGCCAGCGATCGGGGCTGGGGTGCGACGTTGGATCCTCTCGGTCTGTCTACTCACAGAGAGTGGGACAGCGAGCAGGTGGGCCTTCATATCAACCAGAAGGAGCTCCTTGCTCTTCTGTTGAGTTTTCGGCTTTGGATCCCTCATCTGTCGGACCATGTTGCCCTACTTCTTTCGGACAATTCGACAGTAGTGGCCTACATACGGAATCAAGGAGGCACCCATTCGATTCCCATGTATCGGCTGTCTCGGGATCTTCTTCTGTTGGTGCGGGATGTGAACGCTCGGGTGTCCATTCGACACATTCCCGGGCATCTCAACATCCTAGCAGACTCCCTGTCCCGACGCGACAGTGTCCTTCCAACCGAATGGATGCTACATCGGTCGGTGTTTCAGGCGATTTGCGAGCAGTGGGGCCGTCCTCAGGTCGACCTTTTCGTTACTCGCTGGAATCATCAGGTAGAGACCTTTGTCTCCCCTTGTCCAGATCCTCTGGCATTTGCAGTAGACGCTCTGTCTCTGGACTGGACAGGTTGGATCGGCTATGCCTTTCCTCCTGCACCGATTCTTCCTCAAGTATTAGCGAAGATTCGTGCTTGCAGTTGCAGGATCATTCTGATCACACCCCTGTCTGTCTCCACAGAGGGTGTGGATCAATCTGCTACGGCCTCTATTGGCCGATCGACCGATTCGTCTACCTCTACGTCGCGATCTTCTTTCACAGGGTCGTCCCAGGAAGTATCACAAGTATCACAACAACCTGGCGAGCCTGACCCTTCACGCCTGTCTTTTATTAGGTCCAGTCTCCGACGTAGAGGTTTTTCGAGACGATCAGTGGAGTGCATTTTTGCATCGCGGCAACATTCCACTGGCATGATTTATGCCGCCAAGTGGAAGGTTTTCTGCCGCTGGTGTGCAGATCACAATGTGAATTACCGTGATCCGTCAATCGCTCAGATTGCGAATTTTCTGGTTTTTCTTTTTGACTCCAAGGGCCTCCAGCCTATTACGATTAAGGGCTATCGGTCTATGCTGTCTGATACTTTCTCTTATGTGGGAAAGCGGTGCATCGGTCGTAATCTTTTTCTCTCCAAACTTATTTGGCACTTTTCTTTGAAGAGGCCTCAAGTTTTGCATCTTACACCCAAGTGGAACTTGGCATGGGCGTTGCACTGTTTGGAGGGGGTGCCATTCGAGCCTTTATCTGAGACCGACATGCGTTTTCTCACCTATAAGACGGCTTTTCTTCTAGCGTTTGCTTCTGCTCGTCGAATCAGTGAGCTTCATGCGCTATCTGTTGATTCTGCCTTCTTCCGAAATGAGGCTAACAGTGTCACCTTCACTACTGATTGCTCTTTTCTGGCTAAGAATCAACTTCCTGATTCGGTACCTCCTCCCATCTGCATTCGGGCTCTCCCTGCTGTAGATGGCCGGAGGCCTCTTCTTTGTCCTGTTTGTGCGATCAAGACTTACATTACTCGCAATCAGTTCATTAGGAGGGGTCAGAAGAGATTCTTTCTGTCTCTCATTCCTAAGAGGCAGTCTATCTCTTCCCATTCTATTTCCAGGTGGATCTGTCTTGCAATCAAGCTGGCTTATTCTCGCTTGTCTGCGTCGGATCTTGTTTCGAACCGGCTTAATGCTCATGATGTTCGTGCCGTTTCTACATCCTGGGCGTTCTCCAATTCTGTTTCGCTCCGGGATGTTATGAATGCGGCTTACTGGAGGAATGCTTCTACCTTCTCCTCCTTTTATCTCCGCCACCTTCAGCAGCAATCTGAGGACCTTTATTCTTTAGTCCCTCTCGTTGCTGCTCAGGCTGTTGTGCACCCTCGTTAACATTCTTTTTGTCGAGGTTGCGCTTCACTCAGCCTTGTTCTTTTCAGGTGCCTTCTCTCTATCTTCATTACAGGTTTTTGTTTTTGTTCTCTGCCATCCTTGCTTTCGTTCTGCTACTCTTGTTGGTATTGGTTATGTGATTCACCTCCTCCTATTGTTTATTCAGCCAATTGTAAACAATTGTGAGTAGGTTGAAAAGAAATTAAAATTTTTTAGTAAATTTTGTTTCTTAACATACCTACCACAATTGTTTACCGGAGGCCCACCCTCCTTGGGGATATCTTTGATATCGCTGACTCCCCGCTAAATCACAAACTTCTCGTTGGCGGAAATACGGAATTGACGTCACGGTTGTTGCGCATGCGCTTGGTAAACGCAAGAGGTGTGCAGAGAGAGTACCTATAATTTCGAGCGCTGGTCTCGCTCTACCCTTTTTTCGATCTTTTTTGTGCTTTTGAACTCTAGTACTTTTCCAACTCGTTTGGAAAAGATTCTAAAAGCTTGAGTTAGTTCCAAAGTAGGGCTTGCACTTATGTTACAGCCAATTGTAAACAATTGTGGTAGGTATGTTAAGAAACAAAATTTACTAAAAATTTTTAATTTTTTTACTGTCTAGAGCACTCTAATAGCCGAGGATATATCATGTTAGAACAGTTAGTGAAAGTGTTATGGGAAGCTGGAACTATATATGGATTGGAGAGAACCACTGAACAACGGCGAGTCACTTTCGTGCTCTCAACTTTAGTCTCACCAAGACTTTAATTGGTTATATATAATATAAGGATGTGGCCGGATACATTGAAAGTGACATTAAAGTTTGAACTTTGATGTCACTCTCAATGTCTGCGGTCATACCCTGATATAAAGAGGATAAATAAGTATACTGTAAGCCACACACAGCGTTCGCATGTGAGTAGAGCCATGGTAGTCACTGTCTGCAGTAAACGTCTTCTACAAGTACGAGATGTGGTACGGCTTATTACACCTCGAACATTCAGAATACGTTTACCACAGGCAGTAACTACTATGGCCGGCACATTGATATTCTTACATGCTGGAACAAGTTCATGCAATGATATTGTTTAACATGCCACCCGGGAGGCACACTGGACCCTATCGAGAGTCTCAGACTCAGTTAACAATGCAAGGAACCCCGGCTCAGTATTAAACCCTCAACCGTTACCGTCAGACATTTCAAATCGAGTCCTACAAGCTACACAATGAACCATGGGTCATCGTGCTCAACCCCACACTGACATAGCCTACTGCTGTTCTTTGAAGAACAAAAATTAGCCATTGTTTAGGAGTGAAAGATACTAAAAATAGCTGAATTTTGTTCCTTACAGAACTACAGAACTAACTTCATCAAGTGCTCCTCTCTCCCCACCCTGACTCCCACCCCCTTAATGTACAGATGTCAATTTTCTCAGCATTAGCTTGTTTACTGAGAGAAATATCCAACCTTTCTTCTCCCCCTCTACACTTTCTCCCCCCTCTCTCCACCCCGTCTCTCGCTCTCTCTCTCCCTCTCCCGCCTATCTATCTCCATCTCCCTCATCTCTCTTGATTGATTTCAGAGCGGAAGAAATAGATATAATAACAAGATATTGTACATATAAATTATCTTTATTTCTTAAAAATGCAGGTAAAACGTACGTGGATATGCTTTTGTCGTCAAAATCTAAGGGTAGCAAAATGCCATTTATTTAGCCGCCAATCACCGCAATTTGTCATTTGGACAATAAAAAATCACCCCTGTTGTTCTGCACTCATTGAGCAACAAGAACGATTTTTTATTGTCCATAACCTTTTGGACACACTGCCGTGAACCAATAGAATTAATAACTGACTGAATGTCCAAAATGGTATGAACCGCGCATGTGAAAAACGTTCACGAAATGTTGACTGAAAACTTCCCTAATTCCCGCAAACAGCTGACATTCCAGTCGTGGTGTCGCTCAGAAGGAGTCACGGCGTGTTTGCATTTTAAAAGGCATTATTTCCATTGACCAACGCTTTCCTGGTCGAAAAATATGATCATATGCTGCCGGCTTTCTATGGTGACCTTCCAGTAATTTGAGAAAGTATCTGCCGGCCTGAAAAAAAATCATCGGATGTCAATTGTTACAGGTAAAAAATACAAATTTCACGACCATCTTTTTAGGCTATTTCATGGTCAGGATGTCGCCAGAAGCCACCTCAGGGAACGTAAAAATAAAAAATTTTAGAAAAGCACTCTCCACAGTACATCCGATATTACACCTCCTGCGGCAGACGCCTTCGGCATCTGGTGGGAGATTTTTCCCCCACGACCAGCCCCATCATTTTTCGCCTAGCGGAAACCCTGGTATAATGCTCTGGAAAGTTTTGAACAAACTACCGAGACATGGCTTTTGAAATTTAGATGTTCGTCAACGTGTAATCCAAGGAATTTTACCGAGCTTTCCTCTTGATCATCTGCGACGTGTGCAATATTTGAGTTGTTGATCATAATTCGTTCAGTCATTGACAAGTGCGAATATTGGTCATTCCGAGGGTGAAATATCATAAATTTGGTCTTTTTCTCATTCAGGGAGAGTTTATTTGCTATGCACCAGTCGTAAATGTTTTTTAGTTCGTTATTGACAGACGGTATAATTACGTCTAGGCTATAACCGGCGGTATAGGCTGTCATATCATTTGCGTATAACGTCATGAAAAAATCCACTTTTACAGGACTTCAGGATTATCACTATGATTTAACTTCATTATACCTGTAGCTGAAATTTTCACAAGAACGGTCGTGTACAGTACAAGTCAGCCGACCAATGATTTCATGCAAATCGTGATCCCGTTGTTTTAATCAATGAAATCGCAGTTTGTGCAGTTACTTGACGCATTATCAATTAAATCGCGATTGCGGTTTCCATTGCGCCTTTTTTTAATCGACGCAGAAACGAAATTTCTTCCCCTTTTGTGATCACACCACTGTAATGTGTTCCGATTCCGTATCGTATAGACAACTTGTTCTGATTCCGTATCATATAGACAACTCATTCTGATTCCGTACCATATAGACAACTCATTCTGATTCCGTATCATATAGATGACTCGTTTCTGGTAACGCGGCGGGCTATCATAAGAGGCGCCTGAATACATTCTATGTGCATTTCAGTGATCGACCCAACATTTAATATGTCCCAAAACTGTTTTAATAATTTAAGATTTAATCTGTTTATGTGACAGAATTGTTAGATAAATGAATTATCATGATAATGTGTATGTCCTGTGATTTGCATCAGATTCTCGGTGGTGTCCAAAATGGGATCGCAACTTGCTGGCAAAGCCGGCTCGTTGAGATGGGTTGAGATCTCATTCTGGACACATGTCAAATCTGATACAAATCACAGAACATGCACATTATCATGATAATCTGTATGTATTGTCTGCTAACAGTGGCATTGAGTTAATATTTTAGAAATACATCACCACACAACAATTAGCCCAGAGATGTTGGTTGACCCAAAAGAGTCAAATACTTTGAAATAGCTGGCAAGAATGCTACATGCATAATTAAGTGTAATAAATATTGAAGTTGGATTATTAGGTATCCTTTTTGAGCAGTGAGGCCCAAAAAACTAATAGGTGTTTTTCCCCATCTCCCTATTTTCCCTATTTTGGAGGCTGACGCTAAACTTTTCATTGAGCCTTTTTGAGTGGGAGGTCTGAGTCAGAAAAATGTTCAACAGTTGTTGGTACTGGTTTTTTTAGTATTATTTTATGCCTTCATAAAGGAATCAGACCTTCGATTTTGAGGCATACAACAGTTGTTCACGTGTTCTTTCCATGCTTGCTCATGCCAAATTAAGTTTGAGGTCCTAGAATGATGGTGTTCCAATATGCTGTAAATGAATGGCACAGGATTGGCCTCAGAAGGTTACCTGAAACATCACTCTGTAACTTTAAACAGAAAGCTTTCAAAACATGGCACTAATGCTTTTATCACTCAGACCAGCTTGTTCATACATTTGCTTCATAGAATGACATTCACGGTCATTTCAATGGTGATTTGTCCCTTTTTTTCATCAATATACTTTGTTGAATCATGGAATTGTTTTCAGACATAGACACTTATTGATTACTTTTGAAAATAGTCATCTTTCATGGTAAAGGGTAGCTCAAAATGTCTGAATGCTTTGAGCTCAATGAAACAGATCGACTGGACTTCTCTCTTGTTGACTTAACATAGACCATAGTGATTGGAGGTGGGTGGGTCACAATTAATGGCATGGACAAAAAAATTGCAAAATGGGAAGGGGTGGATGGGGTTAATCCATAAAAAAATTTCCAGCCTAGATGTTTGCAATTTTTTCCTGACCCAAACCCACCCTGGCTGTTTGTCATTTTGTCGCTACTGCAAATAGCTTATTAGTGGTTAATATTTGTCCCATTTGAGAATTTGTTACAACAATTTCTCACATAGAATTACAATTTCCTTGTATCTGAAGTACATATGAATTGTGTGGAATTTTGTTTTCTGATCATTATCTTTCAGGGGGCATCAAAGAGGGAGGGGTGAGTGGGACAAGGGTCACATCCATTTCTGCCAGGGAGGTCTAGCTGGAGAAATTGCCTCCTACATCTTTAATTTTCATGGTTGGTTTGTTGGGTGATATCTTATAGCCCCTTGTCAGGGAGTACAAGCCTCCCCCACCCCCATGTTTCTCTCCATCAATCAGGGAAATCTGGGCACAATCACTGCTATCTTGTGATTGTAAAGGTCAGAGGCATAACTGAGGTATGTGTGTTGGGGGGTGGGGGTGTGGGGGGAGGGGGGTTCCAGTGTGGACAGTTTCACATGGATTGGAGTTTCAGATTTTTGAATTGCTTTATATGTAAGTATCCATATAATTTCAAGTTTCAGAATTCAAGTTTTGAACGTCCTCAGGCAAGCTGTTAAATAAGAAATCGGAATCACACTGACCTCTGCTAATTTATTGATTTGCCCTTGGGTTGATTTGGATGTCAACTGACTTGGATCTTGGCCGGTTAAAGCACTCGGCTTTGTTGATTCTGATTTTCACTTTTTGGCTGTTTCTGCATCATAATTTGCAAGAACAAATAATTTTTGGGAATATGGATAACCAGGATGTGTAGATGTTTAGACCACCATCAGCATGTATCGTATTGCAGAAAACATTGAGTACAAACAGTAAAGTTCAGAGATTATATTGGGGGTAATCGCTGGACTGGACTGGTTACGTGAAATAATTCATGAGAGGTGAGGGACGTTGTACAAACACGAGTGCGTGAATGCGCACAAGTGTTTACCATATAGTCCCTCGCCTCAAATGAATTATTTCACGTAACCAGTCCAGTCCAGTTCAGCGATTACTATGTTTTTACTTTTCATTATAAACGATAATTATATTATTTAACCCTTTACCTAACGTAACGGCCAAAACTGGCCTGCACTATTCTAAAAAATTGCCAATTAATTTTCTTTATTTTTTCATTTTTTGCCTCTAAAACATAGGTTATGACCCCTCATTGGAATGAGCTCATCTAGCTTGTTCCAATGAGGGGTAATAACCTATGTTTTTGAGACAAAAAATGAACAAATTAGTTATTCAAGAATTTTTTTTGCAAGTGTTTTCTGCTTTTCATGTTAGGTAAAGGGTTAAAAAAACCCAAAACAATGAAGTCCACATTACACCCACGGCAAAGCATCTTCGTTTGCACGCACAGATACATGACCCAATTGTTGATTGCATAATTCACTTGTTAAGTTATCATTTATAATCAAACCGGTAAAATCCCAGTAAATCACACTTTGGAAAGTAATAAAGATTGTTAATTAGTCTGAGTTGGGTCCAAATCCACACTGAGAGTATGGAATCTACAAAACAATCGGGTTAGAATCAGCCATAGTCTGATTTAGACAACTTAGAATCATCAGCCAAGGTCAGTTCTGAGTGGGTCGTATGGCCCTGCGAAGATTCAAGATTCGATTTGATTTTGAATATCAAGTTGATATTTGGTTTATTTGGTTCGATTCAAAATCTGCTTTCTGATTTGTTTCCCTTTGAAGCCTTTCACTGGAATATAGCTTGGCATCAGTCATATTCGTTGTCCCATAGTTCAGATGGAAATTGTTCATAAATAATGCTGAAAGTGAAGATTGAGTGTAATTTCTGCTACATTAACTCCCTGCACACTGATGTCAAAATATCTAAATTTCAGGCAGAAAAAAATTCCCATAATGCAACTAGAAATTTAACCAATTCAATCTCGTTTGACAGAGCTCATTGAGCTCTGTCAAACAAGATTGAATTGGTTAAATTTCTAGATGCATTATGGGAAAAAACAGCTTCCTGAAATTTTGGTATTTTGACATCAGAGTGAAGGGGGTTAATATAAATAGCATCTGCACCCATGTTGTCACCCATGCTAATTCCAGTCTCACCGTTCTCTACCACTGTTGGAAGCAAATTTAAAGCTTCCAATCAATCACGATGATGAGCTGTTGATAACGGCTAGTCCTGTGCAGTACATTGTACATAGTGTGAGCAATTCATGCACTCGTTTCTGTTTTTGAACTGTAACCTTTACTTGGTAGTATTCTGACTACATCATCAAGGCATGTCATCGACAAAGGCATGCCATGATGATGTATTTCGAGTATTTTATTAGACTATCAGTCGCAAGAAAGCAGGTTTACTTGACATAAGATGACCTATTGGGGAAGGGGGTTATGAAATGTACATGAATTGTACACACAATAGCCTCCTTCCACAATAGCCCATCTTTTTGAACTATAACCTTTACTCAGTAGTATTCCGGCTACATAATCAGGTCCGGCAATCTAAAAAATCAAGGAGAGCAAAACAGTTGCCCTCCACAGATTGCGTGGGGGTATGCACCTGAAATTTTCAATGCAAAAACTTGTATGCTATTTTGGTTATATTCACTTCAAGGTAGTAATATTGACTGAAAAATTGTACTATATTCAGCTGCACAGTGGAAAAATTGGCTCTCACATCTCATTATTCAAATGTTGCATTCAATTCTTATGTGACTTTCTTCTACACTCAAAATGTATTAAAATGCGAAACAGAATGGGTCATGAATTATTGTAAATCAATGCAACATTGACAAATCGTCCCCTGAGTTTCAATGTGTTCTCTGTGCCAGTTGGCACAATGAACACTTTGGAACTCAGGGGACGAAATGATAATAGATTTTAACGGCAGTTCCAAACAGGTCTGGCATTCCAGAAAATCAAGGGGTGCAAAACATTGCCCTCCTCAATTTTTTCTAGGCGTGCGGTAGGCGTGCCACACTCCTGCGCTCCTAAAGAATGACAGGCCTGCATCCTCAGGGCATGTCATGGATAAAGACGTGCCATGATGATGTAGTTGGAGTATTTTATCAGACTATCAGTCGGGACGAACATGACAGTCACAAACAAAACAGGTTTACATGACATAAGATGACCTACATGTATTGGGGAAGGGGATTATTGAATGTACATGACATACATGTAGCAAGCCTGGAAATAAGCAGACTGTCATTTGCAGAATGAGGTTCCCAGAGGGTGAATTAGGTGATGCTACCCTGCACAGCAGGGTAGCATCACTAAATCTACCCTCTGTGAACCTCAATCTGAATCAAGGTCTCATGTCTAAATGGAAAGAGGTACCCAGAGGATAAATTGGCACACTGTGTGAGATAGCATCAGTAAATTCACCCTCTGGGGACCTCATTCTGCAAATGACAGATTGCGTATTTCCAGGCCTGCATGTAGCCTCCTTCCACAATAGGCCATCTAGACACCCCTGAATAAAATTTCAAATCGAAAATGTGTGATTTGCAGAGCCTTAGTGGGTCGAGATAGAAAATGGGAGTCAGTTGAAAAAAATCTTGTGATCTGATATCTCTGATCTGATATACTCTATCACTGAATTCTCTGTGCTCATAAACCTATTTGGCCTAAGTGCATCAAATAAAGGCATTTAATGTATTATATTTCCATGATCTCTGTCAAACAAGATATAAAAGAATAAATGCTCAGCTTATTATTAGAATAAATTACCCAGTTCCTGTACTGTTGATTGAATACTCTGTCAATTGGATATATTTCACTGACGAAATGGCTATTCTCTTAACCCTTTACCTAACATGAAAACCAGACGACACTTGCAAACAAAATTCTTGAATAACTAATTTTTTTCATTTTTTGTCTCAAAAACATAGGTTGTGACCTCCTCATTGGAACGAGCTCAACGAACTCGTTCCAAAGAGGGGTCATAACCCATTTTTTTTAGATAAAAAATGAAAAAAATAATAATAATTAATAGGCGATTTTTTTGTGAATAGAGCTGGCCAGTTTTGGCCGTTACATTGGGTAAAGGGTTAACACTCCATGTAAATGAGGAAAAAAGTGAGTTTCTCTTGAAATTATTAATTTTTAATGCCTCTGCCATTCTGTCATTCCACATTCCAAAATAAAAGTTTTCCGGACCATTTTTAACTATACAGTTAAAACTAGAAGTCCTGTCACGAATAGTGCGCTTATCTAAGCTTAATTGCGCGTTGGAATTGCGCGCAATTGCCATATCGAATGAGATCCAAAGCACGCCAGGTTCTCCTGGTTACTCATAGCAAACACATGCAATGTTTCTGCCAATGGACCTCTGGGTTACCCGGAGGTCCATTGGCTGAAACATTGCTTGTGCACAGGCCTTATGTACAGAATGTGATGGCTTTCCTTGGGCCATAACGCGTACATTAACGCGCATATCAACGTGCTATTTGTGCACATTTCATGACAAGACTTCTAGTTTTAACTGTACATTGAGATTATTGGCTGATTCCTGGTCTGTAGCTTTGTTGTGTGTACCTACAAATGAAGTTCAAGCTTGGTTTTTGTCAGATGTTTTTTCGTGGAGTTAATGACCTTGAACTTAGTTTATGATATGAAAACTCAGTGAATCAGTTTTCCAGACTTTTTTACGCTACATGTTCAGTTAATTTGCTGATTTCTGGTTGCTGCCTTTGTCATGGGTACCCACAAATCAAGTTTGAGTTTGGTCCCGGTCTGATAATTTTTTTTCGTGAACCTAGCTTATGATGTGAAAACTCAGAGAATCAGTTCTCCAGTTTCTTTTCACGATTTGGCTAATTTTTAGTTTATGGCTTTGTCATGGGTACCTGCAGGTGTGTAAAGACAGTGCTTAATCATGCTACTTCATGGGTGGCATACATGTCACCGACACATCTAGTTTTAATTTGTAATTTTATCTTCTTACAGAACTATTATAATCACTAATGGGTACGGGTGTGGGATGGGAAAATCTCACCCGAGGGCAAGATATTTGGGCCAGACACGAGGCTTGCCAAGTGTCTGGACCAAATATCTTGTCCCGAGGGTGAGATTTTCCCATCTCACACCCGTACCCATCAGGGATTATTTTTCTCCCCCCACCATACAGCGGTTATGTTAGCCAAAGGAAATCGGCAGTCACATGCTGATATAATCAACTCATTTGGTATTCGTTCTTTTGAAAAACTAATGACACCATCGGAAAGAGCATGCAAAAGTTATGTATATACCAAAGGTATATACCACGAAATCAATTAGGAACGGTGGCATCTTGGGGTTTAAAGAGTTTTAGAGCATCAAACTTTGATCACACTGCATTCTGATGAAGTCAGTATGAATTAGTTGGTAGCAAGAAACTGATACGATATGCATAACGTCATAATAACGTTATAAAAGTATAACGTCACGTGGGTGGGGTGGGATACATCTGTCTCTCCCTACTATCTCACCCTGGACAGACGTATGTTACACATGCAGTGGGGGGAGAAAAGTTTATCTCCTGAGTGTTTTAGAGCAGTTATTTTCTTCTGTCGGTGATAAATGATGGATCCACTAAGCAGGGTTACATGTAACTAACAGGTTTATCTCTTGTGTGTTATGTTTTACAGCAGTTATTTTCTTTTGCAGTTGATAAATGATGGATCCACTGAACAACAATGAACCACTACAGTTTGATAGAAGGAAAGGAATGGCTCCTGGGGAAATGATCATGGATGGTAGAAGTGAGTTTTATTTCTTGAGCTTTAAGCTCTCCTGAGTTCCCGCTATGTTGATCCTTGGGATGTGTCGTACCCCTATAACGTCTGCCCTCAGATGTTTCGGCTGCTGCCCGATGCCCCACTTCGGGTGTATTTGAGGATCGTGACCCTTCGCTGGTTAAGAGGGTCAGGTGTGAAGCCACTTTGCCGGTCCGTCCCCATGTCAAACCGGCCGACACCGGCAGTGAGCTTAGGGATGCCCTCTCCTTACTCACTCAGGTTCTGTCCAGGACCAAGAGCCTTCCCCTTGCTTCCAGCAAGGCAGCAAGTGGTTTCCAGGTGCCCCCTATGATGCCGCCTCCCTGGATTGGAAACAGGCCGATTCCTGATCCCCCTGGTGTGCCTACACCATGGGAGGCGTCGACTGGTTTGCCCACGATGGGCTATGTGTCTTCCGACTCACGGGCCGTGCTCACACAGGTTCTTTCCAAGAGCCTCCCCATTGCCTCCAGATAGGCTACTAGTGGTTTCCAGTTGCCCCCGTGGTGCCACCTCCCGGGATTGGAAGCGGGCTGCTTTCTCATACCCCATGGTGTGCGTACACCATCGGAGGCATCTGCTGGTTTGCCCGTGGTGGGCTATGTGTCTTCCGACTCAGGTAATGGGTCAGACACACCTGACGTTGAGAGCCATCAGTTTTCTGACTTGAGGGCAGCTCTTGACTTTGTGTTTGAGTTCCTTCCGGATCTCAAACCATCAGACCAGCCGATGGTGTCAGCCAGGCCATGATCATTGGTTGCACGCCTACAGCCTGTGGAGCAACCTGCTTCTGGGCACCTTCGACTGTGCCAGTCGGTTCATGTGGTTGAAACGTTTGCAGCTTTGGACTCTAAGCTGAGTTCCAAGGCTATGAAGACTTCGTTTTTCAACAGGGCTGATACCTTTTTGCGTCCAGTACATTATCGTTCCTACGATTCCGCCAATCCGTCAATCTGCCAGACTTTGATGGTTTTGGATCAGGACTCCTCTTCCCTCGGACTTTCTAAGCCCAAGTCAACTGTTATTCCTGTGGCAACTCTGGAGTCCCTGTTGGACTTACCGAGAGAGATGCTGGGCATGCTTTCTCTCTTAGATCACGTCTCTGGTTTGGCTGCTTTTCTGCCTCCAGATAAGTTTGATGACGTACGGGCTCCTTTGCGTGTGATTTCCAAGGCGCTCATGCATCTTACTCACACGCATGCCTGTAACATGGCTAACCGGGACGCTGTCTTGGACATGAGCCGTTCCCTTCCTGAGGGGCAGCGTACTGCTCTTCGTCCGGTAGACGTCCCGCATCATTCCAAAGATCAGCCGCTGCTTCTGCATCTTGATCAGCCTTCTGTTGGAGGCAAGGGCTGTTCTTAGCCTATCAAAAGCCCTTCTGCTTCCTCTGCGAAGCCATGGGCTGATCCTCCTGCCGCCGCTTCTACTTCTTACTCATGTGGTAAGGGTAAGCGTCAGCAGACCAGAGGGAGGACTCATGATCCTTCATCAAGTAGAGGAGGTGGTTTCTCCTCTCACGGGTCTCGCCGGGGCTCAAAATGAAGGTCCTCACCTCGATTCGTCCCAGGTTGGAGGAAGGATATCAGAGTTCACAGACCATTGGGCCACGATCACATCCGATCCTTCGGTGTTAGATGCTGGTCGGTCTGGGCTGCGACTATCCTTCCGGAGGCACTCCACTCTGTCGAGAGTGCCTCTTGCAACACAAGTTCCTTCAGACATTTCACGTCTGGAACTTTTGATAATGGAGATAGACAATCTCCTGTCAAAGGGGGCGATCAAGGTCATCAAGAACATTCATTCAGTGGGATGTTATTCCCGACTGTTCTTGGTGCCGAAGAAGGACGGCTGACTCCGTTATAGATCTGAGTATCCTGAACCAGTCTATCATTGCTCCAAAGTTCAGCATAGAGACTTTCAGGTCGTTTCGTCGCTCCATTCACCAGGGAGATTTTGCTTCCATCGACCTGCAAGATGCTTACTTTCACGTTCCGATTCATCGGACATCGTGAAAGTATCTCAGGTTCGCTTTTCTGTGGCGAGTTTACCAGTTCAAGGCCATGCCTTTTGGGCTCAGCCTGGCTCCTTGGGCCTTCACCCGACTGTTGTCGCATGTGATAGCCTTCCATCACACACAGTCCAGGGTGACTACTTCGGTGTATCTGGGCGATATCCTCCATAGACACTCCAATACTGCTCTTCTGGAGTCAGATGTTGACACACTGTTGAGCCTGCTCACGTCGCTAGGGTTCAGAGTGAACGAGGAGAAGTCGGACCTGGTCCCTTCTCAGTCGTTTGTCATCTGGGGATGGACTTCCGTACTCAGCTGAATAAGGTGGTGGTTTCCCAGTCGCGGGCCGTGATACTCACGGCTTTTGCCCTGACTCAGTTCCAGTCCTCATCTGCTCAATGTCTGCTGTTCTGTGACGGATCTCATTCCTCTAGGTCGACTGCATGTCAGACCTCTCCAACACTTTCTGCTCCATCGTTGGAGGCTGAATGTCGATCCTCTGGATCTGGTGCTTCAGTTACCAGACTCTCTTCATCGTCACTTTCTCCCCTGGACGGATGTTCTGTGGATTATGCAGGGAGTTCCGTTGGACTTGCCCACGTCCGATCGTGTTCTGACGGCAGATGCCAGTGATCTCGGATGGGGTACGACGTTGGATCCTTAAAGTCTTTCCCTTCACAGGGTATGGGGACAGAATCAACCAGCTCTTCACATCAACCAGAACGAGCTTCTTGCTCTTCTTCTGAGTTTCCGGCAGTGGATCCCCCACCTTTCGAATCGTCAGGTCCTACTGTTGTCCGACAATTTGACAGTGGTCGCTTACAATCGGAACCAGGGCGGCACGCACTCAGTTCCCATGTACAAATTGACTCGGGATCGTCTTCTGTACCTCAGGATGTCAACGCAGGAATAGTAGTTCGTCACATTCCTGGTCATCTGAACGTCCTAGCCGACTCCCTGTCCCGATGGGGCAGGGTCTTTTCCACCGAGTGGATGCTTCACAGGGCAGTGTTCCAGTCGCTTTGCGATCTCTGGGGTCATCCCCACATCAATCTTTTTGTGATCCATTGGAACCATCAGGTAGACACTTTCGTGTCCCTGTGTCCAGATCCTCTGTCTTCCGCTGTTGACGCTCTGTCACTCGATTGGAACATTCTAGTCAACTATGCCTTCTCGCCGGTTCCGATTCTGCCTCAGGTTCTAGCCAAGATACAAACCTGCAGTTGTCGAATCATTGTGATCGCTCCCTTGTCGCCTCAACGGGTGTGGATCAATCAGCTCTGCTTGCTGTTCGTGGCGATGCTGGCACGTCTCCCTCTACTTCACGACCTTCTTTGCCAAGGTCACCCGAGGAGGTTATACATCGACCCGACCTCATTGTGCCTTCACACATATATTTTGTTAGGTCCTGTCTCCTCCGTAGAGGTTTTTCGAGACGAGCAGTGGAGTGCTTTTCTTCTTCAAGAAGGCACTCCACTGGTTTAGCCTATGCGGCTAAGTGGAAGGTCTTCTGCCGGTGGTGTGCTGATCACTCTGTTGATTATGCCAATCCTTCGGTAACACAGATTGCGGAGTTTCTGGTATATCTGTTTGATTTTCTGGGTCTCAAGCCTGTTACCATCAAAGAGTACAGGTCCATGCTTTCGGAGACCTTTTCTTTGTGAGAAAGCATTGTATCGGCACTAACCATACCCCTCCAAGCTTATTCAGCACTTTTCTTTGAAAAGGCCTAGGATTTTGCAGCTTACCCCAAGATGGAATCTTTCTTGGGTGCTGATTTATTTTGGGGGCAGGGGAGGGGGGGGGGGGGCATTCAAACCTTTATACCAGGTGGATGTCCATTTTCTCACATACAAGATGGCTTTTGCCTCAGCCAGATGGGTTAGTGAGCTTCACGCCCTCTCGGTTGATCCGGCCTTTTTAGCTCACCTGACTGAAAGTCAGTGTGAGCTATTGTCATCACTTGCCGTCCGTTGTCCATTGTACGTTAGCTTTTACAAAACATTCTTCTCCTCACAAACCAATGGCCCAAATTGAAACATATGTTCCACATCGTCTTGGGGGGTATTCTGTTTTAGTTTTGTTCAAATGGGGTCTCCGCCCTTTTTGGTTTGGTCTTATGCCCAAATATGATGAAATTCTTTAAAAATCTTCTTCATATGAACCACAAGTGGGAATGCTTTGATATTTGGTACAAAATTTCCTCTGGTGTTCAAGATTAAAAGTTGTGCAAAGAAAGTTGATAGGTCCATATTTGGGCTCTCCAGGGGATGGGCTTTTGAGCTCCCCTGAAAATTTCTGTTTCAAGAACCAATGGAGCGATATTGAACCAAATTTTATATGTGGCATTAGTTGACCCTAAGTACTTCATTCATGCCCCCAAAACCCCTGGAGCTAAAAATAGAACAAAAATGAAAAGTCCAATATTTCCCAAACTGCATGGACTAGAGATTTTGTATTTGGTATGAAGCTTTCTTCTGAGCAATTGAAACAATTGGACAAAAAAATTGCTGGCGAATCTGTCATATGGTTCATTCAGATTACATTTTCTCCATACCCATAACCCTTACAGTTGAGGACAACTATGTCCAGGTGAGCGTTTTAGGCTCTCTTGAGCCACTAGCTCAGGAGCTCTGCCAACAGTGTTACTTTTACCACTGATTGCTCCTTTCTGGCCAAGAATCAGATACCAGAAACGACTCCACCTCCTATCTGATTCAGGGCTCTTCCTTCTGCTGAGGGTAATCTCCCTTTGCTCTGTCTGATTCGTGTACTTTGCATTTATCTCAACCGGACGCAGTTCATTAGGAAAGGCAGGAAACGATTCTTTCTGTCTCTTATTCCTGGTCGACAGAAGATCTCTCCTCAATCCATTTCTCGATGGATTTGTCTTGCCATTCGTATGGCCTATGCTCGTCTAGCGACTCCTTGGCTTATGCTAACTCTGTCAAGTTGTCGGAAATTATGCAGGCAGCCTACTGGAGAAATGCTTCTACTTTCTACACCTTCTATCTACGTCAGTTGCAGGAGCAGTCGGAGAACCTTTTTTCTTTGGGCCCTCTTTCTTCTGCTCAGGCTCTTGTCCACCCTAGCCATTAGGCTTCTTGCAAGGTCAGACCTATGCTGTTTTACTGTCCTTTCTGTCTGTCACACAGAACCATACACCTCATCTCTCATTGTCTTGTACTAATGTTTGTGATGCTATGGTTTGATAGGCCTAGGGAACTCTTCTTCTGTCCATGGTTTCAGTGCAGTCGGGTTATGTGGGGGTTGGTTATGTGATTCCATCCTCCTATTGTCTGTTCAGCCAGTAGTAAACAATAGTAAGATAGGTTGATAAGAATTTTAAATTTTATAGTAAATTTCCTTTCTTATTATACCTACCACAATTATTTACATGGAAGCCCTCCCGTCTTCTTATTCAGGTAAGAATCCTTCTTCCCAACTGATCTCATAACTCCAATGTTGGTGGATTCAAAAGAATGAGTCATTGGTTACATGTTTGTGCACTGGTACCGGAAGCTGTGGATCTGAGCAGAGAAGAGCATCCCCTACTGGGTGTGCGCCGGTAGCACTCGACCCAGTTTTGGCTTATTTTTTCTTGGTGCTTCTGCACCACTTTTCTTTCCCAAATTGCTTGGGAAAGATCAAAATGGAGAGTATATGTTTTGAGTTAGGAACTTCCACTGTCGAGCAAGCCTGTAGTAAACAATTGTGGTAGGTATCAAAAGAAAGGAAATTTACTAAACAATTTAAATTTTTCCGCAAACCGATTCACGGATTCGTGTGGAATTGTAACCCCAGTGCAAGTCATGTTAGGATTCAGGTTAATTAATCGCCGTAAGGCCCTGAAAAATAGATCTTCTGTTCCACAGGCCATTTTTTGTAAACTTGCGTGTGGGCTGGCGGTTTTTTATCAGCTCACCGATGGGAGCTAAACTTACCACTTGCCTTCCGTCGTCTGTCTGGGGTCTTGAACATTTTTCAAACGACTTCTCCTCTGAAACCGCTAGGTCCATTTGCTCGAAACTTGGTATGGATGTTCATTACCATATGTCAATTCAAGTTTGTTCAAATGAAATGGACATGCCCACTTGGGGCTCCATAGGGGGCATAACTCTGATAGCACCCTATGTATATTAGAGAAATTACTAAAAAATCTTCTCCAGCACGTGTGGGCAAAATCATTTGATATTTGGTATACAGCATTATGGGGTGGATCTGATTCAAGTTTGTTCAAATTGGCTCCCTGGATTCATATTTGGGCTCACTATAAAAGCCCGAATTCGAACTTAGCGCATTTCAGGCAAATTTTTTTAAAAATCTTCCTCTCCAGATCCAGCAGGCAGAATCATTTGATATTGGTATGCAACATTGTGGGGTGGATCTGATTCAAGTTTGTTCAAATTGGCCCCCTGGGTTCATTTGAACTTAGTGCATTTCAGGCAAATTTCTTTAAAAATCTTCTTCTCAAGATCCAGCAAGCAGAATCTTTTGATATTGGGTATGCAGTATGCTTAGGGGGTGAGATTCAAGTTGTTCAAGCCAAGTCCCTGGGTTCCTATTTGGGCTCACTGTGGAAGCCAGAATTAAAACTTAGTTCAAAATCGAGGAATTTTCTTTAAAAATCTTCTTCTTCAGATCTAGCAGTCGGATTGTTTTGATATTTGGTATGCAGCATCCTTGGGGTGAGATTCAGTTTGTTCAAGCCATGTCCCCAGGTCCATATTTAGACTCACAGTGGGAGCTTGAATTGTAACTTAGTTCAATATGAGGAATTTTTCTTTAAAAATCTTCTTCCGCTTCAGCAGTCCGAATGTTTTGATATTTGGCATGCAGCATCCTTAGGGGGGTGAGATTCAAGTTTGTTCAAGCCAAGTCTGGGTTCATATTTGGGCTCACTGTGGAATCCCGAATGATAACTTAGTTCAAAATGAGGAATTTTCTTTAAAAATCTTCTTCAGATCCAGCAATCAGAATGCTTTTGATATTTGGTTTGCAGCATCCTTTGAGGGGTAAGATTCAAGTTTGTTCAAGCCATGTCCCTAGGTCCATATTTGGGCTCACTGTGGAGGCTCGAATTATAACTTAGTTCAAAATGAGGAATTTTCTTAAAAAATCTTCTTCAGATCCAGCAGTCGGAATGTTTTGATATTTGGTGTGCAGCATCCTTAGGGGGGTGAGATTCAAGTTTCTTAAAGCCAAGTCCCTGATTTCATATTTGGGCTCGCTGTGGGAGCCCAAATTATAACTCAGTTCAATATAAGGAATATTCTTTAACAAATCTTTTTTTTTTAGATCCACTGGTCAGAATCTTTGAATATTTGGTATAAGCTTTTCTTAGGAGGGGCAGATGCAACTTGTTGAAATCAATTCCCTGGGTTGATATTTAGTCGGCCTTGTCAGGTGAGTGCCCTCAGCTCCCCTGGGGACTCTTGTTTTATTTTTTGTTTTTGTAATTATTTCTTTGTCATCAAACGTTCATGTTCTTGGTTTGTTTTATGTTTAAGGCCTCATAATCTACAGAATATCATGGGTGGTGGTGTATTTTGTCCCTTGAGTGCTTTGCAAAGTCTTATTGCTTTCAAGGGACAAGTTTATCAATTTTATTAACTTGGGTAAATATTACCATTTAATTTTTATTTTTTTAAGTTTGCATTGGTTATCAAAAGAGAGCATGCAGCTGCCAAAAGGACCATGTGGGGTGGGGGGGGGGGGGGGCCTGAAAAACAGATTTTTAACTTTTTAGGCCTAACAGATCAGGGTTTTGAATTTTAACCACAACTTTTTTTCAGATAATCCAAGCAATGGGTCATCAGCGTCTTCTCCACAGATGGGTCCAGGCATGATGCCACCAGGACCAATGATGCCAGGACCTCCAGGATTTATGGGAATGCCCGGAATGGGTTACTCTGGTCCAATGATGGATCCTAATATGATGATGATGGGACCAATGGGCTTTAATCAGGTAATCACTCGTTACAGTACAGTCATCATGGACTGGTCATAATCCACACGCGAGCAGTGATGTCCACGCATGCATTTGTTTACCAGCTAATGAAATCATTATCAGCAAAAATTTTAATGAACCACCGTGTGGTACTCAGTGCTTCATTAACCCCCTGCAAACTGATGTCGAAATATCTAAAGTTCAGGGTGCAAATATTTCCCATAATGCAACTAGAAATTTAACCAATTCAATCTTGTTTGACAGAGCTCAATGAGCTCTGTCAAACAAGATTGAATTGGTTAAATTCCCAGTTGCATTATGGGAAAAATGGCTACTTCAGATCTGGATATTTTGACATCAGTGTGCAGGGGGTTAATTAAATTTTTGATGATTATTCCTATAATTAGTGTTTGGAATTTAATATTGTTCCGTTAGTCAAGACACAGTGGGATATATACTACTCAAAGTTTGCTAAACACCAAATATTTGACGCATTATTGTGACATTTGCTTGTAACATATTTGCGATATTTTTGGTGGATATGATTGAGGAATGTATTGAGTTGGTCCCCAGTGTTTACGTTAGCTCTCTTGACATGCAGACTTTTCGTGACAGTCATGGAAAGCATGTACCCTTTGATTTTTTTTCATGATGTTTTCGTGTATTGTCTACATGTACATGACATGTGTAGGGTATTCAATCTTCATTTCAACACAAGCCCTTGTGATTTAATGATTGAATATGGCAAATGCAAATGTAAGAAGACATTTGTCTGAAGCAGAAATGTGGCGAGCTGTAGGGATGGTGGAGCAAGGGGCTACCCATCGTCAGGTTGGTGAAGCCCTTGGTGTGCCCCATACGGTGATCACCAGAGCCAGGCAAGATTTCAGCAGTATGGCACACCAGTCAGACGACGTGGTGGCAGAGACAGGGCAACATCTGCAGCTGAAGACCGGTTTTTGATCATTCAGGCCCATAGGAACCGCTTTGCCACAGCAACCCAGCTTCGCAGTGACCTTAAGAATGTATCCGGGGTAAATGTTTCGATGCAGACTATCCGGGCAAGGTTGCACGAAGGTTGTCTCCGATCGAGAAGACCATGTATTGCATTCTGCTGTC
The DNA here is from genome assembly GCA_031216915.1 of Pictodentalium vernedei. Taxonomy (NCBI): domain Eukaryota; kingdom Metazoa; phylum Mollusca; class Scaphopoda; order Dentaliida; family Dentaliidae; genus Pictodentalium; species Pictodentalium vernedei. The sequence continues at coordinate 421,914,131 of CM062290.1, forward strand.
CCAGAACCACTGCCAGGCATGATATGAATGGACCATGGACCACGTTGGATGGACCAGAGAAGATTGGTGACCTGTCCTTTTTACAGATGAGTCAAGGTACTGCCTAGACCACACAGATAGGCGTTCTAGGGTACGGAGAAGACCAGGAGAGTGATTCCATGCAGCCAACATTGCTGAGCGTGACCACTATGGTGGAGGGTCAATCATGGTCTGGGTTGGCATCAGCAAGGATGGACATACAATGCTCTGTGTCCTTGAACGTGGTACATTGACTGCACAGCAGTATATTGATGAGATCCTGGATGTCCACGTCAGATTGTATGCAGGTGCAGTGGGTGATAGATTCATTCTGATGGACAATAATGCCCATCATCATGTTGCCCATGCTGTCGGGAGTACCGACAGAGGGAGGGGATTGAGCATGTGGACTGGCCAGCAAGATCCCCTGACCTCAGTCCAATCGAATATGTCTGGAATGAGTTGCAGCTTGCAATTTCAGCCCGTCCAGTCCAGCCAAGAAGTGTCTAGGAGCTTGGTGCCATGCTGGTCCAAGAATGGAACAACATCACACAAAGGACCACCAGGAACCTGAATGGTAGCATGAGAAGGCGTTGTCAAGCAGTAATTAACAGTAATGGGTCTGATACTCGATATTGAATCCATACCAGTTCATTCGGGGGCGCGGTGGCTCAGTTGGTAGAGGTGCAGGCTGCAAGCCGAGAGGTCCTCGGTTCGAGTCCCACCTGCGGCAACCGCGTTGTGTCCTTGGGCAAGACACTTCACCCCGATTGCCTACATGGGGGCACAATGGCGCTGTGTACTGGGGCGTACTGCACGTCGATGGTGCGCATGTCTTCAACCAATCTAACCCTGCCTGTGCTGCGGGGCAGAGTTCAGAGTTACGATGTTGGAGAGCTGACAGCTGCTCGTCGTTGCTCGGTGGTTCTCTCCGGGTACTCCGGCTTCCTCCACCCGTAAAACTGTCACGGTCACGATTAGCCATTGTGCATAAGTATGTGACCTTAAACACCAATAAATAAATAAATAAATAATACCAGTTCATTCAGTCAACTTTTTGGCAAATTGAAAAATTTCCTCCTTTAACAATAATATCCATATTTTTATACTGTACCAATGACCCAGACTTAGCTGGTGCTAACTCTAACAAAACCAGGGCCAAACACAAATTTTGCCCCCCAATCCCCAAAATTTGCATCCAAAACAAAAAGAAATCATGTCCTAAAGGACCTCCATACTACGCCTCTACTGCGCATGCGCAGTGACGCAGACGTCCCGAAATTGGCGCCAATTATCATTCTCTGTTTGGCCCTTCATCAGTCAACATCTCACTGATCTTTGTGCTTGTAAATCTCAGTTTAAAGGATGCCAGACACGTAATTTTTGGAGAAAATGTGATTCTAAGGAGGATAGAAGGAGGAGAGGAAAAAGAAGTGACAAAAAATAATCAGGGCTGTACTTAAAATTTTTTGATGAAATTATGTTAAGTTGCCTATTTTCGAGGCATGGGCCTCTTGTTGTCATTCTTGCTAAATGTTGCACTGCTTATTCAGTGTTTCCTCTCCCCTAGCCTTCTAAAGTCCCCCCTTGCAATTCTCCCATGCTTTTGGCATATTTTTGAGAAAGTTCATTTCTAAAATTTCCTGGGAGAGTTGCTTGGTTACAGAATGTTTTCTGTTGTTTTCCCCATAGTTACGTTTTCACCCATGGGTGTATAACGTTTGTGTTCTGCATCTTCCATCTGATGTTCTGCAGATTCCTGGGAGTCTCTGTTTTGCATCAGATAGAGTGTAATTTGATGACTGATTCCGGGCCAGTTTTTTCAGTGCCTGGAGTCATGTTTTCTGGTGTTTTACACTGTTTGTTTTCATTGGCAACAGCCTTTTTTGAGGGGGGCTGTTTGCCTTTGCTGTAGTTTATATCATTATAAGATGCATTTATATTATCCGTAAGTGTCTCATTAATTATTTAATATAAATTTAAAATTTTTGACCACACTTTGCCATCAGATCCATTGGGGCTCAACGTTACTTTTCAGCAACTTGGGCTTCGATGAAAAAATATTTTTTCAAAATTATTTTGATATGTAATTGTTTTTTCATTTATTAATGGATCATGTTATTATGTATCTTTGTGTCAGGGGTTTTTGCGAGTAACTAGGACTTGTTGTTCTTTCACAATAAAGGGACTTCGTTCAAATTGTAATAGGAAGAAATCTTCCTCTGACTTTCATGATCATTGTATTAATTGTAGTCAGTGTTCTCGCATTAATCCCTGTCCTATATGTGAATATTGGGATGAGAAACATTGGAAACGTGTGTCACGATATGTTGTTTCTGGAGAAAGGGCTATGCCAGCTCTTTCTCCGCAAGGTCACTCTACTCTCTCAGTTTCTATTTCAGAGGAACAAGAACAGGGTGATGTTTCCATGTTATCTTCTACAAGTGTGCGTCCGTCGTCACAAATGAATTCAGAGCTAGCGGCAAAAGTGCTCATGGAGATTAGACAAATGTCGTCCGCTAACTCGCCCGGTGTAGCGTCCATTCACCGAATGGTTTGGCAGCCGGGTTCGTCCGATGCGGTCCAGGAGGAAATTTTGGGTGATGCGAGCACTATAAACATAATAGATGCACACCCAGTGACGGCGGATAGTAAGCGAGAACGGAGCAAGCCTTTGAGTCCGGTTCCTAGCTCGTCCAGGTCCAGCCGGGCCGCGAGCGAGAGAGGCCCCTCTCTCGTACAACAACATCTGGGACCAGATGTTGTGGTACAGAATGTGTCTTTAGCGGAGCATACGTCCGTCGCTCGGGACGCTCCGTTGTATAAGCAGTCCGCGGAGACTGTTAAGGCTTCCTCTTCTCGTCAGCGCACATGACCGCACCTTGGCTGCGTGACCGCCGATATATTGCCAGCTTCGCCGATCAAGGATTCTTCGGCGACCAGGTCACACCATCCGGCAGCCAGGGATTCGAGACCGATGGACTCCGGACGTTCGCATAGGAAAAGCATGCGGGAGCCATCTGATGCGGAGCTGCCCTCGGCGAAGCAGCGAAAGACTGCGCCTCCGCAGGTCTCGATGCCGGACATTCTTGTGCAGATAGCACAGCTTATCGCAGCATCCCAGCAGCCGACAGAAACGGTGTCGGATCGAGAATTATCCGACGCCGCTGGGTCGGTACGCTCCGCCGAAGCATCGGGGGCGGACGACCTGGAACATCATGAGGTCCGACCGGATGGTGAAAGGGATACGGATGACTTGGAGCTATCCCTTTCGGAACAACATAAAGCTGCCGTGGACTTCATCCGGCACTTTCTCCCTCAAGTTGTTCCGTCGGGCCAGACTGCTGTGGTTCCGGACAAGAGGATTATAGCGTCATTGGACTCTGAATTTTTTGAGCGGTTCAGGGACATCGCTCCCGAGTTTCTGTCGCAGTCCAATAATGTTGCAAGAACATTTGAATTATTGAACGACGCTATATTTAAACTTGCTTCCAAGACGGGGAAAGCAGGTTTCTTGTCCGCTAATACTCTCAACCTGCCTTTCATTAATGCAAGGAATAAATTCGATACGGCAGGACAGGGTGTTTTCCTCTCTCCCTTTCCTTTAAGTCCCCTCTTGCTATTCTCCCATGCTTTTGGCATATTTTCTGTAATTATTATTACAAAAATTTCTTGGGAGTTTTAGCTGAATAACAGAATGAATTCTGTTCTTTTCCCCATGTTTACGTCTTCACCTATGGGTGGTTAGGCGTTGTGTTCTGCATCTACCATCTGATGTTCTGCAGTTTCTTCCCTGGAAGTCTCTGTTTTGCATCAGATAGTGTATTATTGGTAACTGATTTCGGGCCTGGGTGCCTGGAGTCTTATTTTAGTGTTTTTACACTTATTGTTTACATTTACAACAGCCCTCTGTATGAGGGGGGATTTCTTGAAATAATATCTTGATGTTAATTTAATCATAACTAGATACATTATTATTGTTCGTAAGTGTTGCATAAATTGTTTAAAATATTTAAAAAATTTTTGTCCACACTTAGGCTTGGGATCCATTGGGGCTCAACGTTACTTTTCAGAAACTTGGGCTGTTCTGAAAAAATATTTTTTCAAAATATTTTGATTTCAATTATTTTTTCTATGTTAATGGATCATATTATTATGTATTTTAATTGTCAGGGGTTGGTGCGAGTACCAGGACTTTGTTTTCTTTTCACATTGAAAGGATTTTGATCAATTGTAATAAGAGGAAGTCTTCCTCTGACTTTTATAATCATTCTATATGTAGTCAGTGTACTCGCACTAACTCCTGTTCTGTATATGATGATTTCGATGACAACTTGGGAAGCGTATGTCACGGTATGTTAGTGGGGAATTGGACATTCCGGTCCTTTCCCTGCAGGGTCACTCTACTTTATCAATTTCTAATTTCAGACGATCAAGATTAGGGTGATGTATCCGTGATGTCTTCCAACAGTGTGCCTCCGTCGTCACAATTAATGAAGGGCTAGCGGAAAAGTGCTCATATAAATACGCCAATTGCCTAAGAGGACCCTAGTAGGTTCGACGGCCTTTGACGTCAGCTAGCTTGCCCAGTGTAGCGTCCATTCATCGAATGGTTCGGCAGCCGGGTTCGTCCGTTGTGGTCTAGTAGGAGTTTTGGGGTGATGCAAGCACTATAAATCAACCAATGCACACCCAGTGACGGCGGATTAGAGGGAGAACGGAGGAAGCCTTTTAGTCCGGTTCCTAGCTCGTTCAGGTCCATCTGGACGGCTAGCGAGAGAGGCCCCTCTCTCGTACAACAACATCTGGCCCCAGATGTTGTGGTACAAAATGTTTCGCATTCGGAGCATACGTCCGCCGCTCGGGACGCTCCGACATATAGTCAGTCCGGAGAGACTGTCAATAAGGCTTCCTCATTCTCATGGTAGTGCACACGACCGCTCTTGGCTACGTGACCTCGTATATCCAGTCAGCTTCGCCAGTCAGAGAATTATCGGCGACCAGGTCACACTATCTGGTAGCCAGGGACACGAGGCCTGCAGACTCCGGACGTTCGCATAGGAAAGTGTGCGGGAGTCAACGTACACAGAGCTTCCGGCGGCAATGCATCGTAAGACCGCTACTGCACAGGCCTCGGGGACGGACGTGCTATCCTAAATAGCACAGCTTATCGCAGCATCCCAGCAACAACTGAATCTGTCGCATAATGTATTATCCGACGATGCTGGGTCGGGACGCTCCGCGGAAGCGGGTACGGACGTCCAAAAATTTCATCGGGTCCGACGGGATACCGAAAGGGATTCGGAGGATTTCGAGCTTTCCCTTTCGGAACAACATATGCTGTTGTGTATGTCATCTGACTTGATCTTCTACAGGTTCTTTCGTCGGACCAGAATGCTGCGATGCCGGATAAGAAACTGATAGCGTCGGTGGACTTAGAAATTTTTGGTTCGTTTCAGGGACATCGTCCCTCAGTTCCGACATAGTCCAATAATGTCACACAAACTTTCGAATTATTGAACGACGCTATATATTTATTATTATATGCTTGCTATTACCAAGCATTTCTGGTTTCTTGTTCGCAAAGTTACGGAGATGTCTTTCAAAAGTGTGCCGTCATAGTTAATGAAGAGCTAGCGGCAATAAGTGATCATGGAATATGTCTATCGCCTAAGAGGTCCCTTGTAGGATCGACGGAGTGACATTCGCTAGCTCACCCGGTGTAGCGTACATTCATCGAATGGTTCGGCTGCCGGGTTCGTCCGTTGCGGTCTAGGAAGGAGTTTTGGGTGATGCGAGCACTATAATAACTTTAGTACTCACCCAGTGACGGCGGATTGAGGACAGATCGGAGGAAGCCTGTTAGTCCGGTTCCTGGCTCGTCCAGGTCCGTCAGGGCTGTGAGCGAGAGAGGTCCCTCTCTCGTCCAACAACATAGGGGACCGCTTGTTGTGGTTCAGATATTTTACATTCGGAGCATATGTCCGCCGCTCGGGACGCTCCGTTATATTGACAGTCCGAGAGACTGTCGATAATGCTTCCTCATCCTCACAGCAGTGCACACGACCGCACATTGGCTACGTGACCTCGAGTATCCGACCAGTTTCGTCATTCAGTGATTCCACGGCGAACAGGTCACGCCATCTGGTAGCCAAGGGACACGAGGCCTATACACTCCGTTCGCTCGCATAATAGTAGTATGCACGGGGTAACGATCACGGAGCTTCCAGCGGCAATGCATCGTAAGACCGCTTCTCCACAGGCCTCAGTGACGGACGTGGTATCCAAGTTAGCACAGTTTTTCGCAGCATCCCAGCAATCGGCAGTTTCTCGGTCGGATCAGGAATTATCCGACGGTGCTGGGTCGGTGCGGTCCACGGTTGCTTTAGGTTCGGACGACCGAACGCTTTATAGGGTCTGACAGGATGGCAAAAGGGATTCGGACAATTTCGAGTTTTCCCTTTTGGAACATCGGAAGCTGCCATACATTTCTTCCGGCATTATCTTCCAGTGGTTGTTCCTTCGGACTACATTGCTGCGATGTTGGATAAGAAACTTATAGCGTCATTGGACACGGAATTTTGGATCGGTTCAGGGACATTGTCCCTGACTTACCGACACAGTCCAATAATGTCATTAGAACATGTGTATTATTTATCGACGCTATATATATATATATAAGCTTGCTACCAAGCATGATAGTTTAGTTTCTTGTCCGCAATGCTCAATTCTGCCTTTTATCATTTATAGGAATAATTTATTTTGGCAGAACAGGGCATACCGAGAGTTCATATGCGTCTAGACGGCGTGGTTAAAGTCTGCAAATTATCTTTTTCGCCGTCTATGTCTTTTCCAACCACAATGTTGGAAACGACAATGAGGTCTAATAGACTTAACTTAGACGCTTTATCATACGTAATCCACCTTACTGAGGCGTTATCATTACGTCTTCAAGAGAAAGAATTCCGGGATATGATCCTCAATGTGATTTCTTTTGAGGGCAGTAGTTTGTTCACGTATAACTCCGCCCTTCAGTGGCTACCTGGAGTTGGTTAGACGTGACACAGCCCTAGCTACATCCACGCACGTGGATGGTAAGGTGAAGAACTCTCTCAGAGTCGCTTCGGTCGCGGAGAAGCTTCTCTTCGACGGCAACTTTTCAGCAATCCATGAATTGCTCGATTTACACGTTCTCTTGTCTATCTAGTGTAGCAAGAGATTCAGACTGGGGCAAACATTCGGTGGTTGACTCAGAGAGTGCCACTGCAGTTGCCGGATCCGAGTTTTATAATTATGACGGTTGCCAGTCAAACAGGTTGGGATACAATATTGATCCCAACGGATTCGAAGTGCCAGGGTCTTTGGGTTCCGCAGTCTCTAGGCAAGCACTTATCTTCCACGGAATAATGTTTTTTAGGCTTGCTTTATGTCATTGGCAGAACATTATTCAGAAACGCATGTCCAAATCCTGTCTGATAATATGACAGTAGTGGCGTATCTCCGGAACCAGGGAGGCACTCATTCGTTTCCGTTATTCAATTTAATGGAAAGAATCCTTCTGTTTGTTATAGTACACCAAGTTCTGCTTCGGTCCGTCATATTCCGGGTCGTCTGATTGTATTACCGGACTCTCTTTCACTTATGGGTCGCTTGTTGCCGTCAGAATGGACTCTCAACAAACAAGTATTCAATCAGATTTGCTATCAATGGGAGCGCCCAATGATAATTTATTTACGACACAACTTGCTAATCAATTGCAGACGTATGTGTTTACATGTCCGGATCTCTGAGCTTATGTTGTTAACGCTCTATTGATCTAATAGGACGGAATGATAGGATATGCGTATCCTCCTGCACTGTTGTTTCAGCAAGTATTGCTAAGATAAACAACCACAATACATTTCTGTTGATAGCATCTCTGTCTTCACAGAGACCATGGGTAAATTTACTCTGAGGTCTACTGTGGGACTTAACGCGAAAACTTCCTCCATGAGAGGATCTTTTTTCGCTGGGAAAAATCGTGTCAACTTCATCACAACCCGCAAGGTCTCAACCTTCACGTATTCCGTTGTGTGGTCCTTATTGCATTGTAAGCATTGTACTGGACGAGCTTTGGACGCGATTTCTTACTGTAGGAGAACCTCTTCTTCGCTATACTATGCGGCTAAAGTGGAGGCTCTTCCGTCGTTGGGGTAGGGATCACTATGTTGATGATGTTGATCCCTCCATACTAGTCATTGCAACTTTCTAGTATACTTGTTTGACAAGATCTACTGCAGCCTGTTACTATTAGGGTTATAGGTTTATGTTATCTCATACCTATGCACTCTATGATGGTTTACAATTGAGTCTTTTGTCTCTTTATCTAAGTCAGTTAGTAACTTTTCGATAAATAGACTTAGAATCATTAGATTAAATTTCTATACGGAATTTAACTTCGGTTCTTATTTAGCTAAGTAATCATTTGAGCCTCTGGAAACAGTTTTCAAATTCTGACCTTTTAGACAGTAATTCTGTTGGCTTCTCTTTTACTGAAGAGTCAGTGAGCTTCATGCACTATCGGTGGATGATTCTCACTTTCGTTGTTTCGGAATCACTACTTCCTTTACTATTTAGGTTGGATGTTTGCATAAGAGTCAGGCTCCTAATAATATCCGGAACCTATTGTCATTAAGGTCCTTCCGTCTTCGTACGGGCATAGGCCTTTACTCTGTCCGGTTAGAGTTTACGTATTTATAAACAGATATCTGTTTATTACTACGGGCGTAAGCTTCTTCTGTCTTTGATGCCTAATAGAAGGACGTTACGCTCCATTCTATTGCTAATGGATTCAATTAACTATCGATACTGCTTATGGTATATCATTGACTCAGCAGTTGTGCTTGAGATTTCGGCTCATGAAGTAAGAGTTCTTCTACATCTTGGGCTTACATTAATAGTGTCGCTATTATAGATTTTTGAAGGCTGCTCATTGCGCTCAGCCATCCACATTCATGAATTTTTATCTCAGAAATATCGAGTCCATTTCTGGAGGCCTCTATTGTTAGGTCTATTATCTACTGCTCAGAATGTCATTCACTTAACAGTTGCCACTATAGCTAGGTAGGCTGTCTGTTTCGGCAGTGACTCCGTTCTGCTGCCCTCTTCGCTCTGGGCTATTTGACCCAGGGCAAGAAAAAAGGGGGGGGGGGGGGAGGGTGTTCCCTTGGGTCACCTGTTTTACTATGAAAACAAGGGGATACCTCCTCCGGAGTTAGTAATTCTGAGCTGTTATTGGGATGTTTTTTTAGTGAGAAGTTTATGTTTTAAAAATTCATTCAGGTCTTAGTTTTTAAAGTATAGCTTTTGAATATAGCACGTGTCAACGGACGTTATTATACAATCCTCAGACACTTTTAAGAAGTATAAAGAGTCTCTATTCTCTAGACTTACTTATTTATTGGCTTACTTTAAAAATTATTAGTATAAGGATTATACTAGATATTAATAGAGTACATGGATGTATGATGCTCAATTTTTTAAGGTGTTGTATCTTTCTAATTTATCATAAATAAGAAAGATACATGTAAGGCCTAATACTTCTTTTTCCCTAGAGGGGATGACTCTATTTTATATATTGAGCGTATTCCAACTTGCTCTATGTCCTTGGCCCTCCAGCCTTTTTACTATTCAGCTATGTCTGGGTCATTGGTACAGTATAAAAATGTTAAAAAATTTATAGTAATTTATATATTTTTTATACTTACCAATGACGGGGATGGCCCTCCCAGGAGTTGGGAACTCGTACCTCCCCGCTGAGTACATAGCGCTTACCAGGCACTGGTTATAAGAATGATTAATGGCGCCAATTTCGGAACGTCCTTGACACTGCGCATGCGCAGTAGAGGTGAAGTGTGGAGGGCCATTCAGGACATGTTTTCTTTGGTTTTAGATGCAAATTTTGGGGATTGGGGTGCAAAATTTGTGTTTGGCCCTATATTTTAAGAGTTAGCACCAGCTATGTCTGGGTCATTGGTAAGTATAAAAAATATATAAATTACTATAAATTTTTTAACTTTCTGTACTTAAATCATTAAAGATATAATTAAATAAAAAATATATACACTTTTCATTGCAATATTTCAACTAAAACGTGAAACAGGTAGTTGGATATACTTGGTGCTTAGCAAACATTGAGTAGTATATATTCTTACTCTACAAGTTCATTTTAACTCTCATAAACACTGTCTAATTACTGCATTTCAACAGTTAACATGCATTCCATTTTGTTTTACAGTTAAAACTAGAAGTCCTGTCACAATAGTGTGCTTATCTAGGCTTAATTGCGCGTTGGAATTGCGCACAATATCCATAACGAATGACATCCGAAGCACGGCAGGTTCTCCAGGTTATGTTTCTGCCAATGGACCTCCGGGTTACCCAGAGGTCCATTGTCTGAAACATTGCTTGTGCACAGGCCATATGTACATAATTTTCTTGGGCCATAACGCGTACATTAATGCGCATATCAACGTGCTATTTGCATGCATTTCATGACAGGACTTCTAGTTTTAACTGTAGCTTATTTCCAAGTTTTTTTAAAATATTCCTAGCAATTTGTAAATTTTTTATTGAAATAATGATTTAAATCGATTCATTTAAATCAGACAACCCTGTGGAATTTTATTTTATTTATTTAGTTTTATATTTTTTTTTAATTTAATTATTTATTTATTATTTATTGGGGTTTAATGATACCTTGGAGAGCCAGGGTCACATATTTTACAGGTGGAGGAAGCCTGAGTATCCAGAGAGAACCAACAAGACAAAATTTTCCATGACCGATAATATTTGCTCAAATGGGAAAGACATACTACCCAATTTCAAACCTCTATAAAAAAAATTTCCCCACAACAGATTTCAGTGGATTTTGTTATTAATTAGACTCTCCTCTTTTCTGTGACATCAAAGTTTGCTTCTTACCAATTTGTTCTGTGTCGGTCCATATTTTCTCACTCAGCAACTAGACTACAGTTAAAACTAGAAGTCCTGTCATGAAATGCGCACAAATAGCACGTTGATATGCACGTTAATGTACGCTTTATGGCCCAAGTAAAGCTATCAAATTCTGTACATATGGCCTGTGCACAAGCAATGTTTCAGCCAATGGACCTCCGGGTAACCCGGAGGTCCATTGGCAGAAACATTGCATGTGTTTGCTATGAGTAACCAGGAGAACCTGCCGTGCTTTGGATGCCATTCGATATGGCAATTGCGAGCAATTCCAACGCGCAATTAAGCCTAAATAAGCGCACTATTCGTGACAGGCCTTCTAGTTTTAACTGTAAATAGCCTATCCTTACTCAATCAGGGAACCTAATAATTGCAATACAAATTTTATTAGTTTTTCAGACTTTGCCTCCAAAGCATAGCTTATGGCACTCCTTGAAACAAGCTTGACATGCTTGTTCCAAAGCTACGATTTGAGGCAAAATAAGAAAAGGTCTAGTTCTTCCTTTGGGTAGGGGTGTTTGGAAAGAAATCTGTCTGCACAAAGTGCATTTTTTGGTTTTTGCTATCTTCAGGGCCCACCCATCCAAGAATGCATTTTTTTCAATCACATTTTTTGCAACCCACTCTCCCCATCCTCCCAGTGAATCCATGAAGAATGAAAGAATGTGTTCTGGATAATTGTGAAAACACATACAGTTAGGCCCTGGCCTTAAAAATTACTGGAGGTTCAGATTGTTGACAACAACATCACGTTAATTATGAACAAACTGCAAGTAAAGCACAAATAACTAGGGCTGCACGGTATATCGATAAACCGATATATACCGGTATTCAAACCAATATCGATTGAATACCGGTGTAATTACAAACATATTGGTTCATCGTCATTATTTATTTACCCACAATTTAATTTTCAAGATGCCTTGAGTTTTCTGACTGTAGCCCCGAATGAATAATATTATCCCTTTATCCAAGGAATCATCTGCTTGTGCCCTCGTAATATACAAATTCAGCAGATGAAAAAATAATTTTCAAAAATTTCAACAAAACTATATCATGTGACCCCTCATTGGAACGAGCTCATTGAGCTCATTCCAATGAGGGGTCACATGATATAGTTTTGTTGAAATCTTTGGGGAAAATCTGATAAATTAACTTTGAAAATAATATATTTTGATATCGTCTGCATTGAGTAAAGGTGTTTCGAACCGCATCATCAAGGCATGCTAATTCGTTCCGACTGTGATTCCTCGAGTCTCGATTGTGGTACTTGTGTTCATATATCTGAACAGTTTTCGATATACTGGTATACCGCGGTATTTTTTTGAATACCGATACCGGTATTCAGTTTTGAATATCGTGCAGCTCTACAAATAACAGCATGCAATTACAGCAAAATCACAATATTTATTCTCCTAGATCTCTTACGATTGATAATCTGGAAATCTTGAAGCCTGGGTATTTCTCCCATACTAACCAGTTTTCAAAGTGCTACATTGTAAATGTAACATACAAGTCTTCTATGCTGTCATGCAGGGTTTTAAAAATTGATTTGGTGGTGCCTATAATCACTCAGTCTGACACATCAATATTACCAAATCTCTTTACCAATAACAACCGGTCATATTTACTTATTTATTGGTGTTTGTGTAGTCAAATGTTCAGTTGTATACTGCAAACTTAAAAGGACTTCCACCATATATGCATTAGTTTGGCCTAAAAAAAAGTTAAAAATCTGTTTCTCAGGCCCTCCTGCATGGTCCTTTTGGCTCCCACATGCTCTCTTTTTATAACCGATTGAAACTTAAAAAAATACAAATTAAATGGTTTATGTCTGATATTTTTGCCAAGTTAATAAAATTGATATATTTGTCTCTTGAGTGCAACAAGGCTTTGCAATGCTTTAGCATTGCAAAGCCTTCTTGCACTCAAGGGACGAAGTACACCACCACCCATGCTATTCTATAGATTATGAGGCCTGAAAACATAAAACAAACCAAGAACATGAACTTTTGATGGCATAGAAAAATTACAAAAATTAAAAAATAAAATATTACAACGCTCGTCCACATGCAGTTTTACCCAAAATGGCCCGAGAAACAGAAGATCTATGTTGTGGGGGCCTTAAAAAGTCAATTTTTTAAACTCTTTTTGGAAAAAAATCACCAACCTTGAAGCCCAAATAAACAAACAAATCAACGGCATTTCTGAACCAACCTGGTAAATTATTAAAATACCTTTATCTGACTGACACAGTTGACTTTTACGATAGGTAAATCATTAAGAGTTTTATCTCTAAATCTAATTTACATTATTAAACTTGCTTATTTACCCCTTGAAACAGTCCAGTGGTGTGGGAATGGGAGTCGTTCATACCAGTCAACCCTGATCACAGTAAGAAATGTTAAGTAACATTTTGTGTAAAATAATAAAGGGTGAGGAGATTTTTTTTACATTTTTGCTACACGTTGACAGTCTACATCCTGTCTTTGCAGTTGTGTCTAGACATGTGTTGGCTGCCTATATAGGCAGCCAAGACCTGCCTAGAAACAACTGCTAAGGTACTTTGAATGTAACTTACAAGTCATGATGGCATTGTATACTAAGGCAAACTAAACATCGATCATACACTTGCCTTCAATCGCTGCTAAATCTGCTTGTGCCAGGTTAGTAAGTTGGAGAGTCTGACAGTTGCTCGTCACTGCTTGGTGGTTCTCTCTGGGCACTACGGTTTCTTCCACCTGTAAAACTATCTGACATGATGTGATCCTGTTTGTTGAAACTCATTAAACCCCCAAAACAAACAAACTAACTCAGTTTGTGCAGGGTTAGTAAGTTTGAGAGGTTGACAGTTCCTTGCCACTTGGCTTCCTCCACCCAATAACTGTTCAACACAAAGTGACCCTGGCTGTTGAAAATGTCATTAAACCCCAATATACAAAAAATAACAAACATTTCATGTCCTTGTTGGGTTAGAAATGATCAGATGCGTAAGGTTTTAGAGTTTCTTTACCAAAACATGTGCTTTTCTTTTTCAGTTTGGTGGCTACATGGGTCCAATGGGTCCTGGCATGGGTCCTCCAATGGGACCACCAGGCATGGGTCCAGGAATGGGTATAGTTGGTGAGTTTATGAGAAGAGAAGTGATTACACTGAAGAGCTGTGTACTGTATCCACCTCCTCCAGGTAAGATATTGCTTGAAAAGCAATAAATATTCAACCTATACCTCAAACTCTCAAGCCGCGAGTCAAATTCTTAAACAGGTCTAATGCTGTTAAGGCCTAGAACCAGTCTAGCCCTTAAACAGGTCTAATGCTGTTAAGGCCTAGAACCAGTCTAGCCCTTAACTCTTTACCTAACACAGTATTTTTAAAAAATAAATTAAAATTCGCATTTTTCTAAAACAAATTTCACAAGTTTTCAAATAAAACCAGCTGATAAAACCATACAAATATGGATATCATTAGAACCAGCTCGATGAGCTGGTTTTAATAATATTCATATTTATATGGTTTTATTGAAAATCTTCCGAAATATTTTAAGTTGTGGTAGGCTTTTTCTGATTAATTTTCTAGTCCTTTTTTGCTACTATGTTAGGTAGTCCATGGCCTATTTTTATATTCGGTCGGATGGAATATTTCAGTCGGTCTTAAAAGAGAAACATTCACTTTTCTGACCAACTGAAATATGACATCCGATTGAATCTAAAAATACCATAAACATTCATTTTCTTTGTATTAACCCTTTACCCAAGGAATCGTCCACATGCGCCTGCGCAATATGCAAATTCAGCAGCTGAAAAAATATTATGTTTCGAAAAATTTCAACAAAACCATATCATGTGACCCCTCTTTGGAACGAGCTCGTCGAGCTCGTTCCAAAGAGGGGTCACATGATATGGTTTTGTTAAAATTTTTTGAAAAAATTATATTTAAAATAATAAATTTTGATATCGTCTGTGTTGGGTGAAGGGTTAATGCAAAAAATGTTTCTCAATCAAGATTCTGTTTGACCGAATCTTGGATGGCAATAGCATCGGACATGTTTGTTCACAAAATATTAACCCTTTGAACACTGGTGTTATCTACCATGTCAGTTCATTGCCAGCAATTGGAAGACTTAATATTCATTATTTGGGGGTAGACCAATTAATATTTTCAGCGTGCAACCCCCAAAGATTGATTGGTCTACTCCAAACAGACACTTAGCACCCATCCTGCTTTATGAAATTATGACGTATTATGTTCTTGGACTAGAAAAGTGGCCTCTCATTTTCAAAGGGTTAAGAATTAAGACTCACCACAGCTGTAGTTTTTGATTACGATGCGTAATTCCTCTAATTGTATTCATGTTTTCAATGTGAATTAAATACTTACTGATTTGAATACCTATAGCTGTGTCCTGAAAGAATATCTCTATATTTTATGATCAACTGGTTGAGTGTTACATTATTTTTCAAAGGTGCTTTATAACTTGGGTATTTTTTTTTAAAGTACTATACTTCCAGCAAAGAGAGCCTTTGTTCACCAAGATTGTGTTTAAAAAAATTGTTAGGCTACAATTTATTGGAGAGTGCCTATCTGGCATTCTCCAATAAATTATAACAAAATTTTGTACAAATATTTTTTATGTTACAAAGTAAACAAAATGCTAATGCATATCCTGTAGAGACACTAAAGTGGCTTTCAGAACTTTTCAACAGAGCCATGGTGGTTCTTTGTTCTAAGGCATACTACACGTCGATGGTGAACCTGAGAAACAGATTTTTTACTTTTTAGGCCTTAACTAACAAAGTGTTTAGATCTACCCTTTTATATATGAAATGTAGTGATTTGATATTTTTTGTTTTTTTATAGGTGCTCCACCCCCTTCTACTAGGGAAAGGCCTCCAGGTTGTAGAACTATTTTTATCGGAGGATTGCCAGAAAACATAACTGAAGAAATTGTGAGTGAGGTGTTTGAGAATTTTGGTGGTATCGTCAGTCTTAGAATGAGTAAACGTAATTTTTGTCACATCAGATTTGAGACAATGGACTCTGTTGATAGGGCTCTCACTATATCAGGTTAGTAAAAGTAACTATACAGGCATGGCTGTTTGAAAAGTCCAGGGTGACAAAAAACTGTGCTTGTGGAGTAACTCAGCCGAGCAACTTGATCTCCTGAACCATTTTGCATTATTTTACTGTTCTGACACTTCAGTTTATAACCAACCTTTTACAGAGTTTGTGAAGGTTTAGAGAAATGAAATTCATGGACTATTTAACCCGTTACCCAACGAATCGGCTGCATCCGCCCACGTAATATGCAAATTCAGTAGTTGAAAAAATGTTATTTTTCAAAAATTTTCAACAAAACCATATCATGTGACCCCTCGTTGGAACGAGCTTGTCGAGCTCATTCCAACAAGGGGTTGCATGATATGGTTTTGTTAAAATTTTTTGAAAAATTTGAAAAAATGGTATTTAAAAAAATAAATTTTGATATCATCTGCATTGGGTTAAGGTAGTGTTCAACTGATTACCAAAAATGGCTGCTGACTGATTACTGGTTATTTGAGCTCACAATCGGCTGATTCCAATGCCGATTCTGATTGTAATACCATGCACTGCTAGACAAGTCAAGGCTCGCAAAGAACAACATCAAATTGAATATATTTTACAGTTTTTACAGTCCCTTCACTACTAGATAAGTTAAGACTTGAAAAAACTACTTTAAATTGAACATATTTCATAGTGTTAAGCTCCATTGACTCAGGTCCAGTAAAATTACCAGTCGCGCACATTGGGTGATAATCGTGGCTCTGAGACCCAGGTGCGCGTAACTAGTAATTTTTACTGCGACCTGAGTCAATGGAGTGCAACCTTCACATTTCTGCTGTGAACTGGTGATTGCTGCTAGTATACTCAATTGTAAGCTTTACATATCGTTTAACTTGCATATCCCATAAAGGGGTGTCTAGAGAGATTAAGAATACACATCGTGGTGGTTTTTCAACTTTATTGAATGGTATCATTGGCATCATTTTACATTAACAATTGAACAATTGCAGAAGATAATAAAATGCGGTTAAGAATCGTCGCAATATGCTTGACAACAATCGGTTGAACCGATGTTCCAGGAGCCATTGCCGTTGTCACCTGATTACCCACAATCGGCTGATTGTGGATGGCCGGTTCCGACCATCGGTTGAACACTAATTTAAGGACTATTTTTCCATTCTAAGAAACCTACTGTGACAATACAACTGTTCTGTCAGACTTTGTACATCTCGTGAATGTGTGTCTGTTACTTCAACAGATGAAAAGTCATTATTTGTCTGCTATGCCGCCAAGTCACAAATACATTTGTGTCCACACGGAGCTTAATATTATACACACTTTGTGTCACTTTCCCATTTGCTTTTATTCAATCAGTTCAAGTTTTGCACAAAAATAAGGGATTATAATTAAGAACAGGTTTCAACATTTCACCATGCAGTGCACATGTTAAATAAAATAACCGACAAAAACATACCTATGACATTTACGCACATTGTCCAGTCAGAGTCCAGACACTTTGCAGGAGACACCTGAGTGCTGATAACACCATCTGCTTTGTATGGCTGAACTCGCCCCCAGATCTATTTGCTGCAGCTCATGTCACCTTGGATCAACTCACACAGGGCCAAGACATCATTATTTTAAAAAAAAATTAATCCAGTTTTGTTATTTTTAGAAAAAAAATATTAAAATGGATTCTTGCAATGGATTGACTCCTGACCTCCGTAACTTGGAAATTTAGTACCACATATAGATGTTTCGTACCCAAAGTTGTGGACGAATAATGGTGGAGGTGGCTATTTATTGTTAACGACATATACTATTCCCAACAGTCAATGTGACATCACTGCCAATAATCTCATTAATCTGCTACAGCTGTTAGTTGCCGAAGCCCAGCAATTTTGCTTTGGCAAATTGGTATGGCATTCCTGATTGCCAAGGCGAATTTTGAGGCTGTGCAAAATTTCATCAAATAACCAGTTAAAAGTCGTTTTACTGGAATTATTTAATGATGTTGTAGCCAATATTCATAATAACTAAAAATAAAAAGATAAAAAATACGAAGTTATGAGTCATAACCAACATGCTTATGCTTACAAGTTGCAATGAAAATCGTGACAACTGGCAGAAGACCATGCGATTTTGTGTTTTCAAAATTGTGAACCATTGCAGAGGATATTTTTCTAGGAAACAAACACTTCGGTGTGAAAATGTCACCTTTAATTCACATTTGAAGTGTCAAAAATGAAAATCTTGTTGACATTATAGGGTATACTCTATTAGTTTCCAAGTGCACTTGCTCCAGAAAAGATCCTCCCAAATACTACAGTTACCTGGAAGTACCCCAAGCTACTTTGAATTACTAAGACAGTGTGTTCTATACTTTGCAAAAATTATATGGCAACTGGAATTTTTTTTCTAAATTTACACCCAAATATGTCACCAGGAGCTTTGAAAGCTGGAATGTGGAACAGGCTCTCGAAACCCATAAAACTGACTCCTGGATTTACCTCTCTTGATTTGAAACCTCTGAGAAGTTATGCCATCTTAAATTTAATACGTCCATTTCTACCAGGACACAGGAAAAACTTTTCCAACCACTAGTCCAGTTGAAAACTTGTGCTAACACTAAACTTTGCCCATGCAAAAAATCCTGAATTTTTAATGTGTAACTTTCAAGGAGGTTTCCCACTTTTGGGCAGAAGTATAGTGCAGGGAGCATGATAGCTCAGTAGGTAGAGATGCCGGCTGCAAGCTGAGAGGTCCTCGGTTTGAATCCCACCTGCGGCAACCGAGTTGCATCCTTGGGCAAGACACTTATCCCAATTGTCCACGTGGGGGCACGGTGTTGTTGTTTACTGAGGCACACTGCACATCGATGGTACACTTGTCTTCAACCAGTGCTAATCCTGCTTGTGTGGAGTTAGTATGTTCGGGAGTCTGACAGTTGTTTGCCATTGCTTGGTGGTTCTCTTCGGGTACTCTGGCTTCCTCCACCTGTAAAACTGTTCGACATGAGGTGACTGGCTGTTGAAAGTGTCGTTAAAACCCAATAAAAAGATAGTACAGTGCAGTCTTCCGATTTAGAAAATGGGAGGCATGCTGTATACTGCTCTCTATCATTTGGCTATGTGGACCCAAAACCTTTTGCATAGTCTACAGGTCATATTTATGAAGGGATTTCATTGTAACTTGGTAAGATGACTCCATGTAATGTGAAGTTGAGAATGTCCTATTTTGGTCAGTGATGAACCGATAATCGGAATTGGCAATCGGAACCTGCCGGTTATAGGGCAACGGCCAATTATGACAACCGGCAGTTAAAAACCGGCAGTTTCCGGTTATTCTATATTTAATACTGACTATTAAAAATCCCTTTGATACCTGGCCATTTCAATAAAGTTTCCCCATTAAAAACGTGTGTAGTGCATAGCAGAAAATTTAGGGATTTGCAGAGCAGAGATATTACAGAATTTACCAACTGCGATCGGCACGAGATCGCCACCATTTCCCGTAGATTATCGAGTTCATGTAAACATTGGAAAAACACATCAAGGGAGGTTACAAGTTGAAAAAAGAACATTGAATAATACATTCTGACGTACGTGTAAACCATGCGTCATACTACTTCACAACACACATTAACATCAAAAATTATTATTCATTTAAGACACAAAGTATATGCGCTCAGTATGTTCCTGGTTAATACAGCCAAGTGTATTGTTTCCTTACACAAAACCATATTGACACTATTTACTGGAATAAAACACAATCTACACGAGAATAATATCGTGTCTATTGTATCTTTATAAACGATCTTTTCCACACACCCCAACCAGAATGCAAATATTATTTTAGGTAATGTTGCCCAGCACTAACTATGCATACTCTGAGAACTTATGTGGTATTAAGCTTTCGTAATTGATGATTTATCAACGAAGTTCTGTAGTATAACAGGCACCAACAGATTTTCTCCCGTGTCCTATTTCAACCATAGGAATCAGAATCTGCATAATCAGCATAGAAATAATCGGTAAATGGTTGATAGCAAGTTTTGATAATTGGTTCATCACTAATTTTGGTTGGGTTCAGTCCACTATGATGGCCACCAGGGCATGCTACTTAGATTCCATTAGCACAGTTTATAGCTTGCATTTATGAAGGGATTTCATTGTAAATTGGTAGGATGACTAAGTATAATGTCTAGAAGAGAATGTCTTATTTTGACACAGTGATCGGCAACGGTGACGCGTGCACAGGCACATGATCTAGATTTGTTTAGCACAGTCTACTGTTCATATTGATGAAGTGATTTCATTGTAACTTGGAAGGATAACTCGGTATGATGTCTAGATGAGACCGTCCTATTTTTGTCATGATCTGTCAGCTGTTACTGCCACCTGGTCACGTGACCTAGATTCCTTTAGCACTGTCTATGGGTTGTTTTTATGAAGGGAATTCATTGTAACTTGGAAGAATAATTTGGTATAATATCTAGATGAGACTGCCCTATTTTGGATACGATCGGTTAACCATGACCGCTTGACTACCATATGACCTAGGTTTTTTAGCAAAGTCTACAAGTCATATTTATGAAGGGATTACATTGTAACTTGGTAGGATGACTCATTTTGGAATGATTTTACTGTAACCTGGTAACTTACATTGACATACATTAACTGTGAGGGCCACATCAACCCTTGCCTCAATTCTTTAGTACAGTCTACACCTCAGATTATTCTTATTGACAACATAGCATGTAGGGAACACAGTCAAGTTACGCTACAGTGTCATTGACACTTTCATTCTAATAAGCTTTTCACAGCAATAATCAAATTTATTTGAGTGCTGTACAATACATGAAATACAACTCCACTGAGCAATCGTAAATGAGTTAGATGATTCTACAAGAATGCATGAGTGAAAACAAGCCAGAAAATAAGCAGACTGTCATCTGCAAAATGAGGTCCCCAGAGGATGAATTTAGTGATGCTACCCTGCACAGCAGGGTAGCATCACTAAATTCACCCACTGTGAACCTCAATCCGAATCATGGTCTCAAAACTAAACAGAAAGAGGTACCCAGAGGATAAATTGGCCCACTGTATGGGGTAGCATCATCAAATTCACCCTCTGGGGACCTCATTCTGTAAATGTCAGACTGCTTATTTTCAGGCCTGGCTTTTGAAATTTCCCACAAACAGATTTTAACCGTTTCCAGAAAACACATTACATCAAAAATTTTTTCTCCCAATTCTAAAAAAAAATTCAACAAAACCTCATCATGTGACCCCTCATTGGAACGAGCTTGACAAGCCAGTTCCAATGAGGCATCACATGATAAGGGTTTGTTGAAATTTTTCTACTGCACAATTTGTGTTTTAAGCAGAGGATGCAGCCAATTCATCTAGGTAAGGATTAATCGCTTGCTACATGGAACCAGGGCGTGGTATTTTCTTCTCGCAAAAAGTAAAAACTGCACGTGTGATGCCAATCAAAAGCAAGAGCTTGCCTCAAAATTGAAAGACTGACAGTGTACAGTTGTACGTTGCCATACTCAAAAACATACTCATGAACAAATGCTGGAGTTAATAATATATTATATGTTACTATTTCCAATAAGGCAAAAAAAAAAAAAATGTGTTTCCTGTAACATGTCCCAAAAAATGTTGGGTTGGTAGGTAGGTAGATTATTTTTTTTTTTTTCAGGCAGGAGAAAGACTTAAGTGCGTAACATACATAACTCCATCCATGATTGTAAGAATGGTGTTCCAGTATGAAATAAAAACAGAAAGTGCAATCGCCCATGCTTTAATATTGTTTCAATTTAATATTTAATTACACCCAAAATGGCAGTTTATTCGCAGATGTTTTATTCGCGATTACAGTGGACATTTTGGGTGTAAATCTGCAACTTCAGAACGAAACAGACTCAGAGGAGTCTTCATAATATTATCTTCAGCTGTACCCAGATTCTGAAGTGAAGTACACGTTCGTACGCCGCTTTTTAGTTTATCACAAGAAGTGTTAAAATTAGCATACCTCAGCACTTTCTGAGTGATTGTGGTAATGGGCTGGTTAAGTATTGTTGTATTTTTCTGGGCATAGGAATCACAAATGACTTGCGTTTGTTTATTTGAAAACAATAAAGAACCTTACATATGTCTTGTATCAAACACCTGTGAGCACACCATTTTGAATGCAAGATGCTTTCAAGACGTCAGTGTGTGGAAACAGCCCATCACTTTGAAGTACAAGTGTAAAAATACAGGGTGTCCCTTGGCATTTGCCAAGAAAAATTTCCTTGTTTTAAATAGCAGGAATGTCATTGGTCGAAATGCCCAGTGTGACGAAATACACATGCATAGTGTAATGCAGTACACGTGATT
Organism: Pictodentalium vernedei; assembly: GCA_031216915.1. Lineage (NCBI taxonomy): Eukaryota > Metazoa > Mollusca > Scaphopoda > Dentaliida > Dentaliidae > Pictodentalium > Pictodentalium vernedei. Next base: position 421,936,570 of record CM062290.1, read on the forward strand.
GTTTACCTTGAATTTGAAACAAGTTGAGGTGAATAGACACAATAATATTCCATTGCTTTCATAATAATGGTGACTGTTGAGACAAACCACTTGAACAGTTCAAAAAGAAAAGTAATGAAACGTTGCATTGCTTGCAAGAGCAGGCAGGGCGGTAAAAAGGGAAAAACCCAAATTTAAATCAATAATCCACACCAGTGAAGTAAATTTACTTATTGTAAATCGTGATAAGCAAGTTGAAATTGACACACCGGAGTAAAACCGACTTTTCGGTATGCCGATTATAATTTAATTTGCCGGTATCGGTGACGGTATTGAAAATTATACTGATTATAATTGGTATATCGAAAAACAGCCCAGCACTATTCTAAAACCAATACATGGCAAAAAAACAATGTCTCATTTGCTGTATCGTCAAGAAGTATTTCAGACAAACATTTGGAAAATTTTAATGACCAAAAGAAATTTGGAGTCAGCGATGAATTTCATGGGTCGGTCAGAGACACAACATTTTTTTGTGGCCTAATTGTGTTAATATCTTCATGTTTTCAAGGTGAATTAAGTACTGGTTAGAATATCTTTAACTGCAACACAGAAGAATGTTTTTACATCTTTGTGAATAAAGAGACGTCCTATTACATCGATACTAGTATGTGCACAAACTCTTTGAAAAGTGGATACACAAACCGCCCATAACTGCTTCAAATTTTTGACAAAATTTATCTTGTGGCTGGTGAGCTTGAGCTGAAACATTCATTTTCACAATCATGGCTCTCAACTACAGGAGATTAATTGCCAATACATGTAAGACTTTTAAAAAAACACTTGGTTCTCAGGCACTTCCCTCATCATTGAAAAGCTGCCTCATTACTCCTTTTTATTACCTGGAATTCTCTTACTATTTTGCCCTTGTAGCATAAAAATTTGACCATCTATATCTTGTTTGACAGAGCTCACTGGTTAAATTTGCAACTGCAATATGGGAAATTTTCTCTTCTGAAAAAAAAAGGTTTTTGCATACAGTAGTGTAAGTAGTTAAATTTTTAATTCCAACTTTTTCAAGACTGCTTGTGAATTAACAAAAATTAAAAAAAAAAAAAAAAAAAAATAAAAGCCTCCCTCCCTCATGAAATTGAGAGAAAATTGCCTGAGAAACAAAATTTTTTTCAATAGGCCTAACTTAATCTTCTTTGAATTGGCAACTTCAGACCCTTGTGAAAGGGTCAGTTTCAAAGAGCAATATGAGCGTACAGCAAGCGAAAAAACTTACGAATATAAGAATTACTTTCTCCATCGTCTGTTTTTCAGAGCAAAATGCCTGAGAGAACAACTTTTTTTTTGGTCTAATGTAAAATTGTTTCAAACATGTTTTCAGGCTATAGAATGAAACTTGAGAACAAGGATGATAAAGTGAATACAGGAAGAATACATGTTGATTTTGCTGTTGCTAGAGATGATCAGTATGAGTTTGAATGCCAGCAGAGAATGTATGCACGTGAGATGAGGCACAGACAGCGTATTGAAGAAGAGAAGTTATGTCCTCCAAGTCCACCACCAGTCATTGCTTACTCGGATCATGAATCTCAGATACTTTTAGAGAAATTGAAAAGTTAGTACTAATAACAGATATCACATTGTAGTTAGAAAATAGAACCTTTAAATTATACGCTAAATGATAGATTTCGAAGAAATTGTGGAAAGATAGAAATTGTATCCCCCACTGTGAAGATCTAGACATTTTTACTTTCACAGTATGAATCAAAATGGTGGCTTTCAAAGCATCACTTCGAGGTGAATACGAGTCATATTATCACTGGAAATGATCAATTTATTCTAAAAACGTATAATGAAAAGTAAATCTAGTGTTTTTGAGTGGATACCGATCATTTCCAGCAATAATTCAACACGTATTCACCTTGAATTGATGCATGAAACCTGCTAGTCCAAACATGGCCTGGAAGTCTGTAATATAAGTTTTTAGTCTGGTATTCCTTTCAAAGGACGTACCAAGCCAAAAACTTATGTTACAAACTTTCAGGCCATGTTTGGACTAGAAACCTGCCAGCTGAATCAGATTGCAAGACGCTATCTGTTCCGAGTATCAACCAAATCACTTCCGCATTTCAGTGAATCGATGTGCTGTTTACTTTCATGCATCAATTCAAGGTCGAAACGAGTGGAATTATCAGATTTTTATAAAAAAGTATAATAAAAAGAAAAGCTAGTGTTTTTGAGTGGATATTGAAAATTATCTCACTTGTGGCCGAGATAAATGGTTATTTTCGCGAGTCTCGGTTTCGGTCACTCATGAGATAATTTTCGGTATCCACTCAAAGACACCAGATATCCTCTATAGTTTTGTCAAGAATATGTTTAGTTTAAAATATTCTAATATCAAAAAAGATTATCGAGGACCTCTCAGCTTGCAGCCTGCACCTCTACCTACTGAGTTCGAATCCCACCTGCGGCAACCGCATTGTGTCCTTGGGCAGGACACTTCATCTCCATTGCCCACGTGGGAGCACGGAGGCGTTGTGTACTAAGGCGTACTGCACGTCGATGGTGCACTTGTCTTCAACCAATGCTAACCCTGCTTGTGTGGAGTTAGTATGTTGGGGAGCTGACAGTTGCTCGCCATTGCTCGGTGGTTCTCTCTGGGTACTCCGGCTTCCTCCACCCGTAAAACTGTCGCAGTCATGATTAGCCATTGTGCATAAATATGTGACCTTAAACACCAATAAATAAATAAATAACGGATTTGGTAACAGCAGTTGAAAAATAAAATACAACAGAAGATCTAAATTACTCTAGTCATTTCCATGTTCAAAATGAATCAGTGTAATTTATTGGTTCACTCCGCAGTGCATTGTGGTGTTTCATTCGTCGAGGTGAAAGCGAGGGATCAATCAGTTTACAGTATTCAAAATCTTTCCCCGCGAAATTAGCCTATATAAGAGCGGTCTCGCTCATAATTCGTTGTCCACTTTATGTTTGGAAAAAAAGCTTTGACCAAACTTACACCTATACACTGGGTTAGTTATGGGGACACTTTATAACCCGTAAAAGGTTAACCATAATGGGTACCATAATTTTTGGACCCGTTCAACTCGGCTCTGGTGAGAAACAGTGTTTCTGACAGTGATTCTCTCCAGGTTCAAGTTCTGTGGGAACCATCCACATTTACTGAACTATTTTGGGTGAAATTTAAACCTTTTTTGAGTGAAAGTGTAGTGGGTCGTGGGTTTTGATTCATCATTTATATTCATGTCCATTTTATATCATACTATTTTTTGGCTTCTTAATAAACCATGTATAAACTGTTGTTCCTGTTTTATTGTGTGTTCATCCAGACCACAACACATAAATTTATATGTTTATTCTACCTCCAGTGTTGAGTTATATTTTATCCATGCATCCATGGCTTGCTAGTTGACCCAGATACTCATTAATCTGAAGACCAATAGGGAAATTCCGACCAGGGTTGTAACCCCTGGGGAGTCGTTCATCCCACCCCCTGTTACATTACATTCAAGCTCATACAATCTCTACAATGACTGCAAATTCATATTAGCACATTGGTTCATAGAAACATGGTGTCTATTTGTGAAGCATCTGTCTGGGATCCGTCTATCTGAGAAGCATCCATCTGAGAAGTGTCTATCTGGGAACCATCTATCAGGATACATCTGTGTGGGATACATCTATCTGAGAAATGTCTATCTGGAATACATCCATTTTGGAAACATTTATCTGGGATCTGCCCATCTAGGAAGCGTCTATCTGGGAACTGTTTATCTGGGATCTGTCCATCTAGGAAGCATCTATTGTGAAACATCTATCTGGGATTTGCCTATCTGGGATACATCTATTTGGAAAACATTTATCTGGGACCTGTACATTTGGGAAATGTCTATCTGAAATTCATGTACCTGAGAAATGTCTATCTGGGATACATCTGTTTGGGAACCATTTTTCTGGGATCTGCCCATCTACGAAGCATCTATCTGGGAAACATCTATCTGTGATCGTCTATCTTCAAGACTTGACTTTATCTCCATGTGGCGGTCACAATTAACCAATGTGCAGAAATGTGTGCCCTTAAACACCAATAAATAAATAAATAAATAAATAAATAAATAATGATATTCAAATGTTTGTTTCAGAACTAAGGAGGATACAGTGGAGCCCACTTTACTGGATATCTCTTAATTGTATATACTGTTAATTGAATATAATTTTCAAACACAAAACCATTTACCACAGTACAAATTTGATCTGTTAATTGCATATGGGTTGTAGAGTAAACTCCTGTTAATTGTATATAAATTTTTGTAATATGTCGTAAAAATTACTGTGACACGCACCAAATTCCCCTTTTTTATCAACCTTTGTGGCCTCACTACATCCAATACAGGCATTTATTCTATCATATCTTGTTTGACAGAGCTCTATGAGCTCTGTCAAACAAGATATAATAGAATAAATGCTCAGTTTACCTCCAGAACACAGGAAACTGACCAAATCCCTGTTAATTGTATACTCCTGTTAATTGAATAATTTTCACTGGCAAAATGGATATTCAATTAAGAGGATTCTACTGTAACTGCATTACACTACATCCGAGAAGGGATTGCTCGTATACTATCGGTCATAGCAACCCATTGTTTACCCATTGTTTACAAGCACGTCAAAGAATTAACTTCCTTTCATTGATGGATGCTGTAATTTCTGGATGGAAGAAAAATCTGGTTGACAGATAAGAATTTTGTTGTTTCCATAGCATTACTGATATGTAAACAAAGAATATCTTACATTTTTATTAGATCTTCCCTCTTTCCAGAAATACTGTGGAGCCCACTTAACTGGATCTATCTTAATTGAATAACCTTGTTAATTGAATGTAATTTCCAAACAAACCAACAACCATACTTTCAATACAAATTTGGCCTGTTAATTGCATATGGCTTATAGAGTAAACTCCTATATTGAATAAAATCTCTTGAAATGTGTCAAATTTCCCTGACAGCCAACAAATTTCTCTTGTTTATAGACCTATATGCAAGCATAGATATAAGAGGTCAGACACAGACAAAGTCTGACTCAGTTATGCATTTGTCAGGCGGCCAGTTGCTTGCGCCCATCACTCTGCCCGAGGCCAATTTTCATAGTTAAGTGGGCAGTGACACATGGGAATGGTGGGTGAATTATCACTCACCTCTATTTTTGTTCATTGAAAGTACAAATCCATAACAGTTCATTTCCCTGTCATCATATTACACAACAATCATTTACGAATTCCGTATACTACTTTTTAAAAATTCAGTGCAAAACAAAAACATAAAACAAGGATTTTGTAGATGGACACTTTCCCAGGGGATTACTCCCACAATGTATCGAACATGCAATGCTTCCCCTTGATTTGAATTTCTGTATTCCCCCCCCCCCCCCCCCCCCCCCCAAAAAAAAAAAAAAGAAAGAAAAAAAAAAATTATATTCAGGTTTGCCTATAAGGCCTCAATACATCCAATACGGATATTAAGTCTATTATATCTTGTTTCACAGACCTCCAAGATATAATAGAATAGTAAATGCTCAGGTTATATCAAGGATTCCAGAAAGTGACCAAATCCCTGTTAATTGAATACTCCTGCTTATTGAATAATTTTCACTGGCAAAGTGGCCATTCAGTTAACCGGGTTCCACTGTATTGAACAATTCAGTCTTCAGTCCAGCAACAGCGTTATTACCGCAGCTTTCAAAATTAGTTCTTAAAATATTACCACAATAAACTCATGATTACTTGTTATAAAAGTGGATTGTTGTAAACAATAACACAGGTTAGTGAAGCATTGGAAACCTGGGTCCAATAGAACCCCATACCTTCTGTCGGAAAGTAGTATGGTAATCCCCATTGATGATTTATCTTTCAGATGATGAGACATTCCCATTTGCATCACAGACTTTAATGGCATGGTTAGTGCGTGGTGATTGTAACAGAAGGAACTCTCATGCCTTCTACGCTCTTATTCAGTGTACCAACTCTCATGTGCGACGTCTTTTATCAGAGAAGCAACAACATGAGGATGAGGTCAGAAATACAAAGGAGAGGTTCAGACAAAGATTTGAAGGAATTCTAAAGCAATGTAAGTTAATTGTACACATGTCTCTCAATGACAATGGCAGTTCAGTGATGGATTTAACATATTTAAAATTTAGGTTTTAATAATATTTATTAATTTTTTTTTTAATCATGGGGTTAAATTTAAAACTTTGGTTTGTAGTCATTCTCGAAAATACATACTTGGTAATTGTTGGTGATTCTGAAAAATGCCTTCAGCATTTTTTCATAATTACACTTTATATCCAACTGTTCATTTTGATTGAAACCGTTTTGGTAAGTGGCATCTTTTAAGTATTTGAAACAATTCCAGAAAGATGTATATCTGATTTATTACATGGTTCACAGATGTCCACAAACCTTGCAGGTAAGAGAGCATCAAGTCCTCCCACCAGCACTTTATGTGCATAGAAAACAGAATAGTTGAACTGCAGATGGAATGGATATCTCTAAATAGCTTCTTGACTTCATTTTAAATAATGTTTTCCAGTTGTTTGAACAGTCAAACAGGACAGTCTGTCCTGGTGAATCCTGTACCGGGACACATCAACAATTGGGTGACATATCGCAGTCAAATGAGAGAAATTCGCTTTTAAACTGACCCAGTCCCCAAGATCGTAAGACAAACATGGCATTGTGCCAATTATTCTGTGGCGACATCAAAGTAATCATAAAGCACGAGGATCACGCTTTATGATTACTTTGATGTCGCCACAGAATAATTTCTTTGGAGTAGCCGATGACTGAGCTTTCATTGCCTGTGATGGCCCATTTGAAAAGTCAAAATGGTCTGCCTTATCGAGGTCATGGTGCAGACAGAACATGCACCTTTAGAGTGTTTTGATATGCTGATTCACAAATAAGTTGAAAGTCTGTCGTGCAAGTGTACCATACATGATTATTAGCCCTCCTTCAATTAGGAACTTCCTCATAAAACAATTTTGTCCCTGTACCGGCAGGACAGTGGATTCAGTACCGGTGCTGGTTGGGGGATGAGAAAACTGGTGGTACCACGGTACTGGTACAGGTACTGGTTGACATGCCTGCTCACAATCAACGTATTGTGTACAAAAATATGAAGAATGAATGAATGAATTTATTTGTAGTGGAGTTAACATAGATACGAGCAATTACTTAATTGTGAAGAAGACAACATTACTAGGGGAAGTGATAGCCCAGTTAATTTATACTTGATAATAATTATGAATTTGGAGACGGCAGCAGTTAGAAAAGTTTTCATTCAATATCGGTGAATCTAAATACGGTGGATATCGAAAAATGGTGTACATAGTTATTTCTCTCTTAGTGTTCCTGTACCGCACAAAACACCCCACAGTTCTCTAGTTTCCGTGTACCCATTATGAGTATTAGGGCTAAAGAATCAGCTCAAGAACTTGGACAGTGTGGCACAAGCATGCACCTGTTATAACCCTCAACCTAATTTAACAAGAAGATGATACTTAACAAATATTTCTTGGTTTATTGAAAAACCTTTTTTTTTTATCTATTAAACACATAGCTTATGAATATCTTAGTCGAACAAGTTTGTACCATTGAGGAGCCAAAAACTAAAATTTTTATACTGTACCAATGACCCAGACTTAGCTGGTGCTAACTCTAACAAAACCAGGGCCAAACACAAATTTTGCCCCCCAATCCCCAAAATTTGCATCCAAAACAAAAAGAAATCATGTCCTAAAGGACCTCCATACTACGCCTCTACTGCGCATTTCATTGGCAACAGCCTTTTTTGAGGGGGGCTGTTTGCCTTTGCTGTAGTTTATCTCACTATAAGATACATTTATATTATCTGAAAGTGTCTCATTAATTATTTAATATAAATTTAAAATTTTTGACCACACTTTGCCATCGGATCCATCGGGGCTCAACGTTACTTTTCAGCAACTTGGGCTTCGCTGAAAAAATATTTTTCCAAAATTATTTTGTTTTGCAATTGTTTTTTCATTTATTAATGGATCATGTTATTATGTATCTTTTTGTCAGGGGTTTTTGCGAGTAACTAGGACTTATTGTTGTTCTTTCACAATGAAGGGACATTGTTCAAATTGTAATAGGAAGAAATCTTCCTCTGACTTTCATGATCATTGTATTAATTGTAGTCAGTGTTCTCGCATTAATCCCTGTCCTATATGTGAACATTGGGATGAGAAACATTGGAAACGTGTGTCACGATATGTTGTTTCTGGAGAAAGAGCGATTCTGGCTCTTTCTCCGCAAGGTCACTCTACTCTCTCAGTTTCTATTTCAGAGGAACCAGAACAGGGTGATGTTTCCATGTTATCTTCTTCAAGTGTGCGTCCGTCGTCACAAATGAATTCAGAGCTAGCGGCAAAAGTGCTCATGGAGATTAGACAAATGTCGTCCGCTAGCTCGCCCGGTGTAGCGTCCATTCACCGAATGGTTCGGCAGCCGGGTTCGTCCGATGCGGTCCAAGAGGAAATTTTGGGTGATGTGAGCACTATAAACATAATAGATGCACACCCAGTGACGGCGGATAGTAAGCGAGAACGGAGGAAGCCTTTGAGTCCGGTTCCTAGCTCATCCAGGTCCAGCCGGGCCACGAGCGAGAGAGGCCCCTCTCTCGTACAACAACATCTGGGACCAGATGTTGTGGTACAAAATGTGTCTGTAGCGGAGCATACGTCCGTCGCTCGGGACTCTCCGTTGTATAAGCAGTCCGCAGAGACTGTTAAGGCTTCCTCTTCTCGTCAGCGCACATGACCGCACCTTGGCTGCGTGACCGCCGATATATTACCAGCTTCGCCGATCAAGGATTCTTCGGCGACCAGGTCACACCATCCGGCAGCCAGGGATTCGAGACCGATGGACTCCGGACGTTCGCATAGGAAAAGTATGCGGGAGCCATCTGATGCGGAGCTGCCCTCGGCGAAGCAGCGAAAGACTGCGCCTCCGCAGGTCTCGACGCCGGACATTCTTGTGCAGATAGCACGGCTTATCGCAGCATCCCAGCAACCGACAGAAACGGTGTCGGATCGAGAATTATCCGACGGCGCTGGGTCGGTACGCTCCGCCGAAGCATCGGGGGCGGACGACCGGGAACATCATGAGGTCCGACCGGATGGTGAAAGGGATACGGATGACTTGGAGCTATCCCTTTCGGAACAACATAAAGCTGCCGTGGACTTCATCCGGCACTTTCTCCCTCAAGTTGTTCCGTCGGGCCAGACTGCTGTGCTTCCGGACAAGAGAATTATAGCGTCATTGGACTCTGAATTTTTTGAGCGGTTCAGGGACATCGCTCCCGAGTTTCCGTCGCAGTCCAATAATGTTGCAAGAACATTTGAATTATTGAACGCCGCTATATTTAAACTTGCTTCCAGGACGGGGAAAGCAGAGCAGGTTTCTTGTCCGCTAATACTCTCAACCTGCCTTTCATTAATGCAAGGAATAAATTCGATACGGCAGGACAGGGTATACCGAGAGTTCCTCTGCGTATGGACGACGAGGCGGAAGACTTAGAGCTATCATTACCGTCGTCAGCTTCTATTCCAACCGCGGTGTTGGAAACAGCTATTGCGTCTAACAGAGCCAATTTAGATGCCTTATCTTACGCAGATCACCTTACTAAGGCGTTATCACTGCGCCTTCAGGGGAAAGAGTTTCAGGATATACAATCCTCTTTAAGACTTCTTTCAAGGGCAGTAGCTTATTCCACGTGTAACTCCGCCCTTTCAGTGGCAAATCTGGAGTTGGTTAGACGTGACGCAGCCCTAGCTACATCCACACTAGTGGACTCTAAGGTGAAGAACTCTCTTAGAGTCGCTTCGGTCTCAGGAGAACTTCTCTTTGACGGCAAGCTTTCCGCTATTTATGATAAAATTACAAAGAAAGCTAAGGATTCTCTGTTGTTCAAATCTGCTCCTAAGAAGTCGGATACAGCAGACACGAATAAGGCAGGCACTTCTGGGTCTAATGCGCCCAAGAGAGGTTCCTATAGAGGTTCCGGTGCGTCCTCTTGGTCTTATTCGAGAGACCGTCAGGATAGCGACTCTCGTTCGGGACGTCCTTCAGGCCGGGACAATCGGTCGGATGCCCCGAGGTCGACGGGGCGAGGTGCGGGTCGTGGAAGACGTGGTTTCTCCTACCGCAGGCCTCGCAGGTCCAGGAGGTGATGGCTTAAACCTCTATCGCGTTCCGGTTGGCGGAAGGTTGTCGAGCTTTTCACAAGAATGGGCGTCGATTACGGACGACCCTTGGGTGAGAGGAGTGACTTCGGAAGGTCTAAAGATATCCTTCAAACGAAAGCCTCCATTAACTCGAAGTCCAAAGTGGACTCATCTTCCGTCAAATCCGCAGAAAAGAGACGCTCTGTTATCAGAGGTGCAGTCTCTTTTAATGAAGAACGCGGTAGAGGTCGTAGAAAACCAGGAATCTCTGGGATTCTACAGCCATCTGTTTCTGGTTCCGAAACCAGGCGGCTCGTTCCGTCCAGTCATAGATTTGAGCTGGATAAACAAGCTGATCGTCGCTCCGAAGTTTTATATGGAGGCGATTCGATCGGTCAGAGCGAGTATTCGGGTGAACGATTATGCAACGAGCATAGATCTCAAAGATGCGTACTTTCACGTCATGGTACATCCGACATTCCGAAAGTATCTACGCTTCGCAGTCCTTGGAGTGGTGTATCAATTCCGGGCGATGTGCTTCGGATTGAATCTAGCACCCTGGGCTTTCACTCGGGTAATGAACTCGGTAATGATCTACTTCCGAGCTCATTCGTCTGCGGTAACGTCGGCCTACCTGGACGACATTCTTCAGAGGTACGGCAACGAGTTAATGCTTCAGAACGATGTTCAGAATCTTCTTCTATTGCTCCGACGTCTCGGTTTTATAGTTAACGAGGAGAAGTCGGATCTGGTGCCGTCCAAGTCATTCACTCATCTGGGAATGAGCTTCGAGACGCACAACAATCTCGTTCGTCTGCCGTTAACCAGAGCGAAATTAGTCAGTTGTTACGCTCGCTATTGTCTGCACGCAGACAAAGTCATGGCGAGAGAATTTATGAGACTGATAGGTCTGTGCGGAGCCGCCGCGGATCTCATTCCGATGGGGCGGTTACGCACACGTCCTCTTCAAATTTTCCTGACTCAGAATTGGAGTGTGAAAATTCATTCGCTCGATGTGGACGTTCTCTTGTCAGATCAAGTGAAACAAGAGATTCAGACTTGGGCAAACATTCAGTGGTTAACTCAAGGAGTTCCGCTGCAGTTGCCGGATCCGAGTTTTACCGTTATGACGGATGCCAGTCAAACAGGTTGGGGTGCATCATTAATCCCAACGGATTCGAGATGCCAGGGTCTTTGGGATCCGCAATTCCTGTGCAAGCACATAAACATCAAGGAAATGATGTCAATTTGGCTTGCGTTACGTCACTGGATGGACCTTATTCACGATGCTCATGTCCAAATCCTATCCGACAATACGACAGTAGTGGCGTATTTACGGAATCAGGGAGGCACTCATTCAGTTCCGTTGTTCAATCTAATGGAAAGAATCCTTCTGTTTACGTTAGAACATCACGTTCTTCTTTTGGTCCGTCACATACCGGGTCGTTTGAATGTGCTAGCAGACTCCCTTTCACGAAAGGGTCGCTTGTTGCCGTCGGAGTGGACTCTCAACAAACAAGCATTCAATCAGATTTGCTACCAATGGGAACGGCCAATGATAGACTTATTTGCGACACATCTCAACAATCAGTTGCAGACGTATGTGTCTCCGTGTCCGGATCCAAGAGCATTTGCAGTAGACGCTCTGTCGATCCCTTGGGACGGAATGATAGGATATGCGTATCCTCCAGCGCCGTTAATTCAACAAGTATTGCTAAAGATAAAACAATCTCAATGCAAGATTCTGTTGGTAGCATCTCTGTCGCCACAGAGACCGTGGATAAATCTACTCAGGTGTCTGTTGTGGGACCTACCGCGGAAGCTTCCTCCACGGGAGGATCTTCTTTCGCAGGGGAAATCGCGCCAACTCCATCACAACCCGCAAGGTCTCAACCTTCACGTTTTTCCGTTGTGCGGTCCTTCTTGCATGGCAAGCACTTTACAGGACGAGCAGTGGACGCGATTTCTAACTGTAGGAGGACCTCCTCTTCGCTAAACTATGCGGCTAAGTGGAAGGTTTTTCGTCGTTGGTGTAGGGATCATTCTGTAGATATATTCGATCCCTCTATACCAGACATTGCAAACTTTCTAGTATACTTGTTTGACGAAATCAAACTGCAGCCTGTTACTATAAAGGGTTATAGATCTATGTTATCTGATACCTATGCATATCATGATAGTTTACAAATTGGATCTAATGTCTCTTTATCGAAGTTGGTTAGAAACTTTTGGATAAATAGACCCAGAACTCTTAGATTAATTCCTAAGTGGAATTTAGCTTGGGTTCTTCTTAAATTGAAGGAAAAGCCATTTGAACCTCTTGGGACAGTAGATTTCAAATTCTTATCTTATAAGACAGCTTTTCTCTTAGCTTTCTCTTCTGCTAGAAGAGTCAGTGAGCTTCATGCACTATCGGTGGATGATTCTCATTATCGTAGTGTTGGGAATACTATCACCTTCACTACTAATGTGGGTTTTTTAGCTAAGAATCAGGCTCCTAATAAATATCCGGAACCTATTGTTATTAAGGCTCTTCCGTCTTCAGACGGGCGTAGGCCTTTACTCTGTCCTGTTAGAGCATTACGTATCTATAAACAGAGATCTCAGTTTATCAGAAAGGGACGGAAACGTTTTTTTCTGTCTTTGATGCCTAATAGAAAGGATATTTCAGTCCATTCTATTGCTAGATGGATTCAGTTAACTATCCGTACTGCTTATGAAGATTTATCTTCTTCTCAGCAGTCTGTGCTTAAGATTTCTGCTCATGAAGTAAGAGCTCTTTCTACTTCCTGGGCTTATGCTAATAGTGTTGCTATTACAGATTTAATGAAGGCTGCTTATTGGTCTCAGCCATCCACATTTACGAATTTTTATCTCAGAAATATTGAGTCCATTTCTGGAGACCTGCATTGTTTAGGTCCGTTATCTGTTGCTCAGAATGTCGTCCACTAAACAGTTGCAACTATAGTTATGCAGGCTTTCTGTTCCGGCAGTGACTCCGTCCGGCTGCCCTCTTCGCTCTGGGCTATTTGACCCAGGGCAAGGGGAAGGGGGGGGGGGGGGGGGGGGGGGCGGGTGTTCCCTTAGGTCACCTGCTTTATAGTGAAAAGCAAGGAAATGCCTCCTCCAAGTCAGTATTTCTGAGTCGCTTCCGGGATGGTTTTAAAGTGTAATATTAATGTTTAAAATTCATTCATGTCTTATTTTTAAAGTGTAGCTCGGTGTGAAGCATTTGTATATGTCAAGTGTCAAACGGGCTTTAATATACAATACTCGGACACTTTTAAATGACTATAAAGAGTCTCAATTCTCTGGACTACTTTATTTATTGGCTTGCTTTAAAAATAATTAGTATAAGGGTTATACTGGATGTTAATAGAGAACATGAATGTTATTGTGCTCAATTATTAAGGGTAGTGTATCTTTCTAATTTAAGATTAAATAAGAAAGATACATGTAAAGCCTAATACTCCTTTTCTCCTTAAGGGGTTACCTCTTTACTATATAGTTGAGCTTATTGGATTTTCCTCTATGTCCTAGGCCCTCCAGCCTGTTTACTATTCAGCTAAGTCTGGGTCATTGGTACAGTATAAAAATGTTAAAAAATTTATAGTAATTTATATATTTTTTATACTTACCAATGACCCAGACGGGGATGGCCCTCCCTGGAGTTGGGAACTCTTGCCTCCCCGCTGAGTACATAGCGCTGACCAGGCACTGCCAGTAAGAATGATAATTGGTGCCAATTTCGGGACGTCTGCGTCACTGCGCATGCGCAGTAGAGGCGTAGTATGGAGGTCCTTTAGGACATGATTTCTTTTTGTTTTGGATGCAAATTTTGGGGATTGGGGGGCAAAATTTGTGTTTGGCCCTGGTTTTGTTAGAGTTAGCACCAGCTAAGTCTGGGTCATTGGTAAGTATAAAAAATATATAAATTACTATAAATTTTTTAACTTTTGGAGTCAAAATTTTGAAAAATAACTATTTTTTGAAATGGCATTGGCTGGATATGACCGTCATGTTAAGTAAAGGAATAAAGAGAATATTATGCACTTCAGTAGTGCTTAACCCTTAAGGACTTGGACAATTATCTTGAATTCATACCTGACTGCCACCTGTAGGCTTCAGTGGCTTAGCAGTGATTTCTGGTCAAGTCTTGGCTGCCCATAAAGGCAACCAAGACTTGACTAGAAACCACTGCCCAGGTAATTTGTCTATTATTAGCAGGATTTCCTCATGATGGCATGTTGAGTGCACCTGTTCTGAGGTCGTAAAACTCGGAAATAAATCTTTAACTGGTAGAGTGCTAGAAGCCCATATTTGGGCTTTATTCTGATGGACGAGTACCACAACTTGAAGGCTTCATAATCTGTGGATGTGCTTCATATCATCTTCAAAGTAAAATTATTTAGCCTGTAAGGATTTGCCTTGTTATAATTTATGGGAGAGTGCCAATTGGCACTCTCCCATAAATTTTAGCAAGCCGAAGACATGTGGACAAATTTTGATGACCAAAAATAATTTAGCACTTTACCAGTTAAGGGTTAAAGGCCAATTTCAGATTTAGTCAATTTTTACTACCTTTAGAATGGGAACTCGGTGACTCATTGGTTTGAATATTGAACTTTTAATTGAAAGGTCGATGGTTCGATCCTACCTGTGTCATATGTGCTCTGTCCTTGGACAAGATGCACAATTCTGATTGGCACATGGAGGTATGGTGATGCTATGTACTAGGGCATACTGCACCTCAATCCCTGTGGCAACCACATTGTGTCTTTGGCAAGACACTTCACCCCCATTGCCCACTTTGGGGGGCACGGAGGCATTGTGTACTGAGGCATACTGCACATCAATGATGCACTTGTCTTCAACCAATGCTAATCCCGCTTGTGTGAAGATAGTATGTTGGGGAGCCTGATAGATGCTCGCCATTACTCGGTGGTTCCTTCCAGGTATTCCAGCTTCCTCTACCCGTACAACTGTCCGTCATGAGGTGACCATGGCTGTTAAAAGTGTTGTTAAACCCCAATAAATAAATAAATAAATACTGCACCTCAACGATGCACTTGTTTTAACCACTGCAAACTCTGCTTGTGCCGGGTTAGTATGGTGGATAGTTTGACAGTTACTTGCTTGGCCCAGTGGTTTTCTCTTTAAAACTGTCTGATATGATGTGATCCTGACTGTTCAAAACCCTCTTAACCCTTTACCTAACATGAAAAGCAGACGACACTTGGAAAAAAAATTCTTGAATAACTAATATTTTTATACTGTACCAATGACCCAGACATAGCTGGTGCTAACTCTTAAAATATAGGGCCAAACACAAATTTTGCCCCCCAGTCCCCAAAATTTGCATCTAAAACCAAAGAAAACATGTCCTGAAAGGCCCTCCACACTTCGCCCCTACTGCGCATGCGCAGTGTCAAGGACGTTCCGAAATTGGCGCCATTAATCATTCTAAGTTTGGCCCTTCATCAGTTAACATCTGACTGATCTTTGTGCTTATAAATCTCAGTTTAAATGATGCCAGACACATAAATATTAGTGAAATGGTGATTCTAAGGAGGATAGAGAAGGAGGAGAGGAAAAAAATGTGTGACAGAATATTATCAGGGCTGTAACTTAAAATTTTTTAATGAAATTATGTTAAGTTACCTATTTTCGAGGCAGCAGCCATTTTGTTGTCATTCTGATTATTTAGTTACACTGTTTTTTTAAGTGTTTTCCTCTCTCCCTGTCCTTTAAGTCCCCCCTTGCTATTCTCCCATGCTTTTGGCATAGTTTTTGTAATTATTATTACTAAATTTTCTTTGGAGTTTTAGCTGAATAACAGAATGAATTCTGTTCTTTTCCCCATGTTTACGTCTTCACCTACGGGTGGTTAGGCGTAGTGTTCTGCATCTACCATCTGATGTTCTGCAGTTTCTTCCCTGGAAGTCTCTGTTTTGCATCAGATAGTGTATTTTTGGTAACTGATTCCGGGCCTGGGTGCCTGGAGTCTTATTTTAGTGTTTTTACACTCATTGTTTACATTTACAACAGCCCTCTGTGTGAGGGGGGGGATTTCTAAAAAATAATATCTTGATGTTATTTTAATCATAACTAGATACATTATTATTGTTCGTAAGTGTTGAATAAATTGTTTAAAATATTTTTAAAATTTTTGTCCACACTTAGGCTTGGGATCCATTGGGGCTCAACGTTACTTTTCAGAAACTTGGGCTGTTCTGAAAAAATATTTTTTCAAAATATTTTGATTTCAATTATTTTTTCTATATTAATGGATCATATTATTATTATGTATTTTGATTGCCAGGGGTTAGTGCGAGTACCAGGACTTGTTTTCTTTTCACATTGAAAGGATATTGATCAATTGTTTTAAGAGGAAGTCTTCCTCTGACTTTATTATCATTCTATATGTGGTCAGTGTACTCGCATTAATTCCTGTTCTTTATCGTATGATTTCGATGACAATATGGGAAGCGTATGTCACGGTATGTTATTGGGGATTTGGACACTCCGGTCCTTTCCCCGCAGGGTCACTCTACTTTATCAATTTCTATTTCAGACGATCAAGATTAGGGTGATGTATCTGTGATGTCTTCCAACAGTGTGCCTCCGTCGTCACAATTAATGAAGGGCTAGCGGAAAAGTGCTCATGTAAATACGCCAATTGCCTAAGAGGACCCTAGTAGGTTCGACGGCCTTTGACGTCCGCTAGCTCGCCCGGTGTAGCGTCCATTCACCGAATGGTTCGGCAGCCGGGTTCGTCCGTTGCGGTCTAGAAGGAATTTTGGGGTGATGCGAGCACTATAAATTAACCTAATGCACACCTAGTGACGGCGGATCGGAGGGAGAACGGAGGAAGCCTTTTAGTCCGGTTCATAGCTCGTTCCGGTCCATCCGGACGGCAAGCGAGAGAGGCCCCTCTCTCGTTCAACAACATCTGGCCCCAGATGTTGTGGTACAAAATGTGTCGCAAGCGGAGCATACGTCCGTCGCTCGGGACGCTCCGTTGTATAGGCAGTCCGCGGAGACTGCTAAGGCTTCCTCTTCTCGTCAGCGCACACGACCGCACCTTGGCTGCGTGACCGCCGATATATTACCAGCTTCGCTGATCAAGGATTCTTCGGCGACCAGGTCACACCATCCGGTAGCCAGGGACACGAGGCCTGCAGACTCCGGACGTTCGCATAGGAAGTGTGCGGGAGTCAACGTACACAGAGCTTCCGGCGGCAATGCATCGTAAGACCGCTACTGCACAGGCCTCGGGAACGGACGTGCTTTCCTTAATAGCACAGTTTATCGCAGCATCCCAGCATCAACTGAATCTGTCGCATATATTTTATCCGACGATGCTGGGTCGGGACGCTCCGCGGAAGCGGGTACGGACGTCCGAAAGTTTCATCCGGTCCGACAGGATACCGGAAGGGATTCGGAGGATTTCGAGCTTTCCCTTTCGGAACAACATATGCTGTTGTGTATGTCATCTGACTTGGTCTTCTACAGCTTCTTTCGTCGGACCAGAATGCTGCGATGCCGGATAAGAAACTGATAGCGTCGGTGGACTTAGAAATTTTTGGTTCGGTTCAGGGACATCGTCCCTCAGTTCCGACATAGTCCAATAATGTCACACAAACTTTCGAATTATTGAATGACGCTATATATATTATTATTTTATGCTTGCTAACCAAGCATTTCTGGTTTCTTGTTCGAAGAGTTATGGAGATGTCTTTCAAAAGTGTGCCTCTGTCGTCATAGTTAATGAAGAGCTAGCGGCAATAAGTGCTCATGGAATATGTCTATCGCCTACGGAGTGACATTCGCTAGCTCACTCGGTGTAGCGTACATTCATCGAATGGTTCGGCTGCCGGGTTCGTCCGTTGCGGTCTAGGAAGGAGATTTGGGTGATGCGAGCACTTTAATTACTTTAGTACTCACCCTGTGACGGCAGATTGAGGACAGATCGGAGGAAGCCTGTTAGTCCGGTTCCTTGCTTGTCCAGGTCCGTCCGGGCTGTGAGCAAGAGAGGTCCCTCTCTCATCCAACAACATAGGGGACCGCATGTTGTGGTTTAGATATTTTACATTCGGAGCATATGTCCGTCGATCGGGACGCTCCGTTATATTGACAGTCCGAGAGACTGTCCTTAATGCTTCCTCATCCTCACAGCAGGGCACACGACCGCACATTGGCTACGTGACCTCGAGTATCCGATCAGTTTCGTCATTCAGTGATTCCACGGCGAATAGGTCGCGCCATCCGGTAGCCAAGGGACACGAGGCCTATACACTCCGTTCGCTCGCATATTGGTAGTATGCACGGGGTAACGATCACGGAGCTTCCAGCGGCAATGCATCGTAAGACCGCTTCTCCTCAGGCCTCAGTGACGGACGTGCTATCCGAGTTAGCACAGTTGTTTCGCAGCATCCCAGCAATTGACAGTTTCTCGGTCGAATCAGGAATTATCCGGCGGCGCTGGGTCGGTGCGGTCCGCGGTTGCATCAGGTACGGACGACCGAACGCTTTATAGGGTCCGACAGGATGACGAAAGGGATTCGAAAGATTTCGAGTTTTCCCTTTAGTAGTATCGGAAGATGCCTTTCATATCTTCTGGCATTATCTTCCAGTGATTGTTATTTCGGACTTCATTGCTGCGATCTTGGATAAGAGACTTATAGCGTCATTGGACTCGGATTTTTCGATCGGTTCAGGGACATTGTCCCTGACTTACCGACGCAGTCCAATATTGTCATTACAACATGTGTTTTATTTTTCGACGCTATATATATATATATACAAGCCTGCTACCAAGCATGATAGTTTAGTTTCTTGTCCGCGTTGCTCATTTCTGCCATTTTATCATTTATACGAATAGTTTATTTTGGCAGAGCAGGGCATACCGAGAGTTCATATGTGTCTAGACGGGGTGATTAAAGGCTGCATATATTCTTTTTCGCCGTTTATGTCTTTTCCAATTTCAGTGTTGGGAACGACATGATGTATAGTAGACTTAACTTAGACGCTTTATCATACGTAATCCGCCTTACTGAGGCGTTATCATTACGTCTTCAAGAAAAGATTTACGGGATATTATTCTCAATGTAATTTCTTTTGAGGGCAGTAGTTTGTTCACGTATAACTCCGCCCTTCAGTGGCTGATTGGAGTTGGTTAGACGTGACGCAGCCCTAGCTACATCCACACGCGTGGATAGTAAGGTTAAGAACTCTCTCAGAGTCGCTTCGTTCTTGGAGGAGCTTCTCTTCGACGGCAACTTTTTGGCAATCCATGAATTGCTCGATTTACACGTTCTCTTGTCTATCTAGTGTTACAAGAGATTCAGACTGGGGCAAACATTCGGTGGTTGACTCAGAGAGTGCCACCGCAGTTGCCGGACCCGAGTGTGGCTGTTATGACGGTTGCCAGTCAAACAGATTGGGATATAATACTGATCCCTACGGATTCGAAGTGCCAGGGTCTTTGGGTTCCGCAGTCTCTTAGCAATCAGTTTTCTTCCGTGGAATAATGTTTTTTAGGCTTGCTTTATGTCATTGCATGAACATTATTCAGAAACGCATGCCCAAATTCCTGTCCTTTAATTCGACAGTAGTGGCGTATCTCCGGAACCAGGGAGGCACTCTTTCGTTTCCGTTATTCAATTTAATGGAAAGAATCCGTCTGTTGGTTATAGTACACCAAGTTCAGTTTTGGTCCGTCATATTCCGGGTCGTCTGATTGTTTTATCGGACTCCCGTTCTCTTACGGGTCGCTTGTTGCTGTCAGAATGGACTCTCAACAAACAAGTATTCAATCAGATTTGCTATCTATGGGAGCGCCCAATGATGATTTATTTATGACACAGCTTGCTAATCAATTGCAGACGTATGTGTTGGCTTGTCCAGATCTCTGAGCTAATGTTGTTAACGCTCTATTGATCTATAGGGCGGAATGATAGGATACGCGTATCCTCCGGCGCTGTTGTTTCAGCAGGTATTGCTAAGATAAACAACCACAATACATTTCTGTTGATAGCATCTCTATCTTCACAGAAATCATGGGTAATTTACTCTCTTGTCTACTGTGGGTCTTAACGTGAAATCTTCCTCTATGTGAGGATCTTTTTTCACTGGGTAAATCGTGTCATCTTTATCACAACCCGCAAGGTCGCAACCTTCATGTATTCCGTTGTGTGGTCCGTATTGCATTGTAAGCACTGTACTGGACGAGCTTTGGACGCGATTTCTTACTATAGGAGGTCCTCTTCTTCGCTATTCTATGCGGCTAAAGTGGAGGCTCTTCCGTCGTGGTGTAGGGATCATTATGTTCATATTGTTGATCCCTCCATACTACTCATTGCTATTTTTTAGTATACTTGTTTCACAAGATCTACTGCAGCCTGTTATTATTTAGGTTATAGGTTTATGTTACCTCATACCTATGCACTCTACGATAGTTTACAATTGAGTCTTTTGTCTCTTTATCTAAGTCAGTTAGTAACTTTTTGATAAATAGACTTAGAATCTTTAGATTAAATTCCTATATGGATTTTAACTTCGGTTCTTATTTAGCTAAGTAATCATTTGAGCCTCTGGAAACAGTAGTTTTCAAATTCTGACCTTTTAGACAGTAATTCTGTTGGTTTCTCTTTTACTGTAGAGTCAGTGAGTTTCATGCACTATCGATGGATGATTTTCACTTTCGTAGTTTCGGAATCACTACTTCCGTTACTATTTAGGTTGGATTGTTGCATAAGAGTTAGGCTCCTATTATCCGGAACCTATTTTTTTTTAAGGTCCTTCCGTCTTCGTATGGGCATAGGCCTTTACTCTTTCCCGGTACAGTTTATGTATTTATAAACAGATATCTGTTTATTACTATGGGCGTAAGCTTCTTCTGTCTTTGATGTCTATTAGAAGGACGTTACGCTCCATTTTATTGTTAATGGATTCTATTAACTATCGGTACTGCTTATGGTATATCATTGACTTAGCAGTTGTGCTTAAGATTTCGGCTCATGAAGTAAGAGTTCTTCTACTTCTTGGGCTTACATTAATAGTGTCGCTATTATAGATTTTTGAAGGCCGCTCATTGCGCTCAGCCATCCACATTCATGAATTTTATCTCAGAAATATCGAGTCCATTTCTGGAGGCCTCTATTGTTAGGTCTATTATCTACTACTCAGTATGTCATTCACTTAACAGTTGCTACTATAGCTAGGTAGGCTGTCTGTTTCGGCAGTGTCTCCGTTCGGCTGCCCTCTTTGCTCTGGGCTATTTGACCCAGGGCAAGGAAAACGGGGGGGGGGGGGGGGGGGGTGGGGGGGGAGGGTGTTCCCTTGGGTCACCTGTTTTACTATGAAAACAAGGGGATACCTCCTCCGGAGTTAGTAATTCTGAGCTGTTATTGGGATGGTTGTTTAGTGAGAAGTTTAGGTTTTTAAAATTCATTCAAGTCTTAGTTTTTAAAGTATAGCTTTTGAATATTGCATATGTCAACGGACATGATTATGCAATCCTCAGACACTTTTAGGAGTATAAGAGTCTCTATTCTCTAGACTTACTTTATTTATTGGCTTACTTTAAAAATTATTAGTATAAGGATTATATTGGATATTAATAGAGTACATGGATGTATGAAGCTCAATTTTGGAAGGTGTTGTATCTTTCTAATTTATCATAAATAAGAAAGATACATGTAAGGCCTATTACTTCTTTTTCCCTACAGGGGATGAATCTATTTTATTTTATTGAGCGTATTCCATTTTGCTCTATGTCCTTGGCCCTCCAGCCTTTTTACTATTCAGCTATGTCTGGGTCATTGGTACAGTATAAAAATGTTAAAAAATTTATAGTAATTTATATATTTTTTATACTTACCAATGACCCAGACGGGGATGGCCCTCCCAGGAGTTGGGAACTCTTGCCTCCCCGCTGAGTACATAGCGCTTACCAGGCACTGGTTATTAGAATGATTAATGGCGCCAATTTCGGAACGTCCTTGACACTGCGCATGCGCAGTAGGGGCGAAGTGTGGAGGGCCTTTCAGGACATGTTTTCTTTGGTTTTAGATGCAAATTTTGGGGATTGGGGGGCAAAATTTGTGTTTGGCCCTATATTTTAAGAGTTAGCACCAGCTATGTCTGGGTCATTGGTAAGTATAAAAAATATATAAATTACTATAAATTTTTTAACTTTTTTCATTTTTTGTCTCAAAAACATAGGTTATGACCCCTTATTGGAACGAGCTCGTCGAGCTCGTTCCAATGAGGGGTCATAACCTATGTTTTTGAGACAAAAAATGAAAAAAATAGTAAAAATTAATTCGCGATTTTTGAGAATAGCGCTGGCCGGTTTTGGCCGTTACGTTGGGTAAAGGGTTAAATGAACAGACTACCTTAGAACAGGTGCATCAATGCTCAGCTTTAGGTGAACAACTTTCAAGATACAATCTCAAGTTTTAGGCTGTTGTTTCTGCATGTAAAGGCAACCAAGACTTGCCTAGACTCAGCTGCAAAGAAAGCAAAAAGTTGGATTACCATTAACCCTTAGGGGCCTAATATTAACTTTGATAACTTTTTAATACAAAACAACATGTGCCCCCACATGCAGTGTTTAGGTAAACTCAAAACTTGTCTTCTAAGTACCTTGTCAGTTTCTAGGCAAGTCTTGGCTGCCTCTGTAGGTAGCCAAGACTTTACTAGAAACAGCTGCAAAGCCACTGGAAGTAGACTTTCAAAGTATAACACAAATGTATAAAAATCTTCAGGTTCTTAAGGGTTATAGTGGGTTCTAGTTAAATTCTCAGCTGCTGTATAGAAAACATTCAAGAGCCAGAGAGGTTAAAGGCTTTGATGACAAAAAAGAGAATTGTGCAAGTGTCCAATCCTTTTAGGATTAATGAAAAACATTTTAATGGAAACTGAAACTTGTATATGGTAAGTACTTAGTATGTAAAGTCTTTATGGTGAGTAATTGTACTTTCATTACATCATAACACCAGGGAAATTTGTTTAACTGGTCGAGTGCCAAATTATTTTTGGTCATCTAAATTTGTCGACATATCTTTGCCTTGTTAAAATTTATGGGAGAATGCCTATAGGCACCCTCCCATAAACTGTAACAGGCAAATCCCTAAAGACTAAATAATTTCTCTTCGAGGATAAAATGAAGTACATCCACAGAATATGAATTCTTTAAGATGGGTTACCTGCACTTCAGATTAAAGCCCAAATATGGGCTCCCAGCACTGTACCAGTTCGAACTCAACTCTGTAGAGGTAATAGATCTAATATATGCAGTGGAATCCTCTTAATTGAATATCCATTTTGCCATTGAAAATTATTCAATTAACAGGAGTATACAATTAACAGGGATTTGGTCAGTTTCCTGTGTTCTGGAGGTAAACTGAGCATTTATTCTATTATATCTTGTTTGACAGAGCTCATAGAGCTCTGTCAAACAAGATATAATAGAATAAATGCCTGTATTGGATGTAGTGAGGCCAAAAAGGTATCACAGAATAAGTTTTTATACACTTATTTCTAGAGATAATTTATGCGTGCATTGGGTGTTGTCTTCAGTTCTATTTGGTGAAAATTGTTCATTTTATAATGTAATTATCTTGGCTAGTTTATTGGTGTGCAAACTTTTGGTCACATTTTTTTTTGCAAATTGAGAAAAAGATAATAGTCGCAGATTTTTAAAACACGTTTTTTTTGTCAAGACAAATACCAAAGTTTCAGCAGCGATGTTTCCTGCAATGCAACAGGGAATTTAACAGTTACATCTCTTTGACAGTGCTCATTGAGTTTTGTTAAGAAGATAAATTTGTTACATTTTTCGTTATGCTTGGAAAAATATTCGATCTAAGTGCTAGGGTTAAAAGTTTTAGCTTTTAACTGATTTGGTGCTAGAAGACACTATAACGGCTTTCAAACAATTGAGGGTACCAGAGCAAAAGCATTCTTCAATAATTTGTAATAAAACAAATTTAAAAAACATTCATACCACCAAAAATAATCTAGCCCTCGACCAGTTAAATCACAGAACTTTTTGTGTTGTTCGAGCAAAACATAGTGAATTAAATTCACAGATTAGTATTGTAATGTAGATTTTAATGGTAAATTCCGGCCATCACCATTCTGAAAAAGTTTAGAATGATAAATTAAACATTTTGCTTGACAAGTATTGAAAAAGGATTTTAATGTCGTTAGGTTTGTGAGGTAGTACAGAATGTGCCACCGGTGTAAATTCCAACTGTGAGTGGTTTCAATAGATGGTTGCACTGCAACGCTGGGTGATATCTTTTAACCCTTTACCCAACGAATCACCCGCATCCACCTGCGTAATATGCAAATACAGCTGTTGAAAAAATCTATTTTTATACTGTACCAATGACCCAGACATAGCTGGTGCTAACTCTTAAAATATAGGGCCAAACACAAATTTTGCCCCCCAATCCCCAAAATTTGCATCTAAAACCAAAGAAAACATGTCCTTAAAGGCCCTCCACACTTCGCCTCTACTGCGCATGCGCAGTGTCAAGGACGTTCCGAAATTGGCGCCATTAATCATTCTAAGTTTGGCCCTTCATCAGTTAACATCTGACTGATCTTTGTGCTTGTAAATCTCAGTTTAAATGATGCCAGACACATAAATATTAGTGAAATGGTGATTCTAAGGAGGATAGAGAAGGAGGAGAGGAAAAATGTGTGACAGAATATTATCAGGGCTGTAACTTAAAATTTTTTAATGAAATTATGTTAAGTTACCTATTTTCGAGGCAGCAGCCATTTTGTTGTCATTCTGATTATTTAGTTACACTGAGTTTTTTAGTGTTTTCCTCTCTCCCTGTCCTTTAAGACCCCCCTTGCTATTCTCCCATGCTTTTGGCATAGTTTTTGTAATTATTATTACTAAATTTTCTTGGGAGTTTTAGCTGAATAACAGAATGAATTCTGTTCTTTTCCCCATGTTTACGCCTTCACCTACGGGTGGTTAGGCGTTGTGTTCTGCATCTTCCATCTGATGTTCTGCAGTTTCTTCCCTGGAAGTCTCTGTTTTGCATCAGATAGTGTATTTTTGGTAACTGATTCCGGGCCTGGGTGCCTGGAGTCTTATTTTTGTGTTTTTACATTCATTGTTTACATTTACAACAGCCCTCTGTGTGAGGGGGGGATTTCTGGAAAATAATATCTTGATGTTATTTTAATCATAACTAGATACATTATTATTGTTCGTAAGTGTTGAATAAATTGTTTAAAATAATTTTTAAAATTTTTGTCCACACTTAGGCTTGGGATCCATTGGGGCTCAACGTTACTTTTCAGAAACTTGGGCTGTTCTGAAAAAATATTTTTTCAAAATATTTTGATTTCAATTATTTTTTCAATATTAATGGATCATATTATTATTATGTATTTTGATTACCAGGGGTTAGTGCGAGTACCAGGACTTGTTTTCTTTTCACATTGAAAGGATATTGATCAATTGTAATAAGAGGAAGTCTTCCTCTGACTTTATAATCATTCTATATGTGGTCAGTGTACTCGCATTAACTCCTGTTCTGTATCGTATGATTTCGATGACAATATGGGAAATGTATGTCACGGTATGTTATTGGGGAAATGGACACTCCGGTCCTTTCCCCGCAGGGTCACTCTACTTTATCAATTTCTATTTTCAGACGATCAAGATTAGGGTGATTTATCTGTGATGTCTTCCAACAGTGTGCCTCCATCATCACAATTAATGAAGGGCTACCGGAAAAGTGCTCATGTAAATACGCCAATTGCCTAAGAGGACCCTAGTAGGTTCGACGGCCTTTGACGTCTGCTAGCTCGCCCGGTGTAGCGTCCATTCACCGAATGGTTCGGCAGCTGGGTTCGTCCGTTGCGGTCTAGAAGGAATTTTGGGGTGATGCGAGCACTATAAATCAACCTAATGCACACCCAGTGACGGCGGATCAGAGGGAGAACGGAGGAAGCCTTTTAGTCCGGTTCATAGCTCGTCCCGGTCCATCCGGACGGCAAGCGAGAGAGGCCCCTCTCTCGTTCACAACATCTGGCCCCAGATGTTGTGGTACAAAATGTTTCGCATTCGGAGCATACGTCCGTCGCTCGGGATGCTCCGACATATAGTCAGTCCGGAGTAGACTGTCAATAAGGCTTCCTCATTCTCATAGTTGCGCACACGACCGCTCTTGGCTACGTGACCACGGATATCCAATCAGCTTCGCCAGTCAGAGATTCATCGGCGACCAGGTCACACCATCCGGTAGCCAGGGACACGAGGCCTGCAGACTCCGGACGTTCGCATAGGAAGTGTGCGGGAGTCAACGTACACGGAGCTTCCGGCGGCAATGCATCGTAAGACCGCTACTGCACAGGCCTCGGGAACGGACGTGCTTTCCTAAATAGCACAGTTTATCGCAGCATCCCAGCATCAACTGAATCTGTCGCATATTTTTTATCCGACGATGCTGGGTCGGGACGCTCCGCGGAAGCGGGTACGGACGTCTGAAAATTTCATCCGGTCTGACGGGATACCGAAAGGGATTTGGAGGATTTCGAGCTTTCCCTTTCGGAACAACATATGCTGTTGTGTATGTCATCTGACTTGGTCTTCTACAGCTTCTTTCGTCGGACCAGAATGCTGCGATGCCGGATAAGAAACTGATAGCGTCGGAGGACTTAGAAATTTTTGTTCGGTTCAGGGACATCGTCCCTTAGTTCCGACATAGTCCAATAATGTCACGCAAACTTCGAATTATTGAACGACGCTATATATATTATTATTATATGCTTGCTATAACCAAGCATTTCTGGTTTCTTGTTCGCAAAGTTACGGAGATGTCTTTCAAAAGTGTGCCTCTGTCGTCATAGTTAATGAAGAGCTAGCGGCAATAAGTGCTCATGGAATATGTCTATCGCCTACGGAGTGACATTCGCTAGCTCACCCGGTGTAGCGTACATTCATCGAAGGGTTCGGCTGCCGGGTTCGTCCGTTGCGGTCTAGGAAGGAATTTGGGTGATGCGAGCACTTTAATTACTTTAGTACTCACCCAGTGACGGCAGATTGAGGACAGATCGGAGGAAGCCTGTTAGTCCGGTTCCTGGCTTGTCCAGGTCCGTCCGGGCTGTGAGTGAGAGAGGTCCCTCTCTCGTCCAACAACATAGGGGACCGCATGTTGTGGTTCAGATATTTTACATTCAGAGCATATGTCTGTCGGTCGGGACGCTCCGTTATATTGACAGTCCGAGAGACTGTCCTTAATGCTTCCTCATCCTCACAGCAGGGCACACGACCGCACATTGGCTACGCGACCTCGAGTATCCGATCAGTTTCGTCATTCAGTGATTCCACGGCGAATAGGTCGCGCCATCCGGTAGCCAAGGGACACGAGGCCTATACACTCCGTTCACTCGCATATTGGTAGTATGCACGGGGTAACGTTCACGGAGCTTCCAGCGGCAATGCATTGTAGGACCGCTTCTCCTCAGGCCTCAGTGACGGACGTGCTATCCGAGTTAGCACAGTTTTTTTGCAGCATCCCAGCAATTGACAGTTTCTTGGTCGAATCAGGAATTATCCGACGGCGCTGGGTCGGTGCGGTCCGCGGTTGCATCAGGTACGGACGACCGAACGCTTTATAGGGTCCGACAGGATGGCGAAAGGGATTCGAAAGATTTCGAGTTTTCCCTTTAGTAGTATCGGAAGCTGCCTTTCATATCTTCTGGCATTATCTTCCAGTGATTGTTATTTCGGACTTCATTGCTGCGATCTTGGATAAGAGACTTATAGCTTCATTGGACTCGGATTTTTCGATCGGTTCAGGGACATTGTCCCTGACTTACGGACGCAGTCCAATAATGTCATTACAATATGTGTTTTATTTTTCGACGCTATATATGCATACAAGCCTGCTACCAAGCATGATAGTTTAGTTTCTTTGTCCGCGTTGCTCATTTCTGCCGTTTTATCATTTACACGATTAGTTTATTTGGCAGAGCAGGGCATACCGAGAGTTCATATGCGTCTAGACGGTGTGGTTAAAGACGGGAAATATTCCTTTTCGCCGTTTATGTCTTTTCCAACTTCAATGTTGGAAACGACATGATGTATAGTAGACTTAACTTAGACGCTTTATCATACGTAATCCGCCTTACGGAGACGTTATCATTACGTTTTCAAGAAAAGATTTACGGGATATTATTCTCAATGTAATTTCTTTTGAGGGCAGTAGTTTGTTCACGTATAACTCCGCCCTTCAGTGGCTGATTGGAGTTGGTTGACGTGACGCAGCCCTAGCTACATCCATATGCGTGGATAGTAAGGTTAAGAACTCTCTCAGAATCGCTTCGTTCTCGGAGGAGCTTCTCTTCGACGGCAACTTTTCGGCAATCCATGAATTGCTCGATTTTCACGTTCTCTTGTCTATCTAGTGTTACAAGAGATTCAGACTGGGGCAAACATTCGGTGGTTGACTCAAAGAGTGCCACCGCAGTTGCCGGACCCGAGTGTGGCTGTTATGACGGTTGCCAGTCAAGCAGATTGGGATATAATACTGATCCCAACGGATTCGAAGTGCCAGGGTCTTTGGGTTCCGCAGTCTCTTAGCAACCAATTTTCTTCCGCGGAATAATGTTTTTTAGGCTTGCTTTATGTCATTGCATGAACATTATTCAGAAACGCATGCCCAAATCCTGTCCGTTAATTCGACAGTAGTGGCGTATCTCTGGAACCAGGGAGGCACTCTTTCTTTTCCGTTATTCAATTTAATGGAAAGAATCCGTCTGTTGGTTATAATACACCAAGTTCTGTTTTGGTCCGTCATATTCCGGGTCGTCTGATTGTTTTACCGGACTCCCGTTCACTTACGGGTCGCTTGTTGCTGTCAGAATGGACTCTCAACAAACAAGTATTCAATTAGATTTGCTATCTATGGGAGCGCCCAATGATGATTTATTTACGACACAGCTTGCTAATCAATTGCCGACGTATGTGTTGGCTTGTCCAGATCTCTGAGCTAATGTTGTTAACGCTCTATTGATCTAAAGGACGGAAAGATAGGATACGCGTATCCTCCGGCGCTGTTGTTTCAGCAGGTATTGCTAAGATTAACAACCACAATACATTTCTGTTGATAGCATCTCTATCTTCACAGAGATCATGGGTAATTTACTCTCTTGTCTACTGTGGGTCTTAACGTGAAATCTTCCTCAATGTGAGGATCTTTTTTCACTGGGTAAATCGTGTCATCTTTATCACAACCCGCAAGGTCTCAACCTTCATGTATTCCGCTGTGTGGTCCGTATTGCATTGTAAGCATTGTACTGGACGAGCTTTGGACGCGATTTCTTACTATAGGAGGTCCTCTTCTTCGCTATTCTATGCGGCTAAAGTGGAGGCTCTTCCGTCGTTGGTGTAGGGATCATTATGTTCATATTGTTGATCCCTCCATACTACTCCATACTACTCATTGCAATTTTTTAGTATACTTGTTTCACAAGATCTACTGCAGCCTGTTATTATTAAGGTTATAGGTTTATATTACCTCATACCTATGCACTCTACGATAGTTTACAATTGAGTCTTATGTCTCTTTATCTAAGTCAGTTAGTAACTTTTTGATATATAGACTTAGAATCTTAGATTAAATTCCTATATGGATTTTAACTTCGGTTCTTATTTAGCTTAGTAATCATTTGAGCCTCTGGAAACAGTAGTTTTCAAATTCTGACCTTTTAGACAGTAATTCTGTTGGTTTCTCTTTTACTGTAGAGTCAGTGAGTTTCATGCACTATCGATGGATGATTTTCACTTTCGTAGTTTCGGAATCACTATTCCGTTACTATTTAGGTTGGATTTTTGCATAAGAGTTAGGCTCCTAATATCCGGAACCTATTGTTATTAAGGTCCTTCCGTCTTCGTACGGGCATAGGCCTTTACTCTTTCCGGGTAGAGTTTATGTATTTATAAACAGATATCTGTTTATTACTATGGGCGTAAGCTTTGTCTGCCTAGTAGAAGGACGTTACGCTCCATTCTATTGTTAATGGATTCTATTAACTATCGGTACTGCTTATGGTATATCATTGACTTAGCAGTTGTGCTTAAGATTTCGGCTCATGAAGTAAGAGTTCTTCTACATCTTGGGCTTACATTAATAGTGTCGCTATTATAGATTTTTGAAGGCTGCTCATTGCGCTCAGCCATCCACATTCATGAATTTTTATCTCAGAAATATCGAGTCCATTTCTGGAGGCCTCTATTGTTAGGTCTATTATCTACTACTCAGAATGTCATTCACTTAACAGTTGCTACTATAGCTAGGTAGGCTGTCTGTTTCGGCAGTGTCTCCGTTCTGCTGCCCTCTTTGCTCTGGGCTATTTGACCCAGGGCAAGAAAAAGGGGGGGGGGAGGGTGTTCCCTTGGGTCACCTGTTTTACTATGAAAACAAGGGGATACCTCCTCCGGAGTTAGTAATTCTGAGCTGTTATTGGGATGGTTGTTTAGTGAGAAGTTTATGTTTTAAAAATTCATTCAAGTCTTAGTTTTTAAAGTATAGCTTTTGAATATTGCATATGTCAACGGACATGATTATGCAATCCTCAGACACTTTTAAGGAGTATAAGAGTCTCTTGGCTTACTTTAAAAATTATTAGTATAAGGATTATATTGGATATTAATAGAGTACATGGATGTATGAAGCTCAATTTTGGAAGGTGTTGTATCTTTCTAATTTATCATAAATAAGAAAGATACATGTAAGGCCTATTACTTCTTTTTCCCTACAGGGGATGACTCTTTTATATTATTGAGCGTATTCCATTTTGCTCTATGTCCTTGGCCCTCCAGTCTTTTTACTATTCAGCTATGTCTGGGTCATTGGTACAGTATAAAAATGTTAAAAAATTTATAGTAATTTCTATATTTTTTATACTTACCAATGACCCAGACGGGGATGGCCCTCCCAGGAGTTGGGAACTCTTGCCTCCCCGCTGAGTACATAGCGCTTACCAGGCACTGGTTTTTAGAATGATTAATGGCGCCAATTTCGGAACGTCCTTGACACTGTGCATGCGCAGTAGAGGCGAAGTGTGGAGGGCCTTTAAGGACATGTTTTCTTTGGTTTTAGATGCAAATTTTGGGGATTGGGGGGCAAAATTTGTGTTTGGCCCTATATTTTAAGAGTTAGCACCAGCTATGTCTGGGTCATTGGTAAGTATAAAAAATATAGAAATTACTATAAATTTTTTAACTTTTCAACAAATTTCAACAAAACCATATCATGTGACCCCTCTTTGGAATGAGCTCATTCCATAGAGGGGTCACATGATATGGTTTTGTTGAAATTTTTGTAAAAAAATTTAAAAAAATGATATTTAAAATAATGAATTTTGAAATCGTCTGCGTTGGGTAAAGGGTTATGAACCCTTCTGAAAATTTTCACTAGTCCTGAAACGGAAAAAGCATCATTTATAATGTGTCTTGGTCAGAAAATTTACCGGATTGATGTCAGAGTCGAAATTTTGAGGCCATGTCAATTTTGGAGTAGGAAATTTGAAACTCTAAGTTTCCAGTTGGAAATAAAAGATCAAAATTTCTCATCATTAGTTGGAATTTTAATATTTTTCATGAACAATGTTAATTTATTGAATTTCC
Source organism: Pictodentalium vernedei (assembly GCA_031216915.1). Lineage (NCBI taxonomy): Eukaryota > Metazoa > Mollusca > Scaphopoda > Dentaliida > Dentaliidae > Pictodentalium > Pictodentalium vernedei. Next base: position 421,968,506 of record CM062290.1, read on the forward strand.
AACCATTTCATTTTTTACCTCAGAATTTCCAACTATTGAAAAAAAATACTCCTAGCTGGGGGGGGTGGGGGGGGGGGGTGAGACCCCCACCCCCCTGTCCCCACATCCCTGAAAACAGTGTGATAAATCCCCTTAGGATGTTCAGTTTTCGAAATAGAGAGTATTCAGTTTATAGAGTGTTTGTTTAGTGACTTTATACAGGTTTAAATTTGAGACCTTTGTAATTGTTTGGTTTAGAGGGAGGTTTGGTTTAGAGAGTTCAGTTTAGAGGGATTTCAATGTACTATCCATGCAGCCCACCTAAATAACCTATAATGGTGATGGATGATATACCATAAATACTGTTCGGTATTGTGCCAATACTGACTCACTGTGAAACCATGCTTCTACCCCACCTGAATAATATATAATGGTGATGAATGATATACCGTAAATACTGTTCGGTATTGTGCCAATACCGACTTACTGTCAAACCATGCTACTAGCCCACCTGAATAACATATAATGGTGATGGATGATATACCGTAAATACTGTTCGGTATTGTGCCAATACCGACTTATTGTCAAACCATGCTACTAGCCCACCTGAATAACATATACTAGCCCACCTGAGTAACATATAATAGTGATGGGTGATATACCATAAATACCCTTCTCTATTGGTATCGAGCCAAAACAGTTCCTGTAAGAAGAGAATCTCAATATACTGAAATTTTGGTATTGAAAAATGTTCTTGATATTAGTTAAAAAATAAAGCCAATGACAGAACATTACCCTGACAAAAAGAGCCCATGGACTATGTATCCCTGAATGCACTCACCACCAGTCATTTGGTATAACAAAAAAGCTCGGAGAAAAATACCGACAGGATTTTTTCTCAATGGTTTTTTTGTTACATCAAATGACCAGTGGCAAATGCCTCTGTTACTTCCAACATTTTGACAATTCCTTGTCCACTGTAAGTGCTTACCTCCACCTGGACAGTATACCCAAAATATCATACTATATTGGTATAAGTGTAAGCACAGGTGTGTTGACACCTAATACCATACCGTTACCGAAATAAATCCTTCTAAAAATACCAATACCGAAACTAAACTGGAAATTTCAATACCGCCCAGCTCGAACATATAATATCGTACCTTGGCGTTGATATAATAGAGCCTGTTTAGTAGTTCTCATTAGAAGTAATTTTTATACAAATCTTGAACACAGTATGGAATGGTTCCCAATGGTAAGTGGTCTCCTTGGTAAGTTGTGTAGTATTGGTGCATGGGTGCTGCTTTACAGGTAAAACATGACGTAGCAGCCACTGCCTGGTTTACAGGTTTTCCTGAAACGTGATTAGAATAAGTATAATGACCAGTTGAAGTGGACATCACATTTCTATCAAAGTATCACCGCAATTGCTTGGAAGCATAACTAACCCTTTACCTAACACACACAATATCAAAATTTGTTAAGGCCTAAAAAAAATAAAAATCTGTTTCTCAGGCCCTCCCACATGGTCCTTTTGGCTGCCGCATGCTCTCTTTTTATAACCAATGTAAACTTAAAAAAAATAAAAATTAAATGGTTTATGTCTGATATTTTTATAATACCAAAGTTGAAAAAAATTGATAAATTTCTCCCTTGAGTGCAAGAAGGATTTGCAATGCTTTAGCATTGCAAAGCCGTCTTGCTCTCAAGGGAAGAAATACACCACCACCCATGCTATTCCATAGATTATGAGGCCTAAAACATAAACCAAGAACATGAACTTTTGATGGCAAAGAAATAATTACAGAAATAAAAAATAAAATAAAAAACCACTCGCCCGCATGCAATTTTACAAATAATGGCCTGAGAAACAGAAGATCTACTTTGTGTGGCCTAATTTAATTATTTTTTCCTGAAATTCAACAGAATCGTATGGGGATCACATGATATGATTTTGTTGAATTTTTTTTAACTGGTTGAGTGCTTTAAGCCACTGTCATGGCTCTGCTGAAACATGCTGAAAGCCAATTCAGTGGCTTCACAATGTATCCATTAGCTCGTTCTTTGTTCATCAATAGAAAAAAAGTATTCACATAAAATTTTGTTAAAATTTATTGGAGAGTGCCTGATGGCACTCTCCAATAAACTTAACAGAATGCTTTTTTTTAACAAAATCTTGCTAAACTAAGACTCCCCCTGCTGGAAGCATGATATATTTTTAAAAAAATACTCATGTTACAAATCCCCCTTGAAAAATAATTCAGCACTCAACCAGTTGAATTAATTTTTTTCATTTGCTCAATTTGTAATTTACGTGGTTGGATGCAGCCAATTCGTTAGGTAAAGGGTTGAACTATAATGGTTCTGAATGTAATTGATTGGCCAAATGAATCCATGTTCCACGGTATTTAAAAAGAAATTTTCTATTACTGTGATTTTTATATGATTTCAAGCCAGTCAAAAAGGGAAGTATTATAAACTAACAACATATAGATGTAAGATCAAATGTTTTCTTGATGTCGATATAACTGCAGTGTTTAAATATCTAATGATATCAACTTGTAAAATGAAGTGAATCTAAATTTTGTTTTATCAGCATATTTCACTATGCTTCATTGCAAAGCAGTTTTCTTACCTTGATAAACTTAATCCGCATGTTCTTTTTATTACAAATAATAAAAATTTTTTTCTCTATATCTTTAATCCTAAACTCTTTACCCGCGGAGTATTTTCAAGATATTTTTTATCAAATCTAGTCATGGCTGCTTTGCAGCAGCCATGACTAGATTTGATGAAAAATTCATTTGCATTCAACTCAGAAATACTTGGTAAAAAATCCCTTCAATTTGTAGGGGGAAATTTGATAAAATGTTTTTGAATTGAACTTAGTTCAGTGGCAATGGAAATCATGTCCTGGCAGGAATATCTGCCAGCAGCATGCAAAGAGTTAAGGACCTATTTCCGACATTGATCTAATTTTTTACAGCAGAACAGGTGCCCGGAACTGTGATGCGTCATGAACTTTAAATCCCTTTTTAGCTCAACTGGACATCAGGTATGAGCTATTGGGATGGGTTGCAATTCGTACCTCTCTACGTTTGTACATTCATCTGTATGCCCATCCATACCTCTGTCCATCCACAATTCCTTTAGCACACCCTACAGGCCGCAGCTCTCACACAATCAGTTCCAGATTTCATACGTGGCTTTGAGGCAATGTCTAGATGGGAGCCAGCTAATTTTTCCAAATTTCGTTGAAAAATCTGCCTGCCAGTGGCCATCTTAGATTTGTCATATAAATTGTGAACAATTCCATTGGCACACCCAAAAGGCCGCATCTCTCACCCGATCTTTTTCAAATTTTATGTATATGTAACTTTGGTGTGATTCCTAGATTGGAGTTATCAAATTTTTTCCAATTTTGTTGAAAAACATGGCTGCCAGTGGCCATCTTGCTTTGGCCTATGAATTGTCAACAGTTCCATTACCACACCCTACAGGCTGCACCTCTCACCTGATATTTTACTGATTTCGTATATAGCTTTGGTGTGATGTCTTGATAGGATCTGTTGGATATGGCATACAAATTGTCAACAATTACATTAGCATACCCTACAAGCCACGTCTCACCTCTCACCCCATTTTTTTCAGATTTCCTATGTAGCTTTGGTGTGATGTCTTTCCTGTAGAAACTTTAGTGAATGATTTGGCATCACTGGAACATTCTATTTAGTTCAGTCCCTTCTTGGTCAAGTTGAGCTGCAGTGTCATTGACACTTTAATTTCAAAATTGCTTTCTGTGGGCAAAATATATTTCACAATTTAGGGTTCTTAGGCAATTTTGAAATTCTTCAAAAAGAGCAGAAATTTGTGTGGGTCGGGAAAAATATGGAATAAACATCTGTACAGCTTTGAAGGTATTGAAAAAGTTTGGAAACTACAGTACGTGGAGAGTGGATTGTAACTAAATCACCTGTAGAGTGGAGTTATCACCCAAGCTATAACTTTCAAATTGTGTACATATCAACAAAAAATACAAGCAATGTTTCAGCCAATGGACCTCCGGGTTTAACCCGGAGGTCCATTGCCTGAAACTTTGCTTCTGCTGGTTATGCTTTGAAACAAATGGGCAATTATTGCTTGGGTGGAATCTCCACTCTGCGGGTGATTTAGTGATAATACACTCTCCACGTACTGTAATCTTTCAAACAAATATCCTTGTCCACAGTGATGTCAAAATATCAAAATTTAAACCTGCAAATTTTTCCTGTAATACAACTAGGAATTGAACCAATTCAGTCTTGTTTGACATGGCTCATTGAGCTCTGTCAAACAAGATTGAATTGGTTATTTATTTATTTGGGGTTTAACGACACCTTCGATGTCCAGGGTCACCTCGTGTCAGGCAATTTTCATGGGTGGAGGAAGCCGGAGAAAACCACTGAGCAGTGGTGAGCAACTGTTAGAATCCCCAAGGTACTAACTTCGCACTAGCAGGCTTAGCATTGGTTGAAGACAAGTATACCATTGACGTGCAATACACCTTAGTACACAGCGCCAATGTGCCCCCATGTGGGCAATCAGGATTAAGTGCTTTGTCCAAGGACACATAGCAGTTACCCTTGGTTTGAAGTTCAATACCGCTCCCAATTTTTTTTTTTTTTATTAGGGTTTAATGACACATTAATAGCCAGGGTCATATCATGTCGGTGGCAGTTTTACAGGTGGAGGAAGCCGGAGTACCCGGAGAGAACCACCGAGCAACGACAGGCAGCTGCCAGCTTTCCAACATCGTAACTCTGAACTCTGCACCGCGGCACATGCAGGGTTAGATTGGTTGAAGACATGCGCACCATCAACGTGCAGTATGCCTTAGTACACAGCATCATCGTGCCCCCATGTAGGCAAGCGGGGTTAAGTGCCTTGTCCAAGGACACAACGCGGGAGCACGAATCAGTCGCTGAAATGGTCACCCATCCAACTACTAACCATGCTCGACGTTACTTAACTTTGGTGATCTGACCAGAACCGGTTACCGCGACGCCACCGCGCCCCCACTGCGCTCCCAGTTGAATTAGTTAAATTTGTAGTTGCATTATCGGAAAAATTTCCAACATAAAATTTTGTATTTTGACATCAGTGTGTATCGGGTTAATCAATTGAAATAAAAAAAAAAACACCCTTAACCCTTTGAACCCTCGTTTCCTGGAATGGTATCTTCTTTGTGTACACTTCCAGTGAGATTGGTCAGTCCAATATCAGAAAAACAGGGAGGATAAAATAATAACTGCAGTCTGCAGCCATCTGGCTGCAGACTGCAGTTATTATTTTATCAGTGGCTCAGTTGGTAGAGGTGCAGGCTGCAAGCCGAGAGGTCCTCGGTTCGAATCCCACCTGTGGCAACCGCATTGTGTCCTTGGGCAAGACACTTCCCCCCCATTGCCCACGTGGGGGCACACGGTGACGCTGTGTACTAAGGCGTATTGCACGTCGATGGTGCACCTGTCTTCAACCAATGCTAACCCTGCTTGTGTGGAGTTGGTATGTTGCTCGGTGGTTCTCTCCGGGTACTCCGGCTTCCTCCACCCATAAAACTGTCACAGTCATGGTTAGCCATTGTGCAGAAATATGTGACCTTAAAACACCAATAAATAAATAAATATTTTATCATCAATGCCCTGTGTATAGACCTCTTATAATAAGACAAAAATGGGACTAAATTATGGTTTGGACCAAAAAAATTGGCTTGCGCATTCAAAGGGTTAACCATTAAGGGCCTGGATAAGTGTCCTGAATTCCCATCAGCCCACACACTTCTATATGTCCAGTGGCTTAGTGATTTCTAGCCAAAACCTCAACAGGCAGCCAAGACTTGACAAGAAACCACTGTCTACTTAATTTGTCTGTTGTCAGCGGGACCTCCACACGATGGCATGTTAAGAGCACCTGTTCTGAGGATATAAATGTTGGAAATAGGCCTTTATGGTTAAAATTCTTATAGTCTTTGTCTGGTCGAACAAACAGCTTTGTTGAACCATCTGAATATGAAGGACAGTCTTGCATTGTTTTTCAAAAAACAAAAATGTCGAGCTTCTGACTGTTTTGGTAAAAATCTTCCTAATGTCAGATTTTCAGAATTGAATGGGGTGGAAAATGGGCTGACATGTCTGGAAATTTCAGGAACTTTTTTTCCTCGTATGTATAAGAACCCTAACAGTTGTTTGCAAATGCTGATGTGTTATGTTTATAAAGATTCATCATATTGTTAAGAAATATGTAATAGATCTGCAGTGTTGTCGATATCAAGAAAGCATACTACAGTCAGTTAGTTGTGAGCAAGTCAGTCAGACTGAAACAGCAATTGATCACCTGTCATCAGGAAGGTTTAAAGGAGAAAGTATATTATGATAGTGAACTGTTTCTTAATTTTAAATTTCAAAGTCGCTCAGATAGAGAAAGTGATTGCGGCATCTAAAAAGCAGAAAACGTGGGACCATTTCTCGAAGGCACAGCGAAAGAATATTGATATGTGGCTCCAGCAGTGTCAGGTAGGGTAGCAATGGTACCAGTAAGGCCTAAAAAAATAAAAAATCTGTTTCTCAGGCCCTCCCGCATGGTCCTTTTGGCTGCCGCATGCTCTCTTTTTATAACCAATTTAAACTTTAAAAAAATTAAAATTAAATGGTTTATGTCTGATATTTTACCCAAGTTAAAAAAATTGATTAATTTGTCCCTTGAGTGCAAGAAGGCTTTGCAATGCTTTAGCATTGCAAAGCCTTCTTGCTCTCAAAGGATGAAATACACCACCACCCATGCTATTCTGTAGATTATGAGGCCTAAAACTTGAACCAAGAACATGAACTTTTGATGGCAAAGAAGTAATTACTGAAATAAAAAAATAAAATAAAAAACCGCTCGCCCGCATGCAATTTCACAAATAATGGCCTGAGAAACAGAAGATCTACTTTGTGTGGCCTAAGATACCAAATATACGTGTGATGTCTTTATATTATTGGATGATCAGTATCATGAACCATGGCTATAACAGAGGCAGTCAGTTCAAATGAGATACAAGTGATTTCTTAAGGTGCTTCCATATTTTCTTGCCACACACACTGGAATAGATGATGCTATGAAACATAGTGAACCTAACTTTCATGTTCAGGTATCAGTTGGTATGGATGTTTTTGTTGAAAGCAAGTATCACTATGAAAAAAATAGTTCATTAGTTTTAGTTGATGATAAGCCCTTCTGAATTAACAGTGCACACTTTCCAGAGTTAATCATTTGATGTATTAATGAAGATGTAAGTTGATAAAGATTGATTGTTGACATTAATTATTGATTGACTTTGTAATATATTGTACTTTTTGCATTTGCATAATAATAGAAAACTTAGAAATGAACAAAACAAACATTAGGCGTAAAAAAGTTAAATATCTGTTTCTCGAGCCCTCCCACATGGTCCTTTTGGCTGCTGCATGCTCTCTTTTTATAACCAATGCAAACGTAAAAAAAAATAAAAATTAAATGGTTTATGTCTGATATTTTACCCCAGTTAATAAAATTGATAAATTTGTCCATTGAGTGCAACAAGGCTTTGCAATTCCTTAGCATTGCAAATCCTTCTTTCACTCAAGGGACGAAATACACCACCATCCATGCTATTCTGTAGATTATGAGGCCTAAAACATAAAACAAACCAAGAACATTAACTTTTGATGGCAAGGAAATAATTACAAAACTAAAAAATAACATAAAAACAACACCTGGCCACATTCAATTTTACAAAAAATGACCAGAGAAACAGAAGATCTACTTTGCGGGGCCTTATAGTCTCTCATTGGAACAGGCTCTCTGTATGTTCTAAATGACATAAGTTACATACCCTTTTTTACATAGCAATCTAATTCTTCGTATATCTATGTTATTTTGTGTACTATTGTATTCCGTATTATGCTTTTTGTTTACCATCCACTGTGTAATGTATACAGATAACAAATTCAAATAAATATTGTTTAAACTAAGTTACATACAGAGTAATAACAAATTTTGTAAAGTTACAGAGCAATACAGTAGAACCTGTCTTGAGAGACCGCCCTTTGGGCCACACAAAAGTAGTCTCTCAAGACTGGTGGTCTCTCATAACAGGTTTCAGGTTTTCTCAAGTCAGTGAATAACCAACCACAAAATTCAGAAATGGAGAAGAATGGATTTTTGTAATTACTTTGTAGTTCTTTTTATGAAGTTTTTGTAACAAATTGAAATGGACTGTTATAAAAATTATAAAAATAAATTTGTGTTGAAAATCTTCATTGAAGATTTTCAACACAAATTTATTTTTATAATCCTATCTGTCACATTTTAGGTATGTATGAAATTGTTTATTCAGCAATAATCCTAATCTTTTCACAGGGGTCTTAAAAAAACATCTCAATCTTTAATGAGTTATGTAACTGAATAGCAATTGAAACCCAATTAAGAGCTTTTTATACTTTTAATTATGTTAGTATGACCACAATGGATTTTCCAATTCCAGAACAGGTAAAAAGTTTTTGTCATGGTTTCAGTCTTCAAAGGGGTGGTCTCTCAAGACAGGTCCATTATGGCATAAAAATACAAGTTGGTACCAGGTCACAGTGGTCTCTCAAGACGCGTGGTCTCTCAAGACAGGTGGTCTCCCATAGCAGGTCCATTATAGAGTAAACCCAATCAGTGCCTGGCAGATGTGGTCTCTCAAGACAGGTGGTCTCTCAAGACAGTGATCTCTCAAGACAGGTTTTACTGTATTATATTGCCACCCCAAACCTGAGAAATGAAGCTGAATATTATTCCAACTCTTTGTCTCTCTTGTGCAGAGGGTTAAGTCAACACAATTTTGTCTGGGTTGGAATTTTAAATATTGATTCTCACTTGTAAGTGTTTGTATACTTTTTCACAAGAAAAAAATTGATACCTGGAGTTATGACTTTCCTGTGTCAATCTTATCAGAGACTGAGTCAAACAGTTCCTCATCATTTCACATCAAGAAAATGCCACAAAAAGTTATCTCACTTTGATGATTTCAGCTGGTCGACAATGTCACTAGAGAAAGATGAATATCCACAATTCTTTTTGTTCAGGTGCTTCAACACCTTGAGTGTTAGTATATTGTTTAAAAATTTCTCAAATGAGATGAACCACAGTCATCCCATTCTCAGATGAGGCCACATTTAGAACTTGGCCTTGGACATTAGCTTCATTACCAGTCTCATTTCTTAGAAACATAGGCCGGGGAGCGCGGTGGCTCAGGAGGTATAGGTGCAGGCTGCAAGTCGAGGGGTCCTCGGTTCGAATCCCACCTGCGGCAACCACGTTGTGTCCTTGGGCAAGACACTTCATCTCCACTGCCCGTGAGGGGGCACGATGACGCCGTGTACTAAGGCGTATTGCACATTGATGGTATGCATGTCTTCAACCAATCTAACCCTGCCTGTGCTGCAGTGCGGAGTTACGATGTTGGGGAGCTGGCAGCTGCTCATCGTTGCTTGGTGGTTCTCTCCGGGTACTCCGGCTTCCTCCACCCGTAAAATTGTCACGGTCATGATTAGCCATTGTGCATAAATATGTGACCTTAAAACAACAATAATAGAAACATAGGCCATGGATGTACCTCACTTCAGAGGTCAACTTATAAAGATGTTTGGACTGATCTGGATCTGATTTGTCCACTGCCTACAATCTTTATTTACTTGTTATTTATCTCACAGGAAAACTGTATTTTCCCCAGTACAAGTAAAAATGTCTTGACCAAATCCAAATCTGTTTTGAGGGTAGCAGCCATGTGGGCGATCATTCAACTGAGAAAGAGAGTCTTTTTACTTGCACTCAATTTAATTGGCATGAAGTTATTACACATGTCAAGGCAAACATTTTTGATAACAATGCAGCCCTTGAAATTAGTAATGTTTTACCACGGCAATCAATTGCTGTGGTAAATTCCATTTCCCACGGCATTGCCACAGCAATCACAGACACGAAAATCAATTCTGTACATTATGTGGAGACGATGAGTTGTAAGCCTCGGGCTTTAAGTCAAATCCATGGCCATGTTTGTAAAGTTTAAGATTTGTTCACTTGGTTTCTAAAAATAAATATGGTTTGAACTAAAGAACATCACAAATCAAGTACTAGGGGTGCATATAGCCTTTCTTAACTCAAGCATTGAATATCAGGACTGGCAGGTAACTGCCAGTCCTCATATTCAATACTTGAGTTATATAATTAAGAGTGTTGCACAAGGGTATTTTGGGTGGGACGTTGTTCATGATTTCTAATACACATTATTGAATATTATAAATTGAGCATCTGAGGAAAATGTTACCACAGCATTAATGTGTCATGGTAAAACTAATTTACTACAGCATTCACCACGGAAGTGCTGATTGCCGTGGCCAATTTTGAGGGCTGAACAATGGTTAAATGATAAATAAATCACCAGCTCAATGAAATGAATTTTTTGTCATGATGATATTTTTATGTAGGCCTACTGTGCATTAAACATAAAAAATTAAACAAAGAAACACACAGATGAAACATTACTATAAACTTAAGCGGAGGGGGCGTGGTGGTGTTGTGGTAACCGGTTCTTGTCAGTTCACCGAAGTTAAGCAGCGTCGAGCCCGGTTAAACATTGGATGGGTGACCGTCTGAGCAATCAATTCGGACTCCCACGTTGTGTCCTTGGGCAAGGCACTTAACCCTGATTGTCCACATGGGGGCACGATGGTGCCGTGTACTAAGGCGTACTGCACATCGATGGTACACATGTCTTCAACCAATCTAACCCTGTCTGTGCTGCAGTGCAGAGTTATGGTGTTGGGGAGCTGGCAGCTGCTCGTCATTGCTCGGTGGTTCTCTCCGGGTACTCTGGCTTCCTCCACCTGTAAAACTGTCACGGTCATGATTAGCCATTGTGCATAAGTATACGACCTTAAACACCAATAAATAAATAACTTAAGTGGTTTACGGGTTATAGTACAAATAGAACACTGAATGGGGAATACATCATGCTCAGTGCATGAATGCAGTACCTTAACATAATGATCTTAATTCATAAAAAAATATCAGTTCATAGACACTTCATGATTGTCAAAACAGACACCATTAAAAAACTGTACCCAGTCCCTTCATTATGCGAACAAGATAAGAAGGGAGGAGTATTGTAAAATAAAATGGTTATTACAGTTAAAACCAGAAATACTGTCATGAAATGTGCACAAATAGCACGTTGATATGCGCGTTAATGTACGCGTTATGGCCCAAGTAAAGCTATCAAATTCATATGGCCTGTGCACAAGCAATGTTTCAGCCAATGGACCTCCGGGTAACCCGGAGGTCCATTGGCAGAAACATTGCATGTGTTTGCTATGAGTTACCAGGAGAACCTGCCGTGCTTTGGATGCCATTCGATATGGCAACTGCGCGCAATTCCAACGCGCAATTAAACCTAGATAAGCACACTATTCGTGACAGGACTTCTAGTTTTAACTGTACCACCACATGGGATTCCAAAATGGCAGGCCTTTAAATTATTATCAACTAATGACCGTAAACTCTATGCCCAAATAAGATAATTGCGGCCAAATTATGCCAAGTTTGAAACTTTTTCCAAAGTTTTGCAGTGTTTCGACAATATATCATTAGGCCAGGTTTCCCCGATGCTTGCAATATAGCTTAGAGCTTACCTTCGAATCAAACAGTGCAGCAGATAAATAATTTTTTTAAAAACCCACAGAGTTTGCCATAGAAAAGCAATCGGCATCGACAGTGTCGTATACGACACTGTCGATGGCGATTGCTTTTTCTGTGGCGAATTCCATATGATCATGCACTTCAAGCTTGAGATCTATTATATTCATGCTTGTGGCATTTCTCAGTAAACACCCTGTGTAATTTACATTCAAATAGACCCTTGGCTCGACACTGGGAGACACAGAAGTCTTCTCGAGTTAGTCGAGTAAACTTAAGTCAAAGGGTGGTGGGAGGCAACCAGAGATAATGGTGAAGACCTATAGCAAGGGGTTGTAAACTAGCATTTTAAGACGGGTGACCTAAAACTTAAAACAGACGCCAAGAAGAAGAAAATGCTGGTGCTTTTTCTCCAACCATGCAGGTCACATCCATATTTGTCGTTATGCTGAATTAGACTGATGGTGTGTGAAATGGTGTATTGAATTTGACTCGTTCTGACAAACTTGTTGATGTATGCCCAGAGACGAGGTCTCGACTTCGCCATATCATCACCAAAACACACATGGTAGTAATAACTTATATGTACATAATGCTTTTAGACTGGAACCTCCAAATACTTGTTCTGATTTCATTGGTTTTGGTATGAACATGCTACAACAGGGAGCGCAATGGCTCAGTGGTAGACTGTTGGACTTCTGTGCTAAAGGTCCCGAGTTCGATCCCTATCTGGGACGACCCACTTTGTGTCCTTTGGCAATGCACTTTATCCCAGTTGCCTACATGGGGGCACAATGACGCTGTGTACTAAAGTGTACTGCACGTCAATGGTGCACATGTCTTCAACTGCTGTAACCCTGCTTGAGTGGAGCTTCAACAGACTTAGAATGTTGAGGAGTTGACAATTGCCCGTTGATGCTCGGTTCTCTCCGAGTACTCCGGCTTCCTCCACCTGTAAAACTGTAACGGTCACGATTAGCCATTGTGCATAAGTATGCGACCTTAAACACCAATAAATAAATAAATAACATGCTGCTACATAAAATACTTAATCATTCCAATGCTAAGCTCCTGAATTATTGTGTCTTACAAGATTATTTACAGACAACTTGGTTAACTCTTGGAAGATGACACTTGCAATTAAAATTCTTGAATAACTAATTTTTTTCATTTTTTGCATCAAAAATGTAGCTTATGACCCCTCATTGGAACAAGCTCATTGAGCTATGTTTTTGAGACAAAAAGTGAAAAAAATAATGAAAATTGGATGGTGATTTTTGTGAATAATAGGCCTTTTTTGGCCATTAGGATGGGTAAAGAGTTAATCTGTTCTGTGTAAGTTGAAATTTCTGTTTAATTTTCCGCCATCCGGTAGTGGATGTAAAAGTCTGTCCATATTTCCATTCATCCACACTTCCATCCATCCAATCCTTTTGGCCTTATCATCAGGCTGTAAAGAAAGCTGTGGTCAAGATTAGCCATTGTGCAGAAATAAATGACCTTAAACACCAGTAAATACAGTAGAACCTGTCTTGAGAGACTGCCTTTCTGCCACACAAAAGTGGTCTCTCAAGATAGGTGGTCTCTCATAACAGGTTTCAGGTTTTCTGAAGTCACTGAATAACCAACCACAAAATTCAGAAATGGAGAAGAATAGATTTTTGTAATTACTTTGTAGTTGTTCTTTTTTATGAAGTTTTTGTAACAAATTGAAATGGACTGTTATAAAAATAAATTAGTGTTGAAAATCTTCATTGAAGATTTTCAACACTAATTTATTTTTATAATTTTTATAACAGTCCATTTCAATTTGTTACAAAAAGATTTTCAACACAAACTTATTTTTATTATCTGTCAAATTTCGGGTATGTATGAAATTGTTTATTCAGCAATAATCCTAATCTTTTCACAGAGGTCTTATAAAAACATCTCAATCTGTAATGAGTTAGCAATTGAAACCCAATTAAGAGCTTTTAATACTTTTAATTGTGTTAGTATAACCACAATGGATTTTCCAATTCCAGAACAGGTAAAAAGTTTTTGTCATGGTTTCAGTCTTCAAAGGGGTGGTCTCTCAAGACAGGTCCATTATGACATAAAAATACGAGTTGGTACCAGGTCACAGTGGTCTCTCAAGACAGGTGGTCTCTCAAGACAGGTGGTCTCTCAAGACAGGTGGTCCACCATAGCAGGTCCATTATAGAGTAAAACCAATCGGTGCCTGGTAGAGTGGTCTCTCAAGACAGGTGTCTCTCAAGACAGTGGTCTCACAAGACAGGTTTTACTGTATATAAATTGTAACGAAAACTATTCAAATATTCACATTTTATTCAGAGTGGAACCCACTTATTTGGACATGTTTTCATTGAATAACCCACTTAATTGCATATAACTTCAAAACACCAAACCATTTACCATATCTTCAGTCCAAATTTAACATGTTAATTGCATATAGGTAATAGAGTGAACTTCTGTTAGTTAAATAAAAATCTTATAATCTATTAAAGAATCGCCATAGTTGCCACTGAGTTTTTCTTCAGGAGTTATTGCCCGTTAATTTTTTGCCAAAATTAATCAACTTGTCAGCACACCATAAGGAAAACTGCTCAAGATGCCAGTTTCAGATTTCAAACATAGCTTCTTTGCAACAGTATCTAAAATAGTCTCAAAAAAAGTCATTGTATGAGTTATTACCCTCTGTTTTATTTTGTTTTTCCAAAATGCCAAACTGATCATCACATTGGAAGGAGAACACTGCAATTATCAGATTTAAATTTCAAACAGTGCAATTTGCTGGCAATATCTCAAATGGGTTTTACAAATTAGCCTCATCAGGTCATCTCTTGCAACTATTGCCCAGGTTTTTTTTTTCCAGATTGCCTGAAAAACACTTCTCACCTTGTTCTTCCTGAGTTATTCCCCTTTTCAGAATGGCCTGAATACTGTTGATTTGTCTTTGGAATATGTAGAATACTGTTCTTCAAATTATTTTCATATTTCATCTTTAGCTTTCTATTGATAATATGCCACTTTGGTTGAAAGTTAGTTTCTCTTAGGTAATTTTTACAGTGCTATCCAGCTGACAGTTGCTTGTCGCTGCTCGGTGGTTCTCTTCGGGTACTCCGGCTTCCTCCACCTGTAAAATGGCTGCGGTCATGATTAGCCATTGTGCACAAGTATGTGACCTTAAACATCAGTAAATAATAATAACATTACTATCCTCCTTTTCGGTTCCTTAAAATATGACCATTTGTATTTTCTCAGTTCCTTAGAATCGATCCATTTGCCATCAGTCAGATGCAGAGAAAACTGTTTGTAGAATCATTCTCAGATTTTATCTATAACTTACTGATGACAGTATATAGCTTTAAACCCTGTAGGAACCTTGAAAAGTGAAGCAGTGCTTTTTTACTGTGATAAAAGAGGACCCAGTCACCAATGCTTGGTGCAGAAGTCCTCTAAAATCTGCAACATAGGTATAAACGATTGACTAAACTTGACTTTATCTCCATGTTGTGGTCACGATTAGCCATTGTGCAGGACCTTAAACACCAATAAATAAATAAATAATCCTGTAGTGCTTCATGTCTCTAGAATTCAACTGTTAATTATGCTCTCTACCAAGCTCTCTATTATGTCATCTCATCAAAAATCAATTTATCCTTTTGGAAAAATATGTATGCTTGCACATGGGGGGGGGGGGGGGGGGGGGGGGGGGGGGGGGGGGTTGTGTTTAACCCTTTACCTAACATGAAAAGCAGACGACACTTGCAAAAAAAATTCTTGAATAACTAAATTTTTTCATTTTTTGTCTAAAAAACATAGGTTATGACCCCTCGTTGGAACGAGCTCGACGAGCTCGTTCCAATGAGGGGTCATAACCTATGTTTTTGAGACAAAAAATGAAAATATTTTGAAAATTAATTATATTTGATTAACTACTCCCTGTACCCCCCCCCCCCCCCCCCCCCCCCCCCAACTCCCTCCTCCTCCCCCACCCCAATTCCTACCAAGTTTAGCCATAGACCTTGGTTGGTAAAACACTTTTTTTTTATTGCAATTGAATATTATTGACTATTTTGATTCACCTAGGATGATTGGATTGAGTAGATAATGTTTGCAGTGCTAATTATGTATTGTTAGATGCAGTGATATTAACAATTCAGCCTCATCACCTTTGACACCCTATTTCATTTATGACAAATGTTTCTGGTGTGGAGAGCAGGTGGGTATGTTATATTATTGATATTGAGTCCATGACCTTGATGTTGGAGGAAAGGCTGTGTGTGCCCTGTCAGACAATGAATCAGATAGCAGCATGAAACATTCTTATTAACCCTTTACCCAATGAATCGGTCGCATCCGCCCGCGTAATGTGCAAATTCAGCAGTTGAAAAAATATTATTTTTCAAAAAATTGCAACAAAACCATATCATGTGACCCCTCATTTGAATGAACTCACTGAGCCCGTTCCAAAGAGGGGTCGCATGATATGGTTTTGTTGAAATTTTTTGAAAAATTTTAAAAAATTATATTTAAAATAATAAATTTTGATATCGTCTGCGTTAGGTAAAGGGTTAAAGAAACTTCAAGAATCAAGATTAAGTTGTATTGTTGGTTACTGATATTGGCATTCATATTAAACCCATTTATTAAAATACATCTTTGTTATATGTATACATGTATGAAAATTTAATTTTTTGTAGTATTATATTATGCTGTTGGGTGCCAATTTATTATTTAACCAGTAAGGCAGTTGCAGTAAAAATTTTCATTTGGCATTAAAAAAACATCAGATTGGATAAAATTTTGGCATGCAAAAACAGATAACAACATCAGACCTCTGACTTAGAGATCTCAAGTGTGAATTTGGCACGAGTCAAATATTTTGTTTTTGTGTTAGATATTTGACTTTGTCTGTATATCAGAGTGTGGTTTGCTAAGGAGAGGTTGATGGTAACACGTCCAATGGATGGTTAAAAACCGTATTGATTTTCAGGCTTGCCATTCAAATGTGATGATCACTGTTACTAAAAATAGTAAAGCTGAACTAAACTTGTAGAAAGTAATCGCATATGAAATGAGAAGAACCCTTTTGCTTTGTCAGTCTACGATCATAAGGTGAAAGAACTGTTACTATAAAAAGAACTTGAGGGTAAAAAATTTCATTCAGTTGTGTGAGAATCTGAATGAGAATCCTGCTAAACATTATTATGGGATGTCCAATCATTTGTGAGAATCTTTTTGAGAAATAGATTCTGGATTCTCGCTGAATATTAAACCCTGAACTTTGTTTAAAATGAGACAGTTTTTTACTTTGTCAGATGAGAAGTAAGAAGTTAAACTTGTTAACCCTTTACTTAACATAAAAAGAGATGATACTTGCAAAACAAATTCTTGAATAACTAATTTTTTTCATTTTTTGTCTCAAAAACATAGGTTATGACCCCTCATTGGAACGAGCTCATTCCAACGAGGGGTCATAACCTATGTTTTTGAGACAGAAAATGAAAAAAATAATGAAAATTAATTGGTGATTTTTGAGAATAGCACTGGCTGATTTTGGCCGTTATGTTGGGTACAATATCACAACTCGCCTAATGAATTAGTGTGGGAGCAGGGTAGCTCAGGAGGTAGAGATGCAGGCTGCAAGCCGA